>CM040405.1:63174637-63774637 GCA_022702515.1 Ilyophis sp. 1 JC-2022 | reverse complement strand
GATTTTCTGGTGCTCTTACAGGCGATACTATAACGTCTCTGCATTTGAACGTATCACATTGGCCTGGATTTAGCAGTAAACTATGCCGGAACAGTATGTAATACATGGTTGGTAAAATGGTCGCACAAGTCATCAAGAGCCTGAGGTATCAAATGTGCCTCAAACCATCTCTCTGCAGCCCGATATGCAGTAGATATGTATGGATCACTTGAAGGGTGTACTTACTTTTTAACATGACTGTACACTGCTTTTCCCCAGCATACACGGTAGAGTGCTCTTAAAAAGATGGTTTAAGATACAATTTAGGTAAGTAAACGTAATCTGAATAATGCTTACAACTAAAATATTGGTGTTGAAGAAACTAGTATACTATTGTTGTGTATAGCTTATTATGTGTTGCTTACAAACATTTGCGCCTGTGTAACAACATTTTGAAGCGGCCTGTACGCTTAGATGATAAAATCAACCCTCTTTTCGAGTGTATTTAGAGATCTATTAGCTGTTAGCCTACGACCACAGATGTCCAAATAATGTGGCACGTTTGTGTTGGCGACATAATTATGCGAAAGAGTAGGTCTTAAACAGAAAAGATCAAGCCATTCAATGCATGTAACATGTTGATTTAGAATGGCCAATGTTGAAAAATTACAATATTAATCAACTCTGTGGTGCGTTTGAACACATTTACTAAAATATTGTAATTTGTGTAAACATCTAAACAGGCCATTGTGGCAGCCTATCAATTATACACGGTTCGTCTTGAAAAACCCCAAACAGGTATGCAACAAAGTGCTTTTCAATTGATCTGATCTTGAAACAAACTTTAAAGTGTTTCAAAACTATTGTTCAGTTGATTGTGGTACCCTTATGTCTTTCAATGGTTGGCAGTCTGAAGAAAATACTGTACAAAAGTTCCATTGTTTGCATGGTTTGTGTGTAATGTGTACTTTAATTCAGCAACAACAAGATATGCTCGCTCTGTTTTAAACAACAAAATAATTAAACGCTTCCGTTTAATTGTACCAAGGTAATGCCTGTCGTCCCCTATGCACCTTTGGTGTTATGCGTTTCATGTCAGTATAGGGTACACTTTTTCTGGTTTTGATAACCCTTCTAACAACACACTGTCACCATATCTATTGTTTCAAGCCTCAAAAACTTAGAACCAAAAACAACAACTTGTAAATAATATTGACAGTGTCTTTTTGTGTATTAAATGCTTTTTAAAAACATAGTCACTTCACAACAAAACAACATTTGTACAATATTGAGTCTTAGGGCACCATAATGTCACACACACACACACACACACACACACACACACACACAGCCACCGTAAAGAGACTTTAGTGTCCTTAGTCTCTTCACATGTTGGCTGTTCTTGTTGGCACCATAGTGTGACCCCGACTGGAGACAATCTCTCAGTCTCGGGTATGCATTGCGTTTTGATGCTGCAAAAATCTGTCTCTTAATCAGGCTATGATGCCCTCTATTTTCACCTGTAGGTCTATATCGTCATTTAACAACAACTCTTGTGGAAATAAAATACAACTTAATAAGTTTAAACAACTCATGGTCCTTCTGTTGATGTCTGTTTAAAAGTTCCGTTATTTACCTGTAAGTGAGTAATGGATAGCCTACTTTAATTCTGTTACATCGAACATTCTAACGCAACATATCACCGGTTTTAATGGTTTGACCTTTTCAGTTTAAGACCTTAACTTTCACATATTTTTATACCACACTATCTGTAGCTATCGACCTCTTTTCCCATAACAGATAAAACCCCTCAAAATACACTTGGTTAGATCGGTCTTTAGATGGTTAGATGTTTATGTTTGTGTGCATAAGTCCTATTACCTAAACGATCGGTCACGTTGTCCCTGTTCGTCCTGTTATTTTGTTAAAAGCCACATAGTGGGCTACTGGGCAATGCCCTACGGAAGGATAGAGAAAATGGATACCTGTTATCTAGCGTTTGGCGTTGCCGCCATGTACTCTCATATATTCCTCTGTTTGTTATCCAAGACGCCTTCTGGAAGTCTTTCCCATATGGTCTAGCGGTTAGGATTCCTGGTTTTCACCCAGGCGCCCCGGGTTCGACTCCCGGTATGGGAATGGTTACTTTTAAATCAAAACAATGAAAATAATTATCTGTTGTCTTTGCCCAAAGGAATGGGTCTGATTGGGTTATTTAAGTATTTGTGACAATGAAAGAATACTTTCCAACAATCAGTCTACATGTCCATTAGCCACATTTTTTATTGAAGTTGAACTCCCACTAAACTATCTACTGAATATTTTGTTTCTGGCCATACAAATGGCGAAGCAACTTGTTCATCTGGAAAATCCAAAAATCCAAGATCATTTAATTGTTGTTCTAAAAATGGTCTGGTTGAAGTGGTATATTCTTGGCAAAAGCATACCTGCTGGGTTGGACTCCTGGTATGGGAATCTAATATGAACAAGCTGTACGATATTGTCCCTATACTGAATCCTATGTTGGTAAAACTCTGGCTGATGGTGGGGTGGTTGTTCTTGGATTGCGTAGTTGGTAATTATGTGCCAAAATATATTTTTCAATAGTCATCTGACATTTACATGAAACATAGCTTTCACGGCGCTTGTGAAAATGCAACTTATGTCTTTTCTTTGCAGGTAGTCGTCATTCAACAATAACTCTTGTGGAAATAAAATACAACTTAATAAGTTTAAACAACTCCTTGTCATTCTGTTGATGTCTGTTTAAAAGTTCCGTTATTTACAGGTAATGTGAGTGATGAATAGCCTCCTTTAATTCTGTTACATCGAACATTCTAACGCAACATATCACCGGCTTTAATGGTTTGACCTTTTCAGTTTAAGACCTTAACTTTCACATATTTTTATACCACACTATCTGTAGCTAGCAACCTCTTTTCCCATAACAGAGAAAAACCCCTCAAAATACACATGGTTAGATCGGTCTTTAGATGGTTAGCTGTTTATGTTTGTGCGCATAAGTCCTATTACCTAAACGATAGGTTACGTTGTCCATGTTCGTCCTGTTATTTTGTTAAAATCGACATAGTTACAAACAAAACAACCCATTTAAAAATAAAATTGTATCAAGCACACACACACAAACACACACACACACACACTCCTGAAAAAATAAATAACTTCCTTGTGAACCCCCCTCCTGGTGATACCGAAGCTGTGGCCTTAAACATGTGTTGGGTATGTTCCGCGCATTAAGATGAGCAAAGCTGAAATAAAATTTGATATGTATAAGAATACAATTACACAGTCATTTAACAAAACTGTTGAACTGAATCATTTTATTTCAAAAGTGCTGTAGCACCTTTCATTATGGTAAGTTTGACTTCTGCCTCTTAAATTTTAATTTAAAATGCAGGGGGGCAGAAAGACCTATTTAATTAGGTGTGTTGTGGGGTCCTCTATTATTAGTAATACATTGTTGGTATAACCCTAGTTTTTAAAACATTACACTTTTGCAACCCTGTCACAACAAACTTTATTATTTAAAAACCATAGCACATGCGCGCGCACACACACACACACACACACACACACACACAATCACACACAATCCCCCCCCCCCCCCCCCCAGTACCTGAATTAGTTTATATAAGTGTCTGGAATTACTTTTTCAAATATTGTAAACTTGAAAGAAAGAAAAAAAAACACACAAAAAACAGCTAAAACACAGCGCACATCTTTTTTCTTCATTTGAACTTTGATATAATTGTATTTACTATAACCTACAATACACAATGTTTCAATATAACATTTGGTAATTAGCAGAATAAATACCACAAAACCCACCAAAATCTACTGTCTGCTGTCTACGGCCTCTTAATCTGAAGGGTAGATTGACATTCAAAGACCTATTCAATCATGTGTGTTGTGGGGTCCTCTATTATTAGGAATACACTTTTGGTATACTTTTGAAAACATTACACGTTTGCAATCTTGTCGCAACAATGTTCAAATAAACAAACTTTATTATTTAAAAATCATAGTGCGCTCGCGCACACGCACACGCACACACACATACACACAATTACAACAGTGCCTGAATTCTACATTATGTAACTTTAGTTGCCATGATAACTGAAAACACTACTGCGTTCGCATGCCTGATAATTTCCCCCTTTGTATACTGAAAAAATCCAACGTGGAAAGGCGTCAGTTGATTATCGCGTCTTAAATCTAACATTTTTGCTTGTAAGGACAGAATAAATAAACAGATAAAAAAACTAAACAGTGGAAAGTCGTATCTTGTTACCCCATGTAAACCACGTGTTGCATACAAACTGGTGAAGACGCATAAATAAACAATGAAAGTCGCACACTTTATGCCCCCGTAATGTATTACCAATGTGTTATAATAAATTTCGGCACACATTTATCCAACTAACCCTTTTAGACCGCAACGTTATACAAGACCCTGGAATACTGAAAAC
This sequence comes from Ilyophis sp. 1 JC-2022, assembly GCA_022702515.1. Classification (NCBI taxonomy): domain Eukaryota; kingdom Metazoa; phylum Chordata; class Actinopteri; order Anguilliformes; family Synaphobranchidae; genus Ilyophis; species Ilyophis sp. 1 JC-2022. The sequence goes on along the minus strand of CM040405.1, from coordinate 63,770,168 downwards.
GTTCATAGCCATACATTAGCCGACATAACTTTATGCAATAGGCCATTTTCTGAGTGTGCTATTTAATAGCCTGCCAAGGTATGGTTTTCCAAATTAAAGTTTTAGAACAAATAAAATCTAAAAATTTTACACAAACCTCGCCATGACCAAACAGTAGATTATATCCTTGTGTTTTGAATAGCCTACACAATGCTGCGTCTAATTTACTTTTTCTTTTTTTTTAAAAAACGTAAAAATACAAAATCGGAGAAGTTACAACAACTAGGCACACATTTATCCAACTAACCCGTTTTAGACCGCTTCGTTATACAGGACCCTGGAATACTGAAAACGTTCGTAGCCATACATTAGCCGACATAACTTTATGCAATAGGCCATTTTCTGCGTGGACTATTTAATAGCCTACCAAGGTAGCAAACGGTTTTCCAAATTAAAGTTTTAGAACAAATAAAATCAAAAAATTTTACACAAACATCTCCATGACCAACCAGTAGATTATATCCTTGTGCTTTGAATAGCCTACACAATGCTGCGTCTAATTTACTTTTTCTTCTTTTTAAAAAAAACGTAAAAATACAAAATCGGAGAAGTTAGAATGCCGACATTACATTTGAGTGGGCTATTTGAAGAAAGTTGTACAAACAGTCAGCCAGCAAACTCACACCCCCCAATCACCCAATCCCCCTCACACCCAACCCCCCACACCTGTTTTGAGATGTCTTGCAAGACTTTGTCATAAACTTTAAGAACGCTTCTGCGCCTGTGCGTGCCCTTTGACCCCTTTTGGACCAACCCTCCGACACCGTCACTACCATTGGTTCGCGCAAACGTCCATCAAAAACTCCTACGTAAACTTGCGTCAAACTCCACGTGACAAGACGTTTGTTGCGTCATTTTGTCGTTTGATACACCCCAATGTCCCCTCTCTGAACAATTTTAGTCCTGCATGATAGCCACTAGCTGCTGACGTGCTGTGAAGTTATCGCTCTATCTTCTAGCGTATCCCACGGAACTCCGCAACGACAGAAAACTTTCCAAGTTATTTTTTTTCGTTTTTCGTTTTAATTCTTTAAAACGTAACATATTCTTTTATTTAAATTATTTTCTTCATAGTCTTTCATGCGAACCATTCTAGGCTTTTAAGCGCGCTATCTCGCCTTTTGAGCCTATCTTTTGTCTATTTTTGAACAGTAATGTGATTTCGCGGACTCTGAAAAAGTTTATAAGTTTTTTGCCTACAGTGTCTCTGCTCGCGGACGCCTTTAACCCACGGAGTTTATTTTTCTTCTTCCTTCATGGCATCTAACAAGTCTTTACAATGATTCTGTTTAATGTTTTTTCATTATAGCCCACGACGATTTTTCACGTTTTAACAGCCTGCTTGAATTATTCTTTTTAACAAGCGGCTGCTGCCGCTAGCACAAACGGCTTTTTAAAAATAAAACGTAATTGCCGCTGCTACTACTTCTACAACTAACAACATATACATTTATACAACCATACTTTTTCACGATGTTTTTCAAATAAAACAAATGTACAACACATTACATTGCCAATATGTCACCCTAAGCACCCTGCCCCCAACCCTAAAAACAATTCGTCACAAAACCACAACGCTTACAACAATTCCCAATAAAATGACATCGCCAAACCCTTGAAACGAAAAACCCACAAACCCCCGCCCCGAATGATGATGCATCATCATAATCATAAAAAAAAAAAAATCATAAATAAAAAAATAATTTATGCATAATCGTATTTTTTCACAAACTCATCAATATTCATAAAATTGACCTTTTGACCCCATCAATCACTTTTTGACAGATACCGAATCGTATTATACTACTATGCACATGTGTGTGTGTGTGCGTGTGTGTGTGTGTGTGCGACGTATGCTCAGAGAACAAAGGAGTGTGGAGTAAACTGGCTGTGTCGCAGCACGATGGTGGTTATTGATCCCAAATCTAACGTGACTATAAATAAGTTCACACTTCGGTCAGAAAATACTGTTAACCATCTACAGTAAGCTAAAATGAGATCATATCACACTAACGTTAGTATAGGTGAGCAAACCGTGAGGCCTGCTTTGGTTAGTTAGAGTACTACCACATAAACGATAGGCCAACCGGCTAGCTTGCTAACCAGTGGAACAGGTTTATACAGGTATTATCGCACAAAGTCGAGTCGAGATACAATCAAATTACCGATAAACAATTCAGACTAAAATTCTAAGCTATGCCTGGGATGTTTGATCAGTCTTACTGAGTCAGCTGGCTTGTCCATGAGGTGGATGGCCAGGGCGTCTCCTTTGGCCTTTCTTCTCCTGGTTGGAATTTCTCTGACGCTGTCTGGTTACCGCCTGGTTTGCGTCTTTGTCCGTGGCTGGAACAGTCAGAGTTGCGTTAATTCAGTCTTAGGGTTAGATGCCGTAGGCAAGCTAACTCGTTCCTTGCGTGCAGCGGTGTTGCTGGTGCAATCGAGATCCACCTTTGTAGCTGTGTAGCTAGTAAAAGGGGAAGACAAAATGGAGTACTGCTCTTGTGCTGCTGCACGATGGAAGAAGAAGGAAAAGTAGGCTGAAAGAAACTGTAATGTCTTCAGTTTTATCTGTTTTAGTTTTATGACCCTTAGTGTCTTGTATTTCCAAGTGACACGATTGAATCACCAAAATGGATGTTATGCTGTGGCTGGGTTGTAAATGTCTTTTGGGTTTCCTGTGGAATGACTGGAAATGTAGTCTGTTGTCCCTACATAAACATATTCTCCACCCTTCACTGGCAAACACATTGAGGGACAGAGGAGATGAGGATGGATAAAATAAGTTGGTTTGAGTTCATTTGACATCAAACATCCGTTTCTTAATTGAGACACCGTGTAGCTGTTGAAGCAATATATTCAGCTCCAGTTCTTAAACATGGTTTTAATAGTTTGACCTATTGACAGACACTGTAATTTGCACCTGATCTGTTTGAAGTCAAACACAGTCCCACAGCTGTGCGGTCTATTGCAACACGCGAGAGAGCACAGGCACGGACGGGGTTTGAACCCGTGATATTCGGTTTACGAGACCGACGCCGTACCGCTTGGCCACCGTGCCTGATGCAGCTTCTGTTTCTCTCGGTACATGACAGCTGTGACGTATAGTTCTGTGAGTTGATTCGGCTGCTGCTGTGTTGCAAATATTTGCACTTCAGAGCACGTCTGTTAAATCCTGAATGACCTCCTGCTGTCGCTCTTCTCCCCTGATGACAGATTATTCTTTTTGGTGTTGATCTCAGACTTCAATTGATGTTTTTGTTTTGTTTTTAAATGTCGGTCTGTTCTTATCTTTGCACACTTTATTATTACATTGCACGTCGAGCAAAATAAATTAAATCCACTTGTGTGCAATGTACGAGGTGGATACTGCCACAGTTGTTTGCTCAAATATATGATTTTTTTTGTCATTTGAAGTTGCATCCATTTTAACTTTCCATTCCCTGACTCATGTCGTAATAAAGATATTCTCAACCGTTGGCAAATTTAATTGACACAAGTAGGTTTCGGTTTATGAGACATCAAACATTTCCACTGCGACATCTGAGACATTGCACAGCTGTTGACCTTGCTACAATGAAACATTCATCATGTCCCAAGTACAAAGCAATCCCAACACACTTCGATCTTTTTATGATCCTGCTAAAGACATGCTTGAACCAGGCACGGACGGGGCTTGATACCGTGATCTTCGGTTTACGAGACCGACGCCTTACCACTTGGCCACCGTGCCTGATGCAGATGCCCATTTGTTGAATACCTCTCAGAAAACAAAGATGGCAGCCGTGCATTTCAACTGTGATGTGACTTTAATGTGACTGTGATGTGACGTCACGTGGCGCTGTAATGGCAACATGTAGTCCAGCTTTCTCTCGTGTTCGTGTTTGTTCATTTTAATGTGTTTTGTTGTGTTGGGCTTTTTTCTTTTGTTTTTTTCATGCGCTGTGTGTTTGTGGTGGGACGGGGAAGCGGGCTGGAGATTTTTCAGGGCACTCCTGCTGCTCGTTTTGATAATATTGACGAATTCTCTAGTCGATATAATTTTGTTTGTGTGAGCTGTGGGAGCGCATTATACTTGGGACAGAATTCTCTGGGAATTCTGGGAAGCTCTGCGCTTGGTCATCACCATGGAGACGCATTCACAACATATGCTCGGGAATGTCCGTTGGATCTGCAGCAACAAAGTTTACCATCACTCTTCATTGTAGTTGAAGATGTTGGACTCGGGACTGATCCGGGAGTGCAGGTACCCCCCACGTTACCCCCTCTGCTGGCTCCCCTAATCCCCCCCTGGCCTCCCACAGAGGGGTAAGGGCTGTTGTCATGGTGATTGCGAGGGCCTCCTCCTCGTCCTGGTCCGAGCGCCTGCCACTTCACTTCTGCTCATGCGGCTTGTTCCTTTTCTCTCTAATCCCCTCTTTCTCTCTCTTTCTCTCTAATCCCCTCTTTCTCTCTCTTTCTCCCTGTTTCTTTATCGCTCTCTCTTTTTCATTTTAATTTTTCTTCCCAACTTTGAGATAAGAAAAGATAGCCAGCCATTCATCCGTATTTTTTTACTTCTTGTTTTTTTAAATGCACTTTTCTTTTTTTTTGGTGTTATGTTAAAAAAAGCAAGTGTTTTCCAGCTGGTGGCTCCTAAACTCCAGTGCTGTAACTACATACATTTTATTCATATTATATCACTGATCCTCAATTCTACTCTGGATCACTTGAACTCTATGGAAAACTTTAAAAAACTTTAGAACTTTAAAACTTTAGAAACAACCATTAAAGTGATCCATTTCTGGCATCAGAGTGATGGTTTGAGGCTCATTTGATACTCAGACCCTATTTAGCCAGCCATGGGTTTCATACTGTTCCAACATAATTTAGTTTAATCTTATCTAATCCTCCCCTAATTCCCATAGAGATCCATTCAAATTCAGAGGTTATAGTATCGCTTGTAAGAGTACCTGAAAATAATATATCAAGAGTCTTTTGATGTTGTTGGGTCACAGACATCAGGAAGTCATGGCATGCAAAGGATATGTAACCAAATATTAAATATGGTGACTAAATTTATGTTAATTTGTCCAATTACATTTCTTCCCCTAAAATGGGGGACTATGTATAAAAATGGGGGACTACAATTGCTACACGGTTCACTGATATGGATGTAAAAACCCTCAAATTAAAGCTGAAAGTCTCTACTTTAACCTCATAGTCACAGTTCCATTTCAAATCCAATGTGCTAGAGTACAGAGCCAAGACCAAGAAAAATTGGGTCACTGTCCAAATACTTACGGACTGCACTGTAGGAAGTAGAACAATGTTGTCACACGGTTAAGGTTAGGACACAGTCACAGGTCTAAATAGCACTCTCTCACTGATCAATAAAAATGTACATAAAAGATCAGATTGTTGTGGGGAACAAGAAATACATGTCCATGTAGTACACAGCTGCATTAAATGGCAGATATTAAGAGTAAATCTGCATGAATTGTGGTCAGACCTTAATATACATATAATTCTAAATCTAACAACAGGAGATAAATGTATTACATTTCTGTTATAATATTAAAATTCAACAGGCTTGATAGATAGAATTTGAGGTTTTTCTTGTTTCTTTCTTTTTATAATAAGGATGGGCTCTTATAGAGTCCCAGTCCACACTCCAGGCCAATTGGCGGCGGTAAATGGACCATTCGTGTCAGTTACCAAACGCCATAAAATGAAAGAAGAAGAATCATAATACGCCGTCGCTTTTGCTTTATGGTTCATATCTTTAACACGCACGTGCGATCATTCGCCGTCGAGAATTATATTAGGCTTACAACTCAAACAATTGAGTTGAAGTAATTGAGTCATCAACGAGGGGGTAAGTATTTACAGTTGACAGTTCCGTTCGTAGGTATTGTTTACCAGCAAGGTCCAAATCTGGTTAGTTTTCATTCACTAATATTTGCACAAGAAATCCGTTTGCTAATTTGGCTGTAACGTTGTTGTGGAATTCATTGTAGAGAAAACTTTGTTCTGGTCAAGCGTTAATTCTCTATGAGATGGTCCATAAGATTAAAATGAGTTAAAGGTGTTCGTTATAATGGCACCACCTTGTAGGACCCTTTGTTGCGTAAATTAATCAGTGGAACATAAAAATCCTAGAAATATGCCGAACTGGGTTGTATCGCATGTGTTGTTCCTTTTAGGTATGTTATGCAATTGAGTTAGTGAATACATTTCAGCGAAGTAGCCACATTATGCGTATCCCGGTGTTGTTGAATAGGTCACACTCACCATTAGTGTGACTGTGTAGGAAAACCGGAAGGAGTTCTTCCGGTTGCTTTTTTCTGCAAAAGCTGCTGCATTCCAAACCGCATACTTCCATGCTCCGAGCATGCGCATCCGTGTGAGTCCATAGCGAAGTACAGTAGTGCGGAGTATGTAAATATGCGGTTTGGGACACAGCCTTAGTGCAAAAAGCTTGCAGTGTTCCTCGCTGCTTCATCCCCAAGAGGAAACAACCAAACCATGACAGGAGCTCGGAATCTAGGTTTTTGCTTGGTTAGTAGTTTGCTGCAGGCACACACCATCAGGGCCTTGTGTCACGTAGACGACATCGCTTAACAGTCCAGGATAAATTGGTGTATATTGTGTCAAATTATCTTGTTAATTAAGTTCGGATTTACTCCGTTTCACGAATGTGAATTAGTTAGATTAGTTAATCTAGCATTGAATCACCTCGGATAAATGTGTGCGCCCATTTCTATAAAGGGGAGATGAATCCCACGCTACAGGGTCACACTCTGTAAGACACAAAGCAAAGTTACGCTACCCTTTGCAGGATCACGTAACACGTTGAAATGGACAAAAGCAGTATATTTCAAAGTCCCATAATGTAAGCTATGTTGTTCTTATTTTGTTTTGGGGTTGTATTGACCACTGAATTATGGCAACACTCAAGGGCTTATTTTTTCACCTCTAAAGAGCAACACCAGCCTTCACCTGAGGAGCAATGTAACATGCAAGTTATTTTTACAGAACATGGACCCCAGCAACTTCCAGGAGAGGGCCAATTCAGCTGGTTGTGCTACTGGAGAGAGGACATTTGAAAGTGCTATAAAAACATATATTATTGATTTTGCAAATATTGCCATTGTGAAACCTTCTTGCAAATTATATCAAATTTACCTGAGACTGCAATCTGCATAGAGACCTTCTTTAATTCTGTTCACCCTTGCGTGTTGGCCAGAACACACTGATATGTGTTCACCCTTGCGTGTTGGCCAAAACACACTGATATGTGGTCACTCTTGCGTGTTGGCCAGAACACACTGATATGTGGTCACCTTGCGTGTTGGCCAGAACACACTGATATGTGGTCACCCTTGCGTGTTGGCCAGAACACACTGATATGTGGTCACCTTGCGTGTTGGCCAGAACACACTGATATGTGTTCACCCTTGCGTGTTGGCCAGAACACACTGATATGTGGTCACCCTTGCGTGTTGGCCAGAACACACTGATATGTGGTCACCCTTGCGTGTTGGCCAGAACACACTGATATGTGTTCACTCTTGCGTGTTGGCCAGAACACACTGATATGTGTTCACCCTTGCGTGTTGGCCAGAACACACTGATATGTGTTCACCCTTGCGTGTTGGCCAGAACACACTGATATGTGGTCACCCTTGCGTGTTGGCCAGAACACACTGATATGTGTTCACCCTTGCGTGTTGGCCAGAACACACTGATATGTGTTCACTCTTGCGTGTTGGCCAGAACACACTGATATGTGTTCACTCTTGCGTGTTGGCCAGAACACACTGATATGTGTTCACCCTTGCGTGTTGGCCAGAACACACTGATATGCTTTTTGAATGAAAGGTACACTTTCCTGATTGCTCTCAGACTGTGGCTTTGCTGATATTTTCATGTATGTGGCTTTAATGATGTTTCCCTTTTAGTTCTTAATAATTATTTGTCTCTTTGTATTCAATTTCCTCATTTTTACTACTGTATTTATTGTGTAATATCGTATCCTCTTGTGATTGCTTTTATTTTGTTTTTATTGTCCTCAAATGTGAAGCACTTTGAGTTGCTTTTTATGTATGAAAGGTGCGACAGAAATAAAGTTTATTATATTTTAAGTGTCGGCAAAAGCAGATAATAATTTTTTTCTGGTGCATGGAAGCAGAGCCCAATACACTGTCTCTGTGATAGGGCTCTGCTTCACTTCGGGTTAGTTGAGGTGCACAACTATTAATTGTTGGAGGTAAATAATTTCACAACTAAATTGGTTGCGTTCATAAAGATAATCATCTTTATGAATAAAAAAGACATAAATGGTTGACTGTTTTATCTTGTGTTTTTGTTATAATGGTAATACTTAATGAAACTCCATTTTTCTGTTTTAATTAGCAAGTGTGGTTGAGAGTTAAATGTTGTTAAATTAGACAGGCTGAAAGGAATACTAAATATAAAGCCATCGTTCTTCTATACATACAAATATATATTTATGCTCAGATGTCCAAGTATCGTATAAGTAAAGCTGATTGCTTTTGACTCCAAATTATTACACATTATGAAACAAAAGCTTAAAACTGTAAAATGATTCACTTGCTAGTGAACATGCTCATGATGATCACTACTGCTAGAATGCTAGCTCGTTAATTAGACTTTTGATAAAATACACATTTTTTACATTCCATTGTAACTCCAATTTTGGCCTACCCAACTCTGATTCCGAGACCTAGTTTAACAATTTAAAATGGCAAAAACAGTATCTTATACCACAATCAATCAATCAATCTTAAACATTCGTCCTGATACCACGTCTAGCCCAGTCTTTAGGCCACCGTATGCCACGGCCAGCCCAGTCTTCTGGCTGCTATACAAGGTACAAGGTGTTTTGCTGGTTGCCTCTTTTGTCCCCCACCACAAAAAAGTTGTGGTGGAGGGGGGGCGTTCATTTGACCCCTGTACGTACGTACCATGTGCGTCTGTCTGTCCGTGTGTCACACATGTATGTACCAGACCCCCCACCAGAGGGGCGCTATTACAATTATTTTCCGCATAGCCAAGTACATTTTGCTTTGTACATAAAAAACTATGCTTGATGTCCCTGCGTATTGAATGACCGGATTACTCAGGAGACCGTCTACTTTCTAAATCCACAGAGTTCAGAGCTTAAGGTGTTGAAAGAAAGTAGCTCTTTCATTGTCCCATTAAGCCCTATTGTTTTTTGCACCACTAGATGGAGACATTGTACAGGTGAACACTCGAGATGTATAGAGTATGGCTAGTTAGTTATAGTCATATTTCACAGCATAGATCAGATAAGGAAGTGTTGCAGAGTCCATTTCTGTACAGTTTTGTCAGTGGATAATACATTTATGAACACTTTTCATTAGACCACATTTGATTTGATTTGATTTGTTTATTTGGAAGGGACAATGCACATTAATGAACATACATACCATATGTAAACATGCCAGATTATAGCAGGGATGCTAATTTCCATCCGTAGTCCCTTGGGCAATTTAGAGTCTCCAATTAGCCTAACCTGCATGTTTTTGGACTGTGGGAGGAAACCGGAGTACCCGGAGGAAACCCACGCAGACACGGGGAGAACATGCAAACTCCACACAGAAAGGCCCTCGGCCGGGATTCGAACTCGGTACCTTCTTGCTGTGAGGCGACTGTGCTAACCACTGCACCACCGTGCCATATTTCTATATGCTGGTTTTAAACCCTCCTTCCACCAGCCTAGTTTGATAGGCTGATGCCAGCCCCCCACTAATGATCACTGTCCGCCACCTTTTTCAATTGCACTTTGATCAATAACGTCACTCCGAGCAAGAAGCAGGGCGAATGTGACACAATAATCAGAAGTTATTCTCTGTGCCTATAACATGACCAAATCTACTCCACACAGCTCGTGTTTGGGCTTGCTGAATTCTGTGGGCCGAGACAAATCCAGCGATGTCCCCATCATCACGTTTTAGCTCACGATCGCCGAATAGAGTGGATGCTCTCCCAACTGAATGGGAGTAGTTATAATCATTATAATTCACAACATAGGTCAGATGTCAACAACTGTAGGCTACATGATAGCGACATGCACATGGGTGGGGGATGACAGGTTTACTGTGCACTTGTTTTATGTTTCCAGTTTATTTTCACATTGACAAACTGATGCAGAAATAAGTCTATGTTTAAAATCTGTCTATGTTCTGAAGCGCTTCAGAATGGGCTTTCTTCCACTCTAAAATAAGAAAACACAAAAAAAGAAACTAAGTGGCAGTTGAAAAAAAAAGTTTTTCAAATTGACTTGAGAACTGTCACACAGGAGGAGAGGAAGGTTTCCCCCCAATTTGTAATGCATGTGTCAGCTGATGCAGTTGGACCTGTTGAATTAAGGCTAAATCCTTCCCTTCTTTCCCTCCAGGACCTGGACTTCTGCACACTTTTGAGCAGCAGTATGCAGGCAGGAGTCTGTCTGAGACAGAAGACTGAGACAACACTACCAGAGCTCACTGAGCAGCACAGGATCAGACAGAAAGAAGAGGAACGCAGTGGGCTGGAGTCTGTCCACATGGCAGAGTCAGGGACAGAGTGTGCTGCACCAGGACTCGACACACTGGAGCCAGAATGTGTTTCAGCACACAGTGGGGTCAGTGATGTACACCACACACACACATCAATGATAAAAACAGAAACTGATCTGGTCTCCACCCACTCTGGTGATCTTATTAAGAGCCTTGACAGTACAGAGCTGGGATATGTAACCCATCTGCACCCTGAACAAATCAAAACAGAGGCTGATGATGGAGGATACCTCAAACCAGAACCCATCAGTGAATTACATGATATTAAAAGTGTTAATATTAAATCTGATCAAATGAAGTGTGAATTTAGTGAAAGTTCAGTGAGTGATCTCACGCATACTGTGATGAATGGAGCTGCTGTTGATCACAAAGACCAGACTGAACCATGGCAACATGCAGGAGAGCCACATCCATACTGGGACTTAATTCATCACTGTGACACAGACAATGAAAATAATCAGACCAGAACTACACAGTGTACAAACAGTAGCAACAAACATACACATTGTTCGAGATTGAATGATCCAATGAAAATTAATTCAAGAAAAAACACTGGCAATTCCGTTCAAAACAAGACAATTCATGGAATTGAAGGTGAAATTAATGCAGGTGAAAAGTTGTTCAAGTGTACACAGTGTGAGAAATGTTTTACAAGAAAATCTTCTTTAACGGCACACCAGAGAATTCATACAGGTGAAAAGCCCTTCAAGTGTACACAGTGTGAGAAGTGTTTTACTACAAATTCTTCTTTAAATGTACACCTAAGAATTCATACGGGTGAAAAGCCATACAAGTGCACACAGTGTGAGAAGTCTTTTAATTCAAAATATTATTTAGATATACACCTCAGAATTCATACAGGTGAAAAGCCATACAAGTGTACACAGTGTGATAAGTCTTTTAATTCAAAATGTTATTTAGATGTACACCTGAGAACTCATACAGTTGAAAAGCCATTCAACTGTACACAGTGTGAGAAGTGTTTTTGTACAAATTCTGCTTTAAATATACACCTGAGAATTCATTCAGGTGACAAAATATACAAGTGTACACAGTGTGAGAAGTGTTTTTATACAAATTCTGCTTTAAATGTACATTTTAGAAAACATACAGGGGAAAAGCCCTACAAGTGTACACAGTGTGGGCGCAGCTTTTCAGTTAAATCATATTTGGATGCACACAAACGAATTCATACAGGTGAAAAACCCTACAAGTGTCATCAGTGTGGGAAGTGTTTTTTCGGAGTAAATGATTTAAATAAACACCTGAGAATTCATACGGGTGAAAAGCCCTACAAATGTCATCAGTGTGGGAAGTGTTACTTCAGATTATATGATTTAAATACCCACCAGAGGTCTCATACAGGTGAAAAACCCTACAAGTGTCATCAGTGTGGGAAGTGCTTCTTCAGAGTACATGATTTAAATAAACACTTGAGAATTCATACAGGTGAAAAACCCTACAAATGTACTCAGTGTTGGAAGTGCTTTTCCACAATATCTTATTTAAAAATCCACCAGAGAATTCATACAGGTGAAAAGCCCTACAAATGTTTTCAGTGTGGGAAGTGTTTTTCCCAAAAATCTCATTTAAGTACCCACCTGAGAATTCATACAGGTAAAAAGACTTTTGTATGGACTAAATAAAAAGTGCATCAAAGTGCTTTTTTCAGTTGCTCAATCCCAGCGCCTCTCACTGCTCTGCTGGTGCTTTCTCAGAAAAGGGTGCTTAGTGAAAATACGCCCTTAATTATGTCCCTGAGCCTTGCTTTGTAATGAATGCATCCACATGCTGTGGGGTAGTGGCAGGTTAAGTTAAGGAGCTGAAGCTGGGTTCATCAGTTGGCCGTTGGAAAAAATAAAGAAGCTGATATCCCAGCCCGTCTCACCAGTTTTAATCTTTTTATAATTGTCTGCTGAGAATTGTTAAAGCAATTCAATGTTATGTTAATATCCTAGCTAAAATGTGAAAAATCTTTTCATATTTCACCAATAGTTTAATTAACTAACATTCTAGCAGTAGTGAGCCATTGGCATGTTCGCTAGTGGAAATCTTTCGATACCGATACCTGGTGTTTGATTTCAATACCTTTCTTTGCTGAGTGGAAACATATTTTTCAACAATATCCAAAAATAAATATTTCTCATTCAACAAAATAAGCCAAAACTTCAGTGTTTAATGTTGTCAACTCATACAGCTGTATAAAATGCAGTATAAAATTAAGCAAATTATGCTTTAAATCAAGAAAAATCTGGTCCAAGAATAAAAATAAGAAAGAGTTCCCCTGGTGGGGCTAAAGATTTGGTACTTAACAGATAATTTTAGAAACATTTGCCAAAAAGTACCGAAAATTGGTACCGAATACCTTTTTGATACTCCGGCAGTTTTCAATACTCGGTGCTACAGATTTGGTACTAAGTACTGAGGTTCGATAACCAGCCCTAATGTTGGCTAAAGAGTAAATCCTGTTGGGGGTTTAAGCTTTTGTTTCATAATGTGTCATTATTTAAATTGAAAAGTTACATTGGCTGTTCTTCTATGGTACTTTGGCATATGTACATATATACGGTCTATGTATGTATAGATGAATGATGGCTTTATATTTTGTATTCAACCTGGATCTGTAACTTTGATGCTTTCCTGGTTTAATAAATGTTTACATTTATTACACTGTTGTGTGTTTCTTGTTGCTCATCTAGGCTCTTGAAGTCATCCTCTGCTATTCAAAGAATTTTCTTGAATGGACATATTCAATTATTAATAGGACAAATTCAGTTAACAGAATTTTGAATATTATAAATTTTTCCATTATATTTAAAATTATCAAAAATGTAAATTCCAAAATGATGGTTCACCCTTATGATACTTATATAGAGAAACCCCTGCTGCACCTACACCTGGCGTGTGCAAAAGTATATGCACCATTTCAGCTTCAGATCCAATAATACTTTTTAATTCTTTTTCTTAAATCCAGAATGCCACATTAGGCCTTAAGCCCAGTGGTTATAATTCCATACCTTAATACATACTTTGACCCTTCTAACCTCTCAGTGTGTTGTTCTTACCCTGCGTTCTCGCATCCAGCAACTTCGTCGTTTTTTTGTCTTCAAGCCGGTCCTGTTTGAATGCCTCGTATGCTTCCACGCCAATTTTGTGGGCATCAAGAAGGTCCCTTGCTACATCTGGAGGGGGCAAGGTACCTGTCGAAATGCTGACAAACTCACTTTAATTTGGGTTGAAAGGGTTTGTCCAGTCATCTTCAAGAAGCATCACAATGGACTGTACATCTGCTTAATCTTTGGTGATTCTAGGCATCTGAAGGTCTGGATGGCTGAGGTGGGACATTCTGTGTCCCACCATCCCTCTGAGTTGCTCGAGGTAGGTGCTGCGGTACTCAGAAGTCAGGTAGTACCTCTCCACAGCAGCCCGTTTCAGGCTGAATCCCTTTGTACCTCCTGCTGTCTGGGTATCTCGGTTGACTGTTTCCTCAATGGTTTGATCTACTGGGATCCGGCCAAAGGGATTCTGGCTACCAAGCTGGACACTGAAGCCACCCTGCATGAATTGCTGGTGCACCTGAGGGTGATCAATGGGCAGGCGTGACATTGTGGCATAGTAGTGTGGTAGGAAGCGTGCATAATTCAGCTTGTCATAAGCAAAGCACCATGGGATCATGGCGCGGATTGATGTGAGGTGGAGCAGCCAATCCCCCTCTCTTGCTGCACGAAGCAAACCCAGCATGATCTCAGCCATATCGAGGTAAGACATCCAGAAAGCTGCCAGTGGGTGGCCATTCCTGAGGGAGGCAAGGTAGTCTTGGAACAGCTGGAGGATGCGAGCACAGGATGCATCATCCGTGAGTGCTATGAAGGAAGCCTGGGACACCTCATTGTGGAAATTGGAGATGCTCTTGAGGGCTTCTTCCAGATGGTGAACCTCTGCTCTGTGGTTTACTTGGATCCAAGGCAGAAACCTCTTCCAGGCTAGCCTCATCAGCGCCTCATACACAATCTTGTGAAGCCTGACAGCACAGTTGTACTTGCGCCCTTCCATCACAGCAGTGATGGATCCTTCTGCGATCACGCCAGAATCCACACACAATTCACGCAGGCCAGCGTCTTGAAACCTCTTCCCGATGGTTGATAAGAGGTTGCAGATGGTATGGAATGCCCCCATTCTCAATATTTTGTTCCTGAACTTCTCATGCTTCCAAATGATTTCTGAAGCCTTGGCGTAGAGGGCTTAGTCGAAGACGCAGACAATCTCCTTCAGTTCTAGGCTTTCCATGATGTTGAGAGTTTGGGTCAGGACTTCATAGACAGTCGACATCTGGGTCGCTGGGGCATTGATTGTGGGCAGGTAGCTCACAGTGTCCTGCATCACATTCATGTCATTGCGGATGAGGATGTTGAATCCAGTCCAACTGCTGATGGTTTGGTCTTCTTCTGGGGTTGACATCCGAGTAAGCAGCCAGACCATGTTTTTTAATCTGGCCTTCTGGACCTGTTTGTCTGCGTCAACATCTACGCTGACAGTGGCTGAGGGCCCCACTCTCCGACCAGCGTTGTACATGGGGAGTGATGCTGGTGCTGGGGAGATGCTCCTCTTCTTTGACTTTTCAAGTGTCTTAGTTTGAAATTGTGGCATTGGTCCGATGATTCTGGGCTGCACAGCAATGCCGTTTACCCGATGCGATGTGCCCTCTCCACTGGTTGTCTCCTCCAAACGGTCTATGTTGTCCCAGGCTAGACTGGTGAAGACTCCTTAGTAGATGTTGCTTGGCAGTACCACGCCCATCTGCGTTCGTATTAAAATAATTAAATCAGATCCACTTTCACTCTCTCCCTCCGACTCACTCCTAAAAATCTCCTCCACTACATCCGACAGGGACATATATTTTTTCGCCATCATATATATATATATATATATATATATATATATATATACAAGTTTGAATTAAAAAAATCAAAATTTACTCGAATCTCAATGTAATAACGATGACCCACTGTGCGCGCATAAAGCAGGCTGAATTGCGAGCTAAAATGGCTTCCGGATGTGTGCAACCAAGCCTGTGTTACTGATAGGATATTAAGTACTGATTAGGATGATATGCGGGTTATGGTGATAAAATCCATATTTTCGGAGAACTAGCAACGTATTTTTGATGTGTTTAATTTGAAGACGCCCGGGTCTCTACCACTAGGGGCAGGCACAAACAAGTTAATGGGGACTCTTGGAAGATTAGCCAATGGGCTAAAAGAGTAAATAAAAATCAAATCAAATCATGCCATGATTAAACTAGCCAGCTAGCCATGACACATGATAGCAATAGCAACAGTAATCTGGTGCTAGCTACCTGTAGCTATGAGCATAAGGTAATTCAAACAGTTGACCTTCACCATCATGCCATGACCTTGTGTGGTGTTCATGTTTTTGTTACTCAGCCAATGTTTGAGGGTCTGGTGGACCCGATGCATTATTGGGTTTTTAAATCAATACAGCCATAACAATTTATGTAAAGATACTTACCAGAGAATATTTTCGTCATCTTGATCAGCTACACACAGGCAAAGCTATTTATAGGCGAACCCCCATCCCCCAAGCGGGTGCGAGGTCTCCGTACTTGAAATGTTACAATGTTGCAACTTTGTGCGTGAATAACTCACATTCCCACACAGAGACACACGCACACGCACACGCACACACACACACACGCACGCACACACACAAACGCGCACACATACACACACTAACAGCAGAAATTATGTAAATGAGTGCATATTTACCTCATTTGCATATTTAAACATGACATTTCAGAAAACTTGTAATAAAATAAATAATTGTCTTAATGTAAGTAATCAACTGGGGAAGTTCCATTGTGATAGCTATTAGTTAATTTTTTTACCCCATACCCCCTATAGTGGCTTGCGCCCATGAGGTGAAAATAACAAAATGTAAAAGAAAATATGAAAAGCTGCTCATGTGGAAAGGTTATCATATATTAATTTACTTATATTGACCCTATAAACAATTTAGCATAGGTAAAGTTTTGCCGACTCAGTTGAGCCTGACAACTTGTCTGGCTCATGGACTAATAGGCTTGCCTATCGCTAGCTAGTGAGAACACATCATTATCAGTGTCATGACATAACTATAAAGAATAGGATGCATCGCAAATATGTCTTTGTTATACGTAGGCTATTTCCGTTGTTTCTCTTTATAAAAAAATTGTAGCTGCACGAACTGACTTGGATGACACAACGGGAAGCTCTTGCCCCGCCCCCAGCCTAGTAGAATTGACCGACTCAGCGATCAGTTGCTCGCTGTGAGAACGCAGCGTTACTCTCAACAACTATGGGCTTCTCGAAGCAGCAGAAAGTTTTTTAAATCTTTATATTTTGAGAATATATAAAATAATTAATTTGGCCAAATCAGTGTATGAGATTTCATGACATATCTTGAAACATTATGCATGTCTCTCACATTATCTAAAAAAACATCTGTTTTGTGGTGAGGGGAATTACAATTTCCTCAATGTTAGAATGAAATGGCTTAAAGTATTATTTAAAGTATCTAAGCAAAGCCACTATCAAGTCAGGTAGTACGTCCTTTGTGGACGGGCTGCTGTGGAGAGGTACTACCTTAAGCTTTCTTCCGCCGTTTTTTCCAGTTCTGGCATAACTGCCAGGTCGGTTTTTACGAAACCTTGCAGATTGATAGAGGGGTACCCCAAACGGGGAAAACCAAAATTATATTCTGATTGGCCTCATGGTGGCGCTATAACAGTGAATTGAAATTCTAATTTTTAAACACTCATAACTCTTGAACCGTTACTCCGATTGACACCAAATAAATGTCGAAAGATCCAGCTCCTCTGTCTGAAGAACTTTGCCTTTTGGACCAATGAAGTCCGCCATATTGGATTTGTCACCATTTAAATAATTTTGATAAACCTTTAAAATCCATCTCCTCCTAGACGCATTGACCGCATTTGACACAAACTTTGGAATTTAGCATCTACTCGTGAATATCCAAAGAAGTTATATAAAGGAAATTGCTATGATTAAAATTGTGCCCGCAACAAGCCAATGAATTTGCATGTGGGCGTGGCTTTTTACCAAAAAGTCCAAATAAATAAATCCAAAACAATTTGATGGAATACGACAAAACGTGGTAGGTCCATTCAGAACTGAATCCTGAGGACAACCCCAGAGTTTTGGTTCAATTAACCCACAGTGTGGCGCTATAGAACACAATCGTTTTTAAAAATGGAAAAATACACTAAAAATCACTGTTTTAATGTAGAGATTTGAAATGTGCAACACTAACTAAACCCCTCAGTTCGAACATGACCATCTATGTTTTGACCACCGCCATATTGAATTGGCAGCCATTTTGTATTTTGTTGGTTCATATGTTACTTTTCCCACTTTCATCTGGTTGATTCCAATCAAACTGGGCACGCTGATAGAAGGTACAACACCACTGACCAAATCTGGTGCCGATTGGCCATATGGTGGCACTATAGTAAACTTTTGAATTCCAAAAAATTAAATATTGATAGGTCCTCCTCTGTTTGACCTACCTACTGGAACTTAATGTCTCACAATTTATCATTGGAGAGCCATGGATAGACTTTCCCATCCCTATAATCAATATGGTCTCTTCTGAATTATTTGCTTCTGTACTTCTAATTGGTATTTCTGAGTGGTGGATATCAATTAATCTAAAACGTTTTTAAAAGAAACTTCATTGCTTCTTATTTTAGAGTCTCTTCAACATAAGCAATTATCTAGCTGTATTTTTGTAAGCTCTTTCTGTGTAAATTCAATTATCAGAACGGTCAAGTCCAGTGAGGCCTTGTTCAAGATCTCACACCACTTGGTGAAAAAATCTGCATTATTATGACCGATAGTGAGAATCTTTTGTCTGCGCAGTCCTCTGGTTATACGTTTGGACCTCACATACTTACTGAGTGTGGCCTCTGGGTGTACGTTTGGACCGCACATACTTACTGAGTGTGGCCCCATGTAGATGGAATTTCTTCTTCTGCTGGAAAGTTTTGAGGTTTCTGAAGAGACCATCACTGGATTCACTTGGTATGAGGGGAGCCGCTATGTTAGGCACCATGATTGCTTCAATTTCCTGTTCTGTCAAGCTTCTAATATCAGCAAAAGTGGACATGTTGTACCACAAGAAAAAGTGGCGTCGCTGGCTCAAAAAAACATACAAGTAAAAGCAATAGGAGTCGCGCCTTTAATTAAAATGTCCAAAAAAGCTACTTAACCCAGGTGCGTAGGTCTCTAAACAATTCAAACAAAAACAAGGTAGAGTCCGCACAGTGGGATTTGAAAAAAAGACTTGAAAGTCAGTATTTAGAAAAATGTTTTTTATATAGTCTTAGAAAATTGCAGCAGCAAAAGTGCAAATATCTAAAAGAAAAAGTAATATAAAGAGTACTTAATTACAACCCCAATTCTAAAAAAGTTGGGATGTAAAAGGATGTAAAATGCACATAAAAGCAGAAAGCAGTGATTTGTAAATTCTCTTTTACATATATTTAATTGAAAACAGTACAAAAAATATATATTTATTGTTTTACCATATCAACATTATTGATTTTTGTAAATATATGCTAATTCTGAATTTGATACCTACAACACGTTCCAAAAACGTTGGGACAGGGGCAAAAAAAAAAGGACTGAGCTCTGTTTGCCATCCCACAGGTAAACAGGTGATGCTATTATGACTGGGTAGAAAAGGATATCAAAAAACGCTTGATATTTTATTTTCAGGTACTCTTAGAAGCGATACGATAACCTCTCTGCATTTGAATGGATCTCTATGGGAATTGAAGGGAGGGACTAGATTTAGCTGTAAATTACACTGGAACAGTATGGAACACATGGTTGGCTAAATGGTTTTAGGTCCTCAAGGGTCTGAGGTATCAAATGTGCCTCAAACCATCACTCTGCTGCCAGATATGCAGTAGATATGGATGGATCACTTTAAGGGTTGTTTCTCCTGACTCATTTTCCTATTGAACTCTATGGAAAAATAAGCCAGGAGAAACAACCCTCCAAGTGATCCATCCATATCGTCACTATGGAGACGCATTCGCAACATAATATGCTCGGGAATGTCCGTTGGATCTGCAGACTGCAGCAACAAAGTTTACCACGCTCTTCACCGGAGTTGAAGATTTCGGGACTGATCCGGGAGTGCAGGCAATCTTCAAAAGGCAACCAGGGAAGGAGAACATTATGCGGGAGAGGAGTGAGGAGACGACTGGGAAGATTGACGCAGTTCGGTGCTCCGTTTTGCCTTGTTCAGAGACCGCGGTGCTACGTGTATGGAGGAGAGTCATGGAGGCGGGGGTTTGTGTGTTGGACTGCTTGGTGACACTGGACATCTCGGGACAGCGGGGCTATTTTTAATCATGTGTTAAGTGAGTGAGAGGTGTCGTGGCACGCCCCCTTGATTTGCTGAATTCATTCAGCCCACAGGCCACAAACTTTTGACCAATGACAGCGGATGTACAGACGTTACGTACAGTGAGGCGCTACTGTAGCGCGCGCCACCTACTTGTGCAAGAGTGTTGAGGGAGAAGTGAGCGACTGTGGCAATGGCGGGCGTTAGCATGAACAAGGTGGATTATTTACTTTCTCATCCATTTTCTTTATTTAAATTAAAGGTGAGACTCTACTATTGCTCTTATTTATCTAGCATCTACTCAGAAATATCTAAAAAAGTTATATAAAGTAATTTGCTACATTCAGAATTATGCCCGCAGCATGTGGGTATGGCTTTTTAATAAAAAGCTAATAAATCCAAAAGTTTAATGAAATGTTATAATGTAGTATGTCCGTTCATAACTCAATCCTGAGACAGCCCCAGAGTTTTGGCCCGATTTACCAACAGTGTGGCGCTTTTGAGCTCAAGGATTTGTTTCACTAAAAACCACAGCTTTTATATAGTTTTGAAACTTGCTGCAGTGACGATACCCCTCAGTCCGTATATAGCCGTGTATGTTTCAATCACCGCCATCTTGAATTGGGGACCATTTTGGATTTTGATGGTTCATATGCTACTTTTCCCACTTTCATCTGGTTTATTCAAATTAAACTGGGCACAGTGAAGGAAGGTAGGGTCCCAGCATAACTGACCGAATTTGCTGCGGATTGGCGCTATCCCTGTGCGACAACAGTCTTTAGAATTAGATATTGATGCATTTTGCTGCGTTTGACTCAGGGACCTGAACTCAGTGTCAAAAGATTCCGCTTTGCACAGACAATAAACATGGCTTAAGGATTCATTAGCCTGCCATTATGGATTTGCCTCTATTTTGAATAACTTACAAAACAGTTAAAATCTATCTGCTGCAAAATGCTTTGACCAATTTGCACCGAATTTGCCATTTAGCATCTACTCACAATTAAATTATTTTTTTAAAGTTTACTAAAAATCACTTTTTTGTTGACATTTGATACTAACTAAGCTGACTAAGCAATTCATTATGACCATGCATATATGTTCTTGCATTCGCATATGTACTTGTCGCTTTGTGCGCTTGGCCCCCTTAATTGCTGCTTGCAGCGATATTTCTTATCATTATAATTAAAAGTGTTTGCAGTAAGCTACATTGTCTGCAGAGTAGCGTAGACTAGAGGCATGTTCGGAGACTATTGTAATTTTTTTAAGTGACTAACCATGACACAGATATGTTTGGGGAATTGGAGGTTTATAAATCCGATCTCTTCAGGTATTGCAGCTTACAGTAGGCTATCATCAATTCTTAATATATTATCATAAATTCAAAATTGTCCTAAAATTGTCGTTAATTTTATGGTGACATTGTGTTATGTGTGAAAAGGATAAACCGAACAGAGCTGAAGAAATGAATGAAGACAAAGAAATGTTGGCCGAGGCGAGCGTTGAAGGTTCGGTTTCCACAGTCAGTCAGACATGACCGCACGAGCACAGCACAGACTCCACACAGATTATTTTTTTTGTCTGCATTTGTGTGAGATGTAGCCAATGGCAGTTATTTATAGATTTTATTTTATTTTTTTACACTAATGCAACAACGCAATGTTAACCAGATGATATTATGCGTTAAAAAAAAAATGATTGGCTTGACAAATGGCCATGGGATACCTGTTCCCATAACGTAGCTAGCCTGCATTCTGCCGTGGTGTCCAGTGACTGAATTTTTTCACGTGATATAGGTTATAGGCCATTTGTCAGTGTCCGTCTGACTTTCACCATTTTGATGAAGTACAAGTGAAACATTGAACAGTTAATATTGGAAACGTCTTTTGCCTTTGCAATAAAAATATGTTTGTTAATGTGAAAATAATAACAGTGTAATAAATGAAAAGTATTTAACAGTTGCACATTGTTTTGTCGAAAATAAACTTGTGCCCTTTTGGGCTCGAACCCCCAATCCTCTGTGTGAGAGGCAGCAACTGTAACCAGTAGGCCACAGTAGCTTAATGGAATACAGAAATCCATATCGCGGTTTTGTCTGTGATTCTGTGATGTGTCCACATTAGTTTGAAGCGTTTTTATTGGGCGTTAAGCTTGGGAGAGCAGGTATGCGATGTTATCCAATGGGGAGAATTATTCTTTGAGGGTATGGAGGCAGGCAGGTAGTGAGGGTCTCTGGGTAGCCAGGAAAAATGTGAAGAAGATTGAGAAGAAATAACCCAAGTTTGGGGCTTTATTGTGTGGATGTGTGAAGTTGTATCTGAATGCTGTGTGGTTGCATGAGGTCAGAACATACAGAAGTTAATGTTTTTAAGGGCTGAGAGTCTGTGGTCATTGTGGTTACTTCTGTAGGAAATCCTGAAAAGTGCCAAACTCTCGGTGCTGGATAGGTATGGGGCATGTCCCGCCAAGCTGTAACTTGGTGGATGGCATACCTGCCATCCCAATCCATGAAAACTAGAATGGCACTCAGAGAGACGCTACACCTGCACGTGTGCTAATCTCAACCCTGAACGTAATATGCATGGGGCTAAAACGTTGCGCTGTGAAGCCGGGCTATGATCTTGCACTGTGAAGGCGGGCGTTGACCGATTGGGGAAAAAT
This sequence comes from Ilyophis sp. 1 JC-2022, assembly GCA_022702515.1. Lineage (NCBI taxonomy): Eukaryota > Metazoa > Chordata > Actinopteri > Anguilliformes > Synaphobranchidae > Ilyophis > Ilyophis sp. 1 JC-2022. The sequence continues at coordinate 63,747,453 of CM040405.1, read as the reverse complement.
TCAAGATTCAGTTCATTGCCCAACTGTCAACATTTCTACAAAGTTTAATCCGAATTGGAGTAGAATTGTTCCAAGTTATGGATGATAGGGACACAAACACAGACAGACACACGCACAGACAGGAGCAAAAACAATACCCCCTGCGCGCACGCGGGTGTAATAATGTTCCTAATATTTCTTTCTAATGAAGTAGTACTAGGCCAGTCAGATTAGAGTTTATTTGTTGTAAATTTTTCTATTTGTGTGATATAAAAATAAATGGTGTAATATTCAAATATTCAAAAAGCTTCAAGGACCTTGGATTTCTAAACCCTAACCCCTAAACACAACCCTACTGGTACTTTAGAACCAAAGCCGACATGGGCTGTTTGTACTCCAAAAACTGTATTCACAGTAAAATTAATGCAAAAACCTTGCCACTCGCAAAGGTCCCAAGCCCAATTCTGAGCCAGGAAAAACGTGGAAGTCCATCCACATTTGCAAGTTAGGGGCGACAAATCTTGCTCTCCTGCAAATTACAATTATTTTAACACAGTCATAGAAGTGGGAAATGGATTATTCCAAATGTAATTGAATCAGAAGAGTTTTATAAAAACTAATTTTCTCCATTTGGTTTAACTATCACATGTCCACCATAATTGACATATTTGTGACTGTTATTTATTTGAATTGAGATACACAATATATATGAAGTTTACATGTTCAAATTGAAAATGTTTCAAATGATTAAAACAGTTCACACCCCATATGAGTCACATTTATTTATTGCACAATAGGTTTTATGAGTTATGTGCAACAGCAGTTAAACATTTACAAACAGGGGTAGTACAGGAGAAAACACAAATTTACATGGCTTGGGGTATGTGCACAATCACAATGTAAAATAATTTCATACACAATTCAATTACAACACTGAAAAATAGAGTGAAACAAAGTTATCTCAGAATCAAATATACCGTATATATAGTCTAATGATCAGCTATAGCTGGCGCACACACAACCTCAACATTGGCAGTAAAATAACTAGAAAGGCCAGTGCTGTCAAGTTCATTTTAAGAATACAAGTTTGCAATGCATTATCATGTTTATTTCTCTGGTATATACAAAAGGTTTTCACATTGTTTCTTTTAAACAAATTACACTGGTGTCAATTACATCACAAATGATCAGTCTCCTGAGTACAATACAATGCAATACAATAAGGAAATAGAATAAAATGGTCACTGTTTGACCCAGTCATTGTGCCGTTTTTCCAACTGCCTGTCTAAAATACCATCAGCAAGGAATACATAGGGGAACTGCACACTGTGGTACCACGCAACAGGAAAAGTTTGCTACAGAACTGCAGGTCACAAAAATAATTCATTATAAGTCCCAAATTTTCACCTAAGACTTACAGGACAATGGATCAAATTCTCATTTTATTTCAGGATGCTTTGATAATCCTGTAGAAAAGCTGTCTGGTTTTTCTTCTCACATTTATTAGATTTTCTGCTGTCACTTTGAACCAGGATACTTTAAGCCTTTATACAATGAGCAAAACAGTTCAGCCTTTCGTGTAAATTAAGTATTTTTGGTGAAAATGTAATAATTTAACTCATTCAGTGCCACGGGCAACTTTAGTTGACAAAAGTATGAACGGTCTAAAGTGCAGAGGGCAACTAAATTCGACCACAGCTGTCTTTATTCTGCTACACTGGTAAAGAATTGTGGATTTGAGTCTGGAAAAATTAAACAATGACCAATTTACAATTACGTTCTTTTACCAAGATCAGATGTGCGACAGCATTTATTTATTTATTATTATTTTGTTGAGAGCATGTTGACTTGGCAATGCCTATCACTTGGCCTTAGTGAATATAAATTGAATACCAAAAGACAACAAATTTGATTACACTTGCATCTTTACTTGCAAATGTATCATACTGTGTGTGTGTGCGCGCATGCACATGTGTTTGTGCGTGCATGTGAATGTATGTTTGTGTGTGTGTGTGTGTGTGTGTGTGAAAGTGAGAGAGAGAAAAAAATCAAATCAAAAATTGTTCTAATAAAATAAACTCGACTGTCACAATGGCCCTGATTGAAATTATTTTCCTTGAAAAATACAGCTTTGTGTGTGTTTCTGGAGCTGCACTGAGAGCAGCCTGTCAGTGTTGTGTATGATGGGTAAACTATTAGCCAACCTCAACTTGAGGACATTTAATAAAAATTTAGAATCAGTATCTGGCAACATTTCTTGTTCAAACCATGTTGACCAATAGTTGACCAACTATAGAATTAAAAATAGTACATAACTACAGTTTAGCTTTATACTTAGCTAAGTGTTTAGCTAGCAAACTATATTAACTGCAGCATATTACTTTAGTTTGCCAGCTAAACCGCAGCAATGCAAGCAGGCCTGTCAACAATCACTTTGAAATAATATCGTCAACATTTTCTATTATTATTCTTACAGACCATACCTATGAAAAAGCAGGTGTTCGATCCCTAAGCAAGATTTCTAAAGCAAATTGTAAGCTAACGTTGGGCAACTTGAGGCGTAAAAATATGGAATCAAACTAGGGATGTCAACGGTTAGCCGTAAAAATATCCAAATATGCTTAACGGCTTATTGGTTAATTTACATAATAATAATGAAAAATTCAGCATTTGGTTGTTGATGTTATTGGGTTAAATAATGGGGGAGATGTCATTATTTGAAACATACTGGGGGGGGTTGTCAACCGGTTGTCAACTGTGTTCCTATTTCCGGTAGGTTGCTAGCAGATCAGAACGGGTGGCAGGCGATTGAGCGAGAGAGCTACTCTACTGTTGCTAATGTTATAGTTTATAACTATAGAGCCATAGTTTATATCTATAGAACCGTAGCTCGGTTTGGAATAATTTTACAAAGAAGGCGGATGACCAAGTTCAGTGAAAATTGTGCGAAAAGGTGCTCAAATACAGTAGCAGCACGAGCAACATGTTGAATCCTTTAAAATACAGACACCCGTGCGTCCAAACAGACAACCTAACAGATTCCGGTTCCCCAGACTGGCTACCTTAAAGCTGGGGACACGTTACACAATTTTTTGCCCGATTTGGCAACGATTGAAACCCATTTTCACTGAACCGGCAGACGGGCATGATGGCAGGAGCGTGTCATGAACACTGTGGCCCCTTCAACTTACTGATAATGCAGTGTAATACAGTGCACGCAATTGAAGAGAAGATGTCACAGATAACCTCACTCACAACAAGGAAAACTATTTCTGTTTTAATGAACAAATATGAACTATTTTTTGTTTCCTCCAAACAATTACTGTGACTACGATTTATGGAAATTTAAGGATTTTCAAGTAGTTTATTAAAAATTCAAGCATATTACTAACCTTGAAAATGGAGCTTTCAGAATCAAGCATTTACAAGACTTTCAAGGATCTGTGCAAACCCGGATAAAAGTATGCTTTTAGAAGAACCTGGTATGAATTTTCTGAGGGATCATTTAAAATAGATATACTGAAAAACTAAGTAGGTAAAAAAAAATGCAATTCACTTGTACACTTCCTACACTGTATACACTTGTATAGCTTTTCACCTATATAAAGTGTCAGGTGTCAATCTGAAGCTGAATTTGCACTAAAACACTTCTGACAGTGTACACTTGTAGGGCTTTCCCCTGTATGAATTCCCAGATGAGCATCTAGTATTTTGATTAAAACACTTCTCACACTGTGTAATACACTTGTAGGGCGTTTCACCTGTATGAATTCACAGGTGTATAATTAAAGGTAAACTTGCACTAAAATGCTTCTCACACTGTACACTTGTAGGGTTTTTCACCTGTATGAATTCTAAGGTGTCTGATTAAAGCTGACCATGTAATAAAACATTTCTCACAGTGTACACGTGCAGGGTTTTTCACCTGTATGAATTTTCAGGTGTTTAATTAAATTTGACTTTGTATTAAAACACTTCTCACACTGTGTACACTTGTAGGGCCTTTCACCTGTATGAATTCTCTGGTGTTTAATTAAAATTGACCCTGTAATAAAAGACTTCTCACTGTGTACACTTGTAGGGCTTTTCACCTGTATGAATTTTCAGGTGTTTCATTAAATCTGACCTTGTAATAGAAGACTTCTCGCACTTTGTACATTTGTAGGGTTTTTCACCTGTATGACTTCTCAGGTGTGCATCTAAAGACGTTTTATAATTAAAACACTTTTCACAGTGTACACTTGTAGGGTTTTTCACCTGTATGACTTCTCAGGTGTGCATCTAAAGACGTTTTATGATTAAAACATTTCTCACAGTGTGTACACATGTAAGGCTTTTCACCTGTATGAATTCTCAGGTGTGTGATTAAAGCTGACCTTGTAATAAAACAATTCCCACACTGTGTACACTTGTAGGGCCTTTCACCTGTATGAATTCTCAGGTGTGTGAGTAAAGCTGACCTCGAAATAAAACACTTCTCACACTGTGTACACTTGTAGGGCTTTTTTTCCACATGTATGAATTCTCAGGTGTGAGATTAAAGCTGACCTTGAAATAAAACAATTCTCACACTGTGTACACTTGTAGGGTTTTTCACCTGTATGAATTCTCATGTGTCCATTTAAAGATGTTTTTTGATTAAAACACTTCTCGCAATGTGTACACTTGTAGGGCTTTTCACCTGTATGAATTCTCAGGTGTCTAATGAAGGCAGACTTTGTAATAAAACACCTCAAACATTGTGTACACTTGTAGGGCTTTTCACCTGTATGAATTCTTAGGTGTGTGATTAAAGCTGACTTTGTAATAAAACACTTCAAACATTGTGTACACTTGTAGAGATTTTCACCTGTATGAATTCTCAGGTGTTTAATTAAAACTGAGCTTGAAATAAAACACTTCACACATTGTGTACACTTGTAGGGTTTTTCACCGGTATGAATTCTCATGTGTCCATCTAAAGAAGCTTTTTGATTAAAACACTTCACACATTGTGTACACTTGTAGGGCTTTTCGCCTGTATGAATTCTCAGGTGTTTAATTAAAACTGAGCTTGAAATAAAACACTTCACACATTGTGTACACTTGTAGGGTTTTTCACCGGTATGAATTCTCATGTGTCCATCTAAAGAAGCTTTTTGATTAAAACACTTCACACATTGTGTACACTTGTAGGGCTTTTCGCCTGTATGAATTCTCAGGTGTTTAATTAAAACTGAGCTTGAAATAAAACACTTCACACATTGTGTACACTTGTAGGGTTTTTCACCTGTATGAATTTTCAGGTGTTTCATTAAATCTGACCTTGTAATAGAAGACTTCTCGCACTTTGTACATTTGTAGGGTTTTTCACCTGTATGACTTCTCAGGTGTGCATCTAAAGACGTTTTATAATTAAAACACTTTTCACAGTGTACACTTGTAGGGTTTTTCACCTGTATGACTTCTCAGGTGTGCATCTAAAGACGTTTTATGATTAAAACATTTCTCAGTGTGTGCACATGTAAGGCTTTTCACCTGTATGAATTCTCAGGTGTGTGAGTAAAGCTGACCTCGAAATAAAACACTTCTCACACTGTGTACACTTGTAGGGCTTTTTTTCCACATGTATGAATTCTCAGGTGTGAGATTAAAGCTGACCTTGAAATAAAACAATTCTCACACTGTGTACACTTGTAGGGTTTTTCACCTGTATGAATTCTCATGTGTCCATTTAAAGATGTTTTTTGATTAAAACACTTCTCGCAATGTGTACACTTGTAGGGCTTTTCACCTGTATGAATTCTCAGGTGTCTAATGAAGGCAGACTTTGTAATAAAACACCTCAAACATTGTGTACACTTGTAGGGCTTTTCACCTGTATGAATTCTTAGGTGTGTGATTAAAGCTGACTTTGTAATAAAACACTTCAAACATTGTGTACACTTGTAGAGATTTTCACCTGTATGAATTCTCAGGTGTTTAATTAAAACTGAGCTTGAAATAAAACACTTCACACATTGTGTACACTTGTAGGGTTTTTCACCGGTATGAATTCTCATGTGTCCATCTAAAGAAGCTTTTTGATTAAAACACTTCACACATTGTGTACACTTGTAGGGCTTTTCGCCTGTATGAATTCTCAGGTGTTTAATTAAAACTGAGCTTGAAATAAAACACTTCACACATTGTGTACACTTGTAGGGTTTTTCACCGGTATGAATTCTCATGTGTCCATCTAAAGAAGCTTTTTGATTAAAACACTTCACACATTGTGTACACTTGTAGGGCTTTTCGCCTGTATGAATTCTCAGGTGTTTAATTAAAACTGAGCTTGAAATAAAACACTTCACACATTGTGTACACTTGTAGGGTTTTTCACCGGTATGAATTCTCATGTGTCCATCTAAAGAAGCTTTTTGATTAAAACACTTCTCACATTGTGTACACTTGTAGGGCTTTTCACCTGTATGAATTTTCAAGTGTCCATCTAAAGACTGTTTTTGATGAAAACATTTCTCACACTGTGTACACTTGTAGGGCTTTTCACCTGTATGAATTCTCAGGTGTGAGATTAAAGCTGAGCTTGAAATAAAACACTTCACACATTGTGTACACTTGTAGGGTTTTTCACCGGTATGAATTCTCATGTGTCCATCTAAAGAACCTTTTTGATTAAAACACTTCTCGCAATGTGTACACTTGTAGGGCTTTTCACCTGTATGAATTCTCAGGTGTCTAATGAAGGCAGACTTTGTAATAAAACACTTCACACATTGTGTACACTTGTAGGGCTTTTCACCTGTATGAATTTTCAGGTGTCCATCTAAAGACTTTTTTTGATTAAAACATTTTGCACAATGTGTACACTTGTAGGGAGTTTCACCTGTATGAATTCTCAGGTGTGTAATTAAAGCTGAATTTGTATTAAAACATTTCTCACACTGTGTACATTTGTACGGCTTTTCACCTGTATAAATTTCCCCATCATTCGGATGAATTGTCTCGTTTTTAAATAAATTCAGAAGGCTTGGGTTTTTACTTGAATTAATTATCATGGGTTCCATTTTCACATTAATTTTCCTACAATGTTTGCTCCTACCGTTTGTGCTTTTCTGGAAAAATCCGGTCTGATTATTTTCATAGCCACAGTGATGAGTTAATTGCCCATATTGGGTTTGCAGATCATGACGTCCTTCTTTTTCACTACTTGCATTTGGCTCTCCTGCACATTGCCATGATTCAGTTTGGTCTTTCTGATCAACACCAGCGCCATTCATCACAGTGTTCATTAAATTATTCAATGAACTTTCACTGCATTCCCACTTCATTTGATCATACTTAATATCAACACATTTAATATCCAGTACGTCACTGATGGGTTCTGGTTTAAGGTATCCTCCATCATCAGTCTCTGTTTTGATTTGGTCAGGGTGCAGATGGGTTTCATATCCCAGTTCTGTACTGTCGAGGCTCTCTGTTTTAATATCCCCAGAGTGGGTGGAGCCCAGATCAGTTTCTGTTTTTATCATTGATGTGTGTGTGTGGTGTACATCACTGACCCCACTGTGTGCTGAAACACACTCTGGCTCCAGTGTGTTGAGTCCTGGTGCAGCACACTCTGTCCCTGACTCTGCCATGTGGACTGACTCCAGTCCATTGAGTTCCTCTTCTTTCTGTCTGATCCAGTGTTGCTCAGTGAGCTCTGGTAGTGTTGTCTCTGTGTCCTGTCTCAGACAGACTCCTGCCTCCATCATCCTGCCGATCAAAGGTATGCAGAAGTGCAGCTCCTGGAGGGAAACAGGAGAAGGGATTTAGCCTCAATCAAACAGGTCCAACTGTAGCAGCTGACACATTCATTACATTCTGCAGCCCTGCAGATGCCTGACTGACCACAGGGGGTGCTCTTGCCTCATGAAGTGGGGAAAAACTGTTTTAACTGCCACGTTGTTTGTTAAAGCGTGCAAGCAAAGAATAGGCTATATGGATCAATATTATTCCGACCAACCATAATGACGTGTTTCGATATACACAATAATAATCTTTCGCATTAGGGTTTACCACCACCACAGGTTCCCGGTACACGTCAGAGAAACTGAACACGTGTTAGCTGAACGACCCGGAGCTACATTTTCAACTAGACAGCACGGCGCTCATAATCTGACTTTTTTTTCCTTTTTATCTTTTTTTATTTTTACTTCAAAGATTAATGGATGACTGGCCGGCTTCTCCGCAAACACAATCAGACTTCGGTGAATCACCTGCAGAAAAAAATGTTTTTGAGACTGTGCAGAAGCTGAAGTTCGGAATCTACGACGTAGGCAACATCTGCCCGTAGACGACTTCACAGAAATCAGAATAGGAGTGCTTTTAATGAACAAATACACATAAAATGAAAACATACCAGAATGCCCAAAAATTCCTCAACTACCCATTTGTAACGCTTTTCCTCTCGGGTGACGTTCTCACAAATCCTGGACCTGGGGTATTCTGCGAAAACGGACTAACTGATGCCAGTGAGCAGCGCATTCAGGAACCCCAGTCCGATATGGGTGAGTGCCAGATCACCGAAAGTGGGAGAGGGAATTTCAACTAACAATCTTTACATTCCATCAATGACCATACATTTCTGTCCTGGACTGATAGTTAACCAGAATCCTGCACCAGTCCCTAGAAATAAAATAAAAGTAAAGACTGATAAAGGTTTTCATAAAAGTGGTAACCCTCAAACTGACTCAGGAGCTATAATGAAATGATCCTCCACTTACTTCCAAACAATGAATAATGCCAAAGTTCCCTGGAATCCGCGAGAGAAACCGAGGGGACTTCTCGGAGGACATTTAAACATCCGCAGCGTGATTTCAAAAAGTGATCAAATTTAACATTTACTGGTCGATTCCAACTTGGATTTCTTGTGCCTTTTAGAATCATGGCTGCATAAATTCTCACCTATTGCGGCACTGACCATCCCAGGATAGAATCACTTTAGAAAAGAGGGGGCGGGGTCATGATATTAAAGATACAATCAAATGCAATGAAACTAAATGATCACAAAATAATAAACTGGAATGCCTTGGTCTGAACGTGGAACTCTCACCCCAAATGTCATTCCTCATTATATGTTTATATCGACCCCCATCCTCCACCAACATACTCTGTGACTAGTCGCATAGCCTCCTTAAAAATGCAACACAATTAGTAGTAGGACAAACCAGAATACCTGGTAAATCTGAAACCCAAATAGACTTAATCTTTAGCAATAAGCCGGAAAGAATAATCAAAACATACAACATCATCACTGGTTTGTCTGATCATAACATTACCCTGATTGCTCAAAAACCTACCAACTAAAGATTCAAATAGTGTACAAGAAAAGAAAACCACCACCTCCAAATACCAAAGAATAAACTGGAGAACTACGACAATGCCATTAAACAGATTGAATGGAACAAACTACTCTCCAGCAAAAACATGGAGTGCTGCTGTAACAAATTTACATCATCTATTCAAGCAATGGCTAATCACGACAAGAGCCCAACCGATATATCTAAACTCGGCCTCAAAAATCCCTTATCGGTCGAGCTCTAATCACTACACAATAAAAACACAATACAAATAAATCAGATGCAGTCATTGCCCTGGATAAATTCAGCAATCAGGAAACTCATAAAATCCAGGGACATTGCATTAAGTATGTCTAAGAACTCTAACTCTGAGAGTGACAAAAAGGAAGTCAGCGATCTGAGAAAGGAAGTGGTCTATGAAAGAAGCAAAAAGAAACAGTAGGAGAAATGGTCTCAACAAACTTTTGGGGAAAGAAGCAAAAAAATATAAAAATCTAGGGAGCTTTGAGTGAATGGGACTTTAACACAGGATTGTGACACCATAGCAACAACATTCAATAATTGTTTTGTGGAATCTGTAAAAAAAACTCTGATAATTTCAGTACACAGGAATTGGATTTTGTTCCAATTTGTTCCAATTGTCCTCTCATAGAACCATGTAACTGAACAGGTGTGACATTTTACCTTTTTCCCCTCCTTCTTTCTTTTTTCCTGTCCTGCTCTTGTTTATTTGGCCTGCACTACAGTATTTTGTTTTGAAATGTAATGTACTGTATGTTTTTGTAAAAATGTCTTGTAATGATCTTTTACCTGCCAAGGGACTACAGATGAAAAATAGCTCTCGAGCTAACTCTGGAATTGTACCCATTGATGCTCTTTGCGGATAAGTTGATTACTATGTGCTGTCCCTTTTAAAATAAATAAATAAAATGAAAATACATTATTCCCGACCAAATTATTTCCCAGAAATATAATGACGGGAAAACTGAATTTTTTCCCAATAGCTTACACCAGTGCTGTTATTTCACAAAATATATACGGTTTAATTTTGTTATGACAACTGCAACAGCTGAGAATAAGCCACCAGAACGTGGCTTCCCTCTCAGCTTAGAAAATGACAAATGAGCCTGCTTGTTTTATACATTTCTTTGATTATACAATGAAGCACTGTCAAACATCAATTCCATGAGTCTGTTCTCACAGCAGCCAGATCACAGGCAATGAATTTCAGCTAGCGTTAAAGTTAAAGCTTCATCTGAAGTTCATATTACGTGCATTCTAATATTGATTAATAACATAAATAGCATTATTTTGTCTCAATGATGACACTACACTAAAGCTGTCAGGTTGGGAACCCATAGGATTACACATATTTTCTCTTGTTTCATGATGTCATGATTTTATATAATCTGCATAATCCGCATTGTTTGCGTTTGTTTATAAAAATATAATATTAAAGGCCGCCGCGGTTGTACTCCTAGGATCGGGATTCGCGCCCTGATCCTGCCAGATCCGAGCATGGCCGGTGCCCTGTGGGAGCAGCAATTGGCGGCTGCTTCCGGGTGGGTAGAACATAAAAAGGTCCTGGGCTTGAGGAGTCACGCCCTGTAGAGGACGTGGCGCCCTCCTTCCTACTACCGGCCGACAGGGTTGTATAGCGTTGGTTCTCTAGTGGTTGCTACATGGGGGGAATTGAATTAGAATAGGGGTTCAATCGGCTACTAAAATATGAAACAAATAATAATAATAAAAATATATATACATCTTCAAATATATGTATATAAAATAAATAAATAATAAATAATAAAATTTCTGACCTAGAAATAGCATTTAACAAACCCATCCAGACATACGTTTGCCCCATTAACGTAGCCTACTGTATGTTTGTGGGTCAGATGACGCCAACTAAGTAATATAGTTCTAATTATTTTAACATGTTAACACAAAAATGTTGAGGGACTACACATTTCTATTCAAATATTCCAAATAAATAAATAATAATACATTTTATTAATGCCGCGCTTTTCATTGACCCAAAGCACTGGATTGTTCAAACATACCCTATAGTCAAGTAATTTCTCGTTTCCATTTCTAAGTGTAGCACATCTGAATCACAGATTATTTCCACTATTAATGATTCTCCTTTCAGTTTGATGTGGCAGGTAGTTTCATTGACCACATTCTCTTGAGGTGGTAAAACGAAAACACAGTGCCAAGTTACATAAAATATTTTAGAAAAGATTGGATAGCATTGCTTTGGAATAGAGCTAGTTTAATTAGTACGAGTTACAATAGGCAATCTTGTTTGTTGTAACACATTTTCATATCAATGCTTTGAAAGCCAGGCCTAAGTTTCTGCAAATTGGAATTAATGACTTGCACAGTGCTTTGTGGGCAATGCGTGAGTAACTTGGCTTTTTTTCTTTTAAGTTGGAAACGTTTTTTGTTGAGATGCCTTCTACGCTACGTACGTAGGCCTACTGCCAAAGCCATAGATTGGTCACCGGTTTATGAATAGTAACAACAACAACAGTTCACGGCTGATTAATACAACCGGTAAATAGCTAACATGATATCTGCTGATTAGTTAGTTTGTATTCAGCAAGTATCTTAACTTTAATCTAGCAAAACACTTTTGTGGTTAGTCTGGAAACATTAACGCAACATGTAATGGTTCCGGGTAAATTTGGTGTAAACCAGTAGGCTAAACAACTTATTTTTTGCAGCAAATTTTACTGGCAAATTAGCAAAACAAATTTCAAAACTTTCTGAAAGAAAGCAACTCTAGATATGTTTTTTATGTGCGCGCCAAAGGTTAAATCTGGGTCTATAGTAACACCTAGGTCTTTCACAGCTGAATTTGGAACAACTAAGCAACCATCAATACTTAAAGTATATGTACACAATTTCTCCCTTTGTTTTTTAGGACCTAAAACCAGCATTTCGGTTTTCCCTGAGTTTAAGAGCAGGAAATTGGAGAGCATCCAAGCTTTAATATCTGTAATGCAAGCCTCTAATCGAGTAAGTGGTAGTGCTTCGCCGGGTTTCATGGAAATGTATATCTGAGTATCGTCTGCGTAGCAGTGAAAATCTACCCCATGTGCCCGAATAATATCACCAAGGGGTAGCATATATAACGAAAAGAGTACTGGACCTAGCACTGATCCTTGTGGAATACCACATTTCATTATTGAGTAACTGGATACTTCATCATTTAATTTAACAAATTGTTTCCTATTGTGTAAGTATGATCTGAACCATGCAAGTGCTTGACCATTGAGTCCAACACAGCCCTGGAGCCTGTTCAGTAGAATCTCATGATCTATTGTATCAAAAGCTGCACTTAGGTCAAGAAGTACAAGAACAGACACAGAGTTTTGGTCGGCTGATAACAGTAAATCGTTAATAACTTTAACAAGTGCCGTTTCAGTGCTATGGTAGGGTCTAAATCCTGACTGGAATAATTCATGAATATGGTTTGAGCTAAGGTATGCACCAAGTTGCTTCGCAACTGCTTTCTCTAATATTTTGGATAGAAATGGAAGATTTGAAATGGGTCTATAGTTTTCCAGTTTGTCAGGTTCGAGGTTTGTTTTTTTCAGTAATGGCTTAATAACCGCCATTTTTAGTGACTCTGGTACATATCCTGTTACTAAAGATGTGTTAATAATTTTTAACATATGCTGGCCAAGTACAGGAAAAAGTTCTTTAGCCAATCTTGTAGGGATTGGGTCGAGTAGACAGGTAGTCGGTTTTGAGGACATAACCAGTTTAGATAGCTCCTCCATGTCGATTGGCGTGAAACAGTTCAGTGCCACTGTTGATATATCTTCCTGTGTTTGCCAAGATCTAGGCTGTTCTTTGAATTTGGGAGGAGTGATGCCTAGGGGAATAGGCAAATTGGAAATCTGGTCTCTAATAGTTTCAATCTTCTGATTGAAAAAATTCATGAAATCATTACTGTTGTAAACGCAGGGATAAGATGAACATTCTGGTGATGGTTTTTGTGTCAATTTGTCCACAGTACTAAACAAAAATTTTGGGTTGCATTTGTTTTGTTCAATTAATTTAGAGAAAAAGGCAGATCTAGCAGATATAAGAGCTTGCTTGTACTGGAGGATGCTATCTTTCCATGCAAGACGAAATACTTCCAGTTTAGTTGACCGCCATTTTCTCTCCAATTTTCTTGTGGACTGCTTCAGGGCACGGGTAGTGTCATTGTACCAGGGAGTACGGTTTTTCCGACAATACTTTCTTTTTAGAGGGGCAACCACATCAAGGGTGCTTCTGAGAGCTAAACTTAACTGGTTGGTCAATTCATCCAACGATAACTCAGTGGTATTTTCTTGACTTGAAAAGAATGATTCCGGAAGCATATTTGTAAACTTTGGAATGACGTCAGAGTTTAACGACCGGCTGTAATAATGTCTTGTCTCTGATATAAAAGTGGTGGTTGCCTTGATTTCAAAAGTAATAAGGAAATGATCGGATAATACAGGGTTATGGGGTGCAATACTAAGATTCATAACATTGATACCAGAGGATAACACTAAGTCTAGGGTATGGCTATAGTAATGAGTGGGCCCATAGACATTTTGTTTAAAACCAACAGAGTCAATAATAGAGGCAAAGGCTGTTCCTAGGGGATCACCCTGTTTATCCACATGTATGTTAAAGTCACCAACAATTACAACCTTGTCTGCCGAAATAGCAAGGCAGGACAAAAACTCAGCGAATTCTATTAGGAAATCTGAATAGGGCCCAGGTGGTCTGTAAACAGACACTAAGAAAAAGGACTGCATGTTACCCCTTATTTTAGCTAGGTCATGCTGTACACAGTTCATAGAGAGAACTTCAAAGGAAGAGAACGTATTTCCACACTTAGGGGTTAAGCTTAAGGTGGACTGATAGATCGCTGCAACACCACCCCCTCTTCCTGACTGGCGCGATACCTGAGTACTTAAAAAACCAATAGGAGACGCTTCATTAAGTGCGACATATTCACCAGGTCTTAGCCAAGTTTCAGTCAGACACAGTATCTTGAGATTATGATCTGTGATCAATTCGTTTACAAGAATTGCTTTAGGAGCAAGAGATCTAACATTCAGTAGTCCAATTTTTAGAAGTGATTCACAACAGCTGCTAGCAGCAAAATTGTTTAATTTTAGAGTAGCAAGATTATCCGTGTTAATACCACGGTTTGCTTTACGTTTAGCATAGATGTGTGGGGCAGACACAGTCTCAATATCATAAATATTAGTTTCTAGCTCAGATAAGTTAGATAATGGGGCGCTGGGATGAGTGCTATTGCTAATTACTAGCTCTAAAACGCACCTTGCAGACAACGGCGTTGGGCCATGTGTCTGAGTCACGGGCATTGGAAAACGCACAGGCTCCGATGTAGGATCAGAGGCCTGCTGCCTGGCCGGCGCCCTGATACGGTGTCAGGATCTGGCCTTACTAAGACTAGCATCTAAGTTTTTTGCTAGGACAAGAGAACCTCTCCAGCTCGGGTGGAGTCCGTCTCTCTTCAGTAAGCCAGGCTTTCTCCAGAAATCAAGCCAATTATTGACGAACCCTATGCCACTAGTTGAGCACCACTCAGACAGCCAGTGATTTAGTGACGTAAGTCTACTGTAGACCTCGTCACTCCTACGAACTGGGAGCGGGCCAGAGAATATTACTTCCCGACATCTTTTTAGCCACTGCGCACACCGAAACAAAGTTATTTTTAGTGACCTCCGATTGCCTCAATCGGACATCATTTGTGCCGACGTGGATAACAATTTTGGAGTATTTACATTTACTTTTAGCCAGCACTCTCAAACTAGCCTCAACATCGGTAGCTCTGGCACCAGGCATACACTGCACTATGGTCGCTGGTGTCGCTACACTCATGTTTCTTAAAATACTATCCCCTATGATCAGGGCTTTCTCAGTAGGTGTGTTACTGAGTGGAGAATATCGGTTTGAAGGGTAGGGTGGTGCTCGGCGGCTCTGAGTCGACAGCTATGTTTCTTTTGCACCGTGACAAAATTGTCCCGCAGTGAGGACTCTGACGGGGGAGAGATACTCGTAATTAAATTGGCATCCGGCTCAGGTAAAAGGGAGTCGAGCAAACTCTCACTATCCTGGATCTGATATAACATCCGGATGCGGGCCTCTAACTCAGCTATTTTCCGTTCCAATTTTAAATTAAGCTCACATTTTGGACATATACCATTACTTGTAATATTGGCAACGGAACTAAGGCTAAACATGGAACACACAGCGCAGGGAACACTTGGAGTGGAAGCCATAATGTGCGTTTACCGTATTTTATCCTTGGTTGTTAGATTCTCCGGGTCTGGATGTGATCAGCTTCGGAGCGGTATTCACAAAAGAGTGAGAGAACGTAAAACGTAGTTGTTAGAAATCTAAAATAATTGAGTTGAACAAGCGAAGCGAGACAAGCGAAGCAAACGCGCTTTCAGTTCAAATTCAAATTCAAACAGGAAACAGGAAACCGGAGTGTTTTTAATGAACAAATACACATAAAATGAAAACATACCAAAAATTCCTCAACTACCCGTTTGTAACGCTTTTCCTCTCGGGTGACGTTCTCACAAATCATGGACCTGGAGTATTCTGCGAAAATGGACTAACTGATGCCAGTGAGCAGCGCATTCAGGAACCCCAGTCCGATACGGGTGAGTGCCAGATCACCGAAGGTGGGAGAGGGAATTTCAACAAACAATATTTCCATTCCATCAATGACCATAAATTTCTGTACTGGACGGATAGTTAACCAGAATCCTGTACCAGTCCCTAGAAATACAATAAAAGTAAAGACTGATAAAGGTTTTCAGAAAAGTGGAAACCCTCAAACTGACTCAGGAGCTAGAATGAAAAGATCCTTCACTTACTTCCAAACAATTAATAATGCCAAAGTTCCCTGGAATCCGCAAGAGAAACCGAGGTGACTTCTCAGAGGACATTTAAACATCCGCAGCATGATTTCAAAAAGTGATCAAATTTAACATTTACTGGTCGATTCCAACTTGGATTTCTTGTGCCTTTCAGAATCATGGCTGCATAAATTCTCACCACTGACCATCCCAGGATAGAATCCTTTTAGAAAAGAGGGGGCGGGGTCATGATTTACATTAAAGATACAATCAAATGCAATGAAACTAAATGATCACAAAATACTAAACTGGAATGCCTTAGTCTGAACGTGGAACTCTCACCCCAAATGTCATTCCTCATTATATGTTTATATCGACCCCCATCCTCCACCAACATATTCTGTGACTAGTAATGCAACACAATTAGTAGTAGGACCAACCAGAATAGCTGGTAAATCTGAAACCCAAATAGACTTAATCTTTAGCAATAAGCCGGAAAGAATAATCAAAACATACAACATCAGCACTGGATTGTCTGATTATAACATTACCCTGATTGCTCAAAAACTTACCAACTAAAGATTAAAATACTGTACAAGGAAAGAAAACCACCACCTCCAAATACCAAAGAATAACCTGGAGAACTACGACAATGCCATTAAACAGACTGAATGGAACAAACCACTCTCCAGCAATGACATGGAGTGCTGCTGTAACGAATTTACATCATCTATTCAAGCAATCGCTAATCACTACAAGAGCCCAACCGATATATCTAAACTCGGTATCGGCCTCAAAAATCCCTTATCGGTCGAGCTCTAATCACTACACAATAAAAACACAATACAAATAAATCAGATGCAGTCATTGCCCTGGATAAATTCAGCAATCAGGCAACTCATGAAATCCAGGGACATTGCATTAAGTATGTCTAAGAACTCTCACCCTGAGAGTGACAAAAAGGAAGTCAGCGATCTGAGAAACGAAGTGGTCTATGAAAGAAGCAAAAAAGAAACAGTAGGAGAGATGGTCTCAACAAACTTTTGGGGAAAGAAGCAAAAAAAATAAATAAAATCAATGGAGCTTTGAGTGAATGGGACTTTAACACAGGATTGTGACATCATAGCAACAACATTCAATAATTGTTTTGTGGAATGTGTAAAAAAAAACTCAATCATTTCAGTACACAGGAATTGGATTTTGTTCCAATTGTCCTCTCATAGAACCATGTAACTGAACAGGTGTGACATTTTACCTTTTTCCCCTCCTTCTTTCTTTTTTCCTGTCCTGCTCTTTTTTATTTGGCCTGCACTACAGTGTTTTGTTTTGTAAAGATGTCTTGTAATGATCTTTTACCTGCCAAGGGACTACAGATGAAAAATAGCTCTCGAGCTAACTCTGGCATTGTACCCATTGATGCTCTTTGCGGATATGTTGATTACTATGTGCAGTCCCTTTTAAAATAAATAAATAAAATAAAAATACATTATTCCCGACCAAATTATTTCCCAGAAATATGATGACGGGAAAACAGAATTTTTTTCCCATTAGCTTACTCCAGTGCTGTTATTTCACAAAATATATACGGTTTAATTTTGTTATGACAACTGCAACAGCTGAGAATAAGCCACCAGAACTTGGCTTCCCTCTCAGCTTAGAAAATGACAAATGAGCCTGCTTTTTAATACATTTATTTGATTATACAATGAAGCATTGTCAAACATCAATTCCATGAGTCTGTTCTCACATCAGCCAGATCACAGGCAATGAATTTCAGCTAGCGAAGTTAAAGCTTCATCCGAAGTTCATATTACGTCCATTGTAATATTGATTAATAACATAAATAGCATTATTTTGCCTCAATGATGACACTACATAGACTAAAGCCGTCAGGTTGGGAACCCATAGGTTTACACATATTTTCCCTTGTTTCATGATGTCATGATTTTATATAATCTGCATAATCCGCATTGTTTGCGTTTGTTTATAAAAATATAATATTAAAGGCAGCCGCGGTTGTACTCCTAGGATCGGGATTCGCGCCCTGGTCCTGCCAGATCCGAGCATGGAAGGTGCCCTGTGGGAGCAGCAATTGGCGGCCGCTTCCGGGTGGGGGGAACATAAAAAGGTCCTGGGCTTGAGGAGTCACGCCCTGTAGAGGACGTGGCGCCCTCCTTCCTACTACCGGCCGACAGGGTTGTATAGCGTTGGTTCTCTAGTGGTTGCTACATGGGGGAATTGAATTAGAATAGGGGTTCAATCGGCTACTAAAATATGAAACAAATAATAATAAAAAATATATATATAAAATAAATAAATAATAAATAATAAATAATAAAATTTCTGACCTAGAAATAGCATTTAACAAACCCATCCAGACATACGTTTGCCCCATTAACGTAGCCTACTGTATGTTTGTGGGTCAGATGACGCCAACTAAGTAATATAGTTCTAATTATTTTAACATGTTAACACAAAAATGTTGAGGGACTACACATTTCTATTCAAATATTCCAAATAAATAAAAATACATTTTATTAATGCCACGCTTTTCATTATTATATAATATAAATTAACGTTTATATTGATAAAACAGAAAATTACTATCACAGTTTATTAATGCCGTGCTTTTCATTGACCCAAAGCACTGGATTGTTCAAACATACCCTATAGTCTAGTACTTTCTCGTTTCCATTTCTAAGTGTAGCACATCTGAATCACAGATTATTTCCACTATTAAGGATTCTCCTTTCAGTTTGATGTGGCACGTAGTTTCATTGACCACATTCTCTTGAGGTGGTAAAACGAAAACACAGTGCCAAGTTACATAAAATATTTTAGAAAAGATTGGATAGCATTGCTTTGGAATAGAGCTAGTTTAATTAGTACGAGTTACAATAGACAATCTTGTTCGTTGTAACACATTTTCATATCAATGCTTTGAAAGCCAGGCCTAGTTTCTGCAAATTGGAATTAATGACTTGCACAGTGCTTTGTGAGCAATGCGTGAGTAACGTGGCTTTTTTTCTTTTAAGTTGGAAACGTTTTTTGTTGAGATGCCTTCTACGCTACGTACGTAGGCCTACTGCCAAAGCCATAGATTGGTCACCGGTTTATGAATAGTAACAACAACAGTTCACTGCTGATTAACACAACCGGTAAATAGCATGATATCTGCTGATTATTTAGTTAGTATTCAGCAAGTATCTTAACTTTAATCTAGCAAAACACTTTTGTGGTTAGTCTGGAAACATTAACGCAACATGTAATGGTTCCGGGTAAATTTGGTGTAAACCAGTAGGCTAAACAACTTATTTTTTGCAGCAAATTTTACTGGCAAATTATCAAAACGAGCCTAACGTTGCCTCGTGTAAACCGTGAATTTTAAAGTTACGTTACGCGATTTGTAGGTAAACAAAACCAACAGGACTGCAAAAGCATCAATATGTTCAAAATATATATATATTTAAAAAAATTTACCCCTATTCGTTAATGACTCATTTAATTCAACTCAATCATTAGATTCAACTTAATTAAACTTGATGCACCGAATGACCCACGTGCAAGCTAACGCTGTGTGACCATTGTTTTGTGTGTGTGTGTGTGTGTGACTGTGACCACAAAACGTATGATCGGAGTTGACTGGTGGTTTTCAATGTCGAGGCGCAACCATTTTAAGCATTACCGCCACCTACTGAACTGGAGTGGATCAGAATCTAAATCCTATCTATTAATCAAGTTTCTTTAAAATAGGTCAACTGTTCTATATTTTCTGTATAAAAGCAAAAAGTGGAGTGCAACTTATTTTCTTCATTCCACACCTGCATAATTCTTCATAAAGCCCTTCTCTCTCTCTGGAGTAACTTGTACACTCTAAGATTACACGTTGCACTCTTTCCCTGCTATAACGCGTTTCACATTCTTCTGGTTGTTCACTAAATGTAATGATGTATTTAGACCTCCCCAACACAACTTATGATTGTCCCCTTTCTGGTTCCTTATTACATTTTTTCCTGAGAATGCTTCATTACTGTACTCCAAAGGAGTAATTTTTCTTTAAATGACTGGTATAACTGCTCATATTATTTTGTCTAATTGCTTTCATGGTGTGGTTTTAGACATAGCCCCCCATTTTAGGAGAGGAAAGGTAATTGAACCATAAAGTCTGCACTTTAACCTCATAGTCACCGTTCCATTTCAAACCCAATGTGCTGGAGTAGAGAGCCAAAACAACACAAATTGTGTCACTGTCCAAATACTTACAGACCACACTGCATCTCTACTTGCAATGCTGCAGCTAATGTTGTACGATACGCTCCACAACAAACTCCCAACGCCTGAGTCTGGATACTGTCCGTTTTTTTTTTCCAGTAATGTTTTGCCTGCGGGACCATAAACAACCACAATAATCAAACACTGATCTTATTAAGACAATGTGCAGTTTTGGAGGCTAGTCTCTCTGCTTCCCGGGCTATGTCTGCCAATCATCTTATTACTTAACACTTTCTTATGTTTATCCATCTTATCAATACGATACTTTCTTGTTATCAATTAATCAAACCACATCAAGAAATTTTTAAATATTTACTCGCTCCAACTGCATGGTGACCCGTGAGTGCAGTCCGATTTTCTTTTTAGTAAAGAATACAGGTTTCATCTTCACTATAAAGAACTTAAATCCCAAAATAAAAACGCAAGCTTCCACTCGCCGAATGGCTTCTTGGACTTTGTGTGCAATGTACTGGATATTTCTCCCTCTTCTCCCATCATCAGCAAATAGTGGCTTATTAAATTCTGTCCTTATTTGTTGAAAAACATCGCTAATCATAATGAACAATAACAGTGGACTTATACTTACTTGGGGTGTTCCATTCTCAATTGTTTATCTGCTTTATATCATCTTTACTATTCTTCCTTGAAATAACAATATTTAAACAATAAATAATATTAATAACAATAAAAATCTATCTTTCTCATTCTAAAATTTCCTTAATCAAAAGCCCCTCCTTCTAAATTATTTCATATGCTTTCATCATTTCACAGAGCACAGCTACTACACCTTGTTTATTAACCCAGGCTTTCCCACTCAGACTCAATATTTACCATTAGGTCCATTGTACTATGATCCTAAATACACTTTGAGATGGAAACATCAAGACTACCTTCCAATAACCATGTTAGTCTGCCTGAAAATGTCTGTAAAAAATAACAAAACATACAATTATTCATATTTTGGGCTCAAACATAGCTGTACTTTTTGAACACAATTTTTCAAACAAAAACTTGTATAGAGTAGTACACTTTAATTCTGCAAAATATTGGTTTCAAAATTATTGGCAACTACTTTGGCAGTGACCCCTGTGACTCAACCTACCCCTGTGACTCAACCTGTCCCTCTGATTGGTCCTGTACAAATGTTAATACCCTGTCCAAACGACACAATAATTTAAAAGATCAGCACACGGAGGCATTAAATGAAGGACACTGGGGAAACCCCTCCTCTTTACGATAAGTATCATGGGATCTTTAATGACCACAGTGAGTCAGGACCTCTGTTTAACATCTCATCCAAAAGACAGCATCTCCTACAGCACAGTGTCCCCATCACTGCACTGGGGCATTGCAACACTATTTTACCGCGTTGACCGATTGGGGAAAAATTCAAGATTCAGTTCATTGCCCAACTGTCAACATTTCCACAAAGTTTAATCACAATCGGAGTAGAATTGTTCATGTTATGGATGATAGGGACACAAACACAGAGACAGGAGCAAAAACAATACTCCCTGCGTGCACGCGGGTGTAATAATGACTTCAGTGATTCCTAATATTTTTTTCTAACGAAGTAGGACTAGGCCAGTCAGATTAGAGTTTATTTGACATTTATTTTTCTCTTTGTGTGATATTCAAATATTCAAAAAGCTTCAATCTTTGATTTCTAAACCCTAACCCCTAAACACAACCCTACTGGTACTTTAGAACCAAAGCCGACATGGGCTGTTTGTCCTCCAAAATCTGTATTCACGGTAAAATGAATGCAAAAACTTTGGTACTCGCAAAGGTCCCAAGCCCAATTCTGAGCCAGGAAAAGTGTGGAAGTCCATCCACATTTGCAAGTTAGGGGCTACAAATCTTACTCTCCTGCAAATTATTTTAACACAGTCATAGAAGTGGGAAATGGATTATTCAGAATGTAATTGAATCAGAAGCCCCATTTGGTTTAACTATCACATGTCCACCATAATTGACATGTTAGTTGTTACTGTTATTTATTTGAATTGAGATATACAGTATACAGGTGCAGCTCAAAAAATTAGAATATCGTGAAAAAGTTCAATATTTTTTGTCACTCATTTCAGAAAATGAAACTCATATATTATATATATATTCATTACACATAGAGTGAAATATTTCAAGCCTTTATTTCTTGTAATTTTGATGATTATGGCTTACAGCTAATGAAAACCCAAATTCAGTGTCTCAGAAAATTAGAATATTTTGCTTTAACATATTTTTAAAGTATCATATTTAATATTTGGTCACATATCCTTTGCATGCTGTTACTTCCTGAAGTCTGTGACCAATCAACATCAAAAGACTCAATATCTTATTTTCAGGTACTGTTACAAGCGATACTATAACCTCTCTGCATTTGAACTGATCTCTATGAGAATTGGGGGGTAAGACTAGATTCAGCTGTAAATTACGTTGGTACAGTATGGAACACGACTGGCAAAATGGCTGTACGTCATTAAGGGTCTAAGGTATCAAACGAGCCCCAAACCATCACTCTGCGGCCAGATATGGAGTAGATGTGGATGGATCCCTTTAAGGGTTGTTTCTCCTGACTTTTTTCCCCATAGAGTTGTATAGGAAAATGAGTCAGGAGAAATAACCCTTGCAGTGATCCATCCACATCTACTCCATATCTGGCAACAGAGTGATGGTTTGGGGCTCGTTCGATAGCTCAGACCCTTGATGACTTACAGCCATTTAGCCAGCCATGTGTTCCATACTGTACCAGTGTAATTTACAGCTGAATCTAGTCTCACCCCCAAATTCCCATAGAGATCAGTTCAAATGCAGAGAGGTTATAGTATTGCTTGTAACAGTACCTGAAAATAAGATATTGAGTCTTTTGATGTTGATTGGTCACAGACTTCAGGAAGTAACAGCATGCAAAGGATATGTGACCAAATATTAAATATGATACTTTAAAAATATGTTAAAGCAAAATATTCTAATTTTCTGAGACACTGAATTTTGGGTTTCATTAGCTGTAAACCATAATCATCAAAATTACAAGAAATAAAGGCTTGAAATATTTCACTCTATGTGTAATGAATCTATATAATATATGAGTTTCACTTTCTGAAATGAGTGACAAAAAATATTGAACTTTTTCACGATATTCTAATTTTTTGAGCTGAACCTGTATATGAAGTTTACATGTTCAAATGATTAAAACAGTTCACATCCCATATGAGTCAAATGTATTTATTGCACAATAAGTTTTATGAGTTATGTGCAACAGCAGTTAAACAACATTTACAAACAGGGGTAGTACAGGAGAAAGCACAAATTTACATGGCTTGGGGTATGTGCACAATCACAATGTAAAATTATTTCATACACAATTCAATTACAACACTGAAAAATAGAGTGAAACAAAGTTATCTCAGAATCAAATATACCGTATATATAGTCTAATGATCAGCTATAACTGGCGCACACACAACCTCAACATTGGCAGTAAAATAACTAGAAAGGCCAGTGCTGTCAAGTTCATTTTCAGAATACAAGTTTGCAATGCACATTACCATGTTTCTTTCTCCGGTATATACAAATGGTTTTCACATTGTTTATTTTAAACAAATTAATTCAATTACATCACAAATGATCAGTCTCCTGAGTACAATACAATGCAATACAATAAGGAAATAGAATAAAATGGTCACTGTTTGACCCAGTCATTGTGCCGTTTTTCCAACTGCCTGTCTAAAATACCATCAGCAAGGAATACATAGTGGAACTGCACACTGTGGTACCACGCAACAGGAAAAGTTTGCTACAGAACTGCAGGTCACAAAAATAATTCATTATAAGTCCCAAATTTTCACCTAAGACTTACAGGACAATGGATCAAATTCTCATTTTATTTCAGGATGCTTTGATAATCCTGTAGAAAAGCTGTATGGTTTTTCTTCTCACATTTATTAGATTTTCTGCTGTCACTTTGAACCAGTATAATTTAAGCCTTTATACAATGAGCAAAACAGTTCAGCCGTTTGTGTGAATTAAGTATTTTTGGTGAAAAGTGAAGTTATATTTAAAATTAGAAGTTATATTTAGCCTATTCCATGTTTTTAAAAAAAACTCATGTCTAACCATCTAAACCAACATCGGGGCATAATGCATCCCCGTCAATTTGTAGCAACACATTTCTGAATATAAAGAAAATGAACAAAATCAAGTGGGCAATATAACAAACAACTGCTATGCTACGGTCTCAGTAATGGGAGAAAATTAACAAACGCACTAGATCATCGTTGCATCTCTCTGCAGTGGGAGTAAATTACACTATCAAAACCAAATTGGCGTAAGCAAATATGGAATTTTTTGACTTAACTGTTTGCCTAAACTGTACTGCTGTTCCTCTATTCGTTATATTTTTCCAGCTTTTACTTAGAAACATTTTACTTTGGCCTGGTCTCAACGCGCAACTCCTTAAGGCCAAAAACACACCGAAAGAGAAGCACGCGCGTAACCGCACCACTTCACTTCGGCGTCCATTATAACCTACAAGAAAGAACATACCAGCCGAGCGCACTGTGAAGCGCCATTTCCGCGCATGGCGCTATAGCTATAGTTTGGGCGTCGGGTCTATTTTTCACAGCACGGCGCGTGCGTGTGCCAGAAGCAAATAATTCTGGTTTGCCTGGTTTCAAAGTTAGTATTTTCATTTATGATGCCGTTTGTTAATTTATCTATTGGATATACAGTCCTACAACAAGCAACTCATATACCCAGTGTCATGGAATAAGTCACCTTCATAAAAAAGCAAATTGAGAATATTCACATTTTTAGGCCAGTTAATAGATCAAACTGTCCAAAGAGGAGTTTTCTATTAACCATGTCATTAAATCAAAATTTATATATAATTGATCACCAACCTATAATATCTGTCGTTGTCGTTGCTGTTATTGTTAATTAAAACTTGCTTCACTGATATTAATTTTAAAAAGAGATGGGATATGAACATGGGTTCTATTCACTACATTAATGTTTGTGTGTGTGTGAGAGAGCGTGTGAGAGAGAAAAATCAATCAAATCAAAAATTGTTCTAATAAAATAAACTCGACTGTCACAATGGCCCTGCTTGAAATTATTTTCCTTGTAAAATACAGCTTTGTGTGTGTGTTCCTGGAGCTGCACTGACATCAGTCTGTCAGTGTTGTGTATGATGGGTAAACTATTAGCCAACCTCAACTTGAGGACATTTAATTAAAATTTGGAATCAGTATCTGGCAACATTTCTTGTTCAAACCATGTTGACCAATAGTTGACTAACTATAGAATTAAAAATAGTACATAACTACAGTTTAGATTTATACTTAGCTAAGTGTTTAGCTAGCAAACTATATTAACTGCAGCATATTACTTTAGCTTGCCAGCTAAACCGCAGCAATGCAAGCTGGCCTGTCCACTATCGCTTTGAAATAATATCGTCAACATTTTCTATTATTATTCTTACAGACCTTACCTATGAAAAAGCAAGATTTCTAAAGCAAATTGTAAGCTAATGTTGGGCAACTTGAGGCTTAAAATGTGGAATCAAACTAGGGATGTCAACGGTTAGCCGTAAAAATATCCAAATATGCTTAACGGCTTATTGGTTAATTTGCATAATAATTATTTTAAAATTCAGCATTTGGTTGTTGATGTTATTGGGTTAAATAATGGGGGAGATGTCATTATTTTAAACATACTGGGGGGGATTGTCAACCGGTTGTCCTATTTCCGGTAGGTTGCTAGCAGATCAGAACGAGTGGCGGGCGATTGAGCGAGAGAGCTGCTCTACTGTTGCTAATGTTATAGTTTATAACTATAGAGCCATAGTTTATATCGATAGAACCATAGCTCGGTTTGGAATAATTTTACAAAGAAGGCGGATGACCAAGTTCAGTGAAAATTGTGTGAAAGGGTGCTCAAATACAGTAGCAGCACGAGCAACATGTTGAATCCTTTAAAATACAGACACCCGTGCATCCAGACAGACAACCTAACAGATTCCGGTTCCCCAGACTGGCTACCTTAAAGCTGGGGACACATTACAAGATTTTTTGCCTGATTTGGAAACGATTGAAACCCGGCAGACGGGCATGATGGCAGGAGCGGGTCATGGACACTGTAGCCCCTTCAACTTACTGTTCTGTGGTAAATTTGGTAATACAGTGCACGCAATTGAAGAGAAGATGTCACAGATAACCTCACTCACAACAAGGAAAACTATTTCTGTTTTAATGAACAAATATGAACTATTTTTTGTTTCCTCCCAACAATTACTGTGACTACGAGTTATGGAAATTTAAGGATTTTCAAGTAGTTTATTAAAAATTCAAGAATATTTCTAACCTTGAAAATGGAGCTTTCAGAATCAAGCATTTACAAGACTTTCAAGGATCTGTGCAAACCCTGATAAAAGTATGCTTTTATAAGAACCTGGTATGAATTTTCTGGGGGGTCTTTTAAAATAGATAGACTGAAAAACTAAGTAGGTAAAAAAAATGCTATTCACTTGTATGGTGGCTACATTAATCAGAGCTGGGAAAAACACTTCCTACACTGTGTACACTTGTACAGCTTTTCACCTATAAAATTCTCAGGTGTCGATCTGAAGCTGAATCTGCACTGTGTACACATGGACAGCTTTTCACCTGTAAGAATTAGCAGGTGTCAATCTGAAGCTGAATTTGCATAAAAACACTTGTACACTGTACAATGTACACTTGTATGGCTTTCCCCTGTATGAATTCCCAGATGAGCATCTAGTATTTTGATTAAAACACTTACTGTGTACACTTGTACAGGTTTTTACCTGATTGAATATTCTGGTGTGCACCGAAAAAAGCTTTTTGATTAAAACACTTCACAAACTGCATAGACTTGTAGGGTTTTCACGTATGAGTTCTCAGGTGTCTATCTGAAGAAGTTTTTTGATTAAAACATTTCTCACACTGTGTACACTTGTAGGGCTTTTCACCTGTATGCATTCTCAGGTGCTTAATTAAACTTGACCTTGTAATAAAACACTTCACACATTGTGTACACTTGTAAGGTTTTTCACCTGTATGAATTTTCACGTGTCCATCTAAAGATGATTTTTGATTAAAACACTTCTCACACTGTGTACACTTGTAGGGCTTTTCACCTGTATGCATTCTCAGGTGTTTAATTAAACTTGACCTTGTCATAAAACACTTCACACATTGTGTACACTTGTAGGGTTTTTCACCTGAATGAATTCTCATGTGTCCATCTAAAGAAATTTTTTGATTAAAACATTTCTCACAATGTGTACACTTGTAGGGCTTTTCACCTGTATGAATTCTCAGGTGTCTAATTAAGGCAGACTTTCTAATAAAACACTTCACACACCACGTACACTTGTACGGCTTTTCACCTGTATACATTTCCCCCTCATTCGGATGAATTGTCTTGTTTTTACATAAATTCAGAAGGTTTGGGTTTTTACTTGAATTAATTATCATGGGTTCCATTTTCACATTAATTTTCCTACAATGTTCGCTCCTACCGTTTGTGCTTTTCTGGAAAAATCCGGTCTGACTATTTTCATAGCCACAGTGATGACTTAATTGCCCGTATTGGGTTAGCAGATCATGACGTCCTTCTTTTTCACGACTTGCACTTGGCTCTCCTGCACATTGCCATGATTCAGTTTGGTCTTTCTGATCAACACCAGCTCCATTCATCACAGTGTTCATGAGATCATTCACTGAACTTTCACTGCATTCACACTTCATTTGATCACACTTAATATCAACACATTTAATATCCAGTACGTCACTGATGTGTTCTTGTTTAATGTATCCTCCATCATCAGCCTCGGTTTTGATTTGGTCAGGATGCAGATGGGTTACATATCCCAGCTCTGTACTGTCTAGGTTCTCTGTTTTAACATCCCCAGAGTGGGTGGAGCCCAGATCAGTTTCTGTTTTTATCATTGATGTGTGTGTGTGGTGTACATCACTGACCCCACTGTGTGCTGTAACACACTCTGGCTCCAGTGTGTTGAGTCCTGGTGCAGCACACTCTGTCCCTGACTCTGCCATGTGGACTGACTCCAGTCCATTGAGTTCCTCTTCTTTCTGTCTGATCCAGTGTTGCTCAGTGAGCTCTGGTAGTGTTATCTCGGTGTCCTGTCTCAGACAGACTCCTGCCTCCATCATCCTGCCGCTCAAAGGTGTGCAGAAGTGCAGCTCCTGTAGAGAAACAGGGGAAGGGATTTAGCCTCAATCAAACAGGTCCAACTGTAGCAAACGGTTTTAACTGGCACGTTGTTTGTCCTTTTTTGTTCTTAGTTAGTTAGTTTACTTAGTTTCCTAGAGCAGTGTGGAAGAAAGCCCATTCTGAAGTGCATCAGAACATGTGTCAGTTTGGATTTTTGTTCGTCTCAGCTTGGTTTGTGCGAAAAGCTCCTGGAACATGAAATGGATCAAACCGGGAAAAACAAAAGACCTTGTATAGTGACCTGAAGACTGGGTTGGCCATGGCATAAGGTGACCTGAGGACTGGGCTGGGTAGGGCCATATGGACAACTTCCCTCAGTCCATTAATGTCCCTGGGCTCCATCTTGACGGTCTTAGCGCTCGGTCTAAATCGCATGCCGCAAGTGCATTAAAGGAGTGTCCAAATCCACTTTTTGTCATTAGAAGGGGTGGTATTTGAGCGCCAAGTACGGTGCTCGGTGCAAATGGGCTGAACTTAGTCTCTTCATTAATTATCAGTGTATCCTGGGCGTAACATACAATAAAACAATCAAAATGTCAAAGCCACCTACGTTTGCACCTTGGCGGATGGCTAATATTATAGCGGACAGTAAGACTGAAAATGATTTACAGCTGGCAAAACAGACATGCTCACGTGTATGTTGTTAAAGCCTGAAAGCAAGGAATAGGCTGTATGGATCAATATTATTCGGACTAACAATAATGACTTGTTTCGATATACACAATAATAATCTTTCGCATTATAGTTTCACACTGCCACAGGTTCCCGGTACACGTCAGAGAAACTTAAGACGTGTTAGCTGAACGACCCGTAGCTACATTTTCAACAAGACAGTACGGCGCTCGCTATCTGAGATGCTGAATCTGGCAGGTTTTTTTTGTTTTGTTTTTAACTTCAAAGATTAATGGAGGACTGACCGGCTTCTCCGCAAACACAATCAGCCATCTGTGAATCACCTGCAGAAAATAATGTTTTTGAGACCGTGCAGAAGCTGAAATTCGGAATCTATGACATCGGCAACATCTGCCCGGAGACGACTTCACAGAAATCAGAATAGGAGTGTTTTTAATGGACAAATACACATAAAATGAAAACATAACAGATTGCCCAAAAATTCCTCAACTACCTGTTTGTGACTCTTCTCCTCTCGGGTGACGTTCTCACAAATCTTAGACCTGGAGTATTCTGCGAAAATGGACTAACTGATGCCAGTGAGCAGCGCATTCAGGAACCCCAGTCCGATATGGGTGAGTGCCAGATCTTCTCTTGAACCGGATCACCGAAAGCGGGAGAGGGAATTTCTAATTTCTAGAGGGAATCAACTAACAATATTTCCATTCCATCAATGACTTTCTAGAAATTTCTGTCCTGGACTGATAGTTAACCAGAATCCTGCACCAGTCCCTAGAAATAAAATAAAAGTAAAGACTGATAAAGGTTTTCATAAAAGTGGTAACCCTCAAACTGACTCAGGAGCCATAATGAAATGATCCTCCACTTACTTCCAAACAATGAATAATGCCAAAGTTCCCTGGAATCCGCGAGAGAAACCGAGGGGACTTCTCGGAGGACATTTAAACATCCGCAGCGTGATTTCAAAGAGTTGTTTACACATATTTTCCCTTGTTTCATGATGTCATGATTTTATATAATCTGCATAATCCGCATTGTTTGCGTTTGTTTATAAAAATATAATATTAAAGGCCGCCGCGGTTGTACTCCTAGGATCGGGATTCGCGCCCTGGTCCTGCCAGATCCGAGCATGGCCGGTGCCCTGTGGGAGCAGCAATTGGCGGCTGCTTCCGGGTGGGGGGAACATAAAAAGGTCCTGGGCTTGAGGAGTCACGCCCTGTAGAGGACGTGGCGCCCTCCTTCCTACTACCGGCCGACAGGGTTGTGTAGCTTTGGTTCTCTAATGGTTGCTACATGGGGGGAATTGAATTAGAATAGGGGTTCAATCGGCTACTAAAATATGAAACAAATAATAATAAAAATATATATAAATAAATAATAATAATAAATAATAAAATTTCTGACCTAGAAATAGCATTTAACAAACCCATCCAGACATACGTTTGCCCCATTAACGTAGCCTACTGTATGTTTGTGGGTCAGATGACGCCAACTAAGTAATATAGTCCTAATTATTTTAACATGTTAACACAAAAATGTTGAGGGACTACACATTTCTATTCAAATATTCCAAATAAATAAAAATACATTTTATTAATGCCGCGCTTTTCATTGACCCAAAGCACTGGATTGTTCAAACATACCCTATAATCAAGTAATTTCTCGTTTCCATTTCTAAGTGTAGCACATCTGAATCACAGATTATTTCCACTATTAATGATTCTCCTTTCAGTTTGATGTGGCAGGTAGTTTCATTGACCACATTCTCTTGAGGTGGTAAAACGAAAACACAGTGCCAAGTTACATAAAATATTTTAGAAAAGATTGGATAGCATTGCTTTGGAATAGAGCTAGTTTAATTATTACGAGTTACAATAGGCAATCTTGTTCGTTGTAACACATTTTCATATCAATGCTTTGAAAGCCAGGCCTAGTTTCTGCAAATTGGAATTAATGACTTGCACAGTGCTTTGTGGGCAATGCGTGAGTAACTTGGCTTTTTTTCTTTTAAGTTGGAAACGTTTTTTGTTGAGATGCCTTCTACGCTACGTACGTAGGCCTACTGCCAAAGCCATAGATTGGTCACCGGTTTATGAATAGTAACAACAGTTCACGGCTGATTAATACAACCGGTAAATAGCTAACATGATATCTGCTGATTAGTTAGTTTGTATTCAGCAAGTATCTTAACTTTAATCTAGCAAAACACTTTTGTGGTTAGTCTGGAAACATTAACGCAACATGTAATGGTTCCGGGTAAATTTGGTGTAAACCAGTAGGCTAAACAACTTATTTTTTGAGGCAAATTTTACTGGCAAATTATCAAAACGAGCCTAACGTTACCTCGTGTAAACCGTGAATTGAAAGTTACGTTACGCGATTTGTAGGTAAACAAAACCAACAGGACTGCAAAAGCATCAATATGTTCAAAATATATATATATTTAAAAAAACTTACCCTTATTCGTTAATGACTCATTTAATTCAACTCAATCATTAGATTCAACTTAATTAAACTTGATGCACCGAATGATCCCACGTGCAAGCTAACGCTGTGTGACCATTGTTTTGTGTGTGTGTGTGTGTGTGAGACTGACCACAAAACGTATGATCGTGTTGACTGGTGGTTTCGTTGTCGAGGCGCAACCATTTTAAGCATTACCGCCACCTACTGAACTGGAGTGGATCAGAATCTAAATCCTATCTATTAATCAAGTTTCTTTAAAATAGGTCAACTGTTCTATATTTTCTGTATTAAAGCAAAAAGTGGAGTGCAACTTATTTTCTTCATTCCACACCTGCATAATTCTTCATAGAGCCCTTCTCTCTCTCTGGAGTAACTTGTACACTCAAAGATTACACGTTGCACTCTTTCCCTGCTATCACCCGTTTCACATTCTTCTGGTTGTTTGTTCACTAAATGTAATGATGTATTTAGCCTCGTGTATCCAAGTCGGCTAATTATGCTCTTCTCTGTTTCTTCCAACTGACCTCCCCCACACAACTTATGATTGTTCCCCTTCTGGTTCCTTATTAAAACATTTCCTGAGAATGCTTCATTACTGTACTCCAAAGGAGTCATTTTTCTTTGAATGGCTGGTATAACTTCTCATATTATTTTGTCTAATTGCTTTCATGGTGTGGTTTTAGACATAGCCCCCCATTTTAGGAGAGGAAAGGTAATTGAACCATAAAGTCTGCACTTTAACCTCATAGTCACCGTTCCATTTCAAACCCAATGTGCTGGAGTAGAGAGCCAAAACAACAAAAATTGTGTCACTGTCCAAATACTTACAGACCACACTGCATCTCTACTTGCAATGCTGCAGCTAATGTTGTACGATACGCTCCACAAAAAACTCCCGATGCCTGAGTTTGGATACTGTCCAACTTTTATAGAGTAGTAGTTTAATTCTGCTAAATATTGGTTTCAAAATAATTGGCAACTACTTTGGCAGTGACCCCAGTGACTCAACCTGTCCCTCTGATTGGTCCTGTACAAATGTTAATACCCTGTCCAAACGACACAATAATTTAAAAAATCAGCACATGGAGAGGCATTAGATGAAGGAAAATAATAATTATAATAATGCCTTGCATTTATATAGCGCATTTCTCACCAACTGGTGACTCAAAGCGCTTTACAATGATGAGGGGGAAACTCGCCTCTACCACCACCAATGTGTAGCACCCACCTGGGTAATGCAACAGCAGCCATTTAGCGCCAGAATGCTCACCACACATCAGCCGAGGTGGAGAGGGCGAGAATGATTTTATCCAATTAAACTGGGGGATGATTAGGTGACTGGTCCACCAACACCACTTCCAGCAGCAACTTAGTTTTCCAAGGTCTCCCATCCACGTACTACCCAAGCCCACACCTGCTTAACTTCAGCAATTCAGCAGGAGCAGAGTGCATGCTGGTATGGCTGCTGGCCAAACAGCACCAATTGCAACTACATTTTCTTGTGGAAAATTTTTTATTGACTTAGTATTTTGACAACATTGCTGCCATTGACTTACATGGTGAAAGACCTATACTGGAGCCAACTGCAGTGGCGCTAGTGAGCAACAGCACTATGGCCACTCCCAGCCCAACCAAGAAGTGAGCTTCAAGATGAAGGCCCAGTTTTGGCCCCTTGGTTTACCTCAGTGACAATTTGTAACACTATTTTACCACTATATGGAACACTCGCAATATTAGAAAGTAGCCAATGAGCTGGATAGATGCTGAATGATGTTTAAATGTTTGGAAGCATCTTTATCAAGAAGAGAGCAGGAACAATCAATGCTTTCTTTAGCAAGAGGAATGCAATCCATGAAAACTAGAATGGCACTCTAGAATATGCATGGGGCTAAACTTTGATCTTGCGCTGTGAAGTCGGGCTGAAGTTAATATGCATGGGGCTAAAACTTTGATCTTGTGCTGTGAAGTCGGGCTCTGTGAAGGCAATAATTCAAGATTCCGTTCATTGCCCAACTGTCAACATTTCCACAAAGTTTCATCACAATCGGAGTAGTATTGTCCATGTTATGGATGATAGGGACACAAACACACAGACAGGAGCAAAAACAATACTCCCTGCGTGCACGCGGGTGTAATAATGACTTCAGTGATTCCTAATATTTTTTTTCTAACGAAGTAGGACTAGGCCAGTCACATTAGAGTTTATTTGTCATTTATTTTTCTATTTGTGTGATATTCAAATATTCAAAAAGCTTCAAGGACCTTTGATTTTTAAACCCTAACCCCTAAACACAACCCTACTGGTACTGTAGAACCACAGCCGACATGGGCCGTTTGTACTCCAAAAACTGTATTCACGGGAAAATTAATGAAAAAACTTTGGTACTCGCAAAGGTCCCAAGCCCAATTCTGAGCCAGGAAAAGTGTGGAAGTCCATCCACATTTGCAAGTTAGGGGCGACAAATCTTACTCTCCTGCAAATTAAAATTATTTTAACGCAGCAATAGAAGTGGGAAATGGATTATTCCGAATATAATTGAATCAGAAGCCCCATTTAGTTTAACTATCACATGTCCACCATAATTGACATATTTGTTACTGTTATTTATTTGAATTGAGGTATACAGTATACAGGTGCAGCTCAAAAAAATGAATTGAATATCGTGACTCATTTCAGAAAGTGAAACTCATATTATATAGATTCATTACACATAGAGTGAAATATTTCAAGCCTATATTTATTGTAATTTTGATGATTATGGCTTACAGCTAATGAAACCCAAAATTCAGTGTCTCAGAAAATTAGAATATTTTGCTTCAACATTTTTTTAAAGTATCATAAAGTATCATATTTTCATATATTTGGTCGCATATCCTTTGCATGCTGTTACTTCCTGAAGTCTGTGACCAATCAACATCAAAAGACTCTCGATATCTTATTTTCAGGTACTGTTACAAGCGATACTATAACCTCTCTGCATTTGAACTGATCTCTATGGGAATTTGGGGGTGAGACTAGATTCAGCTGTAAATTACACTGGTACAGTATGGAACACATGGCTGGCTAAATGGCTGTAAGTCATCAAGGGTCTGAGCTATCAAACGAGCACCATACCATCACTCTGTTGCCAGATATGGAGTAGATGTGGATGGATCACTGCAAGGGTTATTTCTTTTGACTAATTTTCCTATAGAACTCTAGATGGGGAAAAAAGTCAGGAGAAACAACCCTTAAAGGGATCCATCCACATCTACTCCATATCTGACAACAGAGTGATGGTTTGGGGCTCGTTTGATACCTTAGACCCTTGATGACGTACAGCCATTTAGCCAGTCATGTGTTCCATACTGTACCAATGTAATTTACAGCTGAATCTAGTCTTACCCCCCAATTCTCATAGAGATCAGTTCAAATGCAGAGAGGTTATAGTATCGCTTGTAACAGTACCTGAAAATAAGATATCGAGAGTCTTTTGATGTTGATTGGTCACAGACTTCAGGAAGTAACAGCATGCAAAGGATATGCGACCAAATATTAAATATGATACTTTAAAAATATGTTAAAGCAAAATATTCAAATTTTCTGAGACACTGAATTTTGGGTTTCATTAGCTGTAAGCCATAATCATCAAAATTACAAGAAATAAAGGCTTGAAATATTTCACTCTATGTGTAATGAATCTATATAATATATGAGTTTCACTTTCTGAAATGAGTGACAAAAAATATTGAACTTTTTTACGATATTCTAATTTTTTGAGCTGCACCTGTATATGAAGTTTACATGTTCAAATGATTAAAACAGTTCACATCCCATATGAGTCAAATGTATTTATTGCACAATAAGTTTTATGGGTTATGTGCAACAGCAGTTAAACAACATTTACAAACAGGGGTAGTACAGGAGAAAGCACAAATTTACATGGCTTGGGGTATGTGCACAATCACAATGTAAAATTATTTCATACACAATTCAATTACAACACTGAAAAATAGAGTGAAACAAAGTTATCTCAGAATCAAATATACCGTATATATAGTCTAATGATCAGCTATAGCTGGCGCACACACAACCTCAACATTGGCAGTAAAATAACTAGAAAGGCCAGTGCTGTCAAGTTCATTTTCAGAATACAAGTTTGCAATGCACATTACCATGTTTCTTTCTCCGGTATATACAAATGGTTTTCACATTGTTTATTTTAAACAAATTACACTGGTGTCAATTACATCACAAATGATCAGTCTCCTGAGTACAATACAATGCAATACAATAAGGAAATAGAATAAAATGGTCACTGTTTTCCCCAGTCATTGTGCCGTTTTTCCAACTGCCTGTCTAAAATACCATCAGCAAGGAATACATAGGGGAACTGCACACTGTGGTACCACGCAACAGGAAAAGTTTGCTACAGAACTGCAGGTCACAAAAATAATTCATTATAAGTCCCAAATTTTCACCTAAGACTTACAGGACAATGGATCAAATTCTCATTTTATTTCAGGATGCTTTGATAATCCTGTAGAAAATCTGTCTGGTTTTTCTTCTCACATTTATTAGATTTTCTGCTGTCACTTTGAACCAGGATACTTTAAGCCTTTATACAATGAGCAAAACAGTTCAGCCTTTCGTGTAAATTAAGTATTTTTGGTGAAAATTTAATAATTTAACTCATTCAGTGCCACGGGCAACTTTAGTTGACAAAAGTATGAACGGTCTAAAGTGCAGAGGGCAACTAAATTCGACCACATCTGTCTTTATTCTGCTACACTGGTAAAGAATTGTGGATTTGAGTCTGGAAAAATTAAACAATGACCAATTTACAATTACATTCTTTTACCAAGATCAGGTGCCTTTATATTTGACATCAATGTGCGACAGAAATGATTTATTTATTTATTTATTTATTTATTATTATTTTGTTGAGAGCATGTTGACTTGGCAATGCCTATCACTTGGCCTTAGTGAATATAAATTGAATACCAAAAGACAACAAATTTGATTACACTTGCATCTTTACTTGCAAATGTATCATACTGTGTGTGTGTGTGCGCGCATGCACATGTGTTTGTGCGTGCATGTGAATGTATGTTTGTGTGTGTGTGTGTGAAAGTGAGAGAGAAAAAAATCTAATCAAAAATTGTTCTAATAAAATAAACTCGACTATCACAATGGCCCTGATTGATATTTTCCTTGAAAAATACAGCTTTGTGTGTGTTTCTGGAGCTGCACTGAGAGCAGCCTGTCAGTGTTGTGTATGATGGGTAAACTATTAGCCAACCTCAACTTGAGGACATTTAATAAAAATTTAGAATCAGTATCTGGCAACATTTCTTGTTCAAACCATGTTGACCAATAGTTGACCAACTATAGAATTTAAAATAGTACATAACTACAGTTTAGCTTTATACTTAGCTAAGTGTTTAGCTAGCAAACTATATTAACTGCAGCATATTACTTTAGTTTGCCAGCTAAACCGCAGCAATGCAAGCAGGCCTGTCCACAATCACTTTGAAATAACATCGTCAACATTTTCTATTATTATTCTTACAGACCTTACATATGGGAAAGCAGGTGTTCGATCCCTAAGCAAGATTTCTAAAGCAAATTGTAAGCTAACGTTGGGCAACTTGAGGCGTAAAAATGTGGAATCAAACTAGGGATGTCAACGGTTAGCCGTAAAAATATCCAAATATGCTTAACGGCTTATTGGTTAATTTACATAATAATAATGAAAAATTCAGCATTTGGTTGTTGATGTTATTGGGTTAAATAATGGGGGAGATGTCATTATTTGAAACATACTGGGGGGGGTTGTCAACCGGTTGTCAACTGGTTGTCCTATTTCCGGTAGGTTGCTAGCAGATCAGAACAGGTGGCGGGCGATTGAGCGAGAGAGCTACTCTACTGTTGCTAATGTTATAGTTTATAACTATAGAGCCATAGTTTATATCGATAGAACCGTAGCTCGGTTTGGAATAATTTTACAAAGAAGGCGGATGACCAAGTTCAGTGTAAATTGTGCGAAAAGGTGCTCAAATACAGTAGCAGCACGAGCAACATGTTGAATCCTTTAAAATACAGACACCCGTGCGTCCAAACAGACAACCTAACAGATTCCGGTTCCCCAGACTGGCTACCTGAAAGCTGGGGACACATTACACAATTTTTTGCCCGATTTGGCAACGATTGAAACCCATTTTCACTAAACCGGCAGACGGGCATGATAGCAGGAGCGTGTCATGAACACTGTGGCCCCTTCAACTTACTGATAATGCAGTGTAATACAGTGCACGCAATTGAAGAGAAGATGTCACAGATAACCTCACTCACAACAAGGAAAACTATTTCTGTTTTAATGAACAAATATGAACTATTTTTTGTTTCCTCCAAACAATTACTGTGACTACGATTTATGGAAATTTAAGGATTTTCAAGTAGTTTATAAAAAATTCAAGCATATTTCTAACCTTGAAAATGGAGCTTTAAGAATCAAGCATTTACAAGACTTTCAAGGATCTGTGCAAACCCTGATAAAAGTATGCTTTTAGAAGAACCTGGTATGAATTTTCTGAGGGATCATTTAAAATAGATATACTGAAAAACTAAGTAGGTAAAAAAAAAAATGCAATTCACTTGTACACTTCCTACACTGTATACACTTGTATAGCTTTTCACCTATATAAAGTGTCAGGTGTCAATCTGAAGCTGAATTTGCACTAAAACACTTCTGACAGTGTACACTTGTAGGGCTTTCCCCTGTATGAATTCCCAGATGAGCATCTAGTATTTTGATTAAAACACTTCTCACACTGTGTAATACACTTGTAGGGCGTTTCACCTGTATGAATTCACAGGTGTATAATTAAAGGTAAACTTGCACTAAAATGCTTCTCACACTGTACACTTGTAGGGTTTTTCACCTGTATGAATTCTCAGGCGTCTGATTAAAGCTGACCTTGTAATAAAACACTTCTCACACTGTGTACACTTGTAGGGCCTTTCACCTGTATGAATTCTCTGGTGTTTAATTAAATTTGACTTTGTATTAAAACACTTCTCACACTGTGTACACTTGTAGGGCTTTTCACCTGTATGAATTTTCAGGTGTTTAATTAAATCTGACCTTGTAATAGAAGACTTCTCGCACTTTGTACATTTGTAGTGTTTTTCACCTGTATGACTTCTCAGGTGTGCATCTAAAGACGTTTTATAATTTAAACACTTCTCACACTGTGTACACTTGTAGGGTTTTTCACTTGTATGACTTACTTATCAGGTGTGCATCTAAAGACGTTTTATGATTAAAACATTTCTCACAGTGTGTACACATGTAAGGCTTTTCACCTGTATGAATTCTGAGGTGTGCAGTTAAAGATTTTCTTGCAAAACATTTCTCACACTGTGTGCACTTGTACAACTTTTCACCTGTATGAATTCTCAGGTGTGTGATTAAAGCTGACCTTGTAATAAAACAATTCCCACACTGTGTACACTTGTAGGGCCTTTCACCTGTATGAATTCTCAGGTGTGTGAGTAAAGCTGACCTCGAAATAAAACACTTCTCACACTGTGAACACTTGTAGGGCTTTTTTTCACATGTATGAATTCTCAGGTGTGAGATTAAAGCTGACCTTGAAATAAAACACTTCTCACACTGTGTACACTTGTAGGGTTTTTCACCTGTATGAATTCTCATGTGTCCATTTAAAGATGTTTTTTGATTAAAACACTTCTCGCAATGTGTACACTTGTAGGGCTTTTCACCTGTATGAATTCTCAGGTGTCTAATTAAGGCAGACTTTGTAATAAAACACTTCAAACATTGTGTACACTTGTAGAGATTTTCACCTGTATGAATTCTCATGTGTCCATCTAAATACTTTTTTTGATTAAAACACTTCTCGCAATGTGTACACTTGTAGGGCTTTTCACCTGTATGAATTCTTAGGTGTGTGATTAAAGCTGACTTTGTAATAAAACACTTCAAACATTGTGTACACTTGTAGAGATTTTCATCTGTATGAATTCTCATGTGTCCATCTAAAGAAGCTTTTTGATTAAAACACTTCTCACATTGTGTACACTTGTAGGGCTTTTCGCCTGTATGAATTCTCAGGTGTTTAATTAAAACTGAGCTTGTAATAAAACACTTCACACATTGTGTACACTTGTAGGGTTTTTCACCTGTATGAATTCTCATGTGTCCATCTAAAGAAGCTTTTTGATTAAAACACTTCTCACATTGTGTACACTTGTAGGGTTTTTCACCTGTATGAATTCTTAAGTGTGTGATTAAAGCTGACTTTGTAATAAAACACTTCAAACATTGTGTACACTTGTAGAGATTTTCACCTGTATGAATTCTCATGTGTCCATCTAAAGAAGCTTTTTGATTAAAACACTTCTCACACTGTGTACACTTGTGGGGCTTTTCACCTGTATGAATTCTTAGGTGTGTGATTAAAACTGACTTTGTAATAAAACACTTCACACATTGTGTACACTTGTAGGGCTTTTCACCTGTATGAATTCTCAGGTGTTTAATTAAATCTGACCTTGTAATCAAACACTTCACACATTGTGTACACTTGTAGGGTTTTTCACCTGTATGAATTCTCATGTGTCCATCTAAAGAAGCTTTTTGATTAAAACACTTCTCACATTGTGTACACTTGTAGGGTTTTTCACCTGTATGAATTCTTAAGTGTGTGATTAAAGCTGACTTTGTAATAAAACACTTCACACATTGTGTACACTTGTAGGGCTTTTCACCTGTATGAATTCTCAGGTGTGAGATTAAAGCTGATCTTGTAATAAAACACTTCACACATTGTGTACACTTGTAGGGCTTTTCACCTGTATGAATTTTCAGGTGTCCATCTAAAGACTTTTTTTGATTAAAACATTTTTCACAATGTGTACACTTGTAGGGAGTTTCACCAGTATGAATTCTCAGGTGTGTAATTAAAGCTGAATTTGTATTAAAACATTTCTCACACTGTGTACATTTGTACGGCTTTTCACCTGTATAAATTTCCCCCTCATTCGGATGAATTGTCTCGTTTTTAAATAAATTCAGAAGGCTTGGGTTTTTACTTGAATTAATTATCATGGGTTCCATTTTCACATTCATTTTCCTACAATGTTTGCTCCTACCGTTTGTGCTTTTCTGGAAAAATCCGGTCTGATTATTTTCATAGCCACAGTGATGAGTTAATTGCCCATATTGGGTCAGCAGATCATGACGTCCTTCTTTTTCACTACTTGCATTTGGCTCTCCTGCACATTGCCATGATTCAGTTTGGTCTTTCTTATCAACACCAGCTCCATTCATCACAGTGTTCATGAAATTATTCACTGAACTTTCACTGCATTCCCACTTCATTTGATCATACTTAACATCAACACATTTAATATCCAGTACGTCACTGATGGGTTCTGGTTTAAGGTATCCTCCATCATCAGTCTCTGTTTTGATTTGGTCAGGGTGCAGATGGGTTTCATATCCCAGTTCTGTACTGTCGAGGCTCTCTGTTTTAATATCCCCAGAGTGGGTGGAGCCCAGATCAGTTTCTGTTTTTATCATTGATGTGTGTGTGTGGTGTACATCACTGACCCCACTGTGTGCTGAAACACACTCTGGCTCCAGTGTGTTGAGTCCTGGTGCAGCACACTCTGTCCCTGACTCTGCCATGTGGACTGACTCCAGTCCATTGAGTTCCTCTTCTTTCTGTCTGATCCAGTGTTGCTCAGTGAGCTCTGGTAGTGTTGTCTCTGTGTCCTGTCTCAGACAGACTCCTGCCTCCATCATCCTGCCGATCAAAGGTATGCAGAAGTGCAGCTCCTGGAGGGAAACAGGAGAAAGGATTTAGCCTCAATCAAACAGGTCCTGCTGCAGCAGCTGACACATTCATTACATTCTGCAGCCCTGCAGATGCCTGACTGACCACAGGGGGTGCTCTTGCCTCATGAAGTGGGGAAAAACTGTTTTAACTGCCACGTTGTTTGTTAAAGCGTGCAAGCAAGCAATCGGCTATATGGATCAATATTATTCCGACCAACCATAATGACGTGTTTCGATATACACAATAATAATCTTTCGCATTAGGGTTTACCACCACCACAGGTTCCCGGTACACGTCAGAGAAACTGAACACGTGTTAGCTGAACGACACGGAGCTACATTTTCAACTAGACAGCACGGCGCTCATAATCTGACTTTTTTTTTCTTTTTTTCTTTTTACTTCAAAGATTAATGGATGACTGGCCGGCTTCTCCGCAAACACAATCAGCCATCGGTGAATCACCTGCAGAAAAAAATGTTTTTGAGACTGTGCAGAAGCTGAAGTTCGGAATCTACGACGTAGGCAACATCTGCCCGTAGACGACTTCACAGAAATCAGAATAGGAGTGCTTTTAATGAACAAATACACATAAAATGAAAACATACCAGAATGCCCAAAAATTCCTCAACTACCCATTTGTAACGCTTTTCCTCTCGGGTGACGTTCTCACAAATCCTGGACCTGGGGTATTCTGCGAAAACGGACTAACTGATGCCAGTGAGCAGCGCATTCAGGAACCCAAGTCCGATATGGGTGAGTGCCAGATCACCGAAAGTGGGAGAGGGAATTTCAACAAACAATCTTTACATTCCATCAATGACCATACATTTCTGTCCTGGACTGATAGTTCACCAGAATCCTGCACCAGTCCCTAGAAATAAAATAAAAGTAAAGACTGATAAAGGTTTTCAGAAAAGTGGAAACCCTCAAACTGACTCAGGAGCTAGAATGAAAAGATCCTCCACTTACTTCCAAACAATTAATAATGCCAAAGTTCCCTGGAATCCGCGAGAGAAACCGAGGAGACTTCTCGGAGGACATTTAAACATCCGCAGCGTGATTTCAAAAAGTGATCAAATTTAACATTTACTGGACGATTCCAACTTGGATTTCTTGTGCCTTTCAGAATCATGGCTGCATAAATTCTCACCTATTGCGGCACTGACCATCCCAGGATAGAATCATTTTAGAAAAGAGGGGGCGGGGTCATGATATTAAAGATACAATCAAATGCAATGAAACTAAATGATCACAAAATAATAAACTGGAATGCCTTGGTCTGAACGTGGAACTCTCACCCCAAATGTCATTCCTCATTATATGTTTATATCGACCCCCATCCTCCACCAACATACTCTGTGACTAGTCGCATAGCCTCCTTAAAAATGCAACACAATTAGTAGTAGGACCAACCAGAATACCTGGCAAATCTGAAACCAAAATAGACTTAATCTTTAGCAATAAGCCAGAAAGAATAATCAAAACATACAACATCATCACTGGTTTGTCTGATCATAACATTACCCTGATTGCTCAAAAACCTACCAACTAAAGATTCAAATAGTGTACAAGAAAAGAAAACCACCACCTCCAAATACCAAAGAATAAACTGGAGAACTACAACAATGCCATTAAACAGACTGAATGGAACAAACTACTCTCCAGCAATGACATGGAGTGCTGCTGTAACATCATCTATTCAAGCAATCGCTAATCACTACAAGAGCCCAACCGGTATCGGCCTCAAAAATCCCATATCGGTCGAGTTGTAATCACTACACAATAAAAACACAATACAAATAAATCAGATGCAGTCATTGCCCTGGATAAATTCAGCAATCAGGCAACTCATGAAATCCAGGGACATTGCATTAAGTATGTCTAAGAACTCTCACTCTGAGAGTGACAAAAAGGAAGTCAGCGATCTGAGAAACAAAGTGGTCTATGAAAGAAGCAAAAAGAAACAGTAGGAGAGATGGTCTCAACAAACTTTTGGGGAAAGAAGCAAAAAAATATAAAGATTTATGGAGCTTTGAGTGAATGGGACTTTAACACAGGATTGTGACACCATAGCAACAACATTCAATAATTGTTTTGTGGAATCTGTAAAAAAAACCTCAATCATTTCAGTACACAGGAATTGGATTTTGTTCCAATTTGTTCCAATTGTCCTCTCATAGAACCATGTAACTGAATAGGTGTGACATTTTCCCTTTTTCCCTCCTTCTTTCTTTTTTCCTGTCCTGCTCTTGTTTATTTGGCCTGCACTACAGTATTTTTTTAAAAATGTAATGCACGGTATGTTTTTGTAAAAATGTCTTGTAATGATCTTTTACCTGCCAAGGGACTACAGATGAAAAATAGCTCTCGAGCTAACTCTGGCATTGTACCCATTGATGCTCTTTGCGGATAAGTTGATTACTATGTGCTGTCCCTTTTAAAATAAATAAATAAAATGAAAATACATTATTCCTGACCAAATTATTTCCCAGAAATATAATGACGGGAAAACTGAATTTTTTCCCAATAGCTTACACCAGTGCTGTTATTTCACAAAATATATACGGTTTAATTTTGTCATGACAACTGCAACAGCTGAGAATAAGCCACCAGAACGTGGCTTCCCTCTCAGCTTAGAAAATGACAAATGAGCCTGCTTGTTTTATACATTTCTTTGATTATACAATGAAGCATTGTCAAACATCAATTCCATGAGTCTGCTCTCACAGCAGCCAGATCACAGGCAATGAATTTCAGCTAGCGTTAAAGTTAAAGCTTCATCTGAAGTTCATATTACGTGCATTCTAATATTGATTAATAACATAAATAGCATTATTTTGTCTCAATGATGACACTACACTAAAGCCGTCAGGTTGGGAACC
Organism: Ilyophis sp. 1 JC-2022; assembly: GCA_022702515.1. Classification (NCBI taxonomy): domain Eukaryota; kingdom Metazoa; phylum Chordata; class Actinopteri; order Anguilliformes; family Synaphobranchidae; genus Ilyophis; species Ilyophis sp. 1 JC-2022. The sequence goes on along the minus strand of CM040405.1, from coordinate 63,702,903 downwards.
CATAGGTTTACACATATTTTCTCTTGTTTCATGATGTCATGATTTTATATAATCTGCATAATCCGCATTGTTTGCGTTTGTTTATAAAAATATAATATTAAAGGCCGGCGCGGTGGTAAAACGGTAAGAGCGCCGACTTTCAGTCGGTACAGTTGTACTCCGAGGATCGGGATTTACGCCACGTTCCTGCCAGATCCGAGCATGGCCGGTGCCCTGTGGGAGCAGCAATTGGCAGCTGCTTCCGGGTGGGGGGAACATAAAAAGGCCCTGGGCTTGAGGAGTCACGCCCTGTAGAGGACGTGGTGCCCTCCTTCCGACTACCGGCCGACAGGGTTGTATAGCGTTGGTTCTCTAGTGGTTGCTACATGGGGAGAATTGAATCAGAATAGGGGTTCATTTGGCTACTAAATTGGGGGAAAAAATAGGAAAAAATCTGAAACAAATAATTAAAAAATATATATATATTCAATATTTTTGACCTAGAAATAGCATTTAACAAACCCATCCAGACATATGTTTGCCCCATTAATGTAGCCTACTGTATGTTTGTGGGTCACATGACGCCAACTAAGTAATATAGTTCTAATTATTTTAACATGTTTCTATTAAAATATTCAAAATAAATAAATAATAATACAGGTGTCGTGGAAAGCCTGCAGGCCTCTGTTCTCCTACCATGCCCTTTACTGTTAGACTAAGAAATAGAAGCAAGGTATAAGAAAAGCTGACTGTTAACAATGTTTGAGTCTCTATATTAATATCTATATATAAATTAACGTTTATATTGATAAAACAGAAAATTACTATCACAGTTTATTAATGCCGTGCTTTTCATTGACCCAAAGCACTGGATTGTTCAAACATACCCTATAGTCTAGTACTTTCTCGTTTCCATTTCTAAGTGTAACACATCTGAATCACAGATTATTTCCACTATTAATGATTCTTTCAGTTTGATGTGGCACGTAGTTTCATTGACCACATTCTCTTGAGGTGGTAAAACGAAAAAACAGTGCCAAGTTACATCAAATATTTTAGAAAAGATTGGATAGCATTGCTTTGGAATAGAGCTAGTTTAATTAGTACGAGTTACAATAGGCAATCTTGTTTGTTGTAACACATTTTCATATCAATGCTTTGAAAGCCAGGCCTAGTTTCTGCAAATTGGAATTAATGACTTGTACAGAGCTTTGTGAGCAATGCGTGAGTAACTTGGCTTTTTTTTCTTTTAAGTTGGAAACGTTTTTTGTTGAGATGCCTTCTACGCTACGTACGTAGGCCTACTGCCAAAGCCAGAGATTGGTCACCGGTTTATGAATAGTAACAACAACAGTTCACGGCTGATTAATACAACCGGTAAATAGCTAACATGAATTCTGCTGATTATTTAGTTAGTATTCAGTAAGTACCTTAACTTTAATCTAGCAAAACACATTTGTGTTTAGCCTGGAAACATTAACCCAACATGTAATGGTTCCTGGTGATTTTCGTGTAAACCAGTAGGCTAAACAACTTATTTTTTGAGGCAAATTTTACTGGCAAATTAGCAAAACGAGCCTAACGTTACCTCGTGTAAACCGTGAATTGGAAGTTACGTTACGCGATTTGTAGGTAAACAAAACCAACAGGACTGCAAAAGCATCAATATGTTCAAAATAAATATATATTTTAAAAAAACTTACCCCTATTCGTTAATGACTCATTTAATTCAACTCAATCATTAGTTTCAACTAAATTAAACTTGATGCACCGAATGATCCCACGTGCAAGCTAACGCTGTGTGACCATTGTTTTGTGTGTGTGTGTGTGTGTGTGTGACTGTGACCACAAAACGTATGATCGGAGTTGACTGGTGGTTTTCAATGTCGAGGCGCAACCATTTTAAGCATTACCGCCACCTACTGAACTGGAGTGGATCAGAATCTAAATCCTATCTATTAATCAAGTTTCTTTAAAATAGGTCAACTGTTCTATACTTTCTGTATTAAAGCAAAAAGTGGAGTGCAACTTATTTTCTTCATTCCACACCTGCATAATTCTTCATAAAGCCCTTCTCTCTCTCTGGAGTAACTTGTACACTCAAAGATTACACGTTGCACTCTTTCCCGCGTTTCACATTCTTCTGATTGTTTGTTCACTAAATGTAATGATGTATTTAGCCTCCTGTATCCAAGTCGGCTAATTATGCTCCTTTCTGTTTCTTCCAACGGACCTCCCCAACAACTTATGATTGTCCCCCTTCTGGTTCCTTATTCAATTTTTCCTGAGAATGCTTCATTACTGTACTCCAAAGGAGTCATTTTTCTTTGAATGGCTGGTATAACTTCTCATATTATTTTGTCTAATTGCTTTCATGGTGTGGTTTTAGACATAGCCCCCCATTTTAGGAGAGGAAAGGTAATTGAACCATAAAGTCTGCACTTTAACCTCATAGTCACCGTTCCATTTCAAACCCAATGTGCTGGAGTAGAGAGCCAAAACAACAAAAATTGTGTCACTGTCCAAATACTTACAGACCACACTGCATCTCTACTTGCAATGCTGCAGCTAATGTTGTACGATACGCTCCACAAAAAACTCCCAATGCCTGAGTTTGGATACTGTCCAACTTTTATAGAGTAGTAGTTTAATTCTGCTAAATATTGGTTTCAAAATAATTGGCAACTACTTTGGCAGTGACCCCAGTGACTCAATCTGTCCATCTGATTGGTCCTGTACAAATGTTAATACCCTGTCCAAACGACACAATAATTTAAAAAATCAGCACATGGAGAGGCATTAGATGAAGGAAAATAATAATTATAATAATGCCTTGCATTTATATAGCGCATTTCTCATCAACTGGTGACTCAAAGCGCTTTACAATGATGAGGGGGAAACTCGCCTCTACCACCACCAATGTGTAGCACCCACCTGGGTAATGCAACAGCAGCCATTTTGCGCCAGAATGCTTACCACACATCAGCCGAGGTGGAGAGGGCGAGAATGATTTTATCCAATTAAACTGGGGGATGATTAGGTGACTGGTCCACCAACACCACTTCCAGCAGCAACTTAGTTTTCCCAGGAGGTCTCCCATCCACGTACTACCCAAGCCCACACCTGCTTAACTTCAGCAATTCAGCAGGAGCAGAGTGCATGCTGGTATGGCTGCTGGCCAAACAGCACCAATTGCAACTACATTTTCTTGTGGAAATAAATTTATTGACTTAGTATTTTGACAACATTGCTGCCATTGACTTACATGGTGAAAGACCTATACTGGAGCCAACCGCAGTGGCGCTAGTGAGCAACGGCACTATGGCCACTCCCAGCCCAACTAAGAAGTGAGCTTCAAGATGAAAGCCCAGTTTTGGCCCCTTGGTTTACCTCAGTGACATTTTGTAACACTATTTTACCACTATATGGAACACTTGCAATATTAGAAAGTAGCCTATGAGCTGGATAGATGCTGAATGATGTTTAAATGTTTGGAAGCATCTTTATCAAGAAGAGAGCAGGAACAATCAATGCTTTCTTTAGTAAGAGGAATGCAATCCTTGAAAACTAGAATGGCACTCTAGGGCTGAAGGTAATATGCATGGGGCTAAACTTTGATCTTGCGCTGTGAAGTCGGACTGAAGGTAATATGCATGGGGCTAAACCTTGATCTTGCGCTGTGAAGTCGGGCTCTGTGAAGGCAATAATTCAAGATTCCGTTCATTGCCCAACGGTCAACATTTCCACAAAGTTTCATCACAATTCGGAGTAGAATTGTTCATGTTATGGATGATAGGGACACAAACACACAGACAGGAGCAAAAACAATACTCCCTGCGTGCACGCGGGTGTAATAATGACTTCAGTGATTCCTAATATTTTTTTCTAACGAAGTAGGACTAAAGTAGGACTAGGAGTTTATTTGTCATTTATTTTTGTATTAGTGTGATATTAAAATATTCAAAAAGCTTCAAGGACCTTTGATTTCTAAATCTTAACCCCTAAACACAACCCTACTGGTACTGTAGAACCAAAGCCGACATGGGCTGTTTGTACTCCAAAAACTGTATTCACAGTAAAATTAATGCAAAAACTTTGGTACTCGCAAAGGTGCCAAGCCCAATTCTGAGCCAGGAAAAGTGTGGAAGTCCATCCACATTTGCAAGTTAGGGGCGACAAATCTTACTCTCCTGCAAATGAAAATTATTTTAACACAGCAATAGAAGTGGGAAATGGATTATTCCGAATGTAATTGAATCAGAAGCCCCATTTAGTTTAACTATCACATGTCCACCATAATTGACATATTTGTTACTGTTATTTATTTGAATTGAGGTATACAGTATATATGAAGTTTACATGTTCAAATTCAAAATGTTTCAAATGATTAAAACAGTTCACACCCCATATGAGTCAAATTTATTTATTGCACAATTAGTTTTATGAGTTATGTGCAACAGCAGTTAAACAACATTTACAAACAGGGGTAGTACAGGAGAGAGCACACATTTACATGGCTTGGGGTATGTGCGCAATCACAATGTAAAATTATTTCATACACAATTCAATTACAACAATGAAAAATAGAGTGAAACAAAGTTATCTCAGAATCAAATATACCGTCTATAGTCTAATGATCAGCTTCAGCTGGCGCACACACAACCTCAACATTGGCAGTAAAATAACTAGAAAGGCCAGTGCTGTCAAGTTCATTTTCAGAATACAAGTTTGCAATGCACATTACCATGTTTCTTTCTCCGGTATATACAAAAGGTTTTCACATTGTTTCTTTTAAACAAATGACACTGGTGTCAATTACATCACAAATGATCAGTCTCCTGAGTACAATACAATGCAATACAATACAATAAGGAAATAGAATAAATAGAATAAAATGGTCACTGTTTGCCCCAGTCATTGTCCCGTTTTTCCAACTGCCTGTCTAAAATACCATCAGCAAGGAATACATAGGGGAACTGCACACTGTGGTACCATGCAACAGGAAAACTTTGCTACAGAACTGCAGGTCACAAAAATAATTCATTATAAGTCCCAAATTTTCACCTAAGACTTATTTATTTCAGGATGCTTTGATAATCCTGTAGAAAAGCTGTATGGTTTTTCTTCTCACATTTATTAGATTTTCTGCTGTCACTTTGAACAAGGATAATTTAAGCTTTTATACAATGAGCAAACTTGTTCAGCCTTTCGTGTGAATTCAGTATTTTTGGTGAAAATGTAATAATGTAACTCATTCAGTGCCGTGGGCAACTTTAATCGACAAAAGTATGAACGGTCTAAAGTGCAGAGGGCAACTAAATTCGACCACAGCTGTCTTTATTCTGCTACACTGGTAAAAAAATTCTGAATTTGAGTCGGATAAAATTAAACAATGACCAATTTGTTCTTTTACCCGGATTTACATTTTTTTTTTTTATGTGGTTCTAGATGGAAATATTTGAAGTTATATTTAGCCTATTCCATGTTTAAAAAAAAAACATTAAAAAACTAATGTCTAACCATCTAAACCAACATCGGGGCATGGGAATAATGCATCCCTAATTCTGGTTTGCCTGGTTTCAAAGTTTTTATTTTAATTCATGATGCCGTTTGTTATTTTATCTATTATCCATACAGTCCTACAACAAGCAACTCATATACCCAGTGTCATGGAATAAGTCACCTTCATAAAAAAGCAACATTGAGAAAATTCACATTTTTATTAGATCAAACTGTCCAAAGAGGAGTTTTTACATTACATTACAGGCATTTAGCAGACGCTCTTATCCAGAGCGACTTACACAATACTTCTTATTACATCTTATTACATGTATCCATTAATACAGCTATATACTGAAGCGATTCAGGTTAAGTACCTTGCTCAAGGGTACAACGGCAGTGTACTACTTTGGAATTGAACCTGCAACCTTTCAGTTACAAGTCCAGTTCCTTAACCATTATACTACACTGCCGCCCTTATAGGAGAGTAGAGTTTTCTAATAACCATGTCATTAAATCAGAATTAATATATAATTGATCACTATAATATCTGTCGTCGTCGTTGCTGTTGTTATTGTTCATTAAAACTTGCTTCACTGATATTAATTTTAAAAAGAGATGGGATATGAACATGGGTTCAATTCACTACATTAAAAATCTATTATCACTTCAGTGTGCATGGATACATCGCACCCGTTAATGCCAAAATAAATAAGATGAAGTGGAGAAATACAGGGAGCTGTGTGACACATAGGATCGTTTCTACAAATATAATATTAGAAAAGAAAGTGCTTGGCATGCAATTGCCTCGGCTGTTGGAGCAGATGTTAAGTATATGTACATTGTGATTATGTTTTCTTCACTAAAAACTACCATGGAACTACTATTGTACGGAATAAAATCACTTTGTTTTAGTTACCAAGTTTGATAAGTGTGATAAGCCAAGGTGTGTTGTTACCTATACAAAAATAATTAATTTCCAAAATCGGCATGCGATACTTTATTGAAAATGAGGACGTTTCTATGAATAAGTACAATGATTAAACGGACGGATAATTTCCTTGAGGGTGGTGACAGCTTTTCTGAGCCAACAGGCGCTTCGCTCAAACCAGATTTCCAGAGCAAATCGGACAACATTCTAACCGTCATGCAATGTGCGGTGGTCAAAAATGCGCAGGCCTAGCTCATCTCAAACAAGCCTAATGTCACGAGCATTCGCTTGTGGTGCACGTGATCCCGCGAGACGTTGCTGGTGTGTTTCGGCCTTAATACATAGACGTCTCTTGATACAGACGTCTCGTCTTAATTCACAAAACGCAATTTCCTTGTTACACACGCGTCTATGTAAGACAACGTGAAACGGCATTTCAGAAACACCGTATGGCGTTAGACGTGCACGTGGGCAGGTCAAATAAGACCCATTTGGCCTTCCATAAGCGAAGGCTGCGCTGAAATGCAATTTCCGTTACAAAACATTTTTGTTTTGTTTGCCTTACTCCCTTAGCTTTCAGTCATTCCACGATTGTCTGGTAAACATTGAGTCAGACAGTAGCCTACCATCAATTTTGTTGACCATCGTTTTTTTGATTCCGTTTTTGATTAGTCCCTCACACCACAGATTTTAGCCTACGTTATTTTCGCCTCAGGATAAGTGTTTCTGTTTGAAACGGTTAATACAAAGCAACTCACATGGACAGCTCATTTGTGCATATCTATACAAATAACCAGTGATTATTTGTATTGTTCATTGTTACATATCTATAGTTATGCAAGAGTTTTTATGGAAAACTGTTTTCACTCTTATTACACATCACCAATGTATGAGTCATGTTACCCAAACTAAAAAGCACTGAAAATAATTTATATTTCCATATTGTTTGACGTTGTTCTATTAGTGAACCGAACCAGAAGGTGTGCTATTTAGTGCCATCTATCCTCATTGACAACAAATTATGTTGAATAGGTAAATAATGTGTTTTAGTAGAAGCTTGCACATTGACAGGATCAATCAAAACATTTTGAATGTCGGCAGCCATATTGGCTTGGCACTGCTGAGGCTTAGTGTTCCAGAACACTCTGGCATTGAATGAGTTAAATGGTGCAAGACAGACAAACCTTCCACTGAGTACATTTGGTAAAAATTATTTTTTTTTTTTTTTCTTTAAATTGGAACATTTGATGAGACACTGAACAACAAAAATGAATAGCCCAACTCTCTTGCCTGATTTCAGGCCTGGTTTCAGCAGCCATATTGTCCCCCCCCACCCTCCTCTGTGTCTCTGTAAAAAGAGCAATACAAATAAAATGTAATTGAACCGAATTGACAACATACATTACATTACACAAACAGGGTTCATACAGCTTTTCTAAAGTGAAATTAAAGAACTTTTCCAGCAAGGAAAATTATTTGAATTTTCAAGCATGTCAGAATTTAAATTCAACATTGTCCAATTAAAAAAATTATCTCATCAATGAAAAAGCATGATTAATTCTACATTCAAAATACCGCTCTTTTTGGGAGTGAAAAGCCGTTAAACATGAGCAAGATCAGGTGCATTTATATTTGACATCAACGTGCTACAGTATTTATTTATTATTATTTTGTTTAAAGCATATTGACTTGGCCTTAGTGAATATAAATTCAATGCCAAAAGACAACAACTTTGATTCCACTTGCATCTTTACTTGCAAAAGTATCATACTGTGTGCATGTGCGCGCATGTGAGTATATGTTTTTGTGCGTGTGAGAGAAAGAGAGAGAGATAGAGAAAAATCCATCAAATCTAAAAATTTTCTAATGAAGTAAACTCAAAATTATTTTCCTTGAAAAAATAGCTTTTTGTTTCTGGAGCTGCACTGACTGCTGCCTGTCTCTCTGTGTTGTGTATGATGGGTAAACTATTAGCCAACCTCGACATTTCATTAAAATTTGGAATTAAAAGTTTGGAATCAGTATCTGGCAACATTTCTTGTTGGTCTGCTTATTAACCAACTATAGAATTAAAAATAGTACATAACTACAGTTTAGCTTTATACTTTGCCAAGTGTTTAGCTAGCAAACTGTATTAACTGCAGCATATTACTTTAGCTTGCCAGCGAAACCGCAGCAATGCAAGCTGGCCTGTCCACTATCGCTTTGAAATAATATCGTCAACATTTTCTATTATTATTCTTACAGACCTTACATATGGGAAAGCAGGTGTTCGATCCCTAAGCAAGATTTCTAAAGCAAATTGTAAGCTAACGTTGGCCAACTTGAGGCTTAAAAATGTGGAATCAAACACGTTTAAATTTGCTACTTAGCAATATAATTAACAATAGTAGCTACATGATTTCAGCTTAGCGTTACACGTAGTCATATGCAAGTTAACTACGTCAACTGAATAGGCCTATTATTTAAAACAACAGCAACTGTTGTGAAAAATATACACTACCGTTCAAAAGTTTACTTATTTTTGAAAGAAAAGCACTGTTTTTTTCAATGAAGATAACATTAAATTAATCAGAAATACACTCTATACATTGTTAATGTGGTAAATGACTATTCTAGCTGCAAACATCTGGTTTTTAATGGAATATCTACATAGGTGTATAGAGGCCCATTTCCAGCAACCATCACTCCAGTGTTCTAATGGTACATTGTGTTTGCTAATCGTGTTAGAAAGCTAATGGATGATTAGAAAAACCTTGAAAACCCTTGTGCAATTACGTTAGCACAGCTGAAAACGGTTTTGCTGGTTAGAGAAGCTATAAAACTGGCCTTCCTTTGAGCTAGTTGAGTATCTGGAGCATCACATTTGTGGGTTCGATTATACTCTCAAAATGGCCAGAAAGAGAACTTTCATATGAAACTCGACAGTCTATTCTTGTTCTTAGAAATGAAGGCTATTCCATGCGAGAAATTGCCAAGAAACTGAACATTTCCTACAACGGTGTGTACTACTCCCTTCAGAGAACAGCACAAACAGGCTCTAACCAGAGTAGAAAGAGAAGTGGGAGGCCCCGGTGCACAACTGAGCAAGAAGACAAGTACATTAGAGTCTCTAGTTTGAGAAATAGATGCCTCACAGGTCCTGAACTGGCAGCTTCATTAAATGGTACCCGCAAAACGCCAGTGTCAACGTCTACAGTGAAGAGGCGACTCCGGGATGCTGGCCTTCTAGGCAGAGTGGCAAAGAAAAAGCCATATCTGAGACTGGCCAATAAAAGGAAAAGATTAATATGGGCAAAAGAAGTTTGAGGTGTTTGGATCACACAGAAGAACATTTGTGAGACGCAGAACAAGTGAAAAGATGCTGGAAGAGTGCCTGACGCCATCTGTCAAGCATGGTGGAGGTAATGTGATGGTCTGGGGCTGCTTTGGTGCTGGTAAAGTGAGAGATTTATACAAGGTAAAAGGGATTTTGAATAAGGAAGGCTATCACTCAATTTTGCAACGCCATGCCATACCCTGTGGACAGCGCTTGATTGGAGCCAATTTCCTCCTACAACAGGACAATGACCCAAAGCACACCTCCAAATTATGCAAGAACTATTTAGGGAAGAAGCAGGCAGCTGGTATTCTGTCTGTAATGGAGTGGCCAGCGCAGTCACCAGATCTCAACCCCATTGAGCTGTTGTGGGAGCAGCTTGACCGTATGGGAGCAGATTGACCGCATGGTACGCAAGAAGTGCCCATCAAGCCAATCCAACTTGTGGGAGGTGCTTCAGGAAGCGTGGGGTGAAATTTCTTCAGATTACCTCAACAAATTAACAGCTAGAATGCCAAAGGTCTGCAATGCTGTAATTGGTGCAAAGGGAGCATTCTTTGACGAAAGCAAAGTTTGAAGGACAAAATTATTATGTCAAATAAAAATCATTACTTCTAACCTTGTCAATGTCTTGACTATATTTTCTATTCATTCTGCAACTCATTTGATAAATAAAAGTGTGAGTTTTCATGGAAAACACGAAATTGTCTGGGTGACCCCAAACTTTTGAACGGTAGTGTAGATTATTCATTATTTATATATAACTAAATATCATACTGTAGGACCAACTATATGAAAATGTCATGTTAATATGAATATGTTTTTCTGTGGTAGGATGAATTGCACAAAAGGCCCATACGTGCACAACAGCACATATTCAAGGCCTCAAATTCAAGGGCAGACACTCATGCCGGAAAATGAGCTCATTATTTGTATCGAAGTGTGGTCAATGAACAATTGTCCCAAGCTAGGCACACAGTATGAGCTCATCTCGACACCTGTAAATCAAGGACATATACACACACCCACATGCAGGGAAATTGAAGAAAAACTCACTCTCAGCGGAAACAGCCATATTGCAATACACTCCCCAAAATTTCCCATGGCGAGTTTTTTTTTTATCTCAAAAAGCAGGCAATGGACCCATTCACACACACACACACACACACACACAGACACACACACACGCACGCACGCACGCACAGGCAATTAAATGTTCCTAGCCTGTCTGAAGAGATAAGCATGAATTACTCCCTACACATTCTTTCGATTGTCGAGAAGAACGTCCAGCACCCTAGCCTTGGAAATGTATGTGTGTGTGCAGTTTGAGGAACTAAGAGTTTATTAAATCCAAAGAAAACACTTACAAACTTTGGTATAAAAAACTATGTATTGAACTACTATTGTCAAACTGTGACTAGGATGTTTCTGATATAATTAAATTATGGCAATTCATCAAAACTACCATATAAATAAGGGTCATATGTAATGCTTAATTAAAACTGGCAGAGACCGCTGCAGACCATGGAAAAAATGATCGCCCAGGTAATGGGAAAACCCCAAAAAAGGGGGGGTCGAAATAACATATAAGATGTCAGCTGAACTTCATGGTGCTGCTGTTATGTTTTGCTTCTGTCATTAACGGACCTGTTTTTACGTCCTGTGGGTGAGCATGAAATTGACTGACTTAGACTGGACCGTGTGATTGAGAATGTTTTTAACATATGTATGTTTAGCCGATCAGCCTGGGTATGTATATTCGTACAAATCTTTTTATAATAAATCACGTTATACCAGACTCTGGAATGTAGTGTCTATTTGGAAGAAAGTTTAAGTTACGTGTAGTGGAATGGTCCTGACCCCTCCCGACAGGGCGGTGAAGGGATTGTTCGATTTATTATATTGCACAACATAAGATACCATAACACTTCACCCGAAATAATATATATTTTTTTTTATTAGCTGGCTAGCTCCCTCTCTTCTCGTAACAGAACTATCTGGATGGCGAAAAAGTGTAGCACAAAAAAAACTGAACTTAAATAACCAAACTATATCCATGTCAAACATACACAGTATTAACAAACACCCGAGTTTTAGCACTTTGCCGTTGGCTGAAAAACGATCAGGATAAACGCACCATGAATGTGTGCCCCACTATAATTTCCATGCATAAATTAATAATTTGTAAATTATAAATCGCCACTGTATCATTAGCAACACATGGACCCATTCCCAGCTATTATTCTAGTTTGCCTTTAAAATTTGTCAATTATTTTCTTTACTGCCACTGAAACGTTAACATTGGACAGTTTTAACAAAAAGCACGTTTGCTCCGATTACCTTTAGCATTGGGTATAAGTGCTGATCCCACCCCATCATGTATATGTCAATGTCTTTCCTGCAAAACTTGCAGTAAGCCGTGAGGCCGGCCCTCGCTGCAGCCATAGCCTGTAACATTAATTTTGAAACCCATTTTCACTGAACCAGCAGCCGGGCACGATGGCAGGAGCGTGTCTTAGACACTGTAGCCCCTTCAACTTACTGATAATGCAGTGTAATACAGTGCACGCAATTGAAGAGAAGACGTCACAGATAACCTCACTCACAACAAGAAAAACTATTTCCGTTTTAATTAACAAATATTAACTATTTTTTGTTTCCTCCAAACAATTACTATGACTATGAGTTATGGAAATATATGCATTTCCATATGAGTAGTTTATTCAAAATGCAAGCATATTTCTAACCTTGAAAATGGAGCTTTCAGAATCAAGCATTTTCAAGACTTTCAAGGATCTGTATGAACCCTGATAAAAGTATGCTTTTATGAAAACCTGGTATAAATTTTCTGGGGGGTTATTAAAAGAGAGTTTTTCAGTATAAGTAGGTTTATATAAAAAATAAAATAAATACATTTTAAAAAGGCTATATTCACCTGTATGGTGGCTACATTTATCAGAGCTGGGAAAAACACTTCCTACACTGTGTACAGTTGCATAGCTTTTCACCTATAAGAATTTGCAGGTGCCAATCTGAAGTTGAATATGCACTAAAACACTTCTGACAGTGTACACTTGTAGGGCTTTCAACTGTATGAATTCCCAGATGAGCATCTAGTATTTTTATTAAAACACTTCTCACAGTGTGTAGTACGCTAGTAGGGCTTTTCACCCATATGAATTCTCAGGTGGGTAATCAAAGTTGAATTTGCATTAAAACATTTCTCACACTGTGTACACTTGTACGGGTTTTTACCTGATTGAATATTCTGGTGTGCACCTAAAAAAGCTTTTTGATTAAAACACTTCACAAACTGCATACACTTGTAGGGTTTTCACGTGTATGAGTTCTCATGTGACTATCTAAAGGAGTTTTTTTATTAAAACATTTCTCACACTGTGTACACTTGTAGGGTTTTTCACCTGTATGAATTCTTAGGTGTGGGATTAAAACTGACCTTATAAAAAAACATTTCTCACACTGTGTACACTTGTAGGGCTTTTCACCTGTATGAATTCTCAGGTGTACATTTAAAGAACTTTTGTGATTAAAACATTTCTCACACTGTGTACACTTGTAGGGCTTTTCACCTGTATGAATTCTCAGGTGTCCATTTAAAGAATTTTTTTTTTTAAAACACTTCTCACACTGTGTACACTTGTAGGGTTTTTCACCTGTATGAATTCTCAGGTGTGCGATTAAAGCTGACCTTGTAATAAAACACTTCACACATTGTGTACACTTGTAGGGTTTTTCACCTGTATGTATTCTCAGGTGCGCATCTAAAGATGTTTTATGATTAAAACACTTTTCACACTGCGTACACTTGTAGGGCTTTTCACCTGTATGAATTCTCAGGTGTACATTTAAAGAACATTTGTGATTAAAACATTTCTCACACTGTGTACACTTGTAGGGCCTTTCACCTGTATGAATTCTCAGGTGTGTGATTAAAGCTGACCTCGAAATAAAACACTTCTCACACCACGTACACTTGTAGGGCTTTTCACCTGTATGAATTTTCAGGTGTCCATTTAAAGACTTTTTTTGATTAAAACATTTTGCACAATGTGTACACTTGTAGGGAGTTTCACCTGTATGAATTCTCAGGTGTGTAATTAAAGCTGAATTTGTATTAAAACATTTCTCACACTGTGTACATTTGTACGGCTTTTCACCTGTATAAATCTCCCCCTCATTCGGATGAATTGTCTCGTTTTTAAATAAATTCAGAAGACTTGGGTTTTTACTTGAATTAATTATCATGGGTTCCATTTTCACATTCATTTTCCTACAATGTTTGCTCCTACCGTTTGTGCTTTTCTGGAAAAATCCGGTCTGATTATTTTCATAGCCACAGTGATGAGTTAATTGCCCATATTTGGTCAGCAGATCATGACATCCTTCTTTTTCACTACTTGCATTTGGCTCTCCTGCACATTGCCATGATTCAGTTTGGTCTTTCTGATCAACACCAGCGCCATTCATCACAGTGTTCATTAAATTATTCAATGAACTTTCACTGCATTCCCACTTCATTTGATCATACTTAATATCAACACATTTAATATCCAGTACGTCACTGATGGGTTCTGGTTTAAGGTATCCTCCATCATCAGTCTCTGTTTTGATTTGGTCAGGGTGCAGATGGGTTTCATATCCCAGTTCTGTACTGTCGAGGCTCTCTGTTTTAATATCCCCAGAGTGGGTGGAGCCCAGATCAGTTTCTGTTTTTATCATTGATGTGTGTGTGTGGTGTACATCACTGACCCCACTGTGTGCTGTAACACACTCTGGCTCCAGTGTGTTGAGTCCTGGTGCAGCACACTCTGTCCCTGACTCTGCCATGTGGACTGACTCCAGTCCATTGAGTTCCTCTTCTTTCTGTCTGATCCAGTGTTGCTCAGTGAGCTCTGGTAGTGTTGTCTCTGTGTCCTGTCTCAGACAGACTCCTGCCTCCATCATCCTGCCGATCAAAGGTATGCAGAAGTGCAGCTCCTGGAGGGAAACAGGAGAAGGGATTTAGCCTCAATCAAACAGGTCCAACTGTAGCAGCTGACACATTCATTACATTCTGCAGCCCTGCAGATGCCTGACTGACCACAGGGGGCGCTCTTGCCTCATGAAGTGGGGAAAAACTGTTTTAACTGCCACGTTGTTTGTTAAAGCGTGCAAGCAAAGAATAGGCTATATGGATCAATATTATTCCGACCAACCATAATGACGTGTTTCGATATACACAATAATAATCTTTCGCATTAGGGTTTACCACCACCACAGGTTCCCGGTACACGTCAGAGAAACTGAACACGTGTTAGCTGAATGACCCGGAGCTACATTTTCAACTAGACAGCACGGCGCTCACAATCTGACTTTTTTTTCCTTTTTATCTTTTTTTCTTTTTACTTCAAAGATTAATGGATGACTGGCCGGCTTCTCCGCAAACACAATCAGCCATCGGTGAATCACCTTTTTTTGAGACCGTGCAGAAGCTGAAGTTCGGAATCTACGACATAGGCAACATCTGCCCGTAGACGACTTCACAGAAATCAGAATAGGAGTGCTTTTAATGAACAAATACACATAAAATGAAAACATACCAGAATGCCCAAAAATTCCTCAACTACCCATTTGTAACGCTTTTCCTCTCGGGTGACGTTCTCACAAATCCTGGACCTGGGGTATTCTGCGAAAACGGACTAACTGATGCCAGTGAGCAGCGCATTCAGGAACCCCAGTCCGACATGGGTGAGTGCCAGATCACCGAAAGTGGGAGAGGGAATTTCAACTAACAATCTTTACATTCCATCAATGACCATACATTTCTGTCCTGGACTGATAGTTAACCAGAATCCTGCACCAGTCCCTAGAAATAAAATAAAAGTAAAGACTGATAAAGGTTTTCATAAAAGTGGTAACCCTCAAACTGACTCAGGAGCTATAATGAAATGATCCTCCACTTACTTCCAAACAATGAATAATGCCAAAGTTCCCTGGAATCCGCGAGAGAAACCGAGGGGACTTCTCGGAGGACATTTAAACATCCGCAGCGTGATTTCAAAAAGTGATCAAATTTAACATTTACTGGTCGATTCCAACTTGGATTTCTTGTGCCTTTTAGAATCATGGCTGCATAAATTCTCACCTATTGCGGCACTGACCATCCCAGGATAGAATCATTTTAGAAAAGAGGGGGCGGGGTCATGATATTAAAGATACAATCAAATGCAATGAAACTAAATGATCACAAAATAATAAACTGGAATGCCTTGGTCTGAACGTGGAACTCTCACCCCAAATGTCATTCCTCATTATATGTTTATATCGACCCCCATCCTCCACCAACATACTCTGTGACTAGTCGCATAGCCTCCTTAAAAATGCAACACAATTAGTAGTAGGACCAACCAGAATACCTGGCAAATCTGAAACCAAAATAGACTTAATCTTTAGCAATAAGCCAGAAAGAATAATCAAAACATACAACATCATCACTGGTTTGTCTGATCATAACATTACCCTGATTGCTCAAAAACCTACCAACTAAAGATTCAAATAGTGTACAAGAAAAGAAAACCACTACCTCCAAATACCAAAGAATAAACTGGAGAACTACGACAATGCCATTAAACAGACTGAATGGAACAAACTACTCTCCAGCAATGACATGGAGTGCTGCTGTAACATCATCTATTCAAGCAATCGCTAATCACTACAAGAGCCCAACCGGTATCGGCCTCAAAAATCCCATATCGGTCGAGTTGTAATCACTACACAATAAAAACACAATACAAATAAATCAGATGCAGTCATTGCCCTGGATAAATTCAGCAATCAGGCAACTCATGAAATCCAGGGACATTGCATTAAGTATGTCTAAGAACTCTAACTCTGAGAGTGACAAAAATGAAGTCAGCGATCTGAGAAACAAAGTAGTCTATGAAAGAAGCAAAAAGAAACAGTAGGAGAGATGGTCTCAACAAACTTTTGGGGAAAGAAGCAAAAAAATATAAAAATTTATGGAGCTTTGAGTGAATGGGACTTTAACACAGGATTGTGACACCATAGCAACAACATTCAATAATTGTTTTGTGGAATCTGTAAAAAAAAACTCAATCATTTCAGTACACAGGAATTGGATTTTGTTCCAATTTGTTCCAATTGTCCTCTCATAGAACCATGTAACTGAACAGGTGTGACATTTTACCTTTTTCCCCTCCTTCTTTCTTTTTTCCTGTCCTGCTCTTGTTTATTTGGCCTGCACTACAGTATTTTGTTTTGAAATGTAATGTACTGTATGTTTTTGTAAAAATGTCTTGTAATGATCTTTTACCTGCCAAGGGACTACAGATGAAAAATAGCTCTCGAGCTAACTCTGGCATTGTACCCATTGATGCTCTTTGCGGATAAGTTGATTACTATGTGCTGTCCCTTTTAAAATAAATAAATAAAATGAAAATACATTATTCCTGACCAAATTATTTCCCAGAAATATAATGACGGGAAAACTGAATTTTTCCCCAATAGCTTACACCAGTGCTGTTATTTCACAAAATATATACAGTTTAATTTTGTCATGACAACTGCAACAGCTGAGAATAAGCCACCAGAACGTGGCTTCCCTCTCAGCTTAGAAAATGACAAATGAGCCTGCTTGTTTTATACATTTCTTTGATTATACAATGAAGCATTGTCAAACATCAATTCCATGAGTCTGTTCTCACAGCAGCCAGATCACAGGCAATGAATTTCAGCTAGCGTTAAAGTTAAAGCTTCATCTGAAGTTCATATTACGTGCATTCTAATATTGATTAATAACATAAATAGCATTATTTTGTCTCAATGATGACACTACACTAAAGCCGTCAGGTTGGGAACCCATAGGTTTACACATATTTTCTCTTGTTTCATGATTTTATATAATCTGCATAATCCGCATTGTTTGCGTTTGTTTATAAAAATATAATATTAAAGGCCGCCGCGGTGGTAAAACGGTAAGAGCGCCGACTTTCAGTCGGTACAGTTGTACTCCGAGGATCGGGATTTACGCCCCGTTCCTGCCAGATCCGAGCATGGCCGGTGCCCTGTGGGAGCAGCAATTGGCGGCTGCTTCCGGGTGGGGGGGAACATAAAAAGGCCCTGGGCTTGAGGAGTCACGCCCTGTAGAGGACGTGGTGCCCTCCTTCCGACTACCAGCCGACAGGGTTGTATAGCGTTGGTTCTCTAGTGGTTGCTACATGGGGGGAATTGAATCAGAATAGGGGTTCATTTGGCTACTAAATTGGGGGAAAAAATAGGAAAAAATCTGAAACAAATAATAATAAAAAAAATATATATATATTCAATATTTTTGACCTAGAAATAGCATTTAACAAGCCCATCCAGACATATGTTTGCCCCATTAATGTAGCCTACTGTATGTTTGTGGGTCACATGACGCCAACTAAGTAATATAGTTCTAATTATTTTAACATGTTAACACAAAAATGTTGAGGGACTACACATTTCTATTAAAATATTCAAAATAAATCAATAATAATACAGGTGTCGTGGAAAGCCTGCAGGCCCCTGTTCTCCTACCATGCCCTTTACTGTTAGACTAAGAAATAGAAGCAAGGTATAAGAAAAGCTGACTGTTAACAATGTTTGAGTCTCTATATTAATATCTATATATAAATTAACGTTTATATTGATAAAACAGAAAATTACTATCACACAGTTTATTAATGCCGTGCTTTTCATTGACCCAAAGCACTGGATTGTTCAAACATACCCTATAGTCTAGTACTTTCTCGTTTCCATTTCTAAGTGTAACACATCTGAATCACAGATTATTTCCACTATTAATGATTCTCCTTTCAGTTTGATGTGGCAGGTAGTTTCATTGACCACATTCTCTTGAGGTGGTAAAACGAAAAAACAGTGCCAAGTTACATCAAATATTTTAGAAAAGATTGGATAGCATTGCTTTGGAATAGAGCTAGTTTAATTAGTACGAGTTACAATAGGCAATCTTGTTTGTTGTAACACATTTTCATATCAATGCTTTGAAAGCCAGGCCTAGTTTCTGCAAATTGGAATTAATGACTTGTACAGAGCTTTGTGAGCAATGCGTGAGTAACTTGGCTTTTTTTTCTTTTAAGTTGGAAACGTTTTTTGTTGAGATGCCTTCTACGCTACGTACGTAGGCCTACTGCCAAAGCCAGAGATTGGTCACCGGTTTATGAATAGTAACAACAACAGTTCACGGCTGATTAATACAACCGGTAAATAGCTAACATGAATTCTGCTGATTATTTAGTTAGTATTCAGTAAGTACCTTAACTTTAATCTAGCAAAACACATTTGTGTTTAGCCTGGAAACATTAACCCAACATGTAATGGTTCCTGGTGATTTTCGTGTAAACCAGTAGGCTAAACAACTTATTTTTTGAGGCAAATTTTACTGGCAAATTAGCAAAACGAGCCTAACGTTACCTCGTGTAAACCGTGAATTGGAAGTTACGTTACGCGATTTGTAGGTAAACAAAACCAACAGGACTGCAAAAGCATCAATATGTTCAAAATAAATATATATTTTAAAAAAACTTACCCCTATTCGTTAATGACTCATTTAATTCAACTCAATCATTAGTTTCAACTAAATTAAACTTGATGCACCGAATGATCCCACGTGCAAGCTAACGCTGTGTGACCATTGTTTTGTGTGTGTGTGTGACTGTGACCACAAAACGTATGATCGGAGTTGACTGGTGGTTTTCAATGTCGAGGCGCAACCATTTTAAGCATTACCGCCACCTACTGAACTGGAGTGGATCAGAATCTAAATCCTATCTATTAATCAAGTTTCTTTAAAATAGGTCAACTGTTCTATACTTTCTGTATTAAAGCAAAAAGTGGAGTGCAACTTATTTTCTTCATTCCACACCTGCATAATTCTTCATAGAGCCCTTCTCTCTCTCTGGAGTAACTTGTACACTCAAAGATTACACGTTGCACTCTTTCCCGCGTTTCACATTCTTCTGGTTGTTTGTTCACTAAATGTAATGATGTATTTAGCCTCCTGTATCCAAGTCGGCTAATTATGCTCTTTTCTGTTTCTTCCAACGGACCTCCCCAACAACTTATGATTGTCCCCCTTCTGGTTCCTTATTAAATTTTTCCTGAGAATGCTTCATTACTGTACTCCAAAGGAGTCATTTTTCTTTGAATGGCTGGTATAACTGCTCATATTATTTTGTCTAATTGCTTTCATGGTGTGGTTTTAGACATAGCCCCCCATTTTATGAGAGGAAAGGTAATTGAACCATAAAGTCTGCGCTTTAACCTCATAGTCACCGTTCCATTTCAAACCCAATGTGCTGGAGTAGAGAGCCAAAACAACAAAAATTGTGTCACTGTCCAAATACTTACAGACCACACTGCATCTCTACTTGCAATGCTGCAGCTAATGTTGTACGATACGCTCCACAAAAAACACCCAATGCCTGAGTTTGGATACTGTCCAACTTTTATAGAGTAGTAGTTTAATTCTGCTAAATATTGGTTTCAAAATAATTGGCAACTACTTTGGCAGTGACCCCAGTGACTCAACCTGTCCCTCTGATTGGTCCTGTACAAATGTTAATACCCTGTCCAAACGACACAATAATAAAAAAAATCAGCACATGGAGAGGCATTAGATGAAGGAAAATAATAATTATAATAATGCCTTGCATTTATATAGCGCATTTCTCACCAACTGGTGACTCAAAGCGCTTTACAATGATGAGGGGGAAACTCGCCTCTACCACCACCAATGTGTAGCACCCACCTGGGTAATGCAACAGCAGCCATTTTGCGCCAGAATGCTCACCACACATCAGCCGAGGTGGAGAGGGCGAGAATGATTTTATCCAATTAAACTGGGGGATGATTAGGTGACTGGTCCACCAACACCACTTCCAGCAGCAACTTAGTTTTCCCAGGAGGTCTCCCATCCACGTACTACCCAAGCCCACACCTGCTTAACTTCAGCAATTCAGCAGGAGCAGAGTGCATGCTGGTATGGCTGCTGGCCAAACAGCACCAATTGCAACTACATTTTCTTGTGGAAATAAATTTATTGACTTAGTATTTTGACAACATTGCTGCCATTGACTTACATGGTGAAAGACCTATACTGGAGCCAACCGCAGTGGCGCTAGTGAGCAACGGCACTATGGCCACTCCCAGCCCAACCAAGAAGTGAGCTTCAAGATGAAAGCCCAGTTGTGGCCCCTTGGTTTACCTCAGTGACATTTTGTAACACTATTTTACCACTATATGGAACACTTGCAATATTAGAAAGTAGCCTATGAGCTGGATAGATGCTGAATGATGTTTAAATGTTTGGAAGCAGCTTTATCAAAAAGAGAGCAGGAACAATCAATGCTTTCTTTAGCAAGAGGAATGCAATCCATGAAAACTAGAATGGCACTCTAGAATATGCATGGGGCTAAACTTTGATCTTGCGCTGTGAAGTCGGGCTAAAGGTAATATGCATGGGGCTAAACTTTGATCTTGCGCTGTGAAGTCGGGCTGAAGGTAATATGCATGGGGCTAAACTTTGATCTTGCGCTGTGAAGTCGGGCTGAAGGTAATATGCATGCATGGGGCTAAACTTTGATCTTGCGCTGTGAAGTCGGGCTGAAGGTAATATGCATGGGGTTAAACTTTGATCTTGCGCTGTGAAGTCGGGCTGAACGTAATATGCATGGGGCTAAACTTTGATCTTGCGCTGTGAAGTCGGGCTGAAGGTAATATGCATGAGGCTAAAACGTTGATCTTGCGCTGTGAAGTCGGGCTCTGTGAAGGCAATAATTCAAGATTCCGTTCATTGCCCAACTGTCAACATTTCCACAAAGTTTCATCACAATCGGAGTAGAATTGTTCATGTTATGGATGATAGGGACACAAACACAGAGACAGGAGCAAAAACAATACTCCCTGCGTGCACGCGGGTGTAATAATGACTTCAGTGATTCCTAATATTTTTTTCTAACGAAGTAGGACTAGGCCAGTCACATTAGAGTTTATTTGTCATTTATTTTTCTATTTGTGTGATATTCAAATATTCAAAAAGCTTCAAGGACCTTTGATTTCTAAATCTTAACCCCTAAACACAACCCTACTGGTACTTTAGAACCAAAGCCGACATGGGCTGTTTGTACTCCAAAAACTGTATTCACAGTAAAATGAATGCAAAAACTTTGGTACTCGCAAAGGTCCCAAGCCCAATTCTGAGCCAGGAAAAGTGTGGAAGTCCATCCACATTTGCAAGTTAGGGGTGACAAATTTTGCTCTCCTGCAAATGAAAATTATTTTAACACAGCAATAGAAGTGGGAAATGGATTATTCTGAATGTAATTGAATCAGAAGCCCCATTTAGTTTAACTATCACATGTCCACCATAATTGACATATTTGTTACTGTTATTTATTTGAATTGAGGTATACAGTATATATGAAGTTTACATGTTCAAATTCAAAATGTTTCAAATGATTAAAACAGTTCACACCCCATATGAGTCACATTTATTTATTGCACAATTAGTTTTATGAGTTATGTGCAAAAGCAGTTAAACAACATTTACAAACAGGGGTAGTACAGGAGAGAGCACACATTTACATGGCTTGGGGTATGAGCACAATCACAATGTAAAATTATTTCATACACAATTCAATTACAACAATGAAAAATAGAGTGAAACAAAGTTATCTCAGAATCAAATATACCGTCTATAGTCTAATGATCAGCTTTAGCTGGCGCACACACAACCTCAACATTGGCAGTAAAATAACTAGAAAGGCCAGTGCTGTCAAGTTCATTTTCAGAATACAAGTTTGCAATGCACATTATCATGTTTCTTTCTCCGGTATATACAAAAGGTTTTCACATTGTTTATTTTAAACAAATGACACTGGTGTCAATTACATCACAAATGATCAGTCTCCTGAGTACAATACAATGCAATACAATAAGAAAATAGAATAAAATGGTCACTGTTTTCCCCAGTCATTGTCCCGTTTTTCCAACTGCCTGTCTAAAATACCATCAGCAAGGAATACATAGGGGAACTGCACACTGTGGTACCACGCAACAGGAAAACTTTGCTACAGAACTGCAGGTCACAAAAATAATTCATTATAAGTCCCAAATTTTCACCTAAGACTTACAGGACAATGGATCAAATTCTCATTTTATTTCAGGATGCTTTGATAATCCTGTAGAAAAGCTGTATGGTTTTTCTTCTCACATTTATTAGATTTTCTGCTGTCACTTTGAACCAGGATAATTTAAGCCTTTATACAATGAGCAAACTTCAGCCTTTCGTGTGAATTCAGTATTTTTGGTGAAAATGTAATAATTTAACTCATTCAGTGCCGTGGGCAACTTTAATCGACAAAAGTATGAACGGTCTAAAGTACAGAGGGCAACTAAATTTGACCACAGCTGTCTTTATTCTGCTATACTGGTAAAAAAAAATCTGGATTTGAGTCGGATAAAATTAAACAATGACCAATTTGTTCTTTTACCCGGATTTCCTTTTTTTTTTTTTATGTGGTTCTAGATGGAAATATTTGAAGTTATATTTAGCCTATTCCATGTTTAAAAAAAAAAACATTAAAAAACTCATGTCTAACCATCTAAACCAACATCGGGGCATGGGAATAATGCATCCCTAATTCTGGTTTGCCTGGTTTCAAAGTTTGTATTTTAATTCATGATGCCGTTTGTTATTTTATCTATTATCCATACAGTCCTACAACAAGCAACTCATATACCCAGTGTCATGGAATAAGTCACCTTCATAAAAAAGCAACATTGAGAAAATTCACATTTTTATTAGATCAAACTGTCCAAAGAGGAGTTTTTACATTACATTACAGGCATTTAGCAGACGCTCTTATCCAGAGCGACTTACACAATACTTCTTATTACATCTTATTACATGTATCCATTAATACAGCTGGATATATACTGAAGCGATTCAGGTTAAGTACCTTGCTCAAGGGTACAACGGCAGTGTACTACTTGGGAATCGTTACAAGTCCAGTTCCTTAACCATTATACTACACTGCCGCCCTTAGAGGAGAGTAGAGTTTTCTAATAACCATGTCATTAAATCAGAATTAATATATAATTGATCACCAACCTATAATATCTGTCGTCGTCGTTGTTGTTATTGTTAATTAAAACTTGCTTCACTGATATTAATTTTAAAAAGAGATGGGATATGAACATGGGTTCAATTCACTACATTAAAAATCTATTATCACTTCAGTGTGCATGGATACATCGCACCCGTTACTGCCAAAATCAATAAGATGAAGTGGAGAAATACAGGGAGCTGTGTGACACATAGGATTGTTTCTACAAATATAATATTAGAAAAGAAAGTGCTTGGTATGCAATTGCCTCGGCTGTTGGAGCAGATGTTAAGTACATTGCGATAATGTTTTCTTCACTAAAAACTACCATGGAACTACTATTGTACGGAATAAAATCACTTTGTTTTAGTTACCAAGTTTGATAAGTGTGATAAGCCAAGGTGTGTTGTTACCTATACAAAAATAATTAATTTCCAAAATCGGCATGCGATACTTTATTGAAAATGAGGACGTTTCTATGAATAAGTACAATGATTAAACGGACGGATAATTTCCTTGAGGGTGGTGACAGCTTTTCTGAGCCAACAGGCGCTTCGCTCAAACCAGATTTCCAGAGCAAATCGGACAACATTCTAACCGTCATGCAATGTGCGGTGGTCAAAAATGCGCAGGCCTAGCTCATCTCAAACAAGCCTAATGTCACGAGCATTCGCTTGTGGTGCACGTGATCCCGCGAGACGTTGCTGGTGTGTTTCGGCCTTAATACATAGACGTCTCTTGATACAGACGTCTCGTCTTAATTCACAAAACGCAATTTCCTTGTTACACACGCGTCTATGTAAGACAACGTGAAACGGCATTTCAGAAACACCGTATGGCGTTAAACGTGCACGTGGGCAGGTCAAATAAGACCCATTTGGCCTTCCATAAGCGAAGGCTGCGCTGAAATGCAATTTCCGTTAGAAAACTTTTTTGTTTTGTTTGCCTTACTCCCTTAGCTTTCAGTCATTCCACGATCGTCTGGTAAACATTGAGTCAGACAGTAGCCTACCATCAATTTTGTTGACCATCGTTTTGTTGATTCCGTTTTTGATTAGTCCCTCACACCACAGATTTTAGCCTACGTTATTTTTGCCTCAGGATAAGTGTTTCTGTTTGAAACGGTTGATACAAAGCAACTCACATGGACAGCTCATTTGTGCATATCTATACAAATAACCAGTGATTATTTGTATTGTTCATTGTTACATATCTATAGTTATGCAAGAGTTTTTATGGAAAACTGTTTTCACTCTTATTACACATCACCAATGTATGGAGTCATGTTACCCAAACTAAAAAGCACTGAAAATAATTTATATTTCCATATTGTTTGACGTTGTTCTATTAGTGAACCAAACCAGAAGGTGTGCTATTTAGTGCCATCTATCCTCATTGACAACAAATTATGTTGAATAGGTAAATAATGACAGGATCAATCAAAACATTTTGAATGTCGGCAGCCATATTGGCTTGGCACTGCTGAGGCTTAGTGTTCCAGAACACTCTGGCATTGAATGAGTTAAATGGTGCAAGACAGACAAACCTTCCACTGAGTACATTTGGTAAAAATTATTCGGAGTTCCTTTAAATTGGGTGAACATTTGAGACAATTCCTGAACAAAGTGAATAGCCCAGTGCTCAACTCTTGCCTGATTTCAGACCTGGTTTCAGCCATATTGTCCTCCCCCCACCCTCCTCTGTGTCTCTGTAAAAAGTGCAATACAAATAAAATGTAATTGAACCGAATTGACAACATACATTACATTACACAAACAGGGTTCATACAGCTTTTCTAAAGTGAAATTAAAGAACTTTTCCAGCAAAGTAAATTATTTGAATTTTCAAGCATGTCAGCATTTAAATTCAACATTGTCCAATTAAAAAAATTATCTCATCAATGAAAAAGCATGATTAATTCTACATTCAAAATACCGCTCTTTTTGGGAGTGAAAAGCCGTTAAACATGAGCAAGATCAGGTGAATTTATATTTGACATCAACGTGCTACAGTATTTATTATTTTGTTTAAAGCATATTGACTTGGCCTTAGTGAATATAAATTCAATGCCAAAAGACAACAACTTTGATTCCACTTGCATCTTTACTTGCAAAAGTCTCATACTGTGTGCGCATGTGAATATATGTTTTTGTGCGTGTGAGAGAAAGAGAGAGAGAGAGATAGAGAAAAATCCATCAAATCTAAAATTTTTCTAATGAAGTAAACTCGACTGTCACAATGGCCCTGCTTGAAATTATTTTCCTTGAAAAATGGCTTTGTTTGTTTCTGGAGCTGCACTGACAGCAGCCTGTCTCTGTGTTGTGTTGTTGGGAATTATTGTTGGGAATTCCATTAAATCCATTGGTCACCTGTGACAATAAGCATTGATAATATTTGAATATGTATCTGTGAATGTATTAAGAGCAATATACAGAATGTATAAATATATTAAGAGCAGAGAAACGCATTCTTAAGCACTGTAAAATATTATAAGAGCAGAGAAACAGTCTCTGTCTATAAAAGCAGGTGCTTTCAGATAGTCCAGAGAGTCTGATAAGAAGTTCATAAACAACGGTCGTGTTGGGCGCTTTCCAAAGCGTTCCTAGGCAACAGTCACTAAGTTTGTTGGATGAAAGTTGGAGCTGCGGGCACTCGATATCTAACCCCCTATTATATCAGACCTTGATTTCAGTACAAAATGAGCACAGAAACACATCGTGATAAATTAATTAAAATGCACTTTCACAGAATCCCATAAAGTTAATAAATAGAATGGTCACAGTGAGATATAGACATTTCTGTGAATATGAACGCTGAGTCTGACTATAAAAGTTGAAGCCACAGTTATTTTTTACACACAGTTAGCCGTCCAGAGAGTTGGAGAAGAACTTGGATATTGTCCAAACACCTGGTGTCTGATCACCACGGTTACTCAGTTCTCTATGCAAAATGTTGCTGTCCGGTGAGAACTGTTCTCATGGGGCGGAGCTGGAGATGGGTGACTGTGAATCTGCGGGGGGAGAGTTTGAGAACTCTCCTCACGGGGCGGAGCCGGGAGCGTGAGAAACCAGGTGTGACCTAGATACAATCCAATAGGAGATGCCCTACGAAGGAAAGTTCTGAAAGGTTCTCGACACGGGATGACGCTAATAAAAGAGGGCAGAGCCAGAGATTGATGTCTGGAAACAACCAATGAGGCCTCAGAAGACAAGACACCTGTTACGTGGAGAAGTGGGAGGGACTTTGTGAAAAGAAAACTGTATAAAAGTTAAACTAAAACTGAAAATTTTTGAGTGTCTCTGCGGAGGGGTTAGACTTTGATTGCGCGGTGTATGGAATAAGGTCTGACATTTTTGATAATCCCTGCAGGGGCACTACGCTAGACTTTTATTGTTATTGTGCGTTCTGTGAAATAAAAGTTTGCCATTCTCTGAGATTCTGCCTCGTCCTTCTTATTTTGAAAACTTATAAAGAGATTGGGTCCAAAAGTTGAAAACTTTGAAATTCTTGTAACTTTGAAACCACAACAAATTAGCGGGGTTGGCAGGGTTGGACCCAGTAGTATCCACAACAGTGTATGATTGGTAAACTATTAGCCAACCTCGACATTTCATTAAAGTTTGGAATCAGTATCAGGCAACATTTCTTGTTGAAGTCTGCTTACGAACCAACTATAGAATTAAAAATAGTACATAACTACAGTTTAGCTTTATACTTTGTCAGTGTTTAGCTAGCAAACTGTATTAACTGCAGCATATTACCTTAGCTTGCCAGCGAAACCGCAGCAATGCAAGCTGGCCTGTCCACTATCGCTTTGAAATAATATCGTCAACATTTTCTATTATTATTCTTACAGACCTTACATATGGGAAAGCAGGTGTTCGATCCCGAAGCAAGATTTCTAAAGCAAATTGTAAGCCACGTTGGCCAACTTGAGGCTTAAAAATGTGGAATCAAACACGTTTAAATTTGCTACTTAGCAATATAATTAACAATAGTAGCTACATGATTTCATCTTAGTGTTACACGTAGTCATATGCAAGTTAACTACGTCAACTGAATAGGCCTATTATTTAAAACAACAGCAACGTAAGATACCATAACGGTTCATCCGAAATAATTGTTTTTTTTATTATTAGCTGGCTCGCTCCCGACAAAGTGTAGCACAAAAAACTTAAATAACCAAACTATATCCATGTCAAACATACACAGTATTGTAGCAGCCAGGAACGGGAGACCGAGACGTAATCCACAGTTTAGAGTTTGTGTTTATTTCAACTCCCGGTAAGAACAGACAGCAGAGTTCACTCACACCAAAAGTAGCGTTCCTTCTTTCTCCCCGTAACCCCGGAAGTCCCCGCCCCCTGTCACTCATAGCAACCGGATTAAGATACGGGTCGCCACACTACCCCCCCCTTACAAAAAGTCCTCGACCCCGAGGACTGCTCTGGAGGGAAAAACACAGCCCAACGTAACATGGTAACAACTCGAGGTGCAACGCAGCGAAAACCACCACAAACCCCACATCTCCATACAAAATCAACAGTGCAAGTAAACATTTTTTATTTTTTTTCATTTTTTTTTCACACCGTTTCCACGAATGTAGTCAGTCCTGTGCCCCGAGGGACACTTCATAGTCTCTCAAGTGGGCCGGAGGCCTTGTCCACCTCCTCGGACGAGACCCCGTGGGTGTCCGGGTCGGGGGAATGGGGCCGGGGCGCGGCGGGACGGTCCCCGGGGAGGGGGCAGCGGGGGCATGGGGCAAGGGTGGAGGGGGGGGGGACATGGGCAAGGGGTACCCCTGTGGCGCGAGTGGGGGGCTGGGAGGGGGTCGGGCAGCCGGGGAAGGGGGGGAGGTCGCCTGCGCGTTAGTGTCAGGGGAAGGAGGACCCCCCCTGTAGGGGGCCAGTCTGTCTCTGTGGAGGGCCACCTTCCTCCCCCGAGGAGGCATCTGCACCCGGTACACAACCTCACCTAGTCTCTCAAGCACCGTGCAGGGCCCCACCCACTGGCTGTCGAGCTTGGGGCTGCGCCCCTTCTTCCGTATCGGGTTGTAGACCCACACCAGCTCGTCTGGTTTGAAGTCCCGTCCGCGAGACTTCAAGTCGTAATAGCGCTTCTGCTTCACGCTGGCCTCCTGCAGCTGTTCCCGGGCGAAGCGGTGCGCTGAATCCAGGCGGTCTTGTAGTTTCCGGGCATACTCTGGCCCTGCCGGGACAGCCGGGGCGTCAGGTGGGCGACCGAAGGCCAGCTCAGCCGGGGTGCGCAGCTCTCTTCCCAGCATGAGGAGAGCCGGTGTGCACTCCGTGGACTCCTGCACCGCGGAGCGACACGCCATGAGCACCAGGGGTAGGTGTTTGTCCCAGTCCCTCTGATGCTGGGAGGTGACGATGGCCAGCTGGTCTCCCAGGTTGCGGTGGAACCTCTCCACCAACCCGTCACTCTGGGGGTGCAACGGGGTAGTGCGGGTCTTGTGAATGTCCAGGCGCTCGCACACGGCAGCGAACACCCGGGATTCAAAGTTGGTCCCCCTGTCGCTATGGAGGGACTGCATCGCCCCGAACCGGCTTATCATGCCCCCCACCAGGGCGTCAGCGACTGTTTCGGCCTCCTGGTTCGGGATAGCATACGCCTCGGGCCATTTAGTGAAATAGTCCATGGCGGACAGGACGTAACAGTTGCCCCCGTCAGAGCGGGGGTACGGCCCCGTGATATCTATCCCCACCCTCTCCATGGGGGACCCCACAGGGAACTGCTGGAGTGGCGCATGCGAGCGCCCGGTGGGGCCTTTGCGGGCAACACAGGGGTCACAGCGACGGCAGAAGTCAGCGACGTCCCTCTTCTGCCGCCCCCAGTAGAAGCTCTGTCGAAGGCGGCGGAGTGTTTTGTTAACCCCGAAGTGACCAGACCCACCCGCTCCGTGCATGGCTCCCAGCACTGCCTCTTGCAGGCCCGCCGGGACCACTACCTGCCACTGCTCCTCCCCGGTGGCTGCTGTCTTGAACGCCCGCTGCAGCACTCCACGGGTCAGCCGCAGAGAGTCAAACATAGTCCACAGTCCCTGGGTCGCTTTGGAGAAGGGCGCCACCTCCTCCCAAGGCGGACGCCGCTGGGTCTGCACCCACTGCAGGACAGGCTGCAGGTCTGGGTCCCTCTCTTGTTCGTCTCTCCACTCGGCGTCCGTCACCGTCTGCAGCTCCCGGCAGACGACTTCCTCGACCCTCCGGACGGCTGCACACTCCCCTCCGCTCGCCCGCAGCTCCAGCTCCCGAGCTTCTCTCCGCTCGCAGTAGCGGCACCCCTGCACTGCACACGGCCGACGTGAGAGGGCGTCTGCATTGGCGTGGCGAGCCCCAGGCCGGTGTTCCATCTTGAAGTTGTACTCCTGCAGCTCTTCCAACCACCTGGCAACCTGCCCCTCTGGCTCTTGGAAAGTCAATAACCACTGGAGAGCTGAGTGGACAGTCCTTATGACGAAGGGGAGGCCGCACAGGTAGTACTTGAAGTGTCGTACAGAGAGCACTACTGCCAGGAGCTCCCGGCGGGTGACGCAGTAGTTCCTTTCACACTTCTTGAGCTTCTGACTGAAGTACGCCACCACTCTCTCACCCTCCGGCCACGGCTGCGACAGAACACCCCCCACCCCCACACCACTGGCGTCCGTGTCCAGTATGAAGGGCAGTGTGGGGTCAGGTGGAGCGAGCACCGGGGCCTCACACAAGGCTCGCTTCAGCCCGAGGAATGCCTCCTGGCACGCCTCGGACCACACAAAGTGACTGTCCTTTTCCAGCAGCCGGTATAGGGGCGATGCGATGGTGGCAAACCCCCGCACGTGTCGTCTGTAGTAGGAGGCCAGCCCGATGAAGCTCTTCAACTGGCCCTGGTCACGGGGGGTGGGCCACTCCTTCACAGCCCGCACCTTCTCGTCCATGGTGCCGATGCCCATCGCGCCCAGCTCGTGCCCCAAGAAAGTCACCTCCCTCCGCATAAAGTGACATTTCTCTGGGTGCAACGTCAGGCCCGCCTCCTTGATCTTCTCCAGGACCCGCCTCAGGGACCCCAGGACTGCCTCGAAAGAGCGGCCGTGCACCAGGATGTCGTCCAGGTACACCAGACACTCCTGGCGGGGAATGTCGGACAGCACGCTGTCCATCACCCGGGCGAAAGTGGCAGGGGCGTTGCAAAGCCCGAAGCTGAGCACTTTAAACTGCCACAGCCCCCGGCCCGTGCAGAAGGCTGATTTGGGGCGGGATTCAGGGGAGAGGGGAACCTGATAGTAGCCGCTCTTCAGGTCCAGCGTGCAGAACCATGAGGACCCCGCCACTAGATCCAAGCACTCGTCGATGCGGGGGAGGGGGTACGAGTCCTTGGTGGTCACGTCGTTCAGCCGCCTGTAATCCACACAGAACCGCCAGTCTCAGTTTTTCTTTGCGACCATGACCACCGGTGCGGCTCAATAAACGGCTCAATAAAGTCAGATTGCAGCAGGTCATCCACGGCCTTGTCGCAGGTCTGCTGACGAGCGAGGGGGAGGCGGCGCGGGTGACACTTGATGGGCCGCTCCAGCCCAGTCTCGATCACATGTTGCGCCATGTGCGTCCTCCCCACCTCACTCTCCCTCGCCGCGAAGCTGCCCCCGAACTCCACCAGCAGCTGTCTCAGTTGTTCTTGCTGCCGCTCCTCCAGGTCTCCGTACTCCTCCCTCCACACTCCTCCCCCCAGGGACAGCCCTCCTCCACCTTCCTGTAGTCGTGGGGGGGGGGGGCTGGGGCTTGCATGCCGTCGGGACTGGGGGAGAGGGCAGGGGTGACAGGGGACTAGGGCAGGGGTGACAGGGGACTGGGGCAGCGGGCCGTCGGGCCAGGCCACAGCCGGTGACTGGCACTGGGGGTCCCCAGCGGGGAACGGTGTCTCCTCCGCCTCCAGGGGAGGCCAGCCAGGGTCAGGGGGATAGTTGGGGACCATGGGGGCGGGAGGTGGGGAAAACACAGGAGCCAGGGGAGACAGCTGTGGGCAGGGGGCGTTGGGAAACATCACAGTCTCTTCCATCACAGGGAGAGGGGGGGCGGGGCAGGGGGGGTAACTCGGCCACATGAAGGGGGGCGTGGGGGCAGGGTAGGCGGGGGCAAGGGTCACCGGGACGATGAACCGGGGGACATGAGCGAGGGCACGAGGGTCAGGGCAGGGGTAGGAGCCGGGGGATGCCGGATCGGTGAGAGGCAACTCCAGTGACTGGACAGACCGGGCAGGGGGCAGCGGACCGGTGGTCGGAGGGCCCATGGCAACTGTAGGACCCCCCGGGAAGCTAAGTGTACCCCGCCCCATGTCCAACAGGCAACCCGTGTCCCGGAGGAAGTCCAGCCCCAGGATGCAGCGGTCCTGCACGTCCGCCACCCAAACCGGATGGTGAACACGTCTGCCCCCCACACCTAACCACAGCAGCCCCTTCCCCACCATGGGAGCCAGCTGGCCTGTGGCCGTACGGAGCTGCACTGCCGTAGGCTGCAACGGTGTCCCGCTGGGAAGAACGTCCGGTCTCACCAGCGTCACCGACGACCCGGTGTCCACCAGACCCGCAGTAGGCACCCCCTGGACGGAGACAGCGACATGGCAGGAGCCCCCACCTCCGGAGCTGCCCTGGAGCCACCCCACCACTACCGGTGGAGCACCGCTGTCATCTACTTCTGGGGGGGACGGAGCCCCTCCCCCCTCGCAGCGCCGTTGGACTCCTCCCGCTGGCGGACGAAGCTGGGAAGGCGGCGGCGTGCTGTCGTCTGCTTCCGGGGGGAATGGAGCCTCCCCCCCTGGCTGTGCTGTTGCGCCCCCCCCCCCCCCCCCCCCGGACGACAGGCACGGGCCGGCGGCATCGGGGCAGCAGTGGAACTAGGGGTCCGCATATCCCCATCTACGCGGACCCCTAGGCGTTTCCCAGCACCGAACGAGCAGCAGGGTCCCTGCTGGGGTGGCTGGGCCGGGGCCCAGACCCCCCCACGGACCCTGCGCCTGGCGGCGCGGTCCCTTGTAGAGCTTAGAGTCTCCGCTCTCAGCAGCAGCCTCATCTCTCTCCGCCCACCACCTGGCACCTCCTCACTAGCAGCAGACAGACCTCACCGCCGCGGGAGCTCGCCCCCCTGTTCACCGCTGGCTGCCGCGCTCCACAGGCTCTCCCTCTCCTAGCCGTCTCAAAACCTCTTTTGTAGTGACTTCGGGTGCTGGAGCTGCACTTGCACGCGCAGGTCAGGGGGAGAGATGGCCCCGACAAACAGGTCGGTAGCCAACTCGCTCCTTGCATCGGCAGGCATGTGGCTGTATGCCCGCCTCACCTGGCTCTCAATGTCATTAGCCAGCTCTCGGAGCGACTCACCAGGCTTCCTGCATCTGCCTCTCAGTTCATTTTTCAAGAGCGCCGGCTGAGACCACTTTCCAAACCGTCTCTTGAGCGCCCCCACCAGGGCGTCGTAGCATCGCCGCTGCTCCGGGTCTAGCAACAGCAGGCAGGACAGAGCGTCTCCCTCCAGACATAAAGCCAACTGCAGTGCTTTGTCTCCCGCCGTCCATCTTCTAGCATCTGCCAACAGTTCAAATTGGGCATGGAACGCCTCCCAATCCGAGCCGCCGGTGTATTTGGGCGTCTTCACAGAGCCAGCTGACGATGCTGCATAAGTGTTCTCATACCACCCGGTAGGCGCGAGGGGAATGACGGGACCCGGTGGTCGGACAGCACCTGCCTCGCCGAGTGAAAACCCGCGAAAACGCGGGGGGAAGCCTGGATGGCTATCTCCCCGCCCTGCAGTCATTTCAAGCCGTGGTGTGTCCGGCAGCCCGTACCTCGTTTCGTCCCGCGGTTCCTCTTTTATCTTCTCCCCAACACCGGAGCTATCCATTACGGAGCTAACTAGCTAACACACTGAAGCTAGCTAACTAGCTACGACCGGCAACCACACGGCACCTCTCCCTACCAACAAAGTCCCTCCTTACACTTTTCCGTTTGCTTGTTTACTGCTGACACCAGTGTAGCAGCCAGGAACGGGAGACCGAGACGTAATCCACAGTTTAGAGTTCGTGTTTATTTCAACTCCCGGTAAGAACAGACAGCAGAGTTCACTCACACCAAAAGTAGCGTTCCTTCTTTCTCCCCGTAACCCCGGAAGTCTCCCCCCCCGTCACTCATAGCAACCGGATTAAGATACGGGTCGCCACAGTATTAACAAACACCCGAGTTTTAGCACTTTGCCGTTGGCTGAAAAATGATCAGGATAAACGCACCATGAATGTGTGCCCCACAATAATTTCCATGCATAAATTAATAATTTGTAAATTATAAATCGCCACTGCATCATCAGCAACGCATGTACCCATTCCCAGCTATTATTCTTGTTTGCCTTTAAAATTTGTCAATTTTTTTCTTTACTGCCGCTGAAACGTTAACATTGGACAGTTTTAACAAAAAGCACGTTTGCTCCGATTACCTTTAGCATTGGGTATAAGTGCTGATCCCACCCCATCATGTATATGTCAATGTCTTTCCTGCAAAACTTGCAGCAAGCCGTGAGGCCGGCCCTCGCTGCAGCCATAGCCTGTAACATTCATTTTGAAACCCATTTTCACTGAACCAGCAGCCGGGCACGATGGCAGGAGCGTGTCTTGGACACTGTAGCCCCTTCAACTTACTGATAATGCAGTGTAATACAGTGCACGCAATTGAAGAGAAGACGTCACAGATAACCTCACTCACAACAAGAAAAACTATTTCCGTTTTAATTAACAAATATTAACTATTTTTTGTTTCCTCCAAACAATTACTATGACTGAGTTATGGAAATATATGCATTTCCATATGAGTAGTTTATTAAAAATGCAAGCATATTAGTAACCTTGAAAATGGAGCTTTCAGAATCAAGCATTTTCAAGACTTTCAAGGATCTGTATAAACCCTGATAAAAGTATGCTTTTATGAGAACCTGGTATTAATTTTCTGGGGGGTCATTTAAAATAGATAGTTTTTCAGTATAAGTAGGTTTATATAAAAAATAAAATGAATAAATACATTTTTAAAAAGGCTATTCACCTGTATGGTGGCTACATTTATCAGAGCTGGGAAAAACACTTCCTACACTGTGTACAGTTGCATAGCTTTTCACCGATAAGAATTTGCAGGTGCCAATCTGAAGCTGAATATGCACTAAAACACTTCTGACAGTGTACACTTGTAGGGCTTTCAACTGTATGAATTCCCAGATGAGCATCTAGTATTTTTATTAAAACACTTCTCACAGTGTGTAGTACGCTAGTAGGGCTTTTCACCCATATGAATTATCAGGTGGGTAATCAAAGTTGAATTTCTATTAAAACATTTCTCACACTGTGTACACTTGTACGGGTTTTTACCCGATTGAATATTCTGGTGCGCACCTAAAAAAGCTTTTTGATTAAAACACTTCACAAACTGCATACACTTGTCGGGTTTTCACGTGTATGAGTTCTCATGTGTCTATCTATTCCACCCAGCTTTTGGTCCAGACCATGGTCACCTCACGCCTTGACTACTGTAACTCCCTGCTCGCAAGCCTACCGGCCTGCGCCATCCTGCCTCTTCAACTGATTCAGAACGCAGCTGCCCGGCTTGTGTTCAACCTCCCGAAATTTTCACATGTCACCCCCCTGTTGAGGTCACTCCACTGGCTGCCAGTTGCAGCCAGGATCAGGTTCAAAGTTCTGACCCTGGCCTACACTGCAGCCAATAGGACAGGCCCTATCTACCTGCAGGACTTGATTCAGAACTATGTTCCTGCTCGACCGCTTCGCTCATCTACTGCAGGGCGACTTGCGCTTCCCCCCCTCCGTGTAAATGGTACTCGCTCGTCCCGACTGCGGAGCTTTTCCACCCTAGCTCCCCAGTGGTGGAACGAACTTCCCATTCCCCTACGTTCCATGCCAACCCTGCCTACTTTCCGTCGTGGCCTGAAAACGCACCTTTTCAGACTCCACCTGGACTAATACTTAGCTAGGACCTCATGGTTTGTGTTCTTGTTGAACTATGTACTCAGGATAGTCAAGTTTATAATGATTAGAATAGAATTGTATTAGAGCTGATTTACCCAGTTCACTGTGAACTGCATTGTGTTCATTACTAGGGATAGCTGCTACTGTATGTGAAAAATTTGCTTTCTTATCTGTTCTGTAGTTACTTTGATGACCTTTCTGTATGCACTTACTGTACGTCGCTTTGGATAAAAGCGTCTGCTAAATGAATGTAATGTAATGTAATGTATCTAAAGAAGTTTTTTGATTAAAACATTTCTCACACTGTGTACACTTGTAGGGCTTTTCACCTGTATGAATTCTCAGGTGTACATTTAAAGAATCTTTGTGATTAAAAAATTTCCCACACTGTGTACACATGTAGGGTTTTTCACCTGTATGAATTCTCAGGTGTGCGATTAAAGCTGACCTTGTAAAAAAACACTTCACACATTGTGTACACTTGTAGGGCTTTTCACCTGTATGAATTCTCAGGTGCGTGTTTAAAGCTGACCTTGTAATAAAACACTTCTCACACTGTGTACACTTGTAGGGCCTTTCACCTGTATGAATTCTCAGGTGTGCGATTAAAGCTGACCTTGTAAAAAAACACTTCACACATTGTGTACACTTGTAGGGCTTTTCACCTGTATGAATTCTCAGGTGCGTGTTTAAAGCTGACCTTGTAATAAAACACTTCTCACACTGTGTACACTTGTAGGGCCTTTCACCTGTATGAATTCTCAGGTGTGTGATTAAAGCTGAATTTGTATCAAAACATTTCTCACATTGTGTACATTTGTACGGCTTTTCACCTGTATAAATTTCCCCCTCATTTGGATGAATTGTCTTGTTTTTAAATAAATTCAGAAGGCTTGGGTTTTTACTTTAATTAATTATCATGGGTTCCATTTTCACATTCATTTTCCTACAATGTTTGCTCCTACCGTTTGTGCTTTTCTGGACAAATCCGGTCTGACTATTTTCATAGCCACAGTGATGAGTTAATTGCCCATATTGGGTTTGCAGATCATGACGTCCTTCTTTTTCACTACTTGCATTTGGCTCTCCTGCACATTGCCATGATTCAGTTTGGTCTTTTTGATCAACACCAGCTCCATTCATCACAGTGTTCATGAAATCAATCACTGAACTTTCACTGCATTCACACTTCATTTGATCATACTTAATATCAACACATTTAATATCCAGTACGTCACTGATGTGTTCTTGTTTAATGTATCCTCCATCATCAGCCTCGGTTTTGATTTGGTCAGGATGCAGATGGGTTACATATCCCAGCTCTGTACTGTCTAGGTTCTCTGTTTTAACATCCCCAGAGTGGGTGGAGCCCAGATAAGTTTCTGTTTTCATCATTGATGTGTGTGTGTGGTGTACATCACTGACCCCGCTGTGTGCTGTAACACACTCTGGCTCCAGTGTGTTGAGTCCTGGTGCAGCACACTCTGTCCCTGACTCTGCCATGTGGACTGATTCCAGTCCATTGAGTTCCTCTTCTTTCTGTCTGATCCTGTGCTGCTCAGTGAGCTCTGGTAGTGTTGTCTCTGTGTCCTGTCTCAGACGGACTCCTGCCTCCATCATACTGCTGCTCAAAGGTGGGCAGAAGTGCAGCTCCTGTCGGGAAACAGAAGGGATTTAGCCTCAAATAGGCCTTACTGCAGCAGCTGACACATTATTTACACTCTGCAGTCCTGCAGATGGCTGACTGACCAAAGGGGGCCGCATCACGCGTTCTCCCACCCTGGGTGATTCTAAGTCACAGTTGGGTCATTTCATGTCATTTCACACAAAAGTGGATTTTGACACCCACTATCTGAGATTGTTCTGAAATGTTTCCTGTAGTTAGAAACAAACAATTCATGTAACATTATTTTGGAGAAATATAATTTGATCTTCAATATACCACAACAGATGGGATATAACATCAGTTATCCGTTTGATTAGTAGCATGGAACTATGGCTTGAATTAATGTTTATTCTTACTATCTAATTTATTCTCTGGGAAAAAGGTGAGGGTTATTTTCAATTGTACAAATGAATCAGTCATTAAATGTGTTAATCTTCTATTATCCATTATATAATGTGAAAGCACCCATTTATAATGACCAGATGCCACTTTAATGGCCCACCCTTTATGTTCAGAATAGTTACAAATTCAAGTCTATTACAGTAGCATTTGAAAGTAAAGTTTTAAATTAATATAAAGACACTTCAATACACTTCAAACTTTCTCCTTTTTAATCATAACAGAAACAGCCCCATCTCGTGGTCAAAAGTAGCAGGCCCTAAAACAGGAATCGGACACAAAACACAAATAACTTAAATTACTCAATCTGTACAGGAGAAAATATAAATATCACCATTTTCACTGGGAATACAATAAGCCGTATAAAAAACATTACTCTAAGCCATAAATCCATGCTACTGATCAAACATAGAACTGATGTTATATCCAGTCTGTTGTTACATTTACATTATAGGCATTTAGCAGACGCTCTTATCCAGAGCGACTTACACAGCATTTCTTTTGCATTTATACATAGTATCCATTAATACAGCTGGATATATACTGAAGCAATGCAGGTGAAGTACCTTGCTCAAGGGTACAACGGCAGTGTCCGACCTGGGAATCGAACCTGCAACCTTTCGGTTACAAACCCAGTTCCTTAACCATTATACCACACTGCCGCCCTAGTGTGTTGTGGTGGGATTAGTGTGGGGTTTGGTGGGTCCGTGGGTGGATTTTGACCATTTATGCTGATTCCCCTAATTATGTCTTAATCATAATTAGGAAGCATTTTGGTCCATATCATATTTTTGGTACTATATTTAATTACGTGAACCATAACAAGCTAAAGATTTCTCAAAGATCAAATTGTATTTCTACAAAATAATGTTACATATTGGGTCTGGGTATCAAACCTCTGTACTTTTTGAGCACTGACTGAATCATGTCCGTAGTGCAGAGCATGGAAAACTGTCCAAGCATTCAGTGAAAATCTTCGGTTCTAGTTTGGTTAAAATGTTTGGTTGCATTTGCAACCTATTGCCTATTTTAACTCTAAATTGGGAGCACTGAGGCAACCGCAAACAATTGTCCTGGTGTGACAGTTTTTTTTCTTAGTAATGTAAGCAACCTATCACCTAAATTAACCATTCTAATCAACCAAACATCAGCTTCACTTCAATTATCTCTATGCTGGTTTTAGATTGACTAAAATCAGTCGCTGACAGCTTCCAACCAAGCTACCATTTCCTAAACCCAACAAACCTTAGTTAAAGCTGCAGTAGGCAAGTTTGAAAATATACAAGGCAAAAAGACTTCCCCCTCCTATCTCTCCTAAGCCCCTCCCACCAAATGATGCTCCAGTGCATCCGCGCAGACAGGGAGGGGTTTATTCTACGGGGGAATTTTTTGCTTGTACACAGTTGCCCTGATTGGTTGGTTTTTGGAAGAGCGGCTTGAGATTTTTTTGACAGCCGATTACAGAGCCCAGGACACTCACAGAATTCAGATTTTTTCTCAGAACACTTGATTTATTGATAGCTGTTGGAATGTAATGAGCAAATTTAGTAATTTTGCCAAAATTATATTTAAAAAATCTTGCCTACTGCACCTTTAACTGAACCAGTTTAACATCCCCTCAAGGATTTAAAAAAAATAAAATTAAAATAAAAAAACTAAAACCGTTTTTTAATTAAGTGAACATTGATAGGCTATTAATGATTTGAAAAACGCGACTCCCTCGACCAGCGAAGTTAACACAGGTTTAATTTCAACTGCCACAATGTGCTCTTTTCCGTGTTCTCTTATAGCAGTGTGGAAGCCAATTTTGAAGTGCATCAGAGAAAACTCCTGGAACATGAAATGGAGCAAACCAGCAAAACACAAGACCTTGTGCCGTGACTTGTGGGCCTACTACTGAACAAGCAAAATAACAGCAACATGCAACATGCATTGTTCTATATGGACGGTAACGGTAATTAGGTAGTGTTATAACGATCTTGACATGACAAGCGCACCTCGTAGGAACATTGTTACTGTAAAGGTGCCTCTAGCATTTCGCTTGTCGCCTCAGTGCAGTTGCAGCTATCATGTGGTGTTTTTCCTTGTTCAGTATTTTGCTAATCTAAACATTCATTTACAACTGGGATGTAAAGACGGAATTGTGCGTGGAAGAAGTAACATTAGCAGCAGGCCATATCTGGTCTTTCAAAGCTAGCAAATACCCTAAAGTGAATGACCTGAAGTAGTTATTTGTACACAAATATTATTTATTTTCTCAAATACAACATATTACAAACCCTAATTCCAAAAAAGTTGGGACAGTATGTAAAATGCACATAAAAGCTAGTGATGGGCAGTACGTGAACGAACAAATCTTTTTGAATGAATCTTTACCGGAATGTACCGGATCATCACTCTCAATGATCCGTTCATATGCTTGTGTGCGCGTCTGCTAACGTTATAGCTAAAGGCGGGCCTGATAGTCGGAATGAAACATTGAGATAATGAAAGGAAAACTTGCTGGTTGCCATGAGGAAGCCTATCACAATTAAGTGAGAACAGGTGGGATTTTCAAAGGAACTGTAGCGAACTGTACTCACCACAGACTACTCTTGCTACCACAGTTCAGTGAGTCCTACTGAACTGACTAGCCTATAAACTGCTGACTACCGCACCGCAGTGGTCTACATAATTGTCAACCGAATCAGTTACACTCTGCATAGGCTACGGGCTACTCAGTAGCTTAATAAATTAGTTAGCAACAAATGGTGGGAGTATTAGCAAAATAATATAGCCCGGTCAACTGTTTTTTGGGACAGTTTCACATTTAAAGAATATAGCCTGCAATCTTACAAAATGATCGGAACCTGTAGCCTACCCAGAGGCGGTCTTACCCATTAGGCAATGGTCGGCAATTGCCTGGGGCCCCAAGCTGACCCCATACTACAAAAGGCCCCGTTAAATTCCTCATAAAGGTTTCCCCCCCCCCAGTAATTAATTATGTCTTTCTAAAAATTAATGCGCTAAATGGCATCAGAATGCCTAATTCATGATTGTCTTAGTCACCCCCCCCCCCCCCCCCCACTCAGTCCCCACTACATTGGACTATTCCATGATGAGCCGTCTACGGAAATGATTCAGTAGCCAATTCGTGTTTCAGCTCGGCGCGATTATTAAAAAGTGAAAATGAAGCGAAGCTACCCAAGCGGTGCTGAGAAAAGGAGGAAGCAGGAGGAAAGTAAAAAGTTTGTGGCAAAACTACCAAAGCTAAATACATTTTTCACGGCGGCTAGTAGTAGTACAGATGCCACTAATGAAGAGTGACTCAGTCTGAGACTGCTAGCACTAGCACTAGTGTTGTTAGCATTGCTAATGCTAGCAAAGAGGAGCTAACGTTACCCATTGCTGCTGCTGGAGCAATCTAGGTTGGCACTGCCAGCAGCAGCAATGGGTAACGTTAGCTCTAGTGCTAGTGCTAGTGCTAGCAGTCTCAGACTGACTCTAATGCACAACAATGCATAACATTGTGTAAGGAACACAAAACCTGTACCCCTGAGCAATGGAGAAAAGTGATATGGTCTGATGAGTCATCTTTTACACTTTGTTATACATTTGGACAGGTTTATGTTTGGAGAAAGCCTAAGGAGGCATTCAATCCCCAGTGTCTGTTGCCAACTGTTAAGTATGGTGGTGGTTCTGTAATGGTATGGGCAGCCATGTCATGGGACTCAATGGGTCCAATGATTGCTCTCCATGGATGTGTAACGGGCAAACACTACAACACATTTTACAAGACCAGGTGCACCCTATGGTGCAAACACTGTTCATCACGATGTCCCCATATTACAACACCCCCATACACACTATTAAAAACATTAAAGAATGGTTCCAAGAACACAAGGATGATGACAAATGCCTCCCCTGGCCTACACAATCACCAGATCTAATCATAATTGAACCTTTATGGGAAGTTCTGGAACACAGAGTACAAACTCGATTTCCATCTCCTTCATCCCTCAAAGAACTGGAGACTGTCCTTCTTGAACAATGGGCCAATATCCCACTACACACAGTTCAGAAATTGTATGACAGCATTCCAAGAAGGATTGAAACTGTTTTGAAGGCAAAGGGTGGGTCTACTCATTATTAGTTCCTAGATATTCAGTTTTTGTAAGTGTTTCTGATATTTTTAAAAAAAAGATATTTAATCTTTTACCTCATCAACTTATAGATTTTTGTAAATGTATGCAAATTCTGAATTTGATGCCTGCAACACGTTCCAAAAAAGTTGGGACAGCGGCAACAAAAAAAAAAAAGACTGGGAAGTTCAAAAAATACCCTTAGTCAAATTATTCCAGAAATAGCTATGTATAACCTAAAAAATAAATGTCCCATATTCACATCCCAGGAATTTAAATCAGTAAGACCAACTTATGCTTTCATTTACTGTGCTGTATATGTACTATATGGCAAACAATTTAAATTGAAAGAGGTTCAATTTTTAACAGATTATTACAATTAAAAACAGAGGTGCAATCAGCTGGGACCCATTTGCTGAGTGTGTGGAAATCTACCTAAAACCAGGGGGTAAACTATTTCACAAGGCAGGATTACTGAATTAGCTGGATAGCTGCATGCAGGAAAACCCAGAA
Organism: Ilyophis sp. 1 JC-2022; assembly: GCA_022702515.1. Classification (NCBI taxonomy): domain Eukaryota; kingdom Metazoa; phylum Chordata; class Actinopteri; order Anguilliformes; family Synaphobranchidae; genus Ilyophis; species Ilyophis sp. 1 JC-2022. Next base: position 63,660,302 of record CM040405.1, on the reverse strand, counting down.
CAGCTCTTTTTTTTTTTACTTCAGTCCATGTTCTAGATTGGGGAGAGTTGCGGGTTTTACCCAGTGCAGTTATCCAGCTAACTCAGTAATCCTGCTTTGTGAAATGCCTCCCGTGTGTAAAATGAATGGCGTTTACTGACATCAAATGGCAACAAGCCATGCCTGCATCGTGTTAAAATAAGTTTAGAGCCAAAAATAGTATGTAAGCAACTGCAAACAATAGCAATATATGTACATCCCCTCTTAGGTGCTGAGTCAAAAATCTGATGTAAAAAAATAAAAAGTAGGACCAGCAAGACACTGCTCCAGCTATATGTCTTTATTAGAAAATGTTTAAGGCAAACAAGCTCAAAATGGGTGTATACACAAGAAAATAATTCACCACACAGTGCATAAAAAAATATTTGACCATACACATTTGTTGATTTGGATCTAAACACAAAATATAGAAAAATACTGAATACTGTAGGTCCATAACACTAAATAATTCTCAATCACAATATAATACACATACCATCCGTCCAAGTCCCCCAAATTCAACAGAACTTATAATATCCCCAGGCTGTAACAGTCCATAAAACAAAACCCATAAACCATGGATAATTTGGCTCTCCTAAAGGAGGATTTACAGAATAGGGGCCACACTAAAATCCTCATTTAGCCCTTTGCGTGCTAACATACATAGGGCATGTATTCAAAAAGCTTCTCTGCACTGCAGAGAATATCACCCTGGAATTTTTACTTGTTCTTTTCCAACAAACTGTAATGTTGACACATTGTGCTTATTCTTTTCAAAATGTAGGGCGATATAAGACTCTTTTGGTCCTTGTTTTAGATGTTATGACACTGTTCAGAGATCCTAATTTTTAGGACTGTCCTCGTTTTTCCCCACATACGCCATACCACAAGTCAAGTCATACTTTATTTGTATACAACATTTCATACACAGAGCATCAAAATGTGCTTAACATCGCAAAAGCGCAAAAGCAAATGAAATAGATAAAATAAGTATATACATCAAGAAAACAAATACATGGTATTTTAGCATGTAACTCAAACCCTTTGTAGCACAAGTGACGAATCTCTAGAATTTCCTGGTATGAGGATGTTGAAGTTACATTGGACACAATACCGTAGCGCCTATTGCCATTTGGAAAATTGTCCATCCGTGAATGTGTTTTTTGGTATTAGTCTAATTGCCAAAATGTTGACCCGGAAATGTTAACTACTCTAAACTTTTTTTGCAGAAATGTGTTCTATATAGTTAGGAAAGACAAATTAGCTTGGTTGCTACTTGTGAAATGTTGAACATTTCTCAAAATTCAAGATGGCGGCCGCCGCTATCTTGGATGTTGGCCAATTTTCAACTTTTGATCTTGATGACATAGAGGGTTGTGTAATACCTCTTTTTAGGGGTTTTCGAGGGTGGGGAGTCCATTTCTGGAGTGATTTTTTTGATACAGAGTCAAAGTCAAGGACAAAATGAAGGTCAAAGAATATTATTCTGTATTAGGGTTAAAGTCCTCCAGACTTTTATATTAACATGTCATTAAAGTTCAATACAATACATTAACGTTTCTTACTTTAAGTGCAAACAAACAGCACAACACAATGAACAGAAACTAACTCACAGGCTCTACACAGGATGCACACATACGGAGAGAGAGACACACACATGAACAGTCCCTTCTAAACCCAACAGGGTCCGTCCCTTCCCATTGCTTCACCAACCCAAACAGTCACGAAAACAAACTCAGGTCATTACAGTATTGTCATTGTTCATAAGACATGAAGCCAGAAGCAGAGACCTCTGACGCACAGTATTATGACTGTGAGCACAGTATTACCAGCCATCAGCAGTCACAAACTCTTCATCATCATCATCTACACCAAACTCCCCTTCACTGTCTTCGATGTCCATCTGCTTGCTGGTGAAAGGACTACAACAGGCAACTCCTCCCTCACACTTGCAGTAGTCCTTGCATGAAAGGCCTGCTCTGTTGCAGCTGCAGCGTGCACCGCTGCATGCCTTGCCCTCTGTGCTGCAGCTGCAGCTCACTACATCCAGGAGCGCTTGGGGAGCAACTGGCGCTGTTGAGACGGCCGGTGTGATAATGGAGCCTTCGATGCTCCAACCGAAGTTGGCAATATCTCGAGCTTCTTCAGGTGGGTCACGTTGGTTTGCTGCCTTCCACAGTAGCATCTGAAGGTGAGCTCGCAACACGTGCAGCTGCAGATTTACATCAGTCGGTGGCAGTTTCTTCAGTGGTGGAGGCTTCTTACGGCTGCGGTAGAAGCGAGCACGTGCGTCATTCATTGTTATACAGCTCTTCTGTCCGTAGAGGGGTAAGAAGAAGCTGTCTGCTGTCACCTTGAGCTGAGTGTGGGTCGCCCCAGGCTGTCCGAGCACTTGATTAAGACCTGGTATGTCTATCTCCAGGAGCTTGAGCACAGACTGCTTTCCTTTTCCAAAGGGGTACGACACCGTATCGCAGCCCGACAGCGCGTGGACACTGAGAAGCTGGCTGCACTTTCTGGGGCCTAACCGCTTGACAGTTTCGTTAATGTCCAGGACATCACCATTCCACTTTTCCATTTGAATGTTGGCGACGACCCGCATCCTCGATGTCCAGTACACCAGGAGGACGAAGATGTCGGTGTCATCACTGAGGATGCGGATGGTCTGGGCGCCGTCTGCCACTGCCTTCAGCATGTAGCTGCAGATGGTGATGTCTGCCTCAGCATGGGTGACGACACAGTCCAGCTTGTTGATGAGCTGAATGTTGTGTGGAAGGGGGTAGCCGCATAAGATGTTGTTGAGCAGAGTCTTATTCGTGGCATTGTGAAGAATAACATTTTGGCATGGAAGGGGGGTGTTTCTGCTCCACCATGTGGCTTCTCCTCATCCCCAGCTTCACTGTACATTTCTTCCATGGCGATGTCGAGGTGGGCGCACACACTAAAACTGTTGACCCACACAGCCACTTGCTCGGCGGTTGTCGAAATGCCCTTCATACCTCCAGCACCCTTTCCTCGTCTTATATATGTCTGCTCGCCGAACTGATCTGCTGGCACTGCAGTCCCGCCGTCCGAGTGCCGACATACGTGAGCGCCTGCCAGTAGGTCCTCCTTGGCACGCTGGGGAAGGTGCTCCATCTGTCGCACATACCAGCTCAGATAGCGGGCATAATTCCGGTGACCTGCCGCAAAGAAATACGGCAGCATCGACTTGAGACAGTGCTGCTGGAGGAGGAAGTCACCATTCCGCTCTCCGCGCAGGAACATGAGCGCCAGCAGTGTAGGCTTGACGAGGCAGTCCACCCATAGCCTCCCGGTCGGGTGTTCTCTGGCTGTCTCCAGGTAGTCGCTCAGCTCCTGGTATGTCTTGGCGCCATTCGAGTAGAAACTCTGCAGCAACACGGCGATGATGAGACAGTATGCCCGTAGAGCATTGGTCCAGGCCTTCCCGTTGACGATGCTGGTGATGCCACCAAATGCAGCACTCATTAGAACGTCCATGCCAGATGCCTTCATCAGTGTCCCAATACAGCCCAGGAAACTCATGAGAGTGTGCATCATGCCCGGGTGAAGTATGAGGTTGGTCCAACGCTGAGGGTTGTCCCATTGGACTAGGCTTGCAGTCTGATACAGTTGGAGGTCGACTGAGAGGTGGGTGTACTGCATCCCAAATGTATTAAGAGTCCTTTCAAGATACACAAGTGTAGTCAGAACGGTGTCAGGGTGAGCAGGCGGCGAGTCAATCATCAGATTTTTGGTGAAATTTGACATTTGATTTGACCTTGACTTTGACCCCTTATCCAAAAAATAACCCCAGAAATGGACTCCCTGCCCTCGAAAACCTCTAAAAAGAGGTATTACACGATCCTCTAGGTCATCGAGATCAAAAGTTGAAAATTGGCCAACATCCAAGATAGCGGCGGCCGCCATCTTGAATTCTGAGAAATGCTCAACATTTCAGAAGTAGCAACCAAGCTAATTTGTCTTTCCTAACTATAGAGAACACATTTCTGTGAAAAAAGTTTAGAGTAGTTGACATTTCTGGGTCTCATATGGGACGTATAGGGCTGGCAACTAGACTATATGGGGGTAAGTCTGAATGGACAACCAACAACTACTACAGGTGGTCCAGACTCCCAGGTAAACTTCTTTGAGAAAAGGATCCGATTTGATTATATACCAGTGCTTTTTAATCACTTTCTCCAAGTCCTTCCCCACAGCTGAATACTTAGTAAAGCATTTTACCATATTATCTAGGGATGAATTTTTGAACATGACAAAGGCATTGTTACTGAGTAGAGATAAGAGGAGCATTCCATAGCTGGCTGCACCCACCCATTGTGGATTGAATGCTTCCTTAGTCTTTCCTAAAAGTATAGTGGATTAAATGATAGTACTGTCAATTAAATATATGAGTCCCTCCCACTCTTTCTAATTTTAAGCGGTTGGGTGGCTACCAGTTGCTAGCTACCGATTATTCAGTGATAGTCAGGCAACTTTTGAATGCGAAGGAACTAACGAGTAGCAGACGGTGACCTGTTGTGAAATGTTCAAATATTTGTTTATTTCAATCAACATTTTCTTTTATTTATCGCAACTAAACACATTTCTGATTCGTTATTTTTATTTAGTAAGATCAACGGGAGCAAAAGGTGAATAGAACTAGCGTGCTAACAATAGCTAAATTGTTTTTAATAAAACGTTCGCTAGCTAGCTAGTTCTGGCCCGTTTAACAACCCTATTAGCTAGCTAACTTTAGCGAGATACTTTCTGGTCTGAATTATGTTGTGCCAGACGCAGTGGAACATGGACATGGACAAAACATGGATTTAATATCAACGATCTGGATTGCACGTAAGTGCACTGGTAAAGCTTCATCTTTGGGTACGAATTTGTGTAACTTAGAGCATGTTATTAACGAGGGGGAAATCGTTCAAGCGTAAAAAAAAAACATGGACCGTAAAAAAAAAATATATATATATATTTAACCGTAAGACGAAATGGGGCCGTGCCTTAAGTTCATTGACGTTACTTGGCCAGCAAGAGTTAACGTTAGCCTTCATGAGGCAGGTGGATGAACGAGGCAGTTCACAGGTAAGTTTGTTTGTTGATGTGATGGCCAGCCATAATGTTTTTGCTTGTCTCTCTCTTAGAGTCATTGACTGTGTTTAACAATGAGATAACAATTAAAACGCGAGGTTGCTCCTTTTTTTTTGTTTGGCAAATTGACGAAACGACCGACACCAATTGTCACTCCCAGCTTTCATTTGCATTGTGATACGTTGATGGAAGTGGGCACATTAAGTAGATATTCATTGGATTTTTTTTGACGTTTCAAGCATGGGCGAGATGCGCAATCCGTGTTCGTGAGTGCAGAGATGGCAAAGTTAAACGATGAGCAAACTGGTAGCTCAGAGGTGTGACGGGCTGTAGTCAGGCTACCTGCATTAAACAGATTGCAGGATGGAATGAGAGGGTTTCTCTCTCTCCCCCCCAGAACTATGTTAAATTTAAACTCTAAAATGAATTGTACAATCGCGTGTCTTTTAGCAGCTAACGGTACTGCCAAATAAGCAAACATGGTAGGCTATTTTGCGCAAACATTAGTGAATGGAAAGTAGGCTAGTCTGATTTGAGGTTTGCGGGTAAACAAAACTCACAAAATTGTTACAGCATCAAGATAATAAAAAATAATAAAAAAACGTAGCCTACCCCTATTCGTTGATGACTCAATTGTTTCAACTCAGTCATTTGTTTAACCTTAATCTTCTTGATCCCACGTGCGTGAGAAAGCTGCTTGGGCAACTTTATAAAGCATAAACTCGAGTTGCGCAGAGCACTCGCAACAACTTCCGAGGCAGTTTCTCGACCGACTTCTTCTTCTTCTTCTTCTTCTTCTTTGGTTTTAATGGCGGCTAACTTCCATTTATGGAGCATTACCGCCACCTACTGAAGGTATTACAATATTTTGTTAAACAGGTGCAGCTAAAAAAATAAGAATATCGTGAAAAAGTTCAATATTTTTTGTCACTCATATATTATATAGATTCATTACACATAGAGTGAAATATTTCAAGCCTTTATTTCTTGTAATTTTGATGATTATGGCTTACAGCTAATGAAACCCAAAATTCAGTGTCTCAGAAAATTAGAATATTTTGCTTTAACATATTTTTAAAATATCATATTTAATATTTGGTCGCATATCCTTTGCATGCTGTTACTTCCTGAAGTCTGTGACCAATCAACATCAAAAGACTCTCGATATCTTATTTTCAGGTACTGTTACAAGCAATACTATAACCTCTCTGCATTTGAACTGATCTCTATGGGAATTTGGGGGTGAGACTAGATTCAGCTGTAAATTACACTGGTACAGTATGGAACACATGGCTGGCTAAATGGCTGTAAGTCATCTAGTCTTACCCCCCAATTCTCATAGAGATCAGTTCAAATGCAGATTGGTTATAGTGTCGCTTGTAACAGTACCTGAAAATAAGATATCGAGAGTTTTTTGATGTTAATTGGTCACAGACTTCAGGAAGTAACAGCATGCAAAGGATATGCGACCAAATATTAAATATGATACTTTAAAAATATGTTAAAGCAAAATATTCAAATTTTCTGAGACACTGAATTTGGGTTTTCATTAGCTGTAAGCCATAATCATCAAAATTACAAGAAATAAAGGCTTGAAATATTTCACTGTGTAATGAATCTATATAATATATGAGTTTCACTTTCTGAAATGAGTGACAAAAAATATTGAACTTTTTCACGATATTCTTATTTTTTGAGCTGCACCTGTACTGTTAATCAGTCCAGTTATTTGTTGGAATGAGAATAAATGTTTAGTTACTATGCTCCCAGATGGATTATTGTAAACTGATTTAAGGTCCATTTTACTGATTCCTTCTTTTTTTAATTCTTCAGATAATATTTTCCTCTCCTGTGTATATTGTATGCAGTTGTAAAGTACATGTTCCACATGTTCTCTCTATGATAGGTGTCACATTGTCCAGTTGGGTGTTTTTTAATGAGCTGTAATGATGAATTTAATTTTGTATGTCCTAGTCTTAATCTACTTATGATGCACTCTTCTTTCCTGTTTCGTCCTAATGGTTTGCTAACTCCAATCATCTTTGAATTTGATATAAATGTCTTCCTTTTGTATCTCTATCCCATCTCTCCTGCCACTGTTTCTTTATTTGATGCCAGATGTATGATTTTGCCTCTGCTTTACTAATAGGTATATATAAGTATATATTTTTCCCATTGTCTAAGTCTAAGTTCCCTTAGCAAACATATCAACCCTCTCATTTCCCTCAACCCCCACATGAGCTGGGATCCATAAAAACAGAACCTCAATAGCAAGTTTGTTTACTCTAAACAATGTTTGCAATATTTTGTATAAAATGTCCTGTCTACAACTGGATGAAAATAATTTTAGACTAATCAGTGATGCGCTTGAGTCTGAGCAAATTACCTGTCGTACTGGCTGCACTTCCTCTATCCATTGCAATGCAAGAATTGCCATCATTTCTGCTGAATATACTGCTACATGATCTGAGATTTTTTTACTCACCTTAATCTCTAATTCAGGGATATAGAATGCACACCCTGTCCTACCTGTAATAGGGTCTTTTGATCCATCAGTATATATAGGAATATATATACTATATTTACTTTTCAAAACATTTTCTACCAAACTAGTACTATTTGTTACTTCTTTATTTGAATGTATTTTCTCCAATATGCTCAAATTTACCATTGGTTGAGGTAGAATCCAAGGCGGTACTGCTGGCAATGGCTAAGTAGGGCTAAATGTCCATTCGCATATTTTAATTTCTTTTGCCATCTCACCACCTACCCTCATAAAACACTTCTTTTTTTCTTTCCCCATTTCCCAACATTGTTTCATAATTTTCTTTTAGGATGACATTATTTTTGTCCCTGCAGATTAGTCCAGTAATTAGCCATTAAATGTTGTCTCCTTAATTGTAGTGGCATCTCCCCTACTTCCACTTGCAACGCTACAATTGATGTTGATTTAAGAGCTCCGCAACAAATTCTTAATGCTTGTGCCTGTATAATGTCTAGTCTTTTCAAAGTGGTTTCAGCTGCCGAGCCAAATACTACACTTCCATAGTCTAAAACTGATCTGATCAAAGTCACATATAAGGTTTTCAGGGCAAATCTATCTGCTCCCCATACTATACCTGCCAAGCACCTCATAACATTCAACACTTTTTTACACTTGGTTTCAATTTTATCAATATAGTATTTCCATGTTGCTTTGGTATCAAACCATACTCCCAAGAAATTTAAATATCTGCACCCTCGATTTCTTCTTCTTCTTTTGTTTTATGGCGGTTGGCAATAATGAAATTGTGCACTGCCACCAACCGGATTGGAGTGTAGATCAGGATTTATTCAATTAAATTTCTCTTTGGTCTATATCAGAGGTCCTCAATCTTATCCAGAAAGGGCCGGTGTGGGTGCAGGCTTTTGTTGCAACCAAGCAGTTACACACCTGATTCTACTAATCAAGGTCCTTAGTGAAGAGTCAGGTGGTTGATTAGTAGAATCAGGTGTGTCACTGCTTGGTTGGAACAAAAGCCTGCACCCACACTGGCCCTTTCAGGATAAGATTGAGGACCCCTGGTCTATATCTATAAAAAATAAATAAATACAACTAATAAAACCTAAAATTATACCAAAAAATCTCTATAATACGTCTCTTAAATCATATTTGAATCTCTTCATCTCGATATTAATTCCTACATAGGTCCTTTAGAACTTGTTTCCTGACTTTGAGTCGGACTCAATTCTTTTTGAATTTGCTACCAAGAAAGACCCTTCACCTCCAAGAACTTTTCCGCTCCCTTAACTATTATTCTTATTTTCTCTGTTTTGCTTTTAGCTTGGTGTGAACAATTGAGGACATAGGCAATTAATAAAAAAATTCAGTACTCAACCCTTTAGTTTGACTACTCTGTTCCATCCCAACTCTAGAAGTTTGGTTAACGATTGTTCTCTCAGAATTCTCTACTCTACTTTCTCCTTGCACTTCAAATCTAGAAGGTTGGTAATTTCTCTCCAATTCTTCTACTCTGCTTTCTCCTTGCACTTTCTTTACTGCCTCTGCATATGTTATGTTATTTTGTGTTTTGATTTGCTGAATTTTCATTGCTCTTTTCTAACTTCACATCCTCCATATGCAGTGGCGGGCCGTGCATTTCACACCTAGGCCTTCAGTGATGTCCTACACAGTCCTACCTGAATTATTCCACCTCTTAATACCATCATTATGACGCCATGGCTCTAGAAACTATACATTTAGACAGAAACGCAGTATAACCGTGCGTTGCATCACCTTAACATAGTCAAGTACAACAGAGTTATATGAATATTTCCGAAGCATTTATAATCAATAAATCCGCATTTACAATTAAGAGTGTTAAACTACCAGCTTTAAGATCGCTTGGATACTGTCAAAACTTTAAAATAAAAGGCGCTTTTAAGGGATTAGTCTACAAAGTTTTATTAAGTCCACCAAAAGTATGTGAGCTTTAACAAGTTTGTTCACTAAACAGCGCATTGTCGCACCCAAAGCAGTTTCATTTAAGAAACGTGACGATAAAGACACATAAACTATTCACTGAAAATAAAAGAAAACAAACAAATAATTTGCATTTGTTCATGAGGATATATTTGCGACAGTGGTGAAAGTGTATTCCTAGCCTTGAATGTCCACTTTGACTCGCTAGCGTCGGCTCGCTAGCGTCGGGGTTGGCCGTTCTCTTCTGACGATGTCTAGCTTTTTTTGAAAAGTTTGTCTTGAAAATGGCGTTGTAATTATATCTGCTACCAAATCGATCTCTTCTCCTCCTTCAGCCATTGTGAGTTGAAAAAAAACAGCTTGTAGAAATCTACACAAATGAGCTCGTTCAAGTTCAGTTTGCTAGCTCTGCATAGCTCTGCCTCTCAATAGTGCGTCTCCAATCAAAAGACGTGCACGTGCTGACGTTATCGTACGCCTGCTAGCTGGCCCCGGTGTTGCCAACTCGAAATCTGATTGGTTAACACCACAGGTTTGTTTCAGTTCACTTTAAGCTACAGGCGTCCGCACTGTTGATTCTGAAGGCCTAAGGGCAGATTTCTTGGACCCTGGCAACACATTATGGCTGAAATATGATTGGATAAAAGCTCTAACATAAAGGCCAGCCCTCCAAATCTCGATCTGAGGCTGGAAGCAGCGCAACCAAGAGGAAAGCTATGAAATGAAGAGAATAGACTATGGGGAATAATTTAATACATATTTGTGGAAAAAATATATCAAAATTAAATTTATATTCTGATGATGTTTAGGCCAGCAGAGAAGGCCTTGCTGGCCCTGACGGCCCGCCACTGTCCATATGCCACGCTATGAGCACCTCCACAGTTGCAGCATTTGGCTTGCACATTATCCCCACATTCTTCATACATGATCTCCTCCACATTTAGCGCATCTTTGTTTCCCCCTACAAACTGCGGCAATATGCCCGTATCTCTGGCATTTGTAGCAACGAAGCGGTGGTGGTACATAAGCCCTTACCCAAAAGCTCATATAACCTATTTTTACCCTTTCGGGTAAGAATGAATCATGAAACTTCACGAGTACTGATAGACTTTTTTCTTTACTTCCATTCACTGTTCTAAACAGTCTTCTAATTCTCCTCACTTCTCCTTCTTCGATAATCTTTGCAATCTTGTCCATATCTTCTTCTATCTGTATGCCTGTCATCACTCCCCACTTAAATATATCCTCACCCAATACTTTTCTCTCAATCACCATTTTCCTGCTGATATTTTCAATCTGCAACGCCCTATTTTTCTGTTCTTCGTTTTTGCATTTCAAAAACAAACTTCCATCTCAAAGTATTTTAGCCATCTCAATGTCTCGTCGGGATCAGGTATGTGAGTATTTACCGAAGTGTTTTTATGGTCATCGACATGTGTTTACTGATGGGTCGAAGGATCTGGTGACAGAGAGGGTGGGGTCCGCCTTTGCGGTGCCGGAGTTTGGGGTGGCGGTGGGGAGGAGAGTGGCTGATCAGCTGTCGGTGTATACGGGTGAAATGGTGGCTATTGTTCTGGCACTGCAGTGGGTGGAGGAGGTGAGACCTGAAAGGGTAGTTGTTTATTCGGACTCCTGTGCTGTATTGCAGAGTTTGAAGTGTTTCCGCTCCAGGTGTAGGCCGGATCTGATTTGGGAGGTGCTTCAGGCTTTGTATAGGTTGCAAAGGATGGGGCTGGTTGTTAGGTTTGTGTGGGTGCCGGCGCATGTGGGGGTGGGGGGCAATGAGCTGGCTGATGCCTTGGCTAGAAGGGCGGTTGGGAAGGCTGATATTGAGGTGGGTGTGACAATGGGTAGGGCGGAGGAAAACTATATTATTAAGGGGCGGGTGAAAAGGCTGTGGCAGGAGGCCTGGGACCGGGAGGGCAGGGGTAGGCAATTGTATAGGGTGCAGCGGATAGTGGGTCGGGTCAGGCCTGCGGGGAGGTGTAGGAGGGAGGAGACAATTTTAACAAGGCTTCGGGTGGGGCATGCGGGTTTGAATAGGGTTTTGTTTTTAATAAAGAAGCATCCGGATAGGCAGTGCGGGTATTGTCAGGAGGAGGAGACGGTGGTGCATGTGCTGCCGGAGTGCGGGAAGTATGGGAGGGAGAGGGGGCGGATGGTGTCACGACTGAGGGAGATTGGGGTGGTGTTCGATCTGGGGTTCTTGGACAGGCCATCTGGGGACGGGGGTTATAGGCACCTATTTAGGTTTTTGAGGGATACAGGTTTGTTTGAAAGGGTTTAGAGGCTTCTGTTTGTTTCTTTATTGCTTTACTTCTTTAAGTGCTTTCTTTTCCTTTTGTTTGTATTCTTGGTGGTAGTTGGGTGTTTTATTTAGTTTTATTTTTTTATTTTTTTTTGTTGGTTGTTTTTTGTTTTGTTTGGTTTTGGTTTTTGGTGGGTAGTCTGTTGGTCGGGTTTGTTTTGGGAGTGGGTTGAGTCCCTGGTCCATACTCCAGTTCGGTAGGTGGCGGTAATGCTCCTGTTGTTGGTTTACCGACCGTCATAAACAAAACAAAAAAAATAAGAAGAAGAAGGAACGATGGAGGGTAGCAATACGCTCGCAAGCGTCTAGTCTACCGGAAAACAAACAAAAAAAGACGAAGAAGAAGAAGAAGAAGAAGAAGAAGAAGAACCGGGTGTATGTCCTTTTATTTTTGGGAGACGGAAACTTGCTAATAGGGTGCAGCAATGAAGAGCAGATGGAGAAGGCAAAAAATATGAGTAGTGTTGGGAAAGTCAAAGTATCCAAAGTAATAAGAGTAGGGGAGCAGAGGAGAGGCGGGTGCAAGGGTGTAATTTCGGGAATACCTCTTACAGTTACCATGAAGGAACTGGAAGATAACTTGCGGATGAGGAATAGTTTAGTCCAAAGTGCTAAAAGAATGCTAAGGGGAGCGGAAAAAAAAGAAACTGAGACCATTTTGATCGAGTTTGAAACAATGGTTCTCCCAAAGGAGATCTACTTTGGATTCATGAGATACAGAGTTAGAGAATTTATACCAAAGCCATTGAGATGTTTTAAATGTCAGGGGTTTGGGCATGTGGCTAATGTGTGTAAGGGGAAGAGAAGATGTGCTAGATGTGGGGGGGAACATGAGTATGGGAAGTGTGGAGAGGGAGTAAAACCAAAGTGCTGCAATTGTGGAGGGAATCACAGTGTTGCTTACTGGGGCTGTGAAGTGATGAGAAGACAGGTGGAGGTGCAACAGATCAGAATGAAGGAAAAAGTCTCTTATGCAGAAGCAGTTAGGAGGGCTGGGCAGGAAAAACAGGCTAAGGAATATGGACAAAATAGAGTGCAAATGACAGTGAATATAGAGGAGGATAAAAGGAAGAGGTGGGAAGAGAAGAAGGGGTTGGTGACCTTTATAGCAGGAGTGATAAATGCAACAGCTGAGGTTAAATCTAAAACTGAAAGGATTCAAATCATTGTAAAAGCAGCAGTGCATCACCTTGATATGATAGGTTTGAAATGGGAGGAAGTGAGAGACAATCTCAGTGTTCAGGCAAGTCAAGAGCCATGTGTTGGTTAATAATAACAATGTTAATATTCCAGTGGAATGCAAGAAGTTTGATAGCGAATGGGCAGGATTTTAAGCAATTTGTAGATAGTAGAAGGGAGAAACCGGACATTTTGTGTGTTCAAGAATCATGGTTGAAACCACAGTTAGATTTTGTTTTGCCTGGATATGTGGCAATTAGGCGAGATAGGAAAGATGGGGGAGGAGGGGGCTGTGTCACATTTATTAAACAAGGGATGCCTTATAGAGTATTGGGTATCGGAAAATAATTGGAGTATGTGGTGGTGGAGGTTTGGGTAGAAAGGAAGGAAGTAGTAGTGGTGGTGAATTATTATAACCCTTGCAAGAGATTGGAACTAAATAAGCTTGAAGAAATAGAAGGGCAAAGTAGAACAAGAATTGTGTGGTGTGGGGATTTTAATGCACATAACACATTGTGGGGGAGTGAGAAAACTGATGTTAATGGCCAGGTTATAGAAGAATTTTTAGATGAGAGGAATTTAGTCTGCTTAAATGATGGAAGTAAAACAAGAATAGATGTTAACACAGGAAAGGGGTCAACACTGGATCTTACAATGGTTTCAAATAATATTGCTCCCATATGTGAATGGAAAGCATATCAAGAAGGCACCATAGGTAGTGACCATTATCCAGTGTTATGTACAATAAACATTAATGTTTCTATTAATGAAGTGGACAGGGGGGGGAAATGGGTGTTTGGGAAAGCTAAATGGGAGAAGTTTAAGGAAGAGAGCGATGAGTATCTGAATCAGATCAATGATAATATGACCATAGAAGCTTTGGATAAGGGAATAAGGAAAGGTATTAGAACAGCTGCACTGAGATCCATCCCTAAAAGTAAAGGCAGAATAAAGAGGAAGGCAGTACCATGGTGGGATGATAACTGTAAAGAGGCTGTGAGAAACCGAAATAAGGCATTTAAATTATTGAAAAGAACCCATAATTTTCAACATATGATACAGTACAAAAAAGCCCAGGCGGTGGTAAGGAGGACAATAAGACAGGTGAAAAGATCTTATTGGAGACAGTTTTGTGATTCAATTGGGAACACAACGCCAGTAGGAGAGGTGTGGGGAATGATCAAAAAGATGGGGGGGGACAGAAGGGAGTGGAGTTATCCGGTGCTAACAAATGGAGATGAAATAGTAGTAAGTAATAAAGAAAAAGCTGAGTTAATGGCTAGAACTTTTGTGAAGATACACAGCTCTAATAATTTGTCTGAGGAGGGGAGAAGGGGCAGGGAGAAAACAAAATCTGAAAACAGGGGGGCCTTAAGAAGAAAGGAAAGTAGTGGAGATTAGCAGAGTGTACCATTTAATGTAGGAGAGTTAAAAAGGGCGTTGGCTAAAGCTGGTATGACTGCACCAGGGAAAGATGAAATATGCTATGTGATGATAAAACACTTAAGCGAAGAAGGTCTGAACAAAGTATTACTGCTGTTTAACAAAGTGTGGGAGGAAGGTAGAATACCTGTGAGTTGGAAGGAGGCGGTCATTGTACCTATAAGGAAACCAGGGAAAGATGCTAGCAAACCAACAAGCTACAGACCAATTGCATTAACATCGCACTTATGTAAACTGATGGAGAGAATGGTAAATGAAAGACTGGTGTACTTTTTAGAGAAACAGGATGTAATTGTAGGATGTCAAAGTGGATTTAGGAAAGGAAGGGGTACGTTAGATTCTGTGCTGTGTCTAGAAGATGAAATAAGGAAGGCGCAAATAAATAAAGAGACTGTAGTGTCAGTGTTCTTTGATGTAGAAAAAGCATATGATATGCTTTGGAAGGAGGGGCTTATGATAAAGCTAAATGAAATGGGAATTGGGGGTAAAGTTTTTAACTGGATAATGGACTTTTTGAACAAAAGAACAATACAGGTAAAGATAGGGTCTGAAATGTCCAATAAATATGAGATTGAAAATGGAACACCGCAGGGGAGTGTGATAAGTCCTGTATTATTCTCAATTATGATAAACGACATCTTTGGAAAGGTATCAGTGGACATGGGAAGATCATTATTTGCAGACGATGGAGCTCTGTGGAAAAGAGGGAGAAATTTGAGTTTTATAGTTAAAAAGGTGCAAGAGGGAATAAATCAAGTAGAGATGTGGGGGAAGAAATGGGGTTTTAAGTTCTCAGTTGAAAAGACCAAAGTAATGTTCTTCACAAGACAAAGGGTTAGAGGAAATTTTCATTTGCAGCTATACGGAAATAATTTAGAGACAGTTGAGTCATTTAGATTCTTAGGAGTGTATTTTGACTCTAGATTAACATGGAGGGAACACATTAAAAATATTGTGGATAAGTGCAAAAAGATTTTAAATGTGATGAGATGTCTCGTGGGGTTGGACTGGGGAGCGGATGTAGCATCCCTGAAATATATTTATGTAGCACTAATCAGATCAAGGCTGGACTATGGGAGTGTGGTGTATGGATCTGCAGCAAAAACTGTGCTTGGAGGGTTAGATGTGATCCAGGCCCGGGCCCTTAGATTATGCATAGGAGCAGTGAGAACATCACCTGTGTGTGCCCTTCAAGTTGAAGCAGGAGAAATGCCATTGTGTTTACGCAGAAAACAGCTCAGAGTAAACTATTGGATGAATTTGAGAGGACACGGAGATAATCATCCAACCAAAAGAGTGCTACAGGCCTGCTGGGAAAGGGAGGGAACAGTTAAAACAAGTTTTGGTTGGACAGGGGAGGGAGCAGCAAGAGACCTGGGAGTGTATGGAATGGAGTTCTGTCCAACAGTGCATAGGCCTAGAATCCCTGTGTGGATACTAGAACCATTAAGCATAGACTTAGAGTTGCTGCAAGTTAAGGAAAGGAGGGAAAATGCAGATCTAGTCAATGAGTTTTATTGGCATACAGAAAGTAAATACACAGAGTATGTACAGGTTTTTACGGACGGATCAAAAGATCCAATAACAGACAACACTGGTTCTGCTGTTGCAGTGCCTAGTAAAAGAACAGAAATATACAAACGGACATCAAACTTTTTAAGTGTATACTCAGTTGAGTTGTACGCCATATGGATGGCCTTAGAGTGGGTTGAACAAGCCAAACCTAGCAGAGCTCTGATTTGTAGCGATTCAGCATCTGCTCTGTACAGTCTGAAGCTAGGTACATCCAGTAATCGCCAAGACCTATTATTTGAAATAATGGAAATACATTCACGGGTGGTAAAACAAGGCACTGCGGTCACAATAATTTGGGTTCCTGCGCACATGGGTATTAAGGGAAATGAGAAAGTGGACAAATTAGCCAAACAAGCTGTCAAAAAAGGAAACATAGACACCGCAATTGTACTTTCTAGAGCAGAAGGAAAGAGTATAGCAAGGAAGGAAATTTATAAAGAGTGGCAGCAGTACTGGGATCAGGAGATAAGAGGACGACAACTACATATAATACAAAAAAGAGTGGGTAGGGAGAGAAACAGAGGAGGAAATAGGAAAGAGGAGGTAGTGATGACCAGACTTAGAATAGGACATAGTAACTTAAACGGGACTCTCAGAATTATAGGGAAACATCCAACTGGACTCTGTGAACAGTGTCATGAACAAGAAACCGTAGAGCACGTTCTTGTTAACTGCAGAAAATATGTATTAGAAAGAAAGGACATGATGGATGGAATGGAAAGAACAGGCCTAACAGGAGACAGTTTAAAATACATTCTGGAGTGTGGTGGAAGTGGACAAGGCAGGAAATATTTGAACACATATCTCAAGAGAACAGGACTGATGGAAAGAATTTGATAAAACGGACACTGTAGGAGTTAACTAACTCCAGAAGATGGCAGTAATGCAACGCAAAGGATGCAAGCTGCCGTTAAACTCCAAAGAAGAAGAAGAAGAAGAATGTCCTTTTATTTTGAAGCTCACAGTCACACCGCTTTAAGACGAATGTGGCATCATTCGGTGCTGAGAAATGCATCAAGTTTAATTAAGTTGAATGAAATGATTGCGTTGAACTAAACGAGTCATCAACGAATAGGGGTAAGTTTTTGATATAAAATTTTTTTTTTTTTTTAAACATCTTGATGCTTTTGCAGTTCTGTTGGTTTTGTTTACCCACGAATCGGGTAACGTAACTTAAAATTCACGGTTTACACAAGCTAACGTTAGGCTCTCTGTTTTGCTCATTTGCTGCAAAAAATAATTTGTTTAGCCTAGCTACTGGTTTGCACCAAATTTACTCGGAACCATTACATGTTGCGTTAATGTTTCCAGACTAACCACAAAAGTGTTTTGCTAGATTAAAGTTAAGATACTTGCTGAATACAAACTAACTAATCAGCAGATTTCATGTTAGCTATTTACCGGTTGTGTTAATCAGCAGTGAACTGTTGTTGTTGTTACTATTCATAAACCGGTGACCAATCTAGGCTTTGGCAGTAGGCCTAAATAGCGTAGAAGGCGTCTCAACAAAAAACGTTTACTCACGCATTGCCCACAAAGCACTGTGTGCAAGTCACTAATTCCAATTTGCAAAAACTAGGCCTGGCTTTAAAAGCATTGATATCAAAATGTGTTACAACGAACAAGATTGCCTATCGTAACTCATACTAATTCAACTCTATTCCTAAGCAATGCTATCCAATCTTTCCTAAAATATTTTATGTACCTTTTCACTGTTTTTCCCCCCATTTTACCACCCCAAGAGAATGTGGTCAATGAAACTACGTGCCACATCAAACTGAAAGGAGAATCATTAAAAGTGGAAATAATCTGTGATTCAGATGTGTTACACTTAGAAAAGGAAACGAGAAATGACCACTATAGGGTATGTTGAACAATTGTCTGCATCCAGTGCTTTGGGTCTATGAAAAGCGCAGCGTTAATAAAATGTATTATTTATTTATTTGGAATATTTGAATAGAAACGTGTAGTCCCTCAACATTTTTGTGTTCACATTTGCTATTGTTTGACATATTAAAATAATTAGAACTATATTACTTAGTTGGCGTCATCTGACCCACAAACATACAGTAGGCTATTAATGGGGCAAACGTATGTCTGAATAGGTTTGTAAAATGCAATATGTAGACTATTTTCTAGGTCAAAAATATTTAATATTATATTTTTATAAACAAAGGCAAACAATGTGGATTATGCTGATATATATATATAATCATGACATCATGAAACAAGGGAAAATATGTGTAAACCTATGGGTTCCCAACCTGACAGCTTTAGTCTATGTAGTGTCAGCATTGAGGCAAAATAATGCTATTTATGTTATTAATCAATATTAGAATGCACGTAATATGAATTTCAGATGAAGCTTTAACTTCGCGAGCTGAAATTCATTGCCTGTGATCTGGCTGCTGTGAGAACAGACTCATGGAATTGGTTTGACAATACTTCATTGTATAATCAAATTTTTTTTATTTTATTTTATTTTTTTATTTTAAAAGGGACAGCACATAGTAATCAACATATCCGCAAAGAGCATCAATGGGTACAATGCCAGAGTTAGCTCGAGAGCTATTTTTCATCTGTAGTCCCTAGGCAGGTAAAAGATCATTACAAGACATTTTTACAAAAACATACAGTACATTACATTTCAAAACAAAATACTGTACTGCAGGCCAAATAAACAAGAGCAGGACAGGAGAAAAAAAAGAAGGAGGGAAAAAGGTAAAATGTCACCTATTCAGTTACATGGTTCTATGAGAGCAGCTTTGATTTCCCCTTTAGCCAAGACTTGGGTTTTTGTGTAAAAGTGCGCTAATTATTGCTTGATCTGATGTCTGTGGGTATGGTGTTCCAGAAGTGGGATGATCGGATAGAACAGGTAGATTGGCTAAATTAGCTTTTTCTGTCGGGGGCATCGCAGTCTTTCCTCTCTGTTGCTCGTGTGATTCTGTGACTGTATGTTTTTACAAACTGACATAGTGGAGGGGGTACCAACCCCTGTAACATCTGAAAAGTAAGGCAGGCATCGTTGCATTTGATAAAATTGTCAAAGCTCAATAGTTTGTATTTACCTATTATGTCACAGTGATGGTGTGTAATGGTTTTTTAAATCTAAAACTAAGTGTTTGTTTAAATAAAACTTCAATTGGTCTTAAAACAGTAACTCCAGTGTGTGTCCCTCTTGTGAGACAGTAAGAGATCTGAGACAAAATCATGGAGTGTATAGTGTGGCAGTAGATAAGCAATTACAGATGTGTCTGAAATTAAATAATTGAATTTGACTGTATTGTAAGTATTCTTGAAAGATAAATTGGAGTTGAGAATAATACCCAAGTATTTAAAATCAGATTGAACACATTGAAGTTTCTCCCCGTTCACATGTACATCGGCTTCAGCAACAGTGGGCCTTTTAGAAAAGAACATAGAAACTGTTAACAGTGTCGAAGGCTTTCTTTTGATCTAAACACAGCTCCGACTTCTCCACCTCGGTCCATTTTGGATTTTCCGTTTTCAATAAAACAGCAGTTTGCGGTGTCAGTCGAATGGTGGATTCTAAAACCAAATTGCATTGGGTGCAGAGGAAAGTCCTCTTGATTTAGATGTTCTGTGAGCTGTTCAGCTACCCATTTCTCAATAACCTTAGAGACAACAGGAATTATGCTTATAGGCCTATAAATGGTTATTTTTGACTGATCTCCAGATTTAAGTATTGGGGTGACTATAGCCATTTTCCAAGCTTTTGGGAAGAGACCTTGTGAGATGGATAGATTAATAAGATGTGTAATTGGACAGATAAATGAGTGTGTGTCTTTAAGAATGTAGATTCCAGACCATGTGTATCCTTCGCTTTTGAGTTTTTAATAGAGCCAATAATTTGTGCCACTTTTGACTCAAATTTCTTTAATGGTGAAGACAGATTGGTTTTTATCAATTGGAAAAAAATCCAAGTCCTGTGTACTGAAATGATCTGAGTTCTTTCACAGATTCCACAAAACAATTATTGAATGTTGTTGCTATGGTGTATGGTTAAAGTCCCATGAACTCAAAGCTCCATTGATTTTGTATTTTCTTTTTTTTGCTTCTTTCCGCAAAAGTTTGTTGAGACCATCTCTTCTACTGTTTCTTTTTGCTTCTTTCATAGACCACTTTGTTTCTCAGATCGCTGACTTCCTTTTTGTCACTCTCAGAGTTAGAGTTCTTGGACCTAATTAATGCAATATCCCTGGATTTCATGAGTTGCCTGATTGCTGAATTAATCCAGGGCTATGAGTGCATCTGATGTGGTTTATTTGTATTGTGTTTTCATTGTCTAGTGATTAGAGCCCGACCGATAAGGGATTTTTGAGGCCGATACCGATTTTAGATGGGGCGAGCTTTACCGATTAGCGATATGGCAGCCCATATAGTGAATTTTTTAGCTGGAATGAAAATTGATCTTTTCTAGCACCGATATGACATTTGTTAGCAATTTAAGTGTATTGCTTTTCGTGGTCAAGGAGGTAGATCAAGGATACTCTTCAATTCAATTCGAAAGATTAAAACACTGTATTTATTTGTCAGCTCGAAGTCTTTACAGAAGAACACAATGGGTTAGTACATCTGTGGTCCTCTGGAAGCGCACGCTCGAAGCGCGCACGCTCGCTCCATCTCTGCTACTGTGGTGCTTATATACTGTTTGCTCAAAAGGGGTTTGTACATCACTGGGCGTATAATTCAAACCAATCAAGCGTTCACATGTCCAGTATTTTTCCACTATGATAGAAACTATCTATTTGGTGCTTGGTGTTTTTGCACACAAGCCTGCTTCTGTGGCAACTCCTTTATCTGAAGAATGTTTCTCAGGACAGTTCTGAGGCCCTCCCTCTCAGAACACAGGCCCAAGGTCACCCATTCGAAGCTCAACTACCACAGACAAGTTTATACATTCTATTACAACATATATTTTTATAGGATTAAATGTCAGATTCCCACACTATGCAAAGGTACTCAGAAGGCTACTTTCTGTGAAATAGAGCCAGTTGCTAATTCTTGCTATAACTGTATTGCCCCAGGCAGCCTGGTAAGAACTGAGACATCAGGTGGAAATTACTGTTTTAATGTTCGCCACCACAACCAACACACTTTATGTTCACTTCATTGAGTAGAGTTATTGTGGTTCGGCAATAAATCAAATATACATACATTACGTATAGCACATAATAAAACCAAAAGAATACACAGTACAATAGAAATAGAGTTTACATCTAATACTGGAAGGTGGAAATAGGAAGTATTACAAGAAAATGTACCATCAAAAATCACTAATTCGCATCAAATACTGACATGTCGATCCGGACGTTAATAGAATTGTCATAGGACCTCGGAGTTCGCTGAGAAACAGTAATTTCAGCCGTAATTATTATTCAGTAAAAAAAAATATTATTCGGTAAAAATCACTGACATCTGACATGGTCGTTCCGGACGTGAATAAAATTACTGAATTACCCTCATGAAAATTACATTACCTGACCTCCCCTGGTGAAACTAATCCCGTCGGGATTATGAGGCTGAAATAAAGCCAAATCATAGCTTGGTTTAAGCCAGCTAGCATTTGGTAATAATAATATCACCGTCTACATTAAACAGATAACTGTGATAACAAAATAACGTGCTACGCATTTCCTGCATATACACATACAGCAAGTCGATACAACAGCGCACATAAAAATGTGTATATATCGCAGACAACGCAAATGCGTTTCGAACATGTAAGAGGAGTTCAAGCTAGCAGCTTTGCTATCCTGACAAGCTATGACATCATTTATATAATTGTATTTATTTAATACATTTGCACTGAACTACAACTTATAAAAACACTCCTGACAATAATTACTGAATAAACGGTAACGCTACTTACAGTTGAATACACGCATATAACACCACAAACGATGTGAAACTTATAACAAGTGCTGTGAGTCTCTGACATGCAGCCAGGCAATGAAAAAAGTTAAGAATGCTCTGAGCCTCTGATTGGCTAAGCTGCAGCATTAAAGGAGCACTGATTGGTAGGATTAAGTTACGATGAGTTAACAAACTGAATTCAAGGAGAAGGCAGCCTTTTCACAATATCGGTCCCACATATCGGCCACAAGTCATCCTTGTCGACCGATAGTTATGGTCCAGAAATGCAAATATCGGACTGATATATCGGTCTTCTGATATATCGGTCGGGATCTAGTATTGATTAGCGATTGCTTGAATAGATGATGTAAATTCATTACAGCAGCACTCCATGTTTTTGCTGGAGAGTAGTTTGTTCCATTCAGTCTGTTTAATGGCATTGTCGTAGTTCTCCAGGTTATTCTTTGGTATTTGGAGGTGGTGGTTTTCTTTCCTTGTACAGTATTTTAATCTTTAGTTGGTAAGTTTTTGAGCAATCAGGGTAATGTTATGATCAGACAATCCAGTGCTGATGTATGTTTTGATTATTCTTTCCGGCTTATTGCTAAAGATTAAGTCTATTTGGGTTTCAGATTTACCAGCTATTCTGGTTGGTCCTACTACTAATTGTGTTAGTTTTTAAGGAGGCTATGCAACTAGTCACAGAATATGTTGGTGGAGGATGGGGGTCAATATTAACATATAATGAGGAATGACATTTGGGGTGAGAGTTCCACGTTCAGACCAAGGCATTCCAGTTTAGTATTTTGTGATCATTTAGTTTCATTGCATTTGATTGTATCTTTAATGACCCCCGCCCCCTCTGCCCTCAGCCCTCAGCCCTGTCTTTTCTAAAAATATTCTATCCTGGGATGGTCAGTGCCGCAATAGGTGAGAATTTATCCAGCCATGATTCTGAAAGGCACAAGAAATCCAAGTTGGAATCGACCAATAAATGTTGAATTTGATCGCTCTTTGAAATCACGCTGTGGATGTTTAAATGTCCTCCGAGAAGTCCCCTCGGTTTCTCTCGCGGATTCCAGGGAACTTTGGCATTATTAATTGTTTGGAAGTAAGTGGAGGATCTTTTCATTCTAGCTCCTGAGTCAGTTTGAGGGTTACCACTTTTATGAAAACCTTTATCAGTCTTTACTTTTATTGTATTTCTCGGGACTGGTGCAGGATTCTGGTTAACTATCTGTCCAGGACAGAAACTTTTTGAAATTCCTAGAAAGTCATTGATGAAATAGAAATATTGTTAGTTGAAATTCCTTCTCCCACTTTCGGTGATCAGGTTAAAGAGAAGATCTGGCACTCACCCATATCGGACTGGCGTTCCTGAATGCGCTGCTCACTGGTATCAGTTAGTCCATTTTCGCGGAATACTCCAGATCCAGGATTTTTGTGAACGTCACCCGAGAGGAGAAGCGTTACAAACAGGTCGTTGAGGAATTTTTGGGTATGTTTTCTGGTATGTTTTCATTTTGTGTATTTGTCCATTAAAAACACTCCTATTCTGATTTCTGTGAAGAATCGTCTCCGGGCAGATGTTGCCGATGTCATAGATTCCGAATTTCAGCTTCTGCACGGTCTCAAAAACGTCCTTTTCTGCAGGTGCTTCACCGATGGCTGATTGTGTTTGCGGAGAAGCCGGCCAGTCCTCCATTTTTTTACCATCTTTGAACTAAAAAAAATAAAAATAAAAATAAACCTGCCAAGTTCAGCGTCTCATATAGTGAGCGCCGTACTGTCTAGTTCAAAATGTAGCTACGGGTCGTTCAGCTAACACGTCTTAAGTTTCTCTGACGTGTACCGGGAACCTGTGGCAGTGTTAAACCATAATGTGAAAGATTATTATTGTGTATATCGAAACAATTCATTATGGTTAGTCTGAATAATATTGATCCATATAGCCTATTCTTTGCTTTCAGGCTTCAACTACATACACGTGAGCATGTCTGTTTTGCCAGCTGTAAATCATTTTCAGTCTTACTGTCCGCTATAATATTAGCCATCTGCCAAGGTGCAAACGTAGGTGGCTTTGACATTTTGATTGTTTTATTGTATGTTACGCCCAGGATACACTGATAATTAATGAAGAGACTAAGTTCAGCCCATTTGCACCGAGCACCGTACTTGGCGCTCAAATACCACCCCTTCTAATGACAAAAAGTGGTTTTGGACACGCCTTTAATGCACTTGCGATTTAGACCGAGCGCTAAGACCGTCAAGATGGAGCCCAGGGACATTAATGGACTGAGGGAAGTTGTCCATATGGCCCTACCCAGCCCAGTCCTCAGGTCACTATACAAGGTCTTTTGTTTTTCCCGGTTTGATCCGTTTCATGTTCCAGGAGCTTTTCGCACAAACCAAGCTGAGACGAACAAAAATCTGAACTTACACATGTTCTGATGCACTTCAGAATGGGCTTTCTTCCACCCTGCTCTAGGAAACTAAGTAAACAACGTGGCAGTTAAAACCATTTTTCCCCACCTCATGATGCAAGAGCGCCCCCTGTGGTCAGTCAGGCTTCTGCAGGGCTGCAGAGTGTAATGAATGTCAGCTGCTACAGTTGGACCTGTTTGATTGAGGCTAAATCCCTTCTCCCGTACCTCCAGGAGCTGCCCTTCTGCACACCTTTGAGCGGCAGGATGATGGAGGCAGGAGTGTGTCTGAGACAGGACACAGAGACAACACTACTGGAGCTTACTGAGCAGCACAGGATCAGACAGAAAGAAGAGGAACTCAGTGGGCTGGAGTCTGTCCACATGGCAGAGTCAGGGACAGAGTGTGCTGCACCAGGACTCAACACACTGGAGCCAGAATGTGTTTCAGCACACAGTGGGGTCAGTGATGTACACCACACACACACATCAATGATAAAAACAGAAACTGATCTGGGCTCCACCCACTCTGGGGATATTAAAACAGAGAGCCTCTCCAGTACAGAGCTGGAATATGAAACCCATCTGCATCCTGACCAAATCAAAACAGAGGCTGATGATGGAGGATACCTGAAACCTGAACCAATCAGTGACGTACTGGATATTAAATGCGTTGATATTAAGTGTGATCAAATTAAGTGGGAATGCAGTGAAAGTATAGTGAGTGATCTCATGAACACTGTGATGAATGGCGCTGGTGTTAATCAGAAAGACCAAACTGAATCATGGCAATGTGCAGGAGAGCCAAAAGCAAGTAGTGAAAAAGAAGGACGTCATGATCTGCAGACCCAATATGGGCAATTAACTCATCACTGTGGCTATGAAAATAATCAGACCGGAATTTTCCAGAAAAGCACAAACAGTAGGAGCAAACATTGTAGGGAAATTAATGAGAAAATGGAACCCATGATAATTAATTCAAGTAAAAACCCAAGCCTTCTGAATTTGTTTAAAAACAAGACAATTAATCCGAATGAGGGGGAAATTTATACAGGTGAAAGGCCGTACAAGTGTACATGGTGTGTGAAGTGTTTTATTAGAAAGTCCACTTTAATTACACACCTGAGAATTCATACAGGTGAAAAACCCTACAAGTGTACACAATGTTTGAAGTGTTTTACTACAAAGTCAGCTTTAATCACACACCTACGAATTCATACAGGTGAAAAGCCCTACAAGTGTACATGGTGTGTGAAGTGTTTTATTAGAAAGTCTGCTTTAATTACACACCTAAGAATTCATACAGGTGAAAAACCCTACAAGTGTACACAATGTTTGAAGTGTTTTACTACAAAGTCAGCTTTAATCACACACCTACGAATTCATACAGGTGAAAAGCCCTACAAGTGTACATGGTGTGTGAAGTGTTTTATTAGCAAGTCCGCTTTAATTACACACCTGAGAATTCATACAGGTGAAAAACCCTACAAGTGTACACAATGTTTGAAGTGTTTTACTACAAAGTCAGCTTTAATCACACACCTACGAATTCATACAGGTGAAAATCCCTACAAATGTACACAGTGTGAGAAATGTTTTAGTCAAAAAAAGTCTTTAGATGGACACATGAGAATTCATACAGGTGAAAGGCCGTACAAGTGTACATGGTGTGTGAAGTGTTTTATTAGAAAGTCTGGTTTAATTACACACCTAAGAATTCATACAGGCGAAAAGCTCTACAAGTGTACACAGTGTGAGAAGTGTTTTAATCAAAAACCTTTTTTAGATGGACACATGAGAATTCATACAGGTGAAAAATCCTACAAGTGTACACAATGTGTGAAGTGTTTTATTACAAGCTCAGGTTTATTTAAACACCTGAGAATTCATACAGGCGAAAAGCCCTACAAGTGTACACAGTGTGAGAAGTGTTTTAATCAAAAACCTTCTTTAGATGGACACATGAGAATTCATACAGGTGAAAAACCCTACAAGTGTACACAATGTGTGAAGTGTTTTATTACAAGCTCAGGTTTAATTAAACACCTGAGAATTCATACAGGCGAAAAGCCCTACAAGTGTACACAGTGTGAGAAATGTTTTACTCAAAAAACTTCTTTAGATAGACATCTGAGAATTCATACAGGTGAAAAACCCTACAAGTGTACACAGTGTGAGAAGTGTTTTAATCAAAAACCTTCTTTAGATGTACACATGAGAATTCATACAGGCGAAAAGCCCTACAAGTGTACTCCAGTGTGAGAAGTGTTTTAATCAAAATACGAGATTCTTATCTGGGAATTCATACTGATGAAAGCCCTATACGTCTACACTGTCAGAAGTGTTTTAGTGCAAATTCAGCTTCAGATCGACACCTGAGAATTTTATAGGTGAAAAGCTATGCAAGTGTACACAGTGTAGGAAGTGTTTTTCTCAGCTCTGATTAATGTAGCCACCATACAAGTGAATAGCATTTTTTTTACCTACTTAGTTTTTCAGTATATCTATTTTAAATGACCCCCCCAGAAAATTAATACCAGGTTCTCATAAAAGCATACTTTTATCAGGGTTCATACAGATCCTTGAAAGTCTTGAAAATGCTTTATTCTGAAAGCTCCATTTTCAAGGTTAGAAATATGCTTGAATTTTGAATAAACTACTTGAAAATGCTTCAATTTCCATAACTCGTAGTCATAGTACTTGTTGGGAGGAAACAAAAAATAGTTCATATTTGTTAGTTAAAATAGTTTTCCTTTTGTGAGTGAGGTTATCTGTGATGTCTTCTCTTCAATTGCGTGCACTGTATTACCAAATTTACCATAGAACAGTTAGTTGAAGGGGGCGACAGTGTCGACGACACGCTCCTGCCATCATGCCTGGCTGCTGGTTCAGTGAAAATTGGTTTCAAAATTAGTGTTACAGGCTGTGGCTACAGCGAGGGCCGGTCTCACGCAAGGCTTACTTGCAAGTTTTGCAAGAAAGACATTGACATATACATGATGGGGATAGCACTTATACCCAATGCTAAAGGTAATCGGAGCAAACGTGCTTTCCGTCAAAACTGTCCAATGTTAACGTTTCAGCGGCAGTAAATAAAAAAAATTACTAATTTTAAAGACAAACAAGAATAATAGCTGGGAATGGGTACATGCGTTGCTGATGATGCATTGGCGATTTATAATTTACAAATTATTAATTCATGCATGGAAATTATAGTGGGGCACACATTCATGGTGCGTTTATCCTGATCATTTTTCAGCCAACGGCAAAGTGCTAACACTCGGGTGTTAGTTAATACTGTGTATGACATAGATATAGTTTGAGTTTTTTTGTGCTACACTTTGTCGGCATCCAGATAGTTGTGTTACCAGAAGAGAGGGAGCTAGCCAGCTAATAAAAAATATATATTATTTCGGATGAACTGTTATGGTATCTTACGTTGCTGTTGTTTTAAATAATAGGCCTATTCAGTTGACGTAGTTAACTTGCATACGACTAAGCTGAAATCATGTAGCTACTATTGTTAATTATATTGCTAACTAAGTAGCAAAGTTAAACGTGTTTGATTCCACAGTTTTAAGCCTCAAGTTGGCCGACGTTAGCTTACAATTTGCTTTAGAAATCTTGCTTAGGGATCGAACACCTGCTTTCCCATATGTAAGGTCTGTAAGAATAATAATAGAAAATGTTGACGATATTATTTCAAAGCGATAGTGGACAGGCCTGCTTGCATTGCTGCGGTTTAGCTGGCAAGCTAAAGTAATATGCTGCAGTT
The DNA here is from genome assembly GCA_022702515.1 of Ilyophis sp. 1 JC-2022. Classification (NCBI taxonomy): domain Eukaryota; kingdom Metazoa; phylum Chordata; class Actinopteri; order Anguilliformes; family Synaphobranchidae; genus Ilyophis; species Ilyophis sp. 1 JC-2022. The sequence goes on along the minus strand of CM040405.1, from coordinate 63,632,139 downwards.
AATATAGTTTTCTAGCTTAACACTTGGCTAAGTATAAAGCTCAACTGTAGTTATGTACTATTTTTAATTCTATAGTTGGTTAGTAAGCAGACTTCAACAAGAAATGTTGCCAGATACTGATTCCAAACTTTTAATTCCATATTTTAATCAAATGTCCTCAAGTTGTGGTTGGCTAATAGTTTACCCATCATACACAACACAGAGAGACAGGCAGCAGTCGGTGCAGCTCCAGAAACACAAACAAAGCTGTATTTTTCAAGGAAAATTATTTCAACCATTGTGACATTCGAGTTTATTTCATTAGAACAATTTTTGATTTGATTGATTTTTCTTTATCTCCTCACACATGCACAGACAAACACATATATTCACATGCGTGCACATGCACACAGTATGATACTTTTGCAAGTAAAGATGCAAGTGGAATCAAAGTTGTTGTTTTTTGGTATTGAATTTATATTCACTAAGTCCAAGTGACAAGTCAATATTCTCTCAACAAAATAATAATAAATAAATAAATACTGTAGCATATTGACGTCAAATATAAATGCACCTGATCTTGCTCATGTTTCACGGCTTTTCATTACCAAAAAGAGCGGTATTTTGAATGTAGAATTAATCATGCTTTTTCATTGATGAGATTATCTTTTAATTGGACAATGTTGAATTTAAATGCTGACATGCTTGAAAATTCAAATTATTTACCTTGCTGGAAAAGATCTTTAATTTCACTTTAGAAAAGCTGTATGAACCCTGTTTGTGTGATGTAATGTATGTTATCAATTTGGGTCAATTACATTTTATTTGTATTGCTGTTTTTACAGAGACACTGTTAGAAAGAAAACCGAGGTGGGTGGGGGGAGGAAACTATGGCCGAAACCAGGCCTGAAATCTTGTCAATTATAAATTTATCAGGCAATCAATGAGTTGAGCACTGGGCTATTCACTTTGTGCAGGAATTGTCTCAAATGTTCACCCAATATAAAGAAACTCCGAATAATTTTTACTGAATGTACATTTACTCAGTGGAAGGTTTGTCTGTCTTGCACCATTTAACTCATTCAATGCCAGAGTGTTCTGGAACACTAAGCCTCAGCAGTGCCAAGCCAATATGGCTGTTGACATTCAAAATGTTTTGATTGATCCTGTCAATGTGCAAGCTTCTACTAAAACACATTATTTACCTATTCAACAATTTTTTGTCAATGAAGATAGATGGCACGAAATAGCACACCTTCTGGTTCACTAATAGAACAACGTCAAACAATATGGAAATATAAATTATTTTCAGTGCTTTTTAGTTTGGGTAACATGACTCTTACATGGGTGATGTGTAATAATAGTGAAAACAGTTTTTCATAACTATAGATATGTTACAATGAACAATACAAATGATCACTGGTTATTTATATAGATATGTACAAATGAGCTGTCCATGTGAGTTGCTTTGTATCAACCGTTTCAAACAGAAACACTTATCCTGAGGCAAAAATAACGTAGGCTAAAATCTGTGGTGTGAGGGACTAATCAAAAACGGAATCAACAAAACGATGGTCACTAGAGGAGATATGGGAAATAACTGGACAGAAGTGGAAATCAATGAATTATTTCATTTCGGAAAAGTGATATTATAAAACTCATTGATGGTAGGCTACTGTCTGTGACTCAATGTTTACCAGACGATCGTGGAATGACTGAAAGCTAGGGCAGTAAGGCAAACAAACCCAATAAGTTTGGCATTGCATTACAGCGCAGCCTTCGCTTATGGAACGCCAAATGGGTCATATTTGACCTGCCCACGCGCACGTTTTCTTAATGTCGTACGACCCTTCCTTAACGCCATACGGTGTTTCTGAAATGCCGTTTCACGTTGTCTTACACAGGCGCGTGTGTAACAAGGAAATTGCGTTTTGTGAATTAAGACTTCAGAGACGTCTATGTATTAAGGCAGAGAAACACCAGCAACGTCTCGCGGGATCACGTGCACCACAAGCGAATGCTCGTGACATTAGGCTTGTTTGAGATGAGCTAGGCCTGCCAAGCGCATTGCATGATGGTTAGAATGTTGTCCGACTTGCTCTGGAAATCCGATTGCACGAGCCGCAGATCTCACAGGAGCGAGGCGCTCGCAGTTTTCAGGGCTAGGCGATGCAAACTCGAAAATACGATGTGCGTTTCTCCAATGACAATATCGGTCCTTTTATTGTGAAATTCGGAGCGAGGAGAACTTTTATTATGAAACGTACACACAGGGGAGCAAATAGCAATCGCTTTCACAAAACTAAACGCACATGCAACAATATTATTATATTCTTTTTAAAAGAGCATTTTGGTTGTTAGATTCCAGAAAACACAGGATGAGATGTTGATCTCCTTGTGCAAGCACATGCAAATAACTGGTGGACTTGCCGATGAATGGCGGATAGTAGACTTGAAGAAGAATCGTGGGAAGAATTGAATTTACGGGACGCATCATCAGTAGTGTTCCTCTGGGTCATAGGGTGTTTCGGCCTTTGACACTATACACCCTCCCCAGAGGCGGCCAGCTACAGGCTGATCAGACCTGAGCTTGCGTCCCAAGCCCAATTAGCCATGAGAGTCACCTTGTTGTCAAGTGGCAAACATCTCAGGGGACTATGCATGGCAGGGGCGTCCTGTTCCCTGAGTCGAGCTTAAGCTGACCGCATACCTCCTGGAACGCTACTTAGGGGCCCAACTAGGGTCGTTCCTCTTCAGCCAGAGCCACTGGCTGCTTCTTTCTGCTGCCTCTGATGCAGCTTTAATGGCTGTTCGCTGGTTCTGGCCCCTAACTCCCAAGTCCCTCAGCAATTTTGTGGTAGATGTTCCCACAAACCCTCTGCACCCAACCTCCACTGGGCGGACTTCCGCGTTCCAGCCGCGATGTTGTGCTTCGGCAGACTTGTTTTGACGTTTTCAATAGGCTAATTGTTTTATATATGTTACGAGTGTTGCGCTTTTCTGCCATGGACAATTATGTTTTTATTTCATGAAAGTTTTGGCCTGCGTTAAAATGTCTCCATCAGTAGGCGATATTTGCGCAAATTTGATGCTCCTTCATATAAAAAAAAACTAAAATGGTTATTGAATGTTACATTTGGACTTGCAAGGAATGCATTTCATGCAACTGAAAAGCCTCGACAAGCTGTTCAGAATATACTCCGTTCTTCTCACGTAGCCTATGTCTGCATAGAGGGGGAGAGGGGGTTGGGTTGGCCCGCCAAGTAATTTGAATCTTAGAAAATGTATTGGGAACTCCTGCAGTAGGTTATAGCTGCAATTAACTAATGTATAGCATCACAGAATGATAATGGCTGTCGGTACAAAACTAGATTGTGATGACAATACCTACACCAAAAACACACTTAATGATGATGGCTGCGACATTTGGATAGGTAGGCGTATGCAAAATTTGCCCTTTCAACTTCATCTATCGTACCAGGATCCGTCCGTTTAATCATTGTAGTTATTCATAGAAACGTCCTCATTTTTAGTAAAGTATCGCATGCCGATTTTGGAAATTAATTATTTTTGTACAGGTAACAACACAGCTTGCTTATCACACTTATCAAACTTGGCAACTAAAACAAAGTGATTTTGTTCCGTACAATAGTAGTTCCATGGTAGTTTTTAGTGACGAAAACATTATCACAATAAAAATGCCAAGCACTTTATTTTCTCATATTATATTTGTAGAAACAATCCCATGTGTCACACAGCTCCCTGTATTTATCCACTTTGTCTTATTTATTTTGGCAGTAACAGGTGCGATGTATCCATGCACACTGAAGTGATAATAGATTTTTAATGTAGTGAATAGAACCCATGTTCATATCCCATCTCTTTTTAAAATGAATATCAGCGAAGCAATTGTGAATTAAGATTTTAGTTACATTATACCTAAGATATATATATGAATTAAAATTTAATGTTTTTCAATAAATTTAATATTTTATAGAAATTTAATAACTTCTCTTTGTTTCTTAATAATAATAATAATGTTGTATAAACTAAAATAATAAAAAATTATAAAAAAATCAAGTTTATCTTGGTTAAAACAGTTATGAAAGATAACGGCATTATGGACTGTTTGTTGTACGGCAAAATGACTAACGGCAATAAGATAAAAAATTAAATGCTTTAAAACCAAAAAAAACTATGCAAAACAGCGAAAATTACGCTTCGCGGCCGTGCTGCGAAAAATGGCACGCGCGCCGAAACCGCCGATAATGGCGCACAATAGCGCCGCGCGGCGCGCTAGTTCTTTCGCGGCGCTGGTATGTTCGCTGAAAGGTTATAATGTTCGCGCTGGTGAAATGGTGGGTGACAGCGCGCGCGCGCTGGTATTGCGCTTTGTGGGTTATTCGGACGCGTTGGAATGGTCGGGGGTTTGAAATGGCGCTTCACAGCTGGTATGCTTGTTTTTGGCCTTTTGGAATGGCTCGCTGATGGAGGTTATGTTGTAAATTTTTTGCGGTTCTAAAAAATGAAAATAATTCAGAAGAAGGAAAAGTTGTAGTAAACCAGGTAAAAAAAAAGTTAAGTCAAAGTAAAAGAAAAAAATTAACTAAAATTTGAATTTTAGACATACAGTTTAAAAAGTACAGTTTAGGAAAACCAATTATTATTTTACCTTTTTTGATTTTTTTGAATTTTGTTTTTTTACCTCAACTTTTTAGAGATGCAATTGATGCTTTTTTAATTTTGTTCAATTTTTTTTTCAGTAGTTTGTTATATTGCTTTTTTGATTTTCCCATATTTCTTTGTTCAATTGGTTGATATTCTTGGTAATGGTGCAGAAATGTGTTGCTACAAATTGACAGGGATGTTGGTTTCCCCATTCCCCCGATGTTGGTTAAAATGTTTAGACATGAAATGTAAGAAAAAATAAAAAAAAAAAAAAAAAAAAAAAAAAAAAAAAAAAAATAAAAAAAAAAAAAAAAAAAAAAAAAAAAAAAAAAAAAAAAAAAAAAAAAAAAAAAAATAATTATATTTATTTTTATTTTTTTTTTTATTTTTTTTTTTTGTTTTTTTTTTTTTGCCAGTTGGCACTTTAGTAAGGGTAACTTTTTCTTTTGTCGATTATTTTTAGACCTATTACTTGAAGTCTTTATACGATTGAACGCGTTAAATAATACATTTAAATTAAAATTTAATACCAAAAAAAAAAAATTCAAGGTTCAAAAATGGTATGAGGAAAGCTCTAATTGTATAAATAAAAAAGTAAAAAAGTGAAAAAAGACATAAATGTGAAGAAATAAATGTGAATAAAAAAACAGAAAGTTTTTTCAAGGATTAATGAATGAAATAATTAATAAAATGAATTTAATACCATTTTTGAAATAATGGACTATTATTGAATTATAATTTTTTATTTTTGTATTTTTTGTGTTCTGTGTTGGTGTTTTCCAGTGGTTCAGTGACAGTTTGCATTCAGTATCATTGGTATTAATATTTTAGACAGATTTTGGAAAAAAACAAAACAACGAAAAAAAATGTATTTTCAGTATCTATTTTATATTATTATTATATTGTTGTATTGTTATTATTGAGACTGTCATTTGTGATTTTTGTTGTAATTGTGTAAATGTGTTAATGTAAAAAAAGAAAAATGTAAAAAATTTTAAATATACAAATAGAGAAATAATGTGCATTGCAAACATTGCATTCTGAAAATGAACTGAACAGACAGGCGCTGTGTTTTTTTTTTTATTTTTTTGCCAATTGTGTTGTTGTGTGTGCGCCAAGCTAAAGCTTGAGATATACTACTATATACGGTATACTAAAAAAACTACTTTATTTAATTAAAATGCATTTTGATTGTGTGCACACCCAAGGATGCATTGAAATGTGTTTTTCTCCTGTAATACGTGGTTTGTAATGTAGTTTAACTGCTGTTGCACATAACTCATAACTAATTGTGCAATAAATAAATTTGACTCATATGGGATGTGAACTGTTTTAATCATTTGAGACATTTTCCTTTTGTCTGTACATGTAAACTTCATATACTGTATATCTCAATTAAAATAACAATTAATAGTTTGTTTTTCTCAATTGTTCAGACACTAAAATTGGTATTATGACCCTATAAATAAGTCATTAAGTTTATGTTCCAACATATAGACAATTTTTTCTAAATTATAAGCACTATTTTGCTTGTTTTAACACAAATTTCAGTCTCTAACTATTTCTGAATACATTTCACACAATTCTGTTTTGGGCACAATTTTCAAAAAGTATATCTCTTGTTTTCATGTGAAACACACTGCCATTAAAACTATAAACTACAATATCAATTAACACACACATTCTTCACAGGCAAAACACTAGTTGATTTAATTATTCAATCAGCAATCAGAGCTTTAACACAAATAAAATGGCAAAACGTGAGCTCTTGTATGGGGAACAATGGCTGATGAACATTTAGAAATGCGAATAGGTACCTGCTCTATTGTTATTTACTGTAACATATCAATACTCACTGATTCCTGTACTGCAGAGTACCTAATTTATACTACTACAATGGGACCACAGTACAGACATCATGGTGTGCACAAGCTAAGCTGGCAGTATCCCTCATGTACATACTGAAGACACCCCTGCATGGAGCAAATACAGGAGAGCCTGTCCCCTCTGCAGCTCAGAGTAGCTAAGCACGGTCTTAGCATCTTACCAGCCTTACTGTAAAGAGGACCTGATACACAGGGAAATATGCGTTTCACAGTGCTGCAGAAATGAGCCCCGCACACATATACACACTCACACGTGCGCACACACACACACACACACACACACACACACACACACACACGTTGTCATATGGGACAACGTGAGTTTCCACCGTGATGCTCTGTTTCGGAGTTGGTTCAATTAAACCATTGCTTTTTAATTTCTCAGTCATGCCAAGGGTGGCTGTGTCATTCCAAAAAACTGTTTTCCCACTGCTTGGCCCGAGAAAATATAATGTGTGATGAGAATATGTGGCCTGATCAAGAGCAGAGACCAGACTCATTTATTTTTGGTTTTACTTTTACATTTTTTGTTTACTCCCAGTAGTTTTTTCCCCCCCATTTTCTCCTGTTTTTATTTTACTTTCTACAACATTTTTGTAATTTGAAAAAATAAAAAATAACAATATTTGAGTTGGCCAGTACACTCAAACAATACTAAAGCCTAACTAATATAATGGTAATAGTGTCTTAGATTTTTTAAACCAGTGTGTTATTGGCATTTTCAGTTGAAGTCAGAAGTTTACATACTTAGGTTGAAGTCATTAAAACTCTTTTTTTAACCACTCCACAGATTTCATGTTGGCAAACTATAGTGTTGGCAAGTCAGTTAGGACATCTACTTTGTGCATGGCACAAGTAATATTTCCAACAATTGTTTCAGATTATTTCACTTTTAATTCACTAAATCACAATTCCAGTGGCTCAGAAGTTTACATACACTAAGTTGACTGTGCCTTTGAACAGCTTGGAAAATTTCAGAAAATGGTGTCATGGCTTTAGAAACTTCTGATAGGTTAATTGACATTATTTGAGTCAATTGGAGGTGTTTGTGTACCTGTGAATGTATTTTAAGGTACCTTCAAACTCAGTGCCTCTTTGCTTGACATCATGAGAAAATCTAAATAAATCCAAGAACTCCAAGAAAGAAAATTGTGGACCTCCACAAGTCTGGTTCATCCTTGGGAGCAATTTACAAATGCCTAAAGGTACCACGTTCGTCTGTATAAACAATGGTACGCAAGTATAAACACCATGGGACCACGCAGCCGTCATACCACTCAGGAAGGAGACTCGTTCTGTCTCCTAGAGATGAACGTGCTTTTGTGCGAAAAGTGCAAATCAATCCCAGAACAACAGCAAAGGACCTTGTGAAGATGCTGGAGGGAACAGGTACAAAAGTATCTATATCCACAGTAAAATGAGTCCTTTATCGACATAACCTGAAAGGCTTCTCAGCAAGGAAGAAGCCACTACTCCAAAACTGCCATAAAAAAGCCAGACTACAGTTTGCATCTGCACATAAATATTACTTTTTGGAGAAATGTCCTCTGGACTGATGAAACAAAAATGTAACTGTTTGGCCATAATGACCATCATTATGTTTGGAGGAAAAAAGGTGAGGCTTGCAAGCCGAAGAACATCATCCCGACCGTGAAGCACGGGGGTGGCAGCATCATGTTGTGAGGGGGCTTTGCTGCAGGAGGGACTGGTGAACTTCATAAAATAGATGGCATCATGAGAAAGGAAAAATATGTGGATATATTGAAGCAACATCTCAAGACATCAGCCAGGAAGTTAAAGCTTGGTCACAAATGGATCTTCCAAATGGATAATGACCCAAAGCATACTTCCAAAGTATGGCAAAATGGCTTAAGGACAACAAAGTCAAGGTATTGGAGCGGCCATCACAAAGTCATGACCTCAATCCAATCGAAAATTTGTGGGCAGAACTAAAAAAGCGTGTGCGAGCAAGGAGACCTACAAACCTGACTCAGTTACACCAGTTCTGTCAGGAGGAATGGGCCAACATTCCAGAAATGTATTGTGAGAAGCTTGGGGAAGGCTACCTGAAACATTTAAATAGTTAAACCTTTTAAAGGCAATGCTACCAAATACTAACATGTGTATGTAAACTTCTGACCCACTGGGAATGTGATGAAATAAATAAAAGCTGAAATAAATCATTCTCTCTACTATTATTCTGACATTTCACATTCTTAAAATAAAGTTGTAATCCTAACTGACCTAAGACGGAATGTTTACTAGGAATAATGGATTTGGCTAAGGTGTATGTTTCAACTTCAACTGTATAATTTGTATTAATTTGTTGACTAGTGTTTATTTGAAGAAAAAATCTCATTTTGGGATGAGAGTGTATGGTTTTGAAAATAGTGCTTGATTTTGACAAGAGATACATGACGTTTTGCAGAAAGAGTTATCCGTGTGGGTTTTATGTTTAGAATTTTGAGAAATTAGTTTTAATTTCAGAAAATGTGTCAAACAATTGAGAAAGACTGTAAACCAAATGGGGCAAATATGTTTTTATAAAACTCTGATTCAATTAGATCCTGAATAATCCAGATATGGATGGATCACTTTAAGGGTTGTTTTTCCTGAATCATTTCCCTATTGAACTCTATGGAAAATAAATCAGGAGAAAGAACCCTTCAACCCCTTACAGATTACTGGATTAATCTGCAAGCACATGAAGAGTATTATCCCACAAAACATGGAACTAGTATATGTTTGGAGACAAAGTAAAAACCTTTAGTTTTATTAATTCAGGTCATAAAATGGCAGAGGACATTGAAATATCTCACTGGATTATTATTCCAAGGCTAGCATAGCATTATTCCAAGACCTCAGCTAATAGTATATTTTAGCGTACAGGATAACATTTAAGTTGAGGTGGTATGAATCCGATACAAGTAGTAGAACAATTCTTACAATGAAATTATAGTCCACGTATTCCAATACATACAGATGCTTGCTGACTTCCTACCAGCAGGTAAACAATCAGTTCACAGTGTTTCCCCTAAGTTTTTTTTTCTGGAGCGGTGGCTCATAAGGTGGCGGCGGGGGTGGGGATGGCGGTTGGGCGGGGGGTCTGGGGGTACTCCCCCAGAAATTTTTTTATTTACAAGAGCTCATTTCATGCATTTCTGTGACTTTTGAGAGGTAAAATAACAGTGTTTCCCATACCATTAAACAATAGCGCCGCACCAGGAATTTGGCCGTTGCTACTCTATTATGTAGTACCTGTATTATGTATATAAAAATGCGCCATTTAGTACCTGACAATAAACTACAGTATGCGTATACTCTCATTTGATACCAATGACCATGAAAGCCTACCCAGCTCAATCTCCAAAGGTCTAACACAAATAAAATTTGCCCATTAGTTAAACATCTGCTTTCACTCTGCTTCTGCTTTTTTGTACTGAAAAAAGATAGAAAACAATTAATCAGCAAAAACATTTTTTATTTTGGGGGTTAGGGTTAGACCTCTCAAATGGTCGTTTTGTTGCACATTGTGCATGTTATATCACTGCATTTTATTTTTCTTTCTTTTGTAAAGAAAATCTCCATAGCCTGTCGGTAGGGGAATTCTCCAACTGGTGGCCCATTTATGGAGAGACGCATGCAGGCTGCCAGGTGTTCTCCTTGCAGACGGTTCCTCAAGTCTGTTTTGATCTGCAGGTAGAGAAATATCTCATGATAACATTGTAGGGGATGGACAGATGACACCTTACTAACTAGTTATGATCTCCTTAATGCCACCAAAAAATATGTATTACCCTGTTCATTGTGGAGAAGTCTCGTTCACAGTTTACACTGCTGATGGGGATGGTGAGGGCAATGGCAGCTAGCTGGCTCATGCTTGGGTAGATTTGCCCAAGTTCCTCATATTGTGAGGTCAGCTCCTTCATAATGGACAGCTGATTTCTGTCCTGTCACCTTTTTCTCTGTCTAACGTTACGTTAGCTTACCGTTAGCTAATATAAGTAAGTTAACTTACCTAACGTTAATTTTACAGTGTTTCACAAACTTAGGCTCCCTATCGATGCCTGTAGCTTAACGTTGTTAGCCTAAAACTTCAGATAGCTACCTGCTCATCACTTCTCCCTTGTCCTCTGCTCTTCGTGAAATAATTTAGAATGCTCATCTGACAAAGGAACAAATTCATGGCATCGATATCAAGAAGACACACAAGTTAACGTTAGCTAGCTGGCTAACATAAAATGACGTTAGCCTTGTAATAACGTTAGCGATCTAGCTATGAATAGCTATTATTTAACCGCTGTATGCCTAACATTAGCCAGTATCAAACCAGAAATCAGAAGCTAGCTAGCTAGCTAGTTAGCTAACGTTACTGATAGCCTACATTTCATGATGGGAATGGATAACGTTAAAGTAACGTTAATCCTCAACGAGCTATCTATATAGCCATCTAACATTATTAAATGGTTATGGTTCTATTCCATACATTTGGAAAAGTAAAACAGTCATTAAAACAAGAAAATCCTCTCAGTGACTGACTTAACTTACCTCAGAATATTTCAGAATCCTCTTGCGCTGTATGTGACCGTCAATTCGCGCTGTCTGTCACTGACTTGATAGATGCGCGCTCTAGATTTCATCCGCGTTCGAGAGCGTGAACTTGAGAACGCACCAGCAGGCGCTCGGAAATGCAGCTAAAAGCAGCGCGCGCACGCACCGCTTTGGCGTCATTAGTATCAAATGAGAGCATGATCATACTGTAGTTTATTGTCAGGTAGGCTACTACATAATACAGTAGCGGCGGCCAGATTCCTGGAGCGGCGGTGCGCCGCTATTGTTTAATGGTATGGGAAACACTGGTTCACCTTTGGTAATCAGGATATGGGACACACTTTTGTAAACCATCCTACTATGCAAAAGGGAGACAATTATGACGAGTTCAACAGAAAGTGGGAATGGGGAGATTAATTGGGAGAAACGGAAGAAGAGCATAATTAGCCGACTTTGACACTTAAGGCTAACTACATCATTAGGCTACTATTAGTAAACAAATATCCAACAGCCGACTGTAAACCATGTTATAGCAGGGAAACTGTGCAACGTGTAATCTTTGAGTGTACAAGTTACTCCAGAAAGAGAAAGAGAAGGGCTTTATGAAGAATTATGCAGGTGTAGAATGAAGAAAATAGATTTCACTACAGTGCTTTTATTCCGGAAGTATAGAACAGTGTACTTATTTTAAAAAACGTGATTGATAGGAAGGATTTAGATTCTGATGCACTCCAGTTCAGTAGGTGGCGGTAATGCTTAATATGGTTACCTGGCGGTAATGCTTAATATGGTTACCTCTCGCCAAAGAAAACTAACAACAAAAGCCGATCATATGCTTTGTGGTCACACCATCGAGCGAGTTCAGTGACACACAGCAACACGCGCATGAGATAATTCGGCGCTGAGAAATACATCAAGTTGAATTACGTTGAATCAATTGAGTCACCAACAAATAGGGGTAAGTTTTTAAAATTATAATTTTTTTTTTTAATTCATGCATAATCTTGGTGCTTTTGCCATTCGGTTGATTTTGTTTAGGCTACCAACAAGCTCCAAATCGGGTTACTTTAATTTCACGGTTTACATACGGTAACGTTAACGTTAGGTTTTCTGTTTGCTAAGTTACATTCGCTGCAAAAACACAAGTTGCACAGAAACACCCACTTGTTTATACCATGTTTTGTTAATAAAACTGAATACATACCAATCGATGGCTTTGACAGTAGGCCTACATAGGCCTAGATGTCATCACAACAAAAAATGTTTTCAACGCACAAAAATTCCAATTGTGAATGTTATATTTATTTGTGGACCCGTTTAATTTGTTTGTGGATCAGTTTAATGTATTTGTGGATCAGTTGCATTTATTTATTTTTGAGGCAATAATACCTCCATAAAAGCACTGTCTATAAGTCATTAATTAAAACTTGGCCTGCCGTTAAAAGTATTGTTATCAAAATGAGGCCAAGTTACAACAAACTATTACCAATCGTAGCTCACACTAATTAAACTAGCATGAACGAACACAGGGCTAAGTTCTCCTACATGACATAATTTATGAAAGATTGGGTAGCATTGCTTTGGAATATAGCTGGTTTCATTGGTGAGTTACTACAGCTAATATTGCTTGTTGTAACATGGCCTAATTCTGATATCAATATTTGTGTCGGATAGAGAGAGAAATAATGTGTGTATTATGATAGGTTTCTACCATAAATAATTTATTATAAATAATAATATTTCTCCATAATCTGAACTCTATGCCCTCTGTTGTTATAACAAAGGGTATATTATAATTTATACACCATAGATACAGGTGGTAATAATCCAGAAAAGAATGTATTGTATTGCATTAATAAAAAAACTTTTTTTTACATAATATGTTATGCTACAGAGATATTATGTTCTGTTTCAATGTTTAAACTGAAGATAATGAGGTCTTAAAAATAAATAAAATGGTTTTAATTGCTATGATGAGTTGGGATTGTAATGTTATTCCAATATCACTGGACATACTGTTCTTCCACATTCCAAAGTTGATATAAGCAGTGATGGGGACACTGTGCTGTAGGAGTTTCCGTCTTTCGGATGAGATGTCAAACCAAGGTCCTGACTCACTGTGGTCATTAAAGATACCATGACACTTATCGTAAAGAGTAGAGGTTTCCCAGTGTTCTGGCTAAATTCCCAACCTGGCTCTTTCAATCTGCCACCCAATCATCTCTGAGGTTTAATTAGCTAAAATCATTCTCTCTCTCTGCCTCATCTGACGTGTGGTGAGCATTCTGACGCAAAATGGCTGCCGTTGCATCACCCAGGTGGGGGCTACACATTGGTGGTGGTTGTCGAGGCGAGTTTCCCCTTCATCATTGTAAAGCGCTTTGAGTCACTGGTTGGTGAGAAAGGCGCTATATAAATGCAAGGCATTATTTTTATTATTTTATAAAAACACAGGGCTAAGTTACATGAAATAATTTATGAAAGATTGGGTTGCATTGCTTTGGAATAGAGCAGATAGTATTAGCTAGCGCCTAGCTACCTCAATAAGGTAATAATCAGGCTATCTAACATTGCAATGTTACTACTAGTTTTCAGTGTGTGATGACTGTAGACTGTGCAGTTTTAGCAAAGCCAACTCGGATAATACTTTCCGTTAGGGGAAAGTGTTCGTTGACAGCTGCTTGAGGGAGTGCTCCAAACTAGCGTGCGTGCGCGCCGGATAGAGACATGTTTTAGTTGCAAGGATGAGTTGGAATTGTATTTATTCACCGGACATATACTGTTCTTCCACATTCCAAAATTATAAGGTAATAAAACTTTCAAAATAAAATAACTGCACATAGAATCCAATCTACAGTAATTGGAAGAAAGAAGTCTGTTATGTATCTTGAAGATAAAATATATATATACAGTCAAGCCGGAATGTTTGAACACCTTTCACCTTCTCCACGTTTTATTACATTACAGACATATTCTACAATCGATTGAGTTCATTTTTTGTCTCAAAATTCGACACAAAATAGCCCATAATGACGAAGTGAAAACATGTTTTTCTAAATTTTTGCAAATGTATTAAAAATCGAAAACTGAAATCTCTCATTTACATAAGTATTCATACCCTTTGCTTTAACATATTTTTAAAGTATCATATTTTATATTTGGTCGCATATATATATGCATGCTGTTACTTCCTGAAGTCTGTGACCCATCAACATCAAAAAACTCTCGATAATAAATATCTTATTTCCAGGTACCGTTACAAGCGATACTATAAGCTCTCTGCATTTGAATGAATCTCTATGGGAATTTGGGGGTGAGACTAGATTCAGCTGTAAATTACATTGGTACAGTATGGAACACATGGCTGGCTAAATGGCTGTTAGTCATCAAGGGTCTGAGCTATCGAACGGGTTGGGCAGACTTTCCGGCTTGACTGTATATAAATGTGTTGTACACACTCCAAAAAAATATTGGTGATTATTCAAAATTTAATAATATGGATTGATATAGTTCTTCTCAAGGGCTCATATTTTATACTTTGAAAGTCATATTGTGTATCTGAATGTCCTCTGAGTGCCTATGGAAGGGGGGGTCTCTCAAATCTAATGGTCACATTAGACACACGGCCTCTGTCACATCCTTTGGGGAGAACCCTGTTATGGCACATTAACCTTTTAATACATTCTGGATATACAGCCTTTGTCACTTGTAGTGTTACCGTCATCTTCTGAGTCATGTTCTATAAATATGGCTCATGGCATTTGTTAGTGTACATTTTTATTTTTTTAATTGCACTGATACCGACCATGTCAACTTTAATTAAATTCAAAGCATCTCCGCAATCCACCTTATGTCACGGCCAATCCAGTCTTCAGGTCACTATACAAGGTCTTTTGTTTTGCTGGTTTGATCCATTTCATGTTCCAGGAGCTTTTTGCACAAACCAAGCTGAGACTAACACATATATAAAGTTACACATGGGCCAGGCCAAGGGGAGGTTAACATCAGTAGCAAAATTTGAAACATTATGAAATTACTTCCTATCTGCCTGATCTTGAAGCCAACATTCCAAGGTGTACAGAACAAAAAGAAATATTGTATTATGTCTACTAGAAAAAAGTTATGGATAAGGTTTAGGATAAAAAGTCACAGAATTTTTTGACAAGTGTAAAAAACAGATTTTAATTAATTTTGCGTCCGTCCGCTACCGCCCTGTTCTTTATAAATTTTACCCCCAAGATGTTGTTTGCCCCCAAACTTTTTTTCCCTCAGTTTGTAGTCTAAGGTAGCCTTTATATAATACCAGTTGTTATTTTACTCAGCCTTGGATAGAACTGGAGTACTAGGGCAAAATATAGCAAAACTGTCCGACTGTCCTACAGCTTGGCCTGGCCCACATGCTTCAGAATGGGCTTTCTTCCAGGCTGCTCTAAGAACCTAAAGAACAAGTTCAAAAGAACAAACAGCGCGGCAGTTAAAACTGTGATTTCAAAACTGACCTGAGATTTGGCATGACCCAGGGAGGGAGGAAGGGTTTCCCCCACCTCATGATACAAGAGCGCCCCCTGTGGTCAGTCAGGCATCTGCAGGGCTGCAGAGTGTAATGAATGTGTCAGCTGCTGCAGCAGGACCTGTTTGATTGAGGCTAAATCCCTTCCCCTGTTTCCTTCCAGGAGCTGCACTTCTGCACACCTTTGAGCGACAGGATGATGGAGGCAGGAGTCTGTCTGAGACAGGTCACAGAGTCAACACTACTGGAGCTCACTGAGCAGCACAGGATCACACAGAAAGAAGAGGAACGCAGTGGGCTGGAGTCTGTCCGCATGGCAGAGTCTGGGACAGAGTGTGCTGCACCAGGACTCAACACACTGGAGCCAGAGTGTGTTACAGCACACAGTGGGGTCAGTGATGTCCACCACACCCACACATCAATGATAAAAACAGAAACTGATCTGGGCTCCACCCACACTGGGGATGTTAAAATGGAGAGCCTCTACAGTACAGAGATGGGATATGAAACCCAACTGCACCCTGACCAAATAAAAACAGAGGCTGATGATGGAGGATACCTTAAACCAGAACCCATCAGTGACATACCGGATATTAAATGTGTTGATATTAAGTGTGATCAAATGAAGTGTGAATGCAGTGAAAGTTCAGTGAATGATCTCATGAACACTGGGATGAATGGAGCTGGTGTTGATCAGAAAGACCAAACTGAATCATGGCAATGTGCAGGAGAGCCAAGTGCAAGTAGTGAAAAAGAAGGACGTCATGGTCTGCTGACCCAATACGGGCATTTAACTCATCACTGTGACATTAAAAATAATCGGAAAGGCTTTTTCCAGAAAAGCACAAACGGTGGGAGAAAACATTGTAAGAGAATGAATGTGAAAACGGAACCCATGATAATTACTTCAAGCAAAAACCCAAGCCTTCAGAATTTACTTCAAAACAAGACAGTTCGTCCGAATGATGGGGAAATTTATACAGGTGAAAAGCCGTACAAGTGTATGCAGTGTGAGAAATGTTTTAATACAAATTCAGCTTTAATAGACCTATCGCTAAGCCCCTCCCCAAACTGCTATGGTCCAATCACAGCTAGCATAACAGAGGGGGAGACACAATGCTCCACTCTACCATAGACCTCCACGTTATGTAGCGTTATTTCAGATGACGATTAGCAATATTAATATCAAGAACATTCATATTATAATAACGCCATGGTGAAACATTGCTGCTGGGGGACCTGCAACAGTGATTCTAGGTACCCAGAACGTTTGGAGGGAGCTTTTTTCATTCCTTTTCCGAAGCCTAAACCTGCACTTGGAAAGTGCAGGCTGTGGATTAAGCTATGCTGCCGACCACACAAACAGCTAAACGTCGAGAAAGTTACAAAGAAAACCTATATTTGCTCCAAGGTAAGTTATTTATTGTTTATTAGACGATTGATTTAACCATTGTTTCGTAAACGTTGACGTTAATATTATACTTTAGTTGAGTCTGGCTTGGTTAACATTAGCCATAGCCTTGGATCAAGACGGTCAGGCTTGTACCAACAAGGCTAGTTAGCCATATATATAACGTTATAATTAATAATTAGAACAGTGGTGTTAACATCACTAGCCTTGCCTTATCCATATGAATAACAAAATTAAATACCCCGGGCTCCATTACATATTGTTTGACGAGGCTGTGGCTATAGCACGGTAAATGGAGACAACAAGGCTCAGCTAAGTGGCTAATGTTAGCACATTTAAAGTTTTTACAGACAGATTACGAATAAGCATAATGTAGATCAATGTTGAGATATTCATTACTCAAACGTCAGCTGAAGTAGGTCTTACGTCGATGCAGGACTTAACTTTTCATGTATGTATAAAGTTTGGAACACGAGTTAAAGTTAAAAGTTAATCAACTGGTTTTTTTTTGTCTGTGTGTTGTGTTTCTAGCACTTCATCGATGGGAAGCCAACAAAATTACACCCACACCCAGTTGATGCAGGAGGTTCACATATTACATGTAGACCTTGTTGACGGATTTGGAAGAGATTTCGTAGCTCTGGTTCCAAAAATGAATGAGTATTTAATGTGTTAAATCCGTGAAAATTACATTACAGTGGGTGAGCTGGCTCTCAAACTGTCTCCCCCTGCGAAGAGGGGCGGGGCTTAGCGATAGGTCCATTACCCACTTGAGAATTCATACGGGTGAAAAACCCTACAAGTGTACACGGTGTGTGAAGTGTTTTAGTACAAAGTCAACTTTAATGAAACACCTGAGAATTCATACAGGTGAAAAGCCCTACAAGTGTACACATTGTGAGAAGTGTTTTAGTACAAATTCAGCTTTAATTAAACACCTGAGAATTCATACAGGTGAAAAGCCCTACAAGTGTACACAGTGTGAGAAGTGTTTTATTACAAAGTCAGCTTTAATTAAACACCTGAGAAGTCATACAGGTGAAAAACCCTACAAGTGTCCACAGTGTGAGAAGTGTTTTAAGACAAAATCTTACGTAGTTATGCACCAGAAAATTAATTCAGGTGGTGAAAAGCCGTACAAGTGTACACAATGTGAGAAATGTTTTAATACAAATTCAGCTTTAATTACCCACCTGAGAGTTCATACGGGTGAAAAACCTTACAAGTGTCCGCAGTGTGTGAAGTGTTTTAGTACAAAGTCAGCTTTAATGATACACCTGAGAATTCATACAGGTGAAAAGCCCTACAAGTGTACACAGTGTGAGAAGTGTTTTAATCAAAAATCTTATTTTGATGTACACCAGAGAATTCATACAGGTGAAAAGCCCTACAAGTGTACACAGTGTGAGAAGTATTTTAGCAGAAATTCAATTTTGATTAAACATAAGAATTCATATAAGTGAAAAACCCTGCACCATGAGTGTGTACACCATCAGAATTTATGCTGGTGAAAAGCTGTACAATTGTAGCCAGTGTGAGTATTTGTGGTGGGCCTGCAACTCCAAAAACAATTAAGCGTATGAGAAGGTAACACCTAACAAAACTCCAGTGGGAAGAAATCTTGAGAGGAACCTGGCTATAGAGGGGGTGCCCATCCTCGGCTGGCTGGCCTAGTGTAACAGTAAAGATAGATCTCTCATTTAATTTCTGTTACCATTCATTCTATCAGGCACAGTCTGAAATGTTAAACTAGTAGGTAAAATAAAGTCCAACCAGTGTGCATTTCAGAGGGGCGGGGTTATCCATCTAGGCCTCCAGGGTGCGTCATGGTGTGGGCTTGAACCAGGAGAGGGACAGGGCCAGAGTGGTCTGCGAGATCAGGGTGGGGGAAAGGGCAGAAGCCCTATGGAAGAAAATGGAGAAGGTTAGGTATGTATGGCAGGGACGTGCAGAGGATATTAGAGGGGCAGGGGCCCAAATTTATAAAAGGGCACGTTGGCGTTTTTTTGCAAATAATTAAATAAATATATGCCTGGAATGACTACTTTTGCGACACTGTTAAAGGGATATTAAAATGTATGTATTTAAAACAAACCCATGACTGCGGTTGGTTCAAACACTGCCACATGACAGTTCAATAATGATACATGCAAAGACATGAAGTCTATTTCAGTAAATTCTCCTCACATGTTAACCAGCCCAACTCTTACCTAGCCCTCTGACTGACATCCTCACTTGCAGAAGCTTAGCTAAATACTGCTGACAAAGATGCACTTCCTCTGGCTGCATGGCTGCCTCTCTCGCCTCCATATTCGTCTCTTACCACCTCTCCAGAGAAGGCATAATTTCTTTAGTAATAACGGGCAATAAGAAGATACTGATATTGCTTTGTGTACCTGTATACAGTTCATATAACAAATAAAACTACTACTACTACACCCCCCCCCCCATAAAGTAAGCCATCATATAAAATGGTACCATCACTGCTTGGTGACACACACACACAATAACTATAGAAAAAAAAACTATACACTGTTAATTTGTGATAACTATGTACCTGCTATGCCTTCCTGTCACAGTAGAGGGAGGGGGGCCTAAAAATCTATGAGCATACCCTACAACAATCCAGTAGAATGAATGGTTATTAAGTTAGAAGCCTACAATCAAAATTATGCAGTTACTGTTTAAGTCCATTAGCCTGTATGCCTACCAGAAGACCACAGTCAACATGTGTGATCTTAATGATCAATTATGATATTAGAGAACATTTATTTTCTTTAATGAGAGAGCGAGAGTGCTAACCTTAGCTAGCTAATGTACAGGGATTAAAGCAAAAAAATCTCACGACTAAAATTTTGTTAGGTCAACTTAAGGTCCCAACACGCAATTTATAAAACAGTGAATTTAACCTACGCTTTTATGTAAATATTAGAGACTATCAGCGTAATTTTTCAGATGTAAAGATGTAAGGGGCTCAGCCTCCTGTGTAGGGGGGTCCGGGGGCATCCTCCCCCGGGCAGAAATTTTTGATGAACAACCTCTATTTTGATGCCTTTTCATGCACTCTGGCACATAAATTTCATGAAATTTTTATGTGTACCTAAAAAACTGGTTCATAAAAAAAAAAAACATTGAGCTGCTGGATATAGCCTATTGGACTGACACTACGTGAAGAGAAAATCATTCTCTGCTCGCTCCAACTGGATAGTCCTCATCAAGTGTTGACTCTCCGATGAGTAAAACAACTGGGTTATAACTTTGTTATCGAATTGTGTCAAGTAAAATCACATGTTGATTATTATTATTATATGTATTGTGGGCAGAGTTGGGGCGTTACTGGAAAATTGCAATATATTACATATTACTAGTTACTTTTTTTTAAAGTAAAGCTTATATTATATACTATACAATTAAGGTAATGCGTTATATTACTTTGCATTACCATAAAATCACTTAAATCAGTGTTAAATTATTAACCATTCAGAAGTATGATTAGGATAATTTAACCTTACGTATTCATTACAAAATGTTGTTCAAATATGTTGTAGATTGTTTTACAAAACTATTAAAAAATGTATCACCTTCCTAGCCAGTAGGCCTATAGCAACCGATAAAATAAAAGTCTACCCGTATTCGTTCTTGCATTCTCACAATGCTTTGCACTTTTGTGAAAATCCTCATAAGGGCGCTTTACGTTAACATAGAGTTGACTGAGATTAATTCAACAGAGAAGAGTCAGACATATGGAAAATAGCCTTTTCAATTGACCTTCTTAAACGTGTTCAGCTCGTTTCAATTGACAATATAAACGTAGTAACAGGGTGTTCAAAATGTTGCTTTTAAAACGACATTAACAAATATGAAAAGCTAATCAAATGAAATATAGGGTTTTCACACTGTCAGTGTGGATTCGTGGAATTAGGTTAAATACGCTACTGCTTTTAACGTTCAAATTATTAACACTTCAACTCATCAAACAATGAATTACATGAAATCCCATTTCAAAAATGTAGCCTATTGAAATGTAAAGGATAACAAAAAATATCCCATTAAATTTATACATATATGATATATGTATGCTACAGTTAAACATCACATTAAACGCAATTCTCATTCGCCTTTAAGTGCTGTGCTGCATCATCATAGCGACGGAGAACTTTAATCCCTGAACGTATTACCTAACCAGCTATCTAGACAACATTAAAACTGCTGTGGTGCGATTGGACAGTTATTTTAGGTTAAGTGGATGGGACACAAGAACTCGACCATATTCCACTGATTATCACATTACTAGCAAAAGTCTAACGAAAGCTAGTTTGCACATTTTGAGCTGCTAAATCGTTCAAGCATAGATAGACCCTACTTGCCAAATAGTTTCAAGAAATTCCTAAAGCGCATCAATATCAATATAAAACGAAAATTAACAGTATATTTATACTTTGTTTGGCCACATACCTGATGTCTGCCTCAAAGAAACTCATGACTGACTCACAACTGTCGAGTGCCTATGCATGCAATTTTGCGTGCGTGCGTTCTTTCACCATATAAAGGCTCCGTGCCCACACAGCGCTCGCCGCTGTGGCAGGAAACCAGGAGGGATGGTAGAGGGCATCGCCCGGGAGCACCAATCTTCTGACCTGATATTTTGATTCAATCAATATGTCTGTTCGGCAGGGCAGGCTGTGCGCAAACTAGAATTTATTTATTTAAAAAAAATTTTTTTTTTTTTTTTTTAAACAGAAAAAGGGCACTTTTCTATAGGAGGCCAAAACGGCAGGTGCTCAAGCCCCCTTTGAGGTCTATGTGTGCACGTGCCTGATGTATGGTGTAATTATATGATTAGCAATTGCGAATGTAGAGGTCTGAGTGTTGTCTGGAAAAGCCCCAGGGTGCTCTGCGATGGCATCATATCTAAAAGTGAAGAAAGGGGGTGCACACCACCATGAGATTACAGTACCCCAACATGGCATAGAAGTGCAAACCAGAGAATTCACATGCAGTAGCAGGGCAACAACACAGTCAGCACAGCTCACATAACAGCTCTATGGTCCTGATGTACCCTTTCCAGACATATTTAACTAAAGGATTGTCAAAAGAGAGTACACGTAGAGGCAGAGTGTGTCTGAAGTCCGAACATATAAAGCGAAGTTATTCCATCATACAGGAGCTCTGTAAGAGACGGCGCTACATCCCATTGGAATTTTTATATATCCTTGGAATTTTTAAATAGCCAGCACCTTGTGAACAAAGTAATTTTTGACTAATTTCTAAATTTTACAGGAAACCCTTTACTACTCGCATAGAAGGAAACACAGCCGATACCCACAGTAAAATATGATGGTGGATCATTGATGCTTTGGGAACGTTTTCCTGCTAGTGTTCCAGGGGCTCTCGTCAGAGAGCATCCTCCTCTCCACCGTAACCCAGAAACCTAATCTAATGTTGTCAATTACATATTAATGGTTACAAATTAATTTATGTCTCGACACAAACTGCAATGTCAGGTACATTGTATACTGTACATGCAACTTCTTGTACTCAAAATGTTCAGACAGTTTTACATACTTCCGGCTTGCAGACGAGTGGTTGTGGGCTAGTGCAGGAAAGGAGGAGAGGAGTGAAGAATATTGGGACACAGCCTTGGACATTTCTGCATGGAGGAGTGGTTCAAGATCCCTCCGAAAGTGTGCTAAAACTTTCAGATTTTACAGGTAGAGGCTCAGTTACCCTCAAGGGTAAATTACCCTGGAACAGGATGGAAGGGTGGCTTCACCAAATATTCATTGTATGGGTGCCAGTCATTTTGAAACCAATGTTTTCCAGAATAAAATGTACTACTCAATAAAACTTTTTGTGTTTGAGAAATTGTTAAAATAATAGTATATGGCTCCCCCGTATGTTTGAGCCCAAAATATGACTGATTGTACGTGTTCATTCTTGCTAATTTTGGAACCAGGTCATTTCGATTTACAAATTGGATAAAAAATTATCCAAATCAAAAAAGAAATTGGTTGGTCAATTCAAGTAAGAATAGTAAGATGTTATCATGATAAACAGTTGAGAATGGAACACCCAAAGTAAGTATTACAAGTCCACTGTCATTGTCCATTATGATTAACAATGTTTACCAACAAACGGGGACAGAATTTGGTAAGTTATCATTAGCTGATGATGAAGAACTTTGGGGGGAAAAGGTAGAAATCTCCAGTACATTGCTCAGAAAGTTCTAGAAGCCATTTGGCTTGTGGAAGCTTCATATTTTATAAGGGGGTTTATAGTGAAGTCTAAGTATTCTGGCAGTGACACATTTTTTGTTGCTTTGGCTTTGTACTCTAGCATATTAGAATTAAAATGGAACAGTGACTGAGGTTAAAGTGCATACTTTCAGCTTTACTTTGAGGGGTTTTACATCCATACCGGGTGAAGTATGCAGCAATTGTAGTCCTTTGTATACATAGTCCCCCCATTTTGTAGTACAAAAAGTAATTGGACAAATTAACACAAATTTAAATAAACTCTGGGCACTAAATTAAGATGTAAATTACCCTGGAACAGTATGGAACACATGGTTGGCTAAATGGCTGTACGTCATCAAGGGTCTGCGGTAGAAAACAAATCTCAAACCATCACTCTGCTGCCAGATATGTCGTAGATATGGATGGATCACTTTTATGGTTGTTTCTCCTGACTCAGTTTCCTTTTTGAACTCTCAAAAATACTTTTGGACTGCACTGTAAGTAAATACAGGCACTCTATAAGAAAATCAGTGAGGGAATTTGTTTAAAACTGCATGTTAAACAGATTGAATTAATTAATGTTTTTAAATTCCTCAGGATGTGGTTTGATTTCTTGATTACATGGAAGTATTGTATTGATGAGATGGAGAATTAACCTAAGACAGTGTTCAAAGTAATAAGATGTCTGGAAGATATTGCATGGGTAGAAGATAGACTCGCCTAATAACTGAGCACATTGCCTTAATAAGCACAGTGTTTGATTATGGGAGTGTGGTTTATGATCCCGCAGGCAAAACTTCACTGAAAAGTAAACTGGATCCTCGAACATCAGCTGCAGCATTGCAAGTAGAGGTAGGCAAGTTGCCTCTACAGTTGAGAAAGAAACAATTAATGGCTAACTGCTGGATTAATCTGCAAGGACAAGAAAAGTATTATCCCACAAATCATGGTATGTTATGTTGGGAGACAAAGTAAAAAAACATCAGGTTTATGATATTAGGTTCTAAAATAGCAAAGGACTTTGGAATATCTGACTGGGTTATTAGCCCAACAGTAGCAGTCCCTCTGTAGACTTTACTTCTGCCAATACTATTGAGCATTTACATAAAATTCAGTGAAGTAGAGGAGGTATGAATCACATTCAAGTGGTATAAAATATTTTACTGCTAAAATATAATCCACATAATTAATTCCAATACATAGGGCGTGTTCGAGTAGACATCGGTGAGCAGTTGGCTTACCTGCCTCAGGCGGAAATGAAAATCGCCTGAGCAGATCCAACTGGGACAGTTTCTGACTTTTCTGAAACCGGCTGGGAGAAAAACAACATGGAAGAGTTAGCCGTGTTGTTTGTGGTTGCGGAGGACTTGCAGGCGACACAGATGTCCTTTTTACTTCAAAATCTTGAAGAAATGGAGGAGAACGAATGAAGGTTGTTTTAATACTGCCTTACATTATTTCATGACTTGTATTGTTCGGGTAGTCAATATTTATCTTTTGCTACGCGACTTTGGCTATCACCCTGAATTGTGCCACAGTGAAACTCCAGTTAAAGTTCTTGAATAAATACGTATCATTTCCATTGGAATTAAAGCGCTGGGTGCCCTTTCATTGTCGAATAACTAAATTATTTAGCTAAACTGTCATCTGTTATGGTAACATACCTGTAAACATTAGGCTGCTTATGTTCTATTGCTCATATTCAGCTGTTTCTTGTCTGTCAATTCATGAGATGGCCTAAACTACACCTGTCATCTCTGTTTAGACTTGCAAACATGGTAGACATGTCATTTTAGTTAATCTAAACCCAGAAGACATCGTAGCCATCGGTAGTCATACATTGTAATGTGAGAATCTATGTAGCTATGTTAAGTATCATAACTTACATGCATGTTTTCATAGACCTTTGAGTAGTGGTTCTAAAGCATATTTTATTGCAGAATATCTACCAATATAAATGAGAAATGTCTCTTTCATGGGACTTTTTTTTTTTCTTTGTGACATAAGGGGAAAGTGTATTAATCCTAATCATTAATTATGTTGCTATGAAAGAATAATACTTGGTGGTTGCATGTCCTTTGCATGCAAGGACTGCCTGAAGTCTGCGAGCTGTAGAAATCATCAGATGCTGGGTATCTTCACTGGTGATGCTATGCCAGGCCTGTACTCCAGCCTTCTTCAGTTACAATATGGATGAGAATGCCCTCAAATTAAAGCTTACAGTCTGTACTTTAGCCTCACAGTTGTTGTATCATTTCACATCAAAAGTGCTGGAGTACAGAGCCAAAACATAGGGGAAAATGAGGTGATTTAGCTACTCATAATGTCAGTGTTCATGATTTATTCAAATTACATGACAGCACGTGGTCCCTTTGGACCCTGACAATGAACGTATTGAATTGAATGCCATTCAATGTCTTTAACAAGATAAATTGAGTTTATATGAATGAATAACTAATATAAACTCCTCAAAAAAAGTTTGGAAACGTTATTTCGGTCGATTATTCCTCCCCTTTAATAATACCAATTGGTATTGTATTTTATATCGTTGGAAAGCCTGATTAGTCACCTTTACAACGAGGTACAACTTGTAAGGATCATGCATTCGTGGAATGAGCAACACAGCTAACCGTGTGGGTAGCGGCCCAAAAAAATGTGCCAAAATCCCCTGCAATATTCTTCTGTTGGTATTCACTCTCGTTTTGAGCTTCAAGTGCTGGCAGGTGTATGCCAGTGGGATGGAATGGGATGCCATCCCACAGCAGTGTGTGACCAGGCTGGTGACCAGCATGAGGAGGACGTGCCAAGCTGTTGTGGCTGCGTATGGATCTTCCACACGCTACTGAGGTCCCTGACCGTGTAAAATGAATAAAGTGTAAAAATTGCCAATATGTGTTGTTTTTTCCTTATTACTGTGGGAGAGTGCAATCATCCAGTCCACCAAGCAACTCAAAACGAGAGTGAATACCAACAGAAGAATATTGCAGGGGATTTTGGCACATTTTTTTGGGATACTGGGAGTTATGTGTTTTGAGGGAACAATGTCAAGAAAGATGACATTTTCCTTGCCAGTTATGGTAACGTATGGATAAATAGAATTGTATTTGCATAAGATGTATTCCAATATCAACATGTTGTCTTCCTTTTACCTGTCACCAATCATTGTTTGTATATTTCTGATTTGACAATAAACATACAAAATGACAGAAAGAACCCGGTGTCGTTGTGGCTTGAATGGTGGTGGAGGGGAATAGTCCTACAGTTTATTTACCTTTTGTGAATGTCACCATATTGTGTGAAATAAATATTCTGAAAATGTGGTCTTAATTGCTAGTATAATTTATCGGTTTTGTTTTGGAGACCAGAACACCCACATCTAATGAACCCATAGCCATAATAACAGTGTTAGATCTTTAATCTCAATCATTAATCTTTCAACAATTTGCAAAGTGGATGTACAGCACAGTAGCACCAGGATGTGTTACATAATATTGTTTAATTCGTCCTTCCCTTCATGTTATTATGGAATTGGCTTATTTGTATGTGGTCCCCTCTGCTGGAATGTGACAGGCAGAGATCTGCCTATACACTGTCCCATCTGGAAAACTCCACTTCTCAACAGAAGAACATCAGCAGAACAGCCCTTCAGATCCGAATGAGTTGTCTTACTGATAACAAGGATGGTGAAGAGAAATATAAATTTGGTAACTTCCCAAATACTTTGACAAAAATGAATGTGTTATCATTTGGTGGTCCTACCTTAATGTTCTATATGCTCACACCAAATGTTCTGAAGAGGACAATTTTTTGAACAACAGTCCAATTAGGATTTTACTCTTAAACCAGCTGTTATACAAATGCTAAATACAAAACACTCATAACAAAGTTGCATCTTTAATTTTATATAAAATATGTTAATCCAATATAGTTACATTATTGAACAAAACATTAAGTTACCTATATTTGGCCAGGCCTTTTTGTTTTTGGTTATTTCTTGACACTTCTAGGTTCAGACAACATATTTTATAAAGTTAGAGGTAGGCCTACAGTTGGATCACAGAAGCAGTCAAGAATGAGAATTGCCATTTGTTAGTGTAACATTACCAATATTGTACTTTTCACATCCATATTGGTAATCTCAAGAAAGTACATGTAAGGTACAGTATATAATAACCACAGTAGTGACCGTATGTGCTACAATCCCAAACTCCCAAAACGCATATTTATTTATTTATGTATTATTTATATGAATAAAAAATAAATTCAAGTACACAAAAGTAATGTACAGAAATGTGTTCGATAGGTTGGGCTTATACTAGATCCTCACATTATGAAACAAAATCGCATTAATTGAAGTACAAAAAAAGGATCGTATTAAATAATATATTTTTTTAAATAAGAGCAATAAGAAAAACAACAAAATAAATATTAATTGTGAAATTAGATAAGAGACCAGAAAGAGGGGGGAAATAGACTACTGCTGTTACATTGTAAGATTGACTAAATAACTCTTATAGCCTACCTGTGTTTGAACACTATTAGGGAGGGGTACATTTCATTTTGATTTTTTTTTAGAGTAGAATCAATACGCCGAGATAGGTGGCGATATTGTGAAATTATCCGCGTTTGTCATGAGGAAACACCACTCTCTCCTCGCTCTCTAACTAATTCTGTCGTTGGTTAGTTTGAAGGCGCGGCGATGTTGTTGAAGGCGCCCGAGAGCAACTGCACCGCTGCTAAGGCGCCTGGAAAGGCGCCTGCTTAACCTTATGTTGTCATTTCCGCCTTAGTTCACGCAGCACCGACTTTTCTGCCATCTCGGACAGTTTCCGATGCAGGCCGACGCAGATATGACGTAAATCGGCTCTAGCCGAACACGCCCATACAGATGGATCTGAAGATCTGGTCACATGATGAACAAGTTGTGTATTTGGTGTACCATAGTTAAATATGTATGTAGTGGATGTACAGCACAGTAGCGCCAGGATGTGTTACATAATATTGTTTAATTCATCCTTCCCTTCATGTTATTATGGAATTGGCTTATTTGTATGTGGTCCCCTCTGCTGGAATGTGACAGGCAGAGGTCTGTCTATACACTGTCCCATCTGGAGATAGGAAAAACTCCACTTCTCAACAGAAGAACATCAGCAGAACATCCCTTCAGATCCGAATGAGTTGTCTTACTGATAACAAGGATGGTGAAGAGAAATATAAATTTGGTAACTTCCCAAATACTTTGACAAAGATTAATGTGTTATCATTTGGTGGTCCTACCTTAATGTTCTATATGCTCACACCAAATGTTCTGAAGAGGACAATTTTTTGGACAACAGTCCAATTAGGATTTTACTCTTAAACCAGCTGTTATACAAATGCAAAACACAAAACACTCATAACAAAGTTGCATCTTTAATTTTATATAAAATATGTTAATCTAATATAGTTACATTATTGAATAAAACATTAAGTTACCTATATTTGGCCAGGCCTTTTTTTTTGGTTATTTCTTGACACTTCTAGGTTCAGACAACATATTTTATAAAGTTAGAGGTAAGTCTACAGTTGGATTACAGAAGCAGTCAAGAATGAGAATTGGCATTTGTTAGTGTAACATTACCAATATTGTACTTTTCACATCCATATTGGTTTATCTCAAGAAAGTACATGTAAGGTACAGTATATAATAACCACAGTAGTGACCGTATGTGCTACAATCCCAAACTCCCAAAACGCATATTTATTTATTTAAGTACACAAAAGTAATGTACAGAAATGTGTTCGATAGGTTGGGCTTATACTAGATCCTCACATGATGAAACAAAATCACATTAATTGAAGTACAAAAAAAGGATTGTATTAAATATTTTTTTTAAATAAGAAAAACAACAAAATAAATATTAATTGTGAAATTAGATAAGATACCAGAAAGAGGGGGAAAATAGACTACTGCTGTTACATTGTAAGATTGACTAAATAACTCTTATAGCCTACCTGTGTTTGAACACAATTAGGGAGGGGTACATTTCATTTAGATTTTTTTTTAGAGTAGAATCAATACGCCGAGATAGGTGGCGATATTGTGAAATTATCCGCGTTTGTCGTGAGGAAACACCACTCTCTCCTCGCTCTCTAACAAATTCTGTCGTTGGTTAGTTTGAAGGCGCGGCGATGTTGTTGAAGGCGCCCGAGAGCAACTGCACCGCTGCTAAGGCGCCTGGAGAGGCGCTTGCTTAACCTTATGTTGTCATTTCCGCCTTAGTTCACGCAGCACCGACTTTTCGGCCATCTCGGACACTTTCCGATGCAGGCCGACGCAGATATGACGTAAATCGGCTCTAGCCGAACACGCCCAGTATTTGCATGCACAATATACAACAATGTAGCCTATCTGACATTGCGTTTTGCGTTGAGACATTAATTAACATGTAACCATTAAAACGTAATTAAGATGTAATCAGCAACATTAGATTAAAAAGAGGTTGTGGCGGAAAGGATGATGCATTTTTCGAGTACTGGGACGCACGCCCCGAGGTGGTAGTGGAGAAAAGGAGGGTGCATTTTTCGAGTATTGAGACGCACCCCCGAGGAAAGGAGGTGAGGAGAGTGGAAAATATTGGGACGCAGACCCGCTTTGTGGTTCACACGACTTTAAAACGCACGTGGGATCATTCGTCAGTGGTTCAAGTTGAATTAAGTTCAATTAGATGATTGAGTTAAATTAAATGACTCATCAACGATAACGGGTAAGTCATTTTCCATAATCTTTGACACTTTTGCAGTTCTGTTGGTTGTGTTTACTGACTAACTCGGAATCTGGTTATTTTCGTTTCACGGTTTGCACACGGCTTGCTAAATTAAATTAGCGGCAAAACACACACGTTGTAGAATTCATTTTAGAGTTTGAAAGCTTCGCAGCCCACTGGCCCAACGTTACTTGTTACTACTAATCTATGTAAGATGTTTAATATGATTACAATGAGTTTAGGATGTCGCTAAATAGTTTTAACAACGCTACAATGGCGCGATGTTCACTAAATTCATTCATGGAACATGTGAAAATATGCTGCATTCGGTTCGATCACAATGTAGTGACCGGATCCCTGCCTTGGATACATGTTTAAAATTTAGACTTTTTGAGTTAAAGTACAGAATCAGAGCTACAAAATGAGGTATCACTTGAATTAATACATATTTGTGGAGTTATGATTGTTTGAATATTGTGATTTAGCAAAACACAGTTTTGAGAAAACTGGCTTTAAAGGTTTTGTTGTCAATTCTGCCCCTTCTCATCATAAAATACACCCTCAAACCAGGAACTGTTGTATGGAATTGGTATATTTGTGTAGTCCGTTACCCAGTGCTTGCTATGATTTTGAATAAGTTTGATTATAATACTGTTTAAACCATAAATTCTTAAAAAATAAGATTTTTTTAAATAAATGAGGTTTAACTTCTGATTTTGCTTAAAACACTCATGTTTTTCATTCTTCCACTTTGATAAGTTGCTCTCCCTAGTGAAATATAGCAATAATACTTCAAGGAGTACCCATACATTTTGATAGCCCTCATCAACAGGCAATTACTTCTTGCCAGGTAGCTATCCCACAATTTCCTTGCATATGAATGCTTGGAGGAATGATGGCTGCCATGTCTCTCTTTGCTAATTTGCATCTGAATCTTGGAGGACTAATTGCAGATTAAAGGTGTAATGTGTCCTCCGACTATCTATCATGTGACTGTATAACGCCAGTGAAATGATAACTGAACAATACTGAGTTTTAGTATTTTTAAATAAATAGCCTAGGGTTAAGTGAGTTGTCGTAGATTTTTATCAGGGGATACCGGCACTCCTTTGTTTATGTAAACACGGCTGTACAGATGTATCGCAGCCATGTTATGACCCTCGGTTACGAATGTTTCCATTTTGTTTTGGATAAATCGTGTAGTACTACAGTATCCATGATGCTCAGCGATTGTAGCTACATCGTTTTCACTCCACAGAAGAAGAAAAAAAAAAAAGGCAAATGATAGGGAAACACCAGACAGGCTTGTGTGGGGGATGTCAGGGAGAGGAATCAGTGGAGCACGTAGTGCTGAGTTGTAGGAGGTACGGGGCACAGAGAGAGAAGATGAGGAATAAATTGAGGGAATTGGGGGTGCAGGATTTCACATTAAAAGTTTTACTGAAAATGGGTGAGAGAGCACAGGTCAGGGTACTGTTAGCCTTCTTAAGGGATACAGGAGTTTTTAATAGGATATGATGGACAAGCAGGTATAGGGTGCTAGAGTGTCTGATATGGATATGGAGTGTATAGTAGAACTAGGTAAAATGTCGTTTAGAATGAAGGGAAGTAGAACGAAAGCCTATGGAGGCCTGTCACCTACGTCACAATTTGGCCAGACACGCCCACTTTTTACGCAAACTGCCTTACTGGAAGACCAAATGCTGGTGTTCCATAACGTTATGCAAACCAAACTAATAGGCTATCACATTTAATCGGGAGGTTGCTTAATTTCCCTTGATTGCCATCATCGAAATTTGCTTTGCGCAATGCTTACAGGTAGTTCAGCAATATACAAAATATACAGTGCACAACATAACGAAACAATTTCTCAGTTTGGCGGTGTACAGAGACCGCGGCACTGGGCACTGCATGTATGGAGGAAATTCGTGGATGTGGAGTTTGTGCGTTGGACTGCTTGGTAACACTGGACATCTCGGGACAGCGGAGGCCATTTTTAATCATGGCTGTATTGCACTTTCATTCACTTGACTGATGTAATGATTCTGTTGGATGTCTTTGTTTGTTTGTGTGTTGTGGGTCCCACTGTCTATGTCTTTTTTGTTGTTGCTGGGGCTACAACTGAAGTTCCCTGCCGGGAAATAAAAGTTATTATATTCTATTCTAATAATACCAACATAAACAAATATTATAAGGAGTATCGCGGGGGTGTACGTACGAAGTAAGATTCATTAGAGTAAACCCCGGAACCCTCCCAAATCTGGAACATGCATGGGCTGAAGTAGAAAGAGCTGTTCTGGGTTTTATTGAGTTATCCAGCTAGTACTAACTCAGTAATCCTGCTTTGTAGTATACCACCTTGGTAAGTAAAGTGCTTGTGCAGTTAATATGGGAGCAAAGTGATACGTTACATGTTAGGTAGGCTACAGTAGCCTACTTCAGCAATAAAACATTTTAGCTCGATGGATAGAATATAATAACTTTTTTTCCCGATAGGGAACTTCAGTTGTCGACACCATAAAAGGCAAATCAGTTCACCACATAAAGTACATTTACCGTTACTTTCATTATTACTTTCAATATAATTCATTATTCATTATTGCTTAATATCGTAACGTTACATTTTATTTTCGCCCTCTTCTGGATTCTCATATTGCTCGAACCCTGCCTGGCCAGTACAGGTAATGTTTACAGTTTATCCAATCTATTTGTGAGACATCGTACAACGTAGCACCCCTAGCAATGTAATAATAGTTCAAATGAACACTGTTTTGATGTTCACAATATGCTTGACGTATCGCATTAGGTTAACATTAATGTTTTGCAGGCGTAGCAGTCGATCACACAAATGATATAGCTACTAACGTTAGCTAAACCAAGCGATTAATTCACTTTTAACTTTATAACATTAAGATAATGCACATAGATGTACATTAGGCCAGCTAGTTATGTATATATTAACTGGCTAACTTTATAATTTGTTCATAAAACGTAATTTACCATTAATGATCCGAGCCTATGCTGTAACGATCCGAGCCCGGTTGCTGTCTAAATCCAGCTCACTCCTGCTTTCAACCACCAGTCTCTTCTTTCGGTCGTAAAATTGAGTTCGTTCACCCTGCCTGGTGGTTTAGCTACTATGGTGAGTCCTCAAATTATCATGTAAAAGGACATTTTCGCCTTTTCCCAGTTTTATTCGCACATCATTACGCAGTGCAGAAGTTCGTCATTGTAGGACAGCAATCATAGTAGCGTTAGCATGAAACTCATTTCATGGAGTAGCGAACACTACGAGTTCAGTGGTAACGTTAAGCGTCTCTGTTAGGGATGGACCTCCAACATGGCGGCGCGTCCCTGTAACCATTGGTAACGACAGTTCTAGTTCTATGTGACAGGCCTCCATTGTCTGATCCACACTCCGGAGCAGAAGGTGGCGGTAATGCACCAACAAGCTGTATGCCAACCGCCGTAAAAACACGAAGAAGAAAAGGAAAAAAGGCAAATTTCGGACCACAGAAGAAGCAAAGAATGGCGTTTTCTGTTATTAAAAGGGAAGACACAAGAGCGTCAGTTTTACGTATTATTGTACTGGGGGCAAGTTAACGTCGAACCTTGAGTTAGCTAGCTATATTGTTTCATACAATTTTCTTAAATAATGTAATGACAAAAATAACCAAAATAGGTGCCAATTGTGTGTTTTAAAAACGAGAAGGAACTTTCCACCCCCTGAAATAATCGATTGTTTTCAGAACTAACGGCTGAGGGCTTTGCACAGCAACGCATTTAAATAGAACTAGTAACCAGAAATAGAATGAGTGACGAGGGCTTTTCAGTTCAAAAAGAACTACCAACGAGCAGTTTTCTTGACAACGGAAAACAACATGCTCAAAGGACAAATCTCAACTGATTAATTTAATAAAAATCAACAAATATGAAAGTAACTATATATAATCATTGTTGGTAACCATGGTATAAACGCAATAATCCACTCCGAGGTGTGGATTACACGTTTTTAACTCCGCTTCGCGTCGGGTGGTTCTTTGCCTCAGTCAAATGGCAATCATTTATAGTGGAGATAATCTACAATTCAACTTTGTTACTTAAACATTAAAAAAATGAGTGCGCTATATATTTTTAACCAATTGTCCACATCAAGTGCTTGTGGGTGTATGAACATCATGAATACAATTAATGATGAATTATTATAAAATTATTTACATCGTTATTATTGTTGAATGTTGTCTTCTGCCATGTCGCATATGTTAGGTAAAACATTAAAAATAACAATTATTTTTTGCACCAGTTGAAGAATAATTTTTAATTAAAATGATCTGTTGCTGCTTAATGCCCCAGGCCAGGAGTCTCCTTGGCTTCTCCCTTTGATCAAAATAAGACTGAGTCTTATGTCTTGTTTCCACTTGCACATTCGACCCGTTCCAGAGCCAACCCAACCCAAATGCGAGACGTACAGCGCGGCTCAAATTGCTTTTCCATTAATCCGAGCTGGTTCTCCGCCAGAGATTCGTTATGTATCGGTGCTATGTAACGCGACACAGCTGTTCCAAAGTACCTTGCTAATGTCAGCTATTATAACATGGCGAACTATGAGTTGCGTTTGTTTGTGTTGGTGTTGTGGAATATGTTGCTTCAAAAGCAACAACGTATCTGTCAGCGCAGACACATGTTATCACAAAAAGCCTCCCTCCCAGTCGTTATTTATGTGGATTGATCTTCGCTAAACACATTCAATTGTTTAAACCAGCAGAGTCCGCGATCGTTGGATCGGTTCAAAATAGAAAATAGTTTCGTACTGGATCGGATTCTTTTTTTCAATTAACATTTATTTATTCTCGTTTCTGAGCGATGAATTCAGCTGCTGCTGAACCGACTCGTCTGCCCAAATCATTAAAAGGGCCTGGACTTCCTCGAAACCCCACGGGTTGTTTATTTTTTCCATTTTGTTGTTGTTATTAAACAGCCGACAAAGTGAGTAAGCGCGTCTTCTTCGGCTACGTTGCTGTGGTGAATCACCATAGCAACGCACTGGCGGCTCCATTATATTCGAGCCAGCACCAGAGGACAAATCGGGCCGTTTTTGGAGTGGGTCTCGTTGGCGCGGCTCGAATTTGAACTAATGGAAATGCTCAGAAGTCGAGCCAGCGCGGCTCTGGAACGGGTCGAATGTGCAAGTGGAAACAAGACATTAGTTAACTTGAAGCTGCTTTGTTAGCTGAGCAGAAACAAATAATTAGTCAATATTGCCTTGTTTCCACTTGCACATTCGACCCGTTCCAGAGCCAACGCAACCCAAATGCGAGACGTACAGCGCGGCTCAAATTGCTTTTCCATTAATCCGAGCTGGTTCTCCGCCAGAGATTCGTTATGTATCGGTGCTAGGTAACGCGACACAGCTGTTCCAAAGTACCTTGCTAATGTTAGCTATTATAACATGGCGAACTACGAGTTGGGTTTGTTTGTGTTGGTGTTGTGGAATATGTTGCTTCAAAAGCAACAACGTATCCGTCAGTGCAGACATATGTTGTCACAAAAGGCCTCCCTCCCAGTCGTTATTTATGTGGATTGATCTTCGCTAAACACATTCAATTGTTTAAACCAGCCGAGTCCGCGATCGTTGGATCGGTTCAAAATATAAAATAGTTTCGTTCTGGATCGGATTTTTTTTTCAATTAACATTTATTTATTCTCGTTTCTGAGCGATGAATTCAGCTGCTGCTGAACCGACTCGTCTGCCCAAATCATTAAAAGGGCCTGGACTTCCTCGAAACCCCACGGGTTGTTTATTTTTTCAATTTTGTTGTTGTTGTTATTATTAAACAGCCGACAAAGTGAGTAAGCGCGTCTTCTTCGGCTACGTTGCTGTGGTGAATCACCATAGCAACGCACTGGCGGCTCCATTATATTCGAGCCAGCACCAGAGGTCAAATCGGGCCGTTTTTGGAGTGGGTCTCGTTGGCGCGGCTCGAATTTGAACTAATGGAAATGCTCATAAGTCGAGCCAGCGCGGCTCTGGAACGGGTCGAATGTGCAAGTGGAAACAAGGCATATGAGAGTAAGTATCATACTTACAGTGCTCTTGAGTATGATTCTGTCAAAGTTGGGTTTAAACATCTCCAAATGTCTATTAGATTTATTACAGGCATTTAGCAGACTATGCTCTTATCCAGAGCGATTTACACAACTTTTTATTTATTTTTATAATGTTATAATTTTAGATGTACATTTTTAATGTACAGCTTCATTGGGTCACATTAATTCTGTATACTACTTGTTCTCACCTGCCTTCTAGTCGGGGGGGGGGGTGGGGGGGTGGGGGGTTGATTATTTTTGTATCCTGTCTTTGTTGAAATTAATTCCATGACGGTACATTTCAGTATATTTTTGGGTACTGGTCATTATTTGTTTTTGAATTTCACTTTTTGCGTACATAGGAAGTTTACATTTGTCAAATCAAATAACGTTGAACAACAGCACATTGGATATGTATTCTGTCTTCTACCTAGCAACTGAATTTTATGGCACCTAAATCTTCAATAATTTTTTCATACTTTCTGGAAATGCAGCCTTTTGTCATTCATAGCGTTAGACTCATCTTGTTTAGCCATGTTCTACAAATATTTTATTTTGTGAATTGCACTGACACAGATGATGTCAATTGCATTAATTTCAAGGTAACTCCACAATCCAACATGAATGGACTGAGGAAAATTGTCTTTATGCCTCACGCCAGCCTAGACTTCAGGCCACCTTATGCCATCGCAATTCACCAGCCCAGGCATTAGGTCACTACACAAGGTCTTGTGTTTTGCTGGTTTGCTCCATTTCATGTTCCAGGAGCTTTTCTCACACACAGCTGAGACAAACTCAAATGCAAACATGGACATGTTCTGAGGCACTTCAGAATGGTCTTTCTTCCACGCTGCTCTAAGAAAACACTGAAAAGAACAAAGAATGTGGCAGTTGGAATTAAACCTGTTTTTAAAATTGACCTGAGTTTTGGCATGACCCAGGAGGGAAAAAGTGTTTTCCGCACCTCATGATGCAAGAGCTCCCCCTGTGGTCAGTCAGGCATCTTCAGGACTGCAGAGTGTAAAGCAGGGCTGCCCAACCAACCCTAGTCCTGGAGATCTACAGTCCGGTAGGTTTTCACTCCCAACCCTAACAAAGCACATCTCATTTAACAGCTAGAGATCTAGTTGAGCTGCTAATTAGTAGAATCAGGTGTGCCAAATTAGGGTTGAAATGAAAACCTACAGGAAAGTAGATCTTCAGGAACAGGGTTGGGCAGCTCTGGTGTAAAGAATAGGGACTTTAAGCAACGATGGCTACGGTGACCGGAAATAACTTTGTTCTGTTTTGCGCATTCGGGAATTTCACTCGCTCCTCTCTGCCGCCGTAGCCTGTAGATCTACAACAACGGCAAAAACACAAGTTTTCCGCTATTATTGTGTTTTGTTTTACAATAGATAATGATAATTTCAGAGCATCTATTCAAAGACACCAGCTAATTTAATAGATTTTCAAATCTGCTCCGATGTCGGCTCCTCTAGACGATTGTGGTGGTGCCAACAAGCGTTCACAGTCGGTCAACTTTGATAATTCTCTACTTTTCTGTTTGGTTATATGCAGTTTGTTAGTTAATTCTCCATGTCATCAAGAACGAAACGCAAATACTGGTCGTAAGGTAAATCTAAGTTGTCAGACTTGTTCACGTCATATCACAATAAAAACTCCTCTTCTGAAATTAATTATTTGTCACTCAAAAGCATAACTTACACTCAGTAACTCCCCTCTCCGTCCTTTTAAGCAACATTTTTAGTAGATAATAATTTACAGTCAGATTGTTGAACATTGCCGTCGTTGATTCGGAAGAGTTGTTGCTTAGTGACTTTAATTTCTGTGGCTACGGCGTAAACACAAATTTATTTTTGGTCACCGCAACCGTCGCTGCTTAAAGTCCCGAATGTGTCAGCTGCTGCAGTAGGACCTGTTTGAGTCTAAATCTCTTCTCCTGTTTCCCTCCAGGAGCTGCACTTCTGCACACCTTTGAGCAGCAGTATGATGCAGGCAGGAGTCTGTCTGAGACAGGACACTGAGACAATACTACTGGAGCTCACTGAGCACCACAGGATCAGACCGAAAGAAGAGGAACTCAGTGGGCTGGAGTCTGTCCACATGGCAGAGTCGGAGTCAGAGTGTGCTGCACCAGGACTCAACACACTGGAGCCAGAGTGTGTTTCAGGACACAGCGGGGTTAGTGATGTACACCACACACACACACATCAATGATAAAAACAGAAAGTGATCTGGACTACACTCAAACTGCGGTTCTTAAGACAGAGAACCTGGACAGTACAGAGCTGGGATATGAAACCCTTCTGCACCCTGATCAAATCAAAACAGAGACTGATGATGGAGGATACAGTAAACCAGAACACAGTGACTTGCAGGATATTAAATGTGTTAATATTAAATATAATCAAATGAAGTAACTATAAGAAAACTATAAACGCTCAAAAAAATAGCTAAAACAGTGATTTTTTCAGAGATTTCATTGGATAGGCAGACGATTCCTCTGGGTGGGCAATGTCCGTAGACATGTAAACACCCGTAGACATGCCCCTGCTGTTTGGTGAATTAGCATAATCTCACACTGAAAAGATAAGAAAAATTCAACCTTTAATTTAAGTAAATTTATTATGAGAAAAAAAATCCCTCATCAAAAAATTATTATTTTTAACAAAACCACGTGTGCCACAATTATTGGCACCCCTGCATTTATATATAGAATAAAGTAATCATTCTTAATATTTGGTCGCATATCCTTTGCATGCCATGACTTCCTGGTGTCTGTGATCCAACAACATCAAAAGACTCTTGATATCTTATTTTCTGGTACTCTTACAAACGATACTATAACGATACTATAATCTCTGTATTTGAATGGATCTCTATGGGAATTGGGGGGTGGGATTAGATTTAGCTGTAAATTTCACTGGAACAGTATGAAACACATGGTTAGCTAAATGGCTCAAAGTCATCAAGGGTCTGACGTATCAAACAAGCCTTAAACCATCACTCTGCTGCCAGAAATACATCTATATTGATGGATAACTTGAAGGGTTTCTTCTCATGACTTATTTTTCATATCTGGCAGCAGAGTGATGGTTTGAGGCTCGTTGGATACCTCAGACCCTTGATAACTTACAGCCATTTTAGCAACCATGTATTCCATACTGTTCCAGCATAATTTACAGCTAAATCTAGTCCCACCCCCCAATTCCCATAGAGATCCATTCAAATGCAGAGAAGTTATAGTAACGCTTGTAAGATATGCGACCAAATATTAAAAATTATTACTTTATTCTATATATAAATGCAGGGGTGCCAATAATTGTGGCACACGTGGTTTTGTTAAAAATAATACTTTTTTGATGAGGGATTTTTTTTTCTCATAATAAATTTACTTCAATTAAAGGTTGGATTTTTCTCATTTAATCAGTGTGATATTAAGCTTATTCACCAAACGGTACATTTTTTATAACCCTTTTTACTCATCTTTACCAGGGGTGCCAATAATAGTGGAGGGCACTGTAGAACATTCTAGCTACCTATGAAACATGATTCATAGATAGTAGGCTATTTAGATTCTGGTCCACTCCAGTTCAGTAGGTGGCGATATGACCTGGAAAATAGTGTCCGTTCGACAAAGAATTAAGAAAACTACGAACCAAACCAACCAACTCAATCATCTACTTTGTGATTCACACAGCTTTAAAACGCACGTGGGTTGGGTTCATGCTGCTGAATAATGGCTCAACTAAATTAAGTTCAATTAAACGATTGAGTTGAATTAATTGAGTCGTCAAGGAATACGGGTTAACTTCCTTTCTATAATCTTTGACACTTTTGCAGTTCTGTTTGCCGGGTTATTTTCATTTCACGGTTAGCACACAGTCACATTTGGTGATCTGTTTGTTAATTTTGCAGTTAAATTAGCTGCAAAACACACACGTGATTGTAGAATTAATTTTAGAGTTTGTAAACTTCGTAGCCTGCTGGCCCAACATTAGGCCTACTTATATAATCTATAGCCTATAGTATACGATGTTTAATACAATTACAATGAGTTTAGGATGTCGCAAAATAGTTTTAACAAAACTACAATGGCACCAATATTCACTAAACTTGCTGTAGAATGTTCTGGTGCGCTATTATAGATGTTGTATTGCCAGAGAGTGCTTTGTCCGACAGTGATTGTGTTTTTATTGTAGCCTATCGCGCAGCCTGCACCTGTTATTAATCTGTTACCATAGGCTACTGATCTGCTGTTTTTGTAATGATCGTGTTCAATAAAATCGAACAGTCGCAACTACTAGACTATTTATATTTATATTAGGCTATTTGGCGCCCCCCACTGCATATAATGAACTGCTGCGCTTTGATTTGTGCTTTGATTTGTATACTATTATGAAACAACATTAATATTGCGTTTTTTTTAAAAACATGTTTTTATGAGAACGAATATTCGGACATTCCTTCGGCAACACCGACGAGTTATCCGAAGCTTATAAAAGGACATTCGGGTCAACCCTACATCATTATTGTTGAATGTTGTTTCCTGCCATGGCGCATATGTTAGGTAAAACATTACAAATGAAAACAATCATTTTTTGCACCAGCTGAAGAATCATTTTTCATTTCAAGTGTCTGTTGCTGCTTAAAGCCCCAGGCAAGTCTCCTTGGCTTCTCCCTTTGATCAAAATATATAGATCTTTCTTTCCAGAGCTTTCATTTGGTAGTCCTGGGTTTTCATTTAATTTTTGGGTCATTCCGTGTCAAATCAGACAGAATCCAGGAAAGTGGTTGCAGCACTGTTTCAGATTTTGTTCAAAGTTTGTCTATATAATTTTTGGGTCTCAAAACTAAGGCCTGTAAAATAGTTTTGTTCAATTCCAATGTTTTTATATTGTTTTGGCCTTTACTTTGTAGGATGGAAGACAAACATGTTCTCAGTATGACTGAACCATTAAAAGTTTGTACTCCATGCCTATGCAAATATCTAAATGAGTGATATTGAGGGTATTATAAACCATTTTTTTGCACACATATGGTATCAATCATTATTTATTTTTCAAATACAATTTTTTTATTAATTTTGTGCCAACATTTGAGGTCTCTACGACTAATGGACATATTAAGAATAAAACAAGACATGGTAGCATTTTTTTTGTCATTTTCATAGGACAAAAATGGTATGTGGGGTAGATAGTAGGAACATGAAAATGTATGTGGAAATAGCTTAATGTATGGTAATTTAGTGTACAAAGTGCCAATGTTCTTGCATTAATGACCTATAGTAAAATTATCCTACAAAAAACATGTATTTCTTTACTCCAATCAATATTTCAGAGGCTGGGACACACATAAGTAGAGATAATAAGGGAAGACCCTGCTTATTCATTATGGATGTTTTTTTCTTAGAGGTAAAACAATGCCTTTAACTATGTGTATTTATCTATGAAGGGAACATGGAAGGACATTAGCACTTTGTGCATCCCTACTTTGTGCACTACATTACCATACATTAACCTATTTCTACATACATTTTCATGTTCCTACTAGCTACCCCACATACCGTTTTGGTCCTGTGAAAATGACAAAAATATGCTACCACGCCACGTTTTATTCATAATATCTTCATGTCCACTGGTGGTAGAAACCTCAAATATTGGCACAAAATTAATAAAAGATTGTATTTGCAGAGAAAATAATGATTGATATCATATTGGTGCAAAAATATGGGTTTGTAGTGCCCTCACTCTCGTTTAGGAATTAATTTTGCACTCTTTTCCAAATCTAGGGCCTTATAAAAATAAAACGGCATGCAATATAGGCTTTTAATTGTTCAGTCATGCAGAAAACATGTTTGTCTTCCAAACATGGCTTCCCAGATAATGCATTTTTGAGGCTATAAAATGAAATGATATCAAGGGCTGAAAAAATATGAAAACATAGGATTTGAACATAAATATTTTACAGGCCTTGGTTTTAGGACTCATTCATGATATAAATAAGGTTTGAACAAAATCTGAGACAGTGCTGCAACGACCTTATCTGATTTGACACGGAATGACCCTTTTGCATTCTTAGCTGCTGGTGAAGCTTATAACTTGTCCTCTGATTTACATCTTAAATGCTTCCCATCTGATGCTGGTCGAGGTGTCAATGTTTGGCGGGAAGAAGAAAAAAGGTTGTTAACCTACAAATTCCTGGAATGGCTGGATCCAAGAGCCATTTTTATTGGAATCTCCATTTTGGGGATCACTCCTCAATTTAGTATCGACATAATTTAAAGAAACTGGAGCATGGTCTGAAATTACTCTTTTATAATTACTCTGAAATTGCTATTTTCCTGGCAATTAGACAACAAGCCTGACATCAAGCCGTTCTCTTACACTGACTGCAATGACCATTTGTGCTACCTCATTGTAGTCATATACACCATAGGGGTTGCCAACAATCCTGGATTTTCCGTTATTCTGTATTTTACTCCACTGTCTTGGATGAAATTAATTCCATTCCAGTACATTGCGGTACATTCTTGGGTGTTGGTCATTTTTTGTCTGAATTGTGCTTCTTGTGCTCTTGACAAGTTTACATTTGTAAAATCGAATATGTTTGAACAACAGAACAGTTAATTTCCCCCACATACAAAGCTGACACAAACACAAATGCAAACCTACAAGTTTTGAAAATTGACCTGTGATTTGACATGACCCAGGTAGGGAGGATGGGTTTCCCCCACTTCATTAGGCAAGAGTGCCCCCTGTGGTCAGTGAGGTATCTGCAGGACTGAATTAATGTGTCAGTTGCTGCAGTAGAACCTGTTTGATTGTGGCTAAATTCTTTCTCCTGTTTTCCTCCAGGGAATGTACTTTTGCACAACTTTGAGCAGCAGTATGATGCAGGCAGGAGTCAGTCTGAGACAGGACACTGAGACAACACTACCAGAGCTCACTGAGCACCACAGGATCAGACCGAAAGATGAGGAACTCAGTGGACTGGAGTCTGTCTACATGGAGTCAGGCACAGAGTGTCCTGTACCAGGACTCAACACACTGAAGCCAGAGTGTGCTTCAGCACACAGCAGGGTCAGTAATGTACACCACACACACACATCAATGATAAAAACAGTAACTCATCTGGGCTCTGCACGCTCTGAGGATCTTAAAACAGAGAGCCTCGACAGTGCAGTGCTGGGGTATGTAACCAATCTGCATCCTGACAAAATCAAAACAGAGGCTGATGATGAAGGACACCTTAAACCAGAACACAGTGACTTGCAGGATATTAAAGAAATTCATGATCTGCCGACACAATGTGGGAAATTAAATCATCACTGTGACATAAACAATGAAAATAATCAGACAAGAAACGTCCAGATATTCACAAACATTAGGGACAAACATTTGCATTATAGGGGAATGAATGTGATGGCGGAACCCATGATAATGAACTCCAAAAAAAGGCCAAGCGACCTGCATTTCTTTGAAGGCGAGACAATTCATCTGAATAAAGGGGAAATTTATACAGGTGAAATGCCGTACAAGTGTACCCGGTGTGCGAACTGTTTTAACACAAAATCTGACTTAAAGAACCACCTGAGAATTCACACAGGGGAAAAAACGTACAAGTGTACACAGTGTGCAAAGTGTTTTAGTTCAAATTCACATTTAATTAGACACCTGAGAATTCATACACGTGAAAAGCCCTACAAGTGTACACAGTGTGAGAAGTGTTTTAATAGAAAATCTGATTTGAAAAACCACCTGAGAATTCATACAGGTGATAAGCTATACAAGTGTACACAGTGTGAGAAGTGTTTTAGTACAAATTCACTTTTAATTAGACACCTGAGAATTCATACAGGTGAAAAGCCCTACAAGTGTACACAGTGTGAGAAGTGTTTTAATCGAAAAGCTTCTTTAGATGCACACTTGAGAATTCATACAGGTGAAAAACCCTACAAGTGTACACAGTGTGAGAAGTGTTTTAATCAAAAAGCTTCTTTAGATGCACACTTGAGAATTCATACAGGTGAAAAACCCTCCAAGTGTACACAGTGTGAGAAGTGTTTTAAT
This sequence comes from Ilyophis sp. 1 JC-2022, assembly GCA_022702515.1. Taxonomy (NCBI): domain Eukaryota; kingdom Metazoa; phylum Chordata; class Actinopteri; order Anguilliformes; family Synaphobranchidae; genus Ilyophis; species Ilyophis sp. 1 JC-2022. The sequence continues at coordinate 63,587,990 of CM040405.1, read as the reverse complement.
CAAAAAGCTTCTTTAGATGCACACTTGAGAATTCATACAGTTGAAAAGCCCTACAAGTGTACACAGTGTGAGAAGTGTTTTAGTACAAATTCACTTTTAATTAGACACCTGAGAATTCATACAGGTGATAAGCCCTACAAGTGTACACAGTGTGAGAAGTGTTTTAATCAAAAAGCTTCTTTAGATACACACTTGAGAATTCATACAGGTGAAAAACCCTACAAGTGTACACAGTGTCAAAAGTGTTTTCATAGAAAATCTCATTTAAAGAGCCACTTGAGAATTCACACAGGGGAAAAACCCTACAAGTGTACACAGTGTAAGAAGTTTTATAATACAAGAGGTAATTTAAAGGACCACATGATAATTCATACAGGTGAAAAGCCCTACAAGTGTACACAGTGTGAGAAGTGTTTTAGTCAAAAAGCTTCTTTAGATGCACACTTGAGAATTCATACAGGTGAAAAACCCTACAAGTGTACACAGTGTCAAAAGTGTTTTCATAGAAAATCTCATTTAAAGAGCCACTTGAGAATTCACACAGGGGAAAACCCCTACAAGTGTACACAGTGTAAGAAGTTTTATAATACAAGAGGTAATTTAAAGGACCACATGAAAATGCATACAGGTGAAAAGCACTACACAGTGTGAGAAATATTTTTGTGTAAAATCTTATTTAAAGACCCCACACAACGGAAGTCAGATCGCATTTTTCTATTGCTTTTCAGAAGGCTTCTGCATGAAACCGGATGTTGGGGCAGGACTTTTATTCTTTTTAAGTGGGCGGGCAGTCGCGGTGGCTAGGTAGTTAGTTTCTGGATAGCAGTGCTCAAAACAAAGCTAACGTGTTAACCAGAATGGATGACATTTTGTCTGAAATTGAGGATCACCCGCTGTTGTTGCTGCTGCTTTCGACCGTGACAGCGACAGCTGGAGCTGCAGAAAATTCGGTCTACCCAGAGAGAATCTCTAATATTTGCCTAGAATCCGGAATGCAGTTTTGTTTTTCTATTAATGTTACCATTACCGCAATAACAGGATAGCTGTGTGCAAATTGCTGGACAGCCACAACTACTGCCACTGATTGTAGTTGTAATATTTATAATTATCAATTTCTCGCTAATTTGAATCTGGAATCCCGTTTTGTATTTCTATCATTATACCAGTAACTGTAGTTGATAGACAGCCTCTGCAACTAAGACATTGTTTGATAATGTAGGCTACTACACTATACATACTTCAGGTGTTCCTGTGGATATTGCAGCCTCCTTCATGTGGCCAAATTCGAGCCATTTTCTGCGTAGCCATGTTTGTGGGGAAACTAAATAGAGTGTACTTTCGTCCCATTTTGTTCACACTGAAAGTTGCTATTGTGAGCAACCTAAGTTACCCTAAGCTAGCTGTCACTCACATTGACATTGAGGACAAGTTGAAAATCAAGCAATATAATTGGAGGGAATACTTTGTTCAACACCCACCAGTGCAGGTACTACACTGTGTTACATCAAAACGTCAAGCAGCCGTTTCACAGGAAGAACCTAGGAAAATATTTTGCAGCGCAAATATCAACTTTGAATAATATACTTATTTTTTGGCCTACATAATTTTCTTGAAGTAATTAAACTACAGCTAACCATTTCATCACTTAAAAGAAGTGTGTGGGGTCATTAAAGAACCACATGAGAATTAATGCAGGTGAAAAGCTACACAAATGTCCCCAGAGTGAGAAGTGTTTTTCCCACACATCTCATTTCAGTACCCACTTGAGAAATCATAGGTGAATAGCATTTCTTATGCACTTTGAATTTTAAATATATATATTTTTTTAATGATCTGAGAATTCATACTAAAAACATACTGTGGCATTTGGTCGTGACTAAATGGATTTGTCTCGGCCACGCCTACTAATAGAGAGAGGAGACGCACCTGTGTTGTGTTAACAAATCAGCCCAGATGCTTAAAGGGTGCTCGTCTACACTGTATGAGGCCCAGATCCAGAGCACATGCCAAGAGAGTTTGTTTGTGAGAGCACTGAAGGGACAATGGCAAACGAACCTGGCTGGATGCGCTGAAAAGCGGTTGTGGAGTTTTTTTTAAAAAAAATTTGTTTTGTTGTTTTGGTATATTGTTTTTACTCTGAACCCATGTGGGGGCAGGGTGATGGTGTTTTTATTTATTTTTGTGTCTGTATGGGTGTGCTTTCTCTCTCTCTCCACGTGGCAATGTAGGGTGCAAACCTTGAACTGCCACATCTCCCTCCCAGGGATGCCTCACAAAGATCCTTTACAGAGGGGGGAGGATGGGAAAATATGGCAAAAGCATGCCTGAAACTCCAAAAGGAAGAACGTAAAGTTAAAAAACAAATCTCAGGTGGAACCTGGCGATAGAGATGGAGTACATCTTCCACTAAGTGTCTATATGTTCTATGCTGTACCAAAAATTTCCTCTAGGAGGACTTTTCTAAGTCGAAGTCTGGTCGGCCTAGTGTAACAGTAAAGATACAATGAATGTTAACAGAAATTAAATAAGGTGTATCAGAGCAGTTAATGAAGTGGATTGGGCAGGCCACAGTCCGACTAAAGTTGAATCAGTAAGCAGTTCAGAGGGGTGGGGTTATGCATCTAGGCCTCCAGCTTGTGCCATGGTGTGGGTTTGAACCAGAACATCAGGGTGGGGGAAAGGGCAGAAGCGTGTGAGTGTAATATGGAAAAGCCCCAGGGTGCTCTGCTATGGCAGCATATCTAAAAAAGGGGGTGCACACCACCATGAGATTACAGTACCCCAACATGGCATAGAAGTGCAAACCAGAGCATTCACATGCAGTAGCAGGGCAACAACACAGTCAGCACAGCTCACATAACAGCTCTATGGTCCTGATGTACCCTTTCCAGACATATTTAACTAAAGGATTGTCAAAAGAGAGTACACGTAGAGGCAAAGTGTGTCTGAAGTCCGAACATATAAAGCAAAGTTATTCCATCATACAGGAGCTCTGTAAGAGACGGCGCTACATCCCATTGTAATTTTTTTATATACTTGGAATTTTTAAATAGCCAGCACCTTGTGAACAAAGTAATCTTGGACTAATTTCTAAATTTAACAAGAAACCCTTTACTATTCTGCATAGAAGGAAATGCAGCTGATACCCACAGTAAAATATGGTGGTGGATCATTGATGTTTTGGGGCCGTTTGCTTGCTAGTGTTCCAGGGGCTGTTGTTATGATCGATGACATAATGAACTCAAAATAGGCACAGAAATGGTTACTGGAACACGGGATCGATGCTTTGCAATGGCCAACTCAGTCTCCGGACTTGAACCATTTGGAAAACCTGTGGTCTGAATTGAAAAGGGCAGTCCACAAAGGTAAATTTAAGAATATAAAGGATCTTGATAAAGGATCTTGAAAATGTATGCATGGAGGAATGGTTCAAGATCCCTCCGAAAGTGTTCTCCAACTTGTCAGATGTTACAGGAAGAGGCTCAGTGCTGTTATCCACTCAAGGGTTGGCTTCACCAAATATTAATTGTTTGGGGGGCAGTCATTTTGAAACCAGTGTTTTGCAGGAAACAAATGTACTAAATAAAACTTTTTGTGTTTGAGAAATGGTTAAATACAAAATATGACTTCTTGTACCTGTTAATCATACTGCTGCCAGATGTGCAGTAGATATGGATGTGTCACTTAAGGTTGTTTTTCCTGACTCATTTTCCTTTTGGACTGCACTGTAAGTGATCTATAAAGACAGGCACTCTGTGCTTGACTATAAAGAAAATCTGAGGGTATTTGTTGAAAACTGCATGTTAAACAGATTAAACAAATTCATGTTTTTAAATTCCTCAGGAAGTGGTTTGATTTATTTATTACATGGAAGTATTGTATTGATAAGATGGAGAATAAACATATGATGGTGTTCAAAGTAATAAGATGTCTGTAAGATATTACATGGGAAGAAGATAAACTTGCCTAATAACTGTTCACATTGCCTTACTGAGATCAGTGTTTGATTATGGGAGTGTGGTTTATGATCCCGCAGGCAAAACTTCACTGAAAAAAAACTGGACAGTATTCAAAGACAGGCATTGGGAATTTGTTGTGGAGCGTATCCTAGAACATCAGCCACAGCATTGCAAGGACAAGTTGGAAAGATGCTCTACAGTTAAGGGGGAAACAATTAATGGGTAGCAACTGCATTAATCTGCAAGGACATGAAAATTATTATCCCACAAATCATGGTACGTTATGTTTAGAGACAAAGTTTTAAAAAAACATCAGTTTTATGACATTAGGTTCTAAAATGACAAAGGACTTTGGAATATCTGACTGGGTTATTAGCCCAACAGTAGCAGTCCCTCTGTAGACTTTACTTCTGCCAATACTATACAGTACCTTGTGAAAGTATTTACTCCCTTGGCGTTTTTCCTATTTTGTTGCATTACAACCTGTAATTTAAATGGATTTTATGTAATGGACCTACACAAAATAGTCCAAATTGGTGAAGTGAAATTTTTAAAAAAAACTTGTTTTAAAAAATAAAAAACTGAAAAGTGGTGCATGCATATGTATTCACCTCTTTGCTTTAATGTGTTTTTAAAGTATCATATTTAATATTTGGTTGCATATCTCCATATCTGGCAACAGAGTGATGGTTTGGGGCTCGTTCGATAGCTCAGACCCTTGATGACTTACAGCCATTTAGCCAGCCATGTGTTCCATACTGAACCAGTGTAATTTACAGCTGAATCTAGTCTCACCCCCCAATTCCCATAGAGATCCATTCAAATGCAGAGAGCTTATAGTATCGCTTGTAACAGTACCTGGAAATAAGATACCGAGAGCCTTTTGATGTTGATGGGTCACAGACTTCAGGAAATAACAGCATGCAACCAAATATTAAATATGATACTTTAAAAATATGATAAAGCAAAGGGTATGAATACTTATGTAAATGAAAGATTTCAGTTTTAGATTTTTAATACATTTGCAAAAATTTCTAAAAACATGTTTTCACTTTGTCATTATGGGCTATTTTGTGTGGAATTTTGAGACAAAAAATGAACTCAATCTATTGTGGAATATGTCTGTAATGTAATAAAACGTGGAGAGGGTGAAAGGGGTGTTCAGACTTTCCGGCTTGACTGTTTACCTATTTATATTAGCGTGCATAATTTTGTTGCGGATTAACACCAGCGAACCAACAGGATCCCCCAAGACCACCGTCGTGTGTTGGGGGCGTTTCTTGTAGTGAGGGGCGTGTCTTGAAGGGCGTTTCTTGGAGTCTGCAGGCTGCAGCTATACCCGACTCCATTTTTCGAGTATTGAGACGCACCCCCGAGGAAAGGAGGTGGGGAGAATAAAGAATATTGGGACGCAGCACCGCTTTGTGGTTCGCACGGCTTCAAAACGCATGTTGGATCATTCGGCACTGAGTAATGGCTCAAGTTGAATTAAGTTCAATTAAACGATTGAGTTGAATTAATTGAGTCATCAACGAGAACGGGTAAGTTTTTTTAAAATAATCTTTGACACTTTTGCAGTTCTGTTGGTTGTGTTTACTAACAAGCTCCAAATCGGGTTATTTTCATTTCACGGTTTGTACACGGCTTGCTGTATTAAATTAGCTGCAAAACACGCACGTGGTTGAAGAAACAACCTCAATCATCCTGACTGCGCCTGGTACTTGAAATCGTATTTACCTTTTTAGGGTTGTTTTAACGCACTTGTTCCTAGTTCGGAAATGTACTATCTATGTACGTCGCTCTGGATAAGAGCTGCTAAATGACTATAATGTAATGTAATGTAGAATTAATTTTAGAGTTTGAAAACTTCGCAGCCCAACGCTACTTGTTACTACTAATCTATAGCCTGTAAGATGTTTAATATAATTACAATGAGTTTAGGATGTCGCTAAATAGTTATAACAACGCTACAATGGCGCCAATATTCACTAAATTAATCCGTGCAACATGCGGAAATATGCTGAATTCGGTTCGATCACAAGGTATAGTGACCGGATCCCTGCTTTGGATACATGTTTCAAATTTGGACTTTTTGAGTTAAAGTACAAAATCAGAGCTACATAATGAGGTATCACTTGATGAGTGAGTAAATATTTGTGGCGTTATGATTGTTTGAATATTGTGATTTTGCAAAAAAGTTTTGAGAACTCGCTTTAAAGGTTTTATTCTGAATTCTGCCCCTTCTCATTATAAAATACACCCTCAAACCAGGAACTGTTGTATGGAATTGGTATATTTGTGAAGTCCGTAACCCAGTGCTTGCTATGATTTTGAATACGTTCGATTATAATACTGTTTAAACCATAAATTAATAAAAAATAAGATTTTTTTTCTAAATTGGGTTTAACCTCTGATTTTCCTTAAAACCCTCATCCTTTTTCATTCTTCCACTTCCCTAATTATTTTGGCTTGACTCCCCCATTATCATGTAACCTCAAAATATTGATAACTTGCTCTCCCTAGTGAAATGTAGCAATAATACTTCAAGGAGTGCCCACATTTTGATCAACAGGTAATTGCTTCTTGCCAGGTAGCTATCCCACAATAGCATATGAATGCTTGGAGGAATGATGGCTGCCATGTCTCTCTTTGCTAATTTGCATCTGAATCTTGGAGGACTAATGGCAGATTAAAGGTGGAATGTGTCCTCCCACTATTATCATGTGACTGTATAACACCAGTGAAATGATAACTGAACAGGGGCAAAATTTTACTGAGTTTTAGTCTTTTAAAATAAATAGCCTAGGGTTAAGTGAGTTATCGTAGATTTTTTATCAGGGGATACCTGCACTCCTTTGTTTATATGTAAACACGGCTGTAAAGTATCGCAATCATGTTATGACTCTCGGTTACGGACGTTTCAACTTTGTTTAGGATAAATCGTTTTTTTTTTTGTTAGTTTGGTAATTCAAGTACTACAGTATCCATGATGCTCAGCGATTGTAGCTGCACCGTTTCCACTAAGAAAAAGAAAAAAGTCAAATTTCAGACCACAGAATGGCGTTTTCTGTCATTAAAAGGGAATACTTTAACACTTGAGCGGCAGTATTACGTGTTATTGTAACTTGTCATCACAGAGACCGATAAATTATGATTTCTATTTTTAAACCCCATATCAATGACGGACATGTTTGAACACGCAAAAGTCTTGTTTGGAACTAGAACATTTGCGGTGAGTCAATGTTATTTCTTGTGTGGTGGGCTCTGGAGGTCTAACTAGTCCCTATATTTAACAAGATTTCACAAAGATTTGAATTTTGAAATTTAGGTGACTGGTAGATTTGATATTCAGGAATCCGATCATGGTATTAACTCAATTTTGACGGGATAGGCATTTTATTACATCTTTTGCATCTCCTACACAATAGTGGGTTGTGACCCATGTATTTGAAGTCTGCATCGGGTCACATATTATACAATACAATTTACTTAAGTTGTGAAATAGCCTTCCTTACTATGCTCACCCCTTCCATTGATTACTTGTAAACCAAATATTGCCTTGGAATTGTGATATGATTTGGTGAAAACGGTACTGGAGAACCAGTACATGAAGAACTATGACAAAACCAAGTTTAATGATGAGGGCAACGGTAAAAAAAAAAAAAAAGTCCAAAGAGTGGTTGCAAAACGGGCAGAGGTCGGAACCGGGAAGGAACAGCAGAGGTACAAAGACAATGTCCAAACTCAGGGTCGTGAGAACACAGGCAGAAGTTGATTAAGAACCTGGGAATGGCAAACTATGACCGGTCAATTCAGAGTCCAAGACGTTCTAGAACATAAATGGAATAAATGAAGTGAATTAATAAAGTCAAATGAGCAGAATGTAGCCTACCTACTTTCTTTCCCTCAGTGACTAATGTTACTGGACGGCAGACGGCTACTTCGCCTATTCTAACCATGGTATAAACGCATTAATCCACTCCGAGGTGTGGATTACACGATTAACTCTGTCAAATTTATAGTGGAGATAATCTGCAATTCCACTTTGTTACTTAAACATTTAAAAAATGACCACTATATATTTAACCAATTGTCTACATCAAGTGCTTGTGGGTGTATGAACATCATGAATACAATTATTACATTACATTGTAGACATTTAGCAGACGCTCTTATCCAGAGCGACGTACATAGTGCATTTTCAAACTAGGAACAAGAGCGTTTAAAAACAACCCTAAAAAGGCAAATACAAATCTAAGTACTAGGCGCAGTCAGTTTTTTTTTTTTTTTTGGGGGGTAATTACATAACATTAATAACAATAGTCACAGGGAGGTAGGGAGGGGTGGAGAGAGGTGCAGCTTGAAGAGGTGAGTCTTCAATCTGCGCTTGAAGGCGGTCAGACTTTCTGCTGTTCTGACCTCCACGGGGAGCTCATTCCACCACCGTGGGGCCAGGACAGACAGACGTCGAGACCGGGTGCTAGTATGTAGAGGGGGGGGGGTACCAGTCATCCTGAGGAAGCGGAACGCAGGGATCTGGCAGGTGTGTAGGGTCCGATTAGTTTTTGGAGGTATGGAGGGGCAAATCCTCGGACTGCCTGGAAGGCGAGCACCAATGTTTTGAATTTGATGCGAGCCATCCAGTAGCCAGTGGAGGTCAATGAGCAGGGGGGTGACATGGGAGTGTCGGGGGGTGACATGGGAGTGTCGGGGGAGGTTGAAGACCAGGCGCGCTGCTGCGTTCTAGATAAGCTGAAGGGGTCTAATGGCCGATGCTGGCAGGCCAGCCAGGAGAGAGTTGCAATAGTCCAGGCGGGACAGCACCATTGCTTGGACCAGGAGCTGGGTTGAGTGGGTGGTGAGGAAGGGGCGGATTCTCCTGATGTTGTACAGGAAGAACCTGCATGCCCGGGTTACTGCTGCAATGTTTTCGGAGAGGGACAGCCTGTTGTCCATCACGACTCTGAGGTTCCTGGCACAGGGCGTTGGGGTCAGTGGAGTGTCTCCTAGGGAAATAGAGAGATTGAGAGGAGGAGAGGTTAGAGCAGGAATGTAGATTAGCTCAGTCTTGCCAGGATTGAGCTTGAGATGGCGGTTGTCCATCCAGCTCTGGATGTCTCTCAGGCAAGCGGAGATGCGGGCTGATACCTGAGTGTCAGAGGGTGAGAAGGAGAGAAAGAGTTGAGTATCGTCAGCATAGCAGTGGTAAGAAAGACCATGAGCAGTGATAACAGGGCCAAGGGATTTGGTGTAGGTGGAGAAAAGGAGGGGACCAAGGACTGAGCCCTGGGGGACTCCTGTGGTAAGGGGACGGGGTGTCGATACTTTACCAGCCCAGGCAACCTGGGAGGAGCGTTCCGAGAGGTAGGACTCAATCCAGGCCAGGGCCGAGCCGCCGATCCCCGCTGCAGACAGGGACGACAGGAGGATGGAGTGATCTGCGGTGTCGAAGGCGGCAGAGAGGTCTAGAAGTATTAGGACAGAGGAGAGGGAGGCTGCCCGAGCTGCATGAAGCATCTCGCTGACGGAGAGGAGTGCGGTCTCCGTTGAGTGGCCAGATTTGAAGCCAGACTGGTGGGGGTCTAGCAGGTTGTTCTGGGTAAGGAAAGACGACAGTTGGTTAGAAACAGCGCGTTCGATAGTTTTGGAAAGAAAAGAAAGAAGAGATACCGGTCTGTAGTTTTGGATGTTGGAGGGATCCAGCGTAGGTTTTTTCAGGATCGGGGTGATGTTGGCTCTTTTGAAGGATGAGGGGAAACAGCCAGAGGTCAGGGAGGAGTTCACCAGGGAGGTCACAAACGGGAGGATATCTGGGGTGATTGCCTGGAGGAGAGTTGAAGGGATAGGGTCGAGGGCACAAGTAGTGGGGCGATGGGAGAGTAGGAGATGGGACACATCGGTCTGAGAAAGGGGAGAAAAGGTGGAGAAACAGGGGGGGGACACAGAAGGGGTAGAGAGGAAGAGAGTGGGAAACAGTGTCTGTGAGGGGAGGGGGAGTGGGGCTGAAGGAGCTGTGGATGTCTGCGATATTCTCATCGAAGGAATCTGCGAAGTCGTCTGCAGTGAACGAGGAATGAGGAGCAGGAGGGGGTTTGCTGAGGAGGGAGGAGAAGATAGAGAACAATTGACGGGGGTTAGAACTGTGTTTGCAAAGTTTTGTGTGATAGTAGGTTACCTTGACAGCGGTGACTGCTGTAGAGAACGCCGCTAGGAGAGTCTGGTAGGAGGAGAGGTCTGATGCGTGTCTGGATTTTCTCCACATCCTCTCTGCTGCTCGGAGACCGGCCCTTGAGGTGCGCAGGGCGTCGGACATCCATGGGCAGGGAGGAGATGGGCGTGTGGGCCTAGAGACAAGAGGGCAGAGAGAGTTAAGTGATGTGGAGAGAGCTGTGAGCAGGGTGTCAGATGCAGAGTCGATAGAGAGTTGAGAGAAGGGTTTGAGAGGGGGGAGGGAAGCAGGAGAGGAGGGCGAGAGGGAGCAGAGGTTACGGCAGACAGAGACAGTGGGGGTGTGGGGAGGGGAGGGACGGTGTGGGACAAGAGGAAGAGAGAAAGAGGCATGCAGAGGGCTAATAGTGAGATCAGAGCAGGGGCTGTTCCTCTGGAAGACCAGGTCTAGGAGGTTGCCAGCCTTGTGGGTCGGGGGAGGGCTGGAGGGCGAGGTCAAAGGAGCGGAGAAGTGGTAGGAAGGCTGCAGACTGGGAGGCATCTAGATGGATGTTGAAGTCTCCCAGGAGGATCAGCGGAATGCCGTCCTCTGGGAAAAAGCCGATCAGGGTGGCAACCTCATCGAGGAAGCACCCCAGGAGACCTGGAGGGCGATAAACAACTATAATGTACAGGTTAATAGGGTGGTTGATAAACACAGAGTGGTATTCAAAGCTAGTAATGGATAGATCAGAGAGGGGGAGAACAGAGAATGACCATGAGGGGGAGAGTAACAAACCAGTACCACCTCCGTGACCAGACAGCCGGGGGGTGTGAGAGAAGGAGGAGGAGAGGGCAGCAGGAATTGCCGTGTTGTCCGGTGTGATCCAGGTTTCAGTGAGGGCGAGAAACTGGAGGGACAGGAAGGAGGCATAGCCGGAGATGAAGTCTGCTTTCCTTGTGGCAGACTGGCAGTTCCAGAGCCCCCCTGCGACGGTGAAGTTCTCGCAGGGAGTCAGCGAGGGGTAGCGGAGGTTGGAAGGGTTGCGTCGCCGTGAAGGGCCACGTCGTTGGAAGCGGGTTCTGAATGGAAGAGAGCAGACGGGGATAGGGAGAACACACATAGAACACACACAAACTGGGACGGAGCGACACTAGTCTTTTGAAGTGCACACAGCTGATTGCAATCAGCTAACAGCTGTGTGAGACACTTTGCAAGCGCGGATCAAATATTATTCTCAATCAAAAAGCACAATACTCCGAAACTATCCGCTTATCTAGTCTTAACAATCTGAAACAGCCAATCGCAGAACAAACACAAACTAGTAATGCAATTACTTTGATCAGTGTTCAACGAGGTCCAATTAAAAACCACGCAAACAGCAAACAGCGGCTAGAACACTTAAAATCGATACAACCTTTCGCGGGACGGTTCAAAATCATCGTTATTATTGTTGAATGTTGTCTTCTGCCATGTCGCATATGTTAGGTAAAACATTAAAAATAACTAATTTTTTGCACCAGCTGAAGAATTATTTTTCATTTCAATTGTCTGTTGCTTCTTAATGCCCCAGGCCAGGAATCTCCTTTGCTTCTCCCCTTGATCAAAATAAGACTGTGAGTCTTAGTAAACTTGAAGCTGCTTTGTAAACTGTGCAGAAACTAAGAATTGGTCAATGTGAGAGTGAGTATGATGTGCTCTTGAGAAGCAAGTATGATTCTGTCAAAGTAGGGTTTAAACATCTCCAAATATCTATTAGATCAATCTTTTGTATGAAATTAATTGCCTGTCTTGTACTGACGGAGTGAAAGTTGAAAACACCAGCCATAATATTCCATCCAGAAAATGTTTAAGTGGTTTTAAATCAAGTATTGGAAAATGTAGGATTGCCATTGTTTGGGCCATACATGTTTATCAAATTCAGATTTTCATTTAGGAGAGTACCTTGAGCTATGAGAAATCTACCACCTGGGTTTTTTGCAAAGAGATGCATAGATTTGTGAATTGGATTAATTACTCCTCTTGCCCTTGAAGAATGGGATGCAAAAGGTACTTGACCCGGCCATCTTTTCCTAACACAAACAAAAACAGTTTTTTTGTAGCTGTAGCTGCTTTATCCAGACCCTGTTTGAGTTTAGTGATCTTACCAATGCTCCTGCTATTCCATGACCGATTGGACACTTTAACTGACATAGATGCTAAACCACGACTGTGTACAACACCCCTAAGAGGCAAATGTTATGAGTAAGGAAGATGCTGACCGAACTCTCATCTAAAGAGTACAGGTAGAAACGACTTCATAAAAAATTCCATAAATCCCTTGGAGCATCCAGATCCATTGGACACCATTGTGTCCCCTGTTCAACAACACAAGCTTATGGTTGTGATTGGTCCACACATCCTTGAGGAACCATCTAACATTGTGCAATCTTCACTTGAACTCATTAATGGGATATTTCTATAAAATGCCAACTTCACTTTTTTTCACCAAATTCAAGGCCTAGATGTCCTAAATAGAAAACGGATATTGGTTAATTCATATTAAGTCATATTTGTTATAATTTTTGATGTACATTTTTAAGGTTCAGCTTCATTGGGTCACATTCATTCTATATACTACTTGCTCTTGTGGTAAAACATAAAGAAAACACAGTGAAGTGGTTGTTCTTCTGAATAAAGATTCTTTGATTAATCCACAACAAGCTTGACATCAAGCTGTTCTCTTACACTGACTGTGATGGACATCTGTCCTACCTCAGTGCAGTCCTATACATCATGGAAGTTGCCACCCATTCTGGATTTTCTGGGGTTGTTCTGTATTTTGCTCTCCTGTCTTTGTTGAAATGAATTCCATTTCGGTATATTTTTGGGTACTGGTCATTATTTGTCTGTGAATTTCACTTCTTGTGTACATAGGAAGTTTACATTTGACAAATCAAATAACGTTGAATAACAGCACATTGGATATGCATTTTGTCCTATACTTAGCAACTTTTACTGAATTTTATGGCACCTAAACCTTCAATAATTTTCTCATACATTCTGGAAATGCAGCCTTTTGTCATTCATAGCGTTAGATTCATCTCGTTTCACCGTGTTCTACAAGTATTTTATTTTGTGAATTTCACTGACACAGATTATGTCAATTGCATTAATTTCAACTCCACAATCCAAGACCGGGACATGAATGGACTGAGGGAAATAGTCTTTATGCCTAACGCCAGCCTAGACTTCAGGCCACCTTATGCCATCGCAATTCACCAGCCCAGGCATTAGGTCACTACACAAGGTCTTGTGTTTTGCTGGTTTGCTCCATTTCATGTTCCAGGAGCTTTTCTCACACACAGCTGAGACAAACTCAAATGCAAACATGGACATGTTCTGAGGCACTTCAAAATTGGCTTTCTTTCACGCTGCTCTAAGAAAACACTGAAAAGAACAAAGAATGTGGCAGTTGGAATTAAACCTGTTTTTAAAATTGACCTGAGTTTTGGCATGACCCAGGAGGGAAAAAGTGTTTTCCGCACCTCATGATGCAAGAGCACCCCCTGTGGTCAGTCAGGCATCTTCAGGACTGCAGAATGTAAAGCAGGGCTGCCCAACCAACCCTAGTCCTGGAGATCTACAGTCCTGTAGGTTTTCACTCCCAACCCTAACAAAGCACATCTCATTTAACAGCTAGAGATCTAGTTGAGCTGCTAATTAGTAGAATCAGGTGTGCCAAATTAGGGTTGAAATGAAAACCTACAGGAAAGTAGATCTCCAGGAACCGGGTTGGGCAGCTCTGGTGTAAAGAATAGGGACTTTAAGCAACGATGGCTACGGTGACCGGAAATAACTTTGTTCTGTTTTGCGCATGCATGAATTTGGCTCGCTCCTCTCTGCCGCCGTAGCCTGTAGATCTACAACAACGGCAAAAACACAAGTTTCACGTAGTCGTTACAACGTGTGAATTTTCCGTTATTATTGTGTTTTGAAATAAAACCTGTTTTACGATAGATAATGAAACTTATACAATTTCAGAGCATTTATTCCAAGACACCTGCTAATTTAATCACATTTTTTCAAAGTCATGTCATTGCTCCGATGTCAGCTCCTCTAGATGGGTGTGGTGGCACCAACAAGCGTTCACAGTCGGTCAACTTGGATAAATCTCTACTTTTCTGTTCATTTATATGCAGTTTGTTAGTTCATTCTCCATGTCATCAAGAACGAAACGCATACTGGTCTTAAAGTCGTAAAGTTGTTAGACTTGTTCACGTCATATAAGAATAAAAACTCCTCTTCTGAAATTAATTATTTGTCACTCAAAAGAATAACTTACACTCAGTAACTCCTCTCTGGGCCCTTTTAAACAACATCTTTCATAGATAATAATTTACAGTCAGATTGTTGAACACCGTCGTTGATTCGGAAGAGTTGTTGCTTCGTGACTTTGATTTCTGTGGCGACGGCCTAAACACAAATTTATTTTTGGTCGTCGCAACCGTCTTAAAGTCTGCTTAAAGTCCCTAATGCTGCTTACAGTCCCTAATGCTGCTTAAAGTCCCTAATGCTGCTTACAGTCCCTAATGCTGCTTAAAGTCCCTAATGCTGCTTACAGTCCCTAATGCTGCTTACAGTCCCTAATGTGTCAGCTGCTGCAGTAGGACCTGTTTGAGTCTAAATCCCTTCCCCTGTTTCCCTGCAGGAGCTGCGCTTCTGCACACCTTTGAGCAGCAGTATGATGCAGGCAGGGGTCTGTCTGAGACAGGACACTGAGACAACACTACCAGAGCTCACTGAGCAGCACAGGATCGAAAAGACCGAAGAGGAACTCGGTGGACTGGAGTCTGTCCACATGGCAGAGTCAGGGACAGAGTGTGCGGCACCAGGACTCAACACAGTGGAGCCAGAGTGTGTTACAGCACACAGTGGGGTCAGTGATGTACACCACACACACACATCAATGATAAAAACAGAAACGGATCTGGACTCAACTCAAACTGTGGGTCTTAAGACAGAGAACGTATACAGTACAGAGCTGGGATATGAAACCCATCTGCACCCTGACCAAATCAAAACAGAGACTGATGATGAAGTATACCTTAAACCAGAACATAGTGACTTGCAGGATTTGAAATGTGTTGATATTAAATATGATAAAATGAAGTATGAATGTAGTGAAAGTTTAGTGAGTGATCTCATGAGTAATGTGATGAATGGGGCAGGTGTTGATGACAAAAAACAAACTGAATCATGGAAATGTGCAGGAGAGCCAAATGCAAATTGTGAAAAAAATGAAATTCATGATCTGCCGACACCATGTGGGAAATTAAATAATCACTGTGACACAAACAATGAAAATAATCAGACAATAATTTTTCATAAAATCACAAATAGTATGAACAAACATTTATATTGTAGTGGAATTCATTCAAAAAAAAAACAGAGCTACCTGAAATCCTTTGAAAACGAGACAATTCAACCGAATAAAGGGAAAATGTATACATGGGAAAAGCCCTACAAGTGTACACAGTGTGAGAAATGTTTGAGTACGAATTCAGCTTTAATTAGACACCTGAGAATTCATAGCGGTGAAAAACCCTACAAGTGTACACAGTGTGAGAAGTGTTTTCATAGAAAATCTCATTTAAAGAACCACTTGAGAATTCACACAGGGGAAAAACCCTACAAGTGTACACAGTGTGAGAAGTTTTATGATACAAGAGGTAATTTAAAGGACCACATGAGAATTCATACAGGTGAAAAGCCCTACAAGTGTACACGGTGTGAGAAGTGTTTTCATAGAAAATCTCATTTAAACAACCACTTGAGAATTCACACAGGGGAAAAACCCTACAAGTGTACACAGTGTGAGAAGTTTTATGATACAAGAGGTAATTTAAAGGACCACATGAGAATTCATACAGGTGAAAAGCCCTACGAGTGTACACAGTGTGAGAAGCTTTGTAATACAAGAGGTATTTTAAAGGTCCACATGAGAATTCATACAGGTGAAAAGCCCTACAAGTGTACACAGTGTGAGAAGTGTTTTAGTACAAATTCCATTTTAATTAGACACCTGAGAATTCATACAGGTGAAAAGCCCTACAAGTGTACACAGTGTGAGAAGTTTTGTAATACAAGAGGTAATTTAAAGGTCCACATGAGAATTCATACAGGTGAAAAGCCCTACAAGTGTACACAGTGTGAGAAGTTTTGTAATACAAGAGGTAATTTAAAGGCCCACATGAGAATTCATACAGGTGAAAAGCCCTACAAGTGTACACAGTGTGAGAAGTGTTTTAGTACAAATTCCATTTTAATTAGACACCTGAGAATTCATACAGGTGATAAGCCCTACAAGTGTACACAGTGTGAGAAGTGTTTTAATCAAAAAGCTTCTTTAGATACACACTTGAGAATTCATACAGGTGAAAAACCCTACAAGTGTACACAGTGTCAAAAGTGTTTTCATAGAAAATCTCATTTAAAGAGCCACTTGAGAATTCACACAGGGGAAAACCCCTACAAGTGTACACAGTGTAAGAAGTTTTATAATAGAAGAGGTAATTTAAAGGACCACATGAGAATTCATACAGGTGAAAAGCCCTACAAGTGTACAGTGTGAGAAGTGTTTTAATCAAAAAGCTTCTTTAGATGCACACTTGAGAATTCATACAGGTGAAAAACCCTACAAGTGTACACAGTGTGAGAAGTTTTATAATAGAAGAGGTCATTTAAAGGACCACATGAAAATGCATACAGGTGAAAAGCACTACACAGTGTGAGAAATATTTTTGTGTAAAATCTTATTTAAAGACCCCACACAACGGAAGTCAGATCGCATTTTTCTATTGCTTTTCAGAAGGCTTCTGCATGAAACCGGATGTTGGGGCAGGACTTTTATTCTTTTTAAGTGGGCGGGCAGTCACGGTGGCTAGGTAGTTAGCTTCTGGATAGCAGTGCTCAAAACAAAGCTAACGTGTTAACCAGAATGGATGACATTTTGTCTGAAATTGAGGATCACCCGCTGTTGTTGCTGCTGCTTTCGACCGTGACAGCGACAGCTGGAGCTGCAGAAAATTCGGTCTACCCAGAGAGAATCTCTAATATTTGCCTAGAATCCGGAATGCAGTTTTGTTTTTCTATTAACGTTACCATTACCGCAATAACAGGATAGCTGTGTGCAAATTGCTGGACAGCCACAACTACTGCCACTGATTGTAGTTGTAATATTTATAATTATCAATTTCTCGCTAATTTGAATCTGGAATCCCGTTTTGTATTTCTATCATTATACCAGTAACTGTAGTTGATAGACAGCCTCTGCAACTAAGACATTGTTTGATAATGTAGGCTACTACACTATACATACTTCAGGTGTTCCTGTGGATATTGCAGCCTCCTTCATGTGGCCAAATTCGAGCCATTTTCTGCATAGCCATGTTTGTGGGGAAACTAAATAGAGTGTACTTTCGTCCCATTTTGTTCACACTGAAAGTTGCTATTGTGAGCAACCTAAGTTACCCTAAGCTAGCTGTCACTCACATTGACATTGAGGACAAGTTGAAAATCAAGCAATATAATTGGAGGGAATACTTTGTTCAACACCCACCAGTGCAGGTACTACACTGTGTTACATCAAAACGTCAAGCAGCCGTTTCACAGGAAGAACCTAGGAAAATATTTTGCAGCGCAAATATCAACTTTGAATAATATACTTATTTTTTGGCCTACATAATTTTCTTGAAGTAATTAAACTACAGCTAACCATTTCATCACTTAAAAGAAGTGTGTGGGGTCATTAAAGAACCACATGAGAATTAATGCAGGTGAAAAGCTACACAAATGTCCCCAGAGTGAGAAGTGTTTTTCCCACACATCTCATTTCAGTACCCACTTGAGAAATCATAGGTGAATAGCATTTCTTATGCACTTTGAATTTTAAATATATATATTTTTTTAATGATCTGAGAATTCATACTAAAAACATACTGTGGCATTTGGTCGTGACTAAATGGATTTGTCTCGGCCACGCCTACTAATAGAGAGAGGAGACGCACCTGTGTTGTGTTAACAAATCAGCCCAGATGCTTAAAGGGTGCTCGTCTACACTGTATGAGGCCCAGATCCAGAGCACATGCCAAGAGAGTTTGTTTGTGAGAGCACTGAAGGGACAATGGCAAACGAACCTGGCTGGATGCGCTGAAAAGCGGTTGTGGAGTTTTTAAAAAAAAAAATTTGTTTTGTTGTTTTGGTATATTGTTTTTACTCTGAACCCATGTGGGGGCAGGGTGATGGTGTTTTTATTTATTTTTGTGTCTGTATGGGTGTGCTTTCTCTCTCTCTCCACGTGGCAATGTAGGGTGCAAACCTTGAACTGCCACATCTCCCTCCCAGGGATGCCTCACAAAGATCCTTTACAGAGGGGGGAGGATGGGAAAATATGGCAAAAGCATGCCTGAAACTCCAAAAGGAAGAACGTAAAGTTAAAAAACAAATCTCAGGTGGAACCTGGCGATAGAGATGGAGTACATCTTCCACTAAGTGTCTATATGTTCTATGCTGTACCAAAAATTTCCTCTAGGAGGACTTTTCTAAGTCGAAGTCTGGTCGGCCTAGTGTAACAGTAAAGATACAATGAATGTTAACAGAAATTAAATAAGGTGTATCAGAGCAGTTAATGAAGTGGATTGGGCAGGCCACAGTCCGACTAAAGTTGAATCAGTAAGCAGTTCAGAGGGGTGGGGTTATGCATCTAGGCCTCCAGCTTGTGCCATGGTGTGGGTTTGAACCAGAACATCAGGGTGGGGGAAAGGGCAGAAGCGTGTGAGTGTAATATGGAAAAGCCCCAGGGTGCTCTGCTATGGCAGCATATCTAAAAAAGGGGGTGCACACCACCATGAGATTACAGTACCCCAACATGGCATAGAAGTGCAAACCAGAGCATTCACATGCAGTAGCAGGGCAACAACACAGTCAGCACAGCTCACATAACAGCTCTATGGTCCTGATGTACCCTTTCCAGACATATTTAACTAAAGGATTGTCAAAAGAGAGTACACGTAGAGGCAAAGTGTGTCTGAAGTCCGAACATATAAAGCAAAGTTATTCCATCATACAGGAGCTCTGTAAGAGACGGCGCTACATCCCATTGTAATTTTTTTATATACTTGGAATTTTTAAATAGCCAGCACCTTGTGAACAAAGTAATCTTGGACTAATTTCTAAATTTAACAAGAAACCCTTTACTATTCTGCATAGAAGGAAATGCAGCTGATACCCACAGTAAAATATGGTGGTGGATCATTGATGTTTTGGGGCCGTTTGCTTGCTAGTGTTCCAGGGGCTGTTGTTATGATCGATGACATAATGAACTCAAAATAGGCACAGAAATGGTTACTGGAACACGGGATCGATGCTTTGCAATGGCCAACTCAGTCTCCGGACTTGAACCATTTGGAAAACCTGTGGTCTGAATTGAAAAGGGCAGTCCACAAAGGTAAATTTAAGAATATAAAGGATCTTGATAAAGGATCTTGAAAATGTATGCATGGAGGAATGGTTCAAGATCCCTCCGAAAGTGTTCTCCAACTTGTCAGATGTTACAGGAAGAGGCTCAGTGCTGTTATCCACTCAAGGGTTGGCTTCACCAAATATTAATTGTTTGGGGGGCAGTCATT
The DNA here is from genome assembly GCA_022702515.1 of Ilyophis sp. 1 JC-2022. Classification (NCBI taxonomy): domain Eukaryota; kingdom Metazoa; phylum Chordata; class Actinopteri; order Anguilliformes; family Synaphobranchidae; genus Ilyophis; species Ilyophis sp. 1 JC-2022. Next base: position 63,568,215 of record CM040405.1, on the reverse strand, counting down.
TTGAAACCAGTGTTTTGCAGGAAACAAATGTACTAAATAAAACTTTTTGTGTTTGAGAAATGGTTAAATACAAAATATGACTTCTTGTACCTGTTAATCATACTGCTGCCAGATGTGCAGTAGATATGGATGTGTCACTTAAGGTTGTTTTTCCTGACTCATTTTCCTTTTGGACTGCACTGTAAGTGATCTATAAAGACAGGCACTCTGTGCTTGACTATAAAGAAAATCTGAGGGTATTTGTTGAAAACTGCATGTTAAACAGATTAAACAAATTCATGTTTTTAAATTCCTCAGGAAGTGGTTTGATTTATTTATTACATGGAAGTATTGTATTGATAAGATGGAGAATAAACATATGATGGTGTTCAAAGTAATAAGATGTCTGTAAGATATTACATGGGAAGAAGATAAACTTGCCTAATAACTGTTCACATTGCCTTACTGAGATCAGTGTTTGATTATGGGAGTGTGGTTTATGATCCCGCAGGCAAAACTTCACTGAAAAAAAACTGGACAGTATTCAAAGACAGGCATTGGGAATTTGTTGTGGAGCGTATCCTAGAACATCAGCCACAGCATTGCAAGGACAAGTTGGAAAGATGCTCTACAGTTAAGGGGGAAACAATTAATGGGTAGCAACTGCATTAATCTGCAAGGACATGAAAATTATTATCCCACAAATCATGGTACGTTATGTTTAGAGACAAAGTTTAAAAAAAACATCAGTTTTATGACATTAGGTTCTAAAATGACAAAGGACTTTGGAATATCTGACTGGGTTATTAGCCCAACAGTAGCAGTCCCTCTGTAGACTTTACTTCTGCCAATACTATACAGTACCTTGTGAAAGTATTTACTCCCTTGGCGTTTTTCCTATTTTGTTGCATTACAACCTGTAATTTAAATGGATTTTATGTAATGGACCTACACAAAATAGTCCAAATTGGTGAAGTGAAATTTTTAAAAAAAACTTGTTTTAAAAAATAAAAAACTGAAAAGTGGTGCATGCATATGTATTCACCTCTTTGCTTTAATGTGTTTTTAAAGTATCATATTTAATATTTGGTTGCATATCTCCATATCTGGCAACAGAGTGATGGTTTGGGGCTCGTTCGATAGCTCAGACCCTTGATGACTTACAGCCATTTAGCCAGCCATGTGTTCCATACTGAACCAGTGTAATTTACAGCTGAATCTAGTCTCACCCCCCAATTCCCATAGAGATCCATTCAAATGCAGAGAGCTTATAGTATCGCTTGTAACAGTACCTGGAAATAAGATACCGAGAGCCTTTTGATGTTGATGGGTCACAGACTTCAGGAAATAACAGCATGCAACCAAATATTAAATATGATACTTTAAAAATATGATAAAGCAAAGGGTATGAATACTTATGTAAATGAAAGATTTCAGTTTTAGATTTTTAATACATTTGCAAAAATTTCTAAAAACATGTTTTCACTTTGTCATTATGGGCTATTTTGTGTGGAATTTTGAGACAAAAAATGAACTCAATCTATTGTGGAATATGTCTGTAATGTAATAAAACGTGGAGAGGGTGAAAGGGGTGTTCAGACTTTCCGGCTTGACTGTTTACCTATTTATATTAGCGTGCATAATTTTGTTGCGGATTAACACCAGCGAACCAACAGGATCCCCCAAGACCACCGTCGTGTGTTGGGGGCGTTTCTTGTAGTGAGGGGCGTGTCTTGAAGGGCGTTTCTTGGAGTCTGCAGGCTGCAGCTATACCCGACTCCATTTTTCGAGTATTGAGACGCACCCCCGAGGAAAGGAGGTGGGGAGAATAAAGAATATTGGGACGCAGCACCGCTTTGTGGTTCGCACGGCTTCAAAACGCATGTTGGATCATTCGGCACTGAGTAATGGCTCAAGTTGAATTAAGTTCAATTAAACGATTGAGTTGAATTAATTGAGTCATCAACGAGAACGGGTAAGTTTTTTTAAAATAATCTTTGACACTTTTGCAGTTCTGTTGGTTGTGTTTACTAACAAGCTCCAAATCGGGTTATTTTCATTTCACGGTTTGTACACGGCTTGCTGTATTAAATTAGCTGCAAAACACGCACGTGGTTGAAGAAACAACCTCAATCATCCTGACTGCGCCTGGTACTTGAAATCGTATTTACCTTTTTAGGGTTGTTTTAACGCACTTGTTCCTAGTTCGGAAATGTACTATCTATGTACGTCGCTCTGGATAAGAGCTGCTAAATGACTATAATGTAATGTAATGTAGAATTAATTTTAGAGTTTGAAAACTTCGCAGCCCAACGCTACTTGTTACTACTAATCTATAGCCTGTAAGATGTTTAATATAATTACAATGAGTTTAGGATGTCGCTAAATAGTTATAACAACGCTACAATGGCGCCAATATTCACTAAATTAATCCGTGCAACATGCGGAAATATGCTGAATTCGGTTCGATCACAAGGTATAGTGACCGGATCCCTGCTTTGGATACATGTTTCAAATTTGGACTTTTTGAGTTAAAGTACAAAATCAGAGCTACATAATGAGGTATCACTTGATGAGTGAGTAAATATTTGTGGCGTTATGATTGTTTGAATATTGTGATTTTGCAAAAAAGTTTTGAGAACTCGCTTTAAAGGTTTTATTCTGAATTCTGCCCCTTCTCATTATAAAATACACCCTCAAACCAGGAACTGTTGTATGGAATTGGTATATTTGTGAAGTCCGTAACCCAGTGCTTGCTATGATTTTGAATACGTTCGATTATAATACTGTTTAAACCATAAATTAATAAAAAATAAGATTTTTTTTCTAAATTGGGTTTAACCTCTGATTTTCCTTAAAACCCTCATCCTTTTTCATTCTTCCACTTCCCTAATTATTTTGGCTTGACTCCCCCATTATCATGTAACCTCAAAATATTGATAACTTGCTCTCCCTAGTGAAATGTAGCAATAATACTTCAAGGAGTGCCCACATTTTGATCAACAGGTAATTGCTTCTTGCCAGGTAGCTATCCCACAATAGCATATGAATGCTTGGAGGAATGATGGCTGCCATGTCTCTCTTTGCTAATTTGCATCTGAATCTTGGAGGACTAATGGCAGATTAAAGGTGGAATGTGTCCTCCCACTATTATCATGTGACTATAACACCAGTGAAATGATAACTGAACAGGGGCAAAATTTTACTGAGTTTTAGTCTTTTAAAATAAATAGCCTAGGGTTAAGTGAGTTATCGTAGATTTTTTATCAGGGGATACCTGCACTCCTTTGTTTATATGTAAACACGGCTGTAAAGTATCGCAATCATGTTATGACTCTCGGTTACGGACGTTTCAACTTTGTTTAGGATAAATCGTTTTTTTGTTTGTTAGTTTGGTAATTCAAGTACTACAGTATCCATGATGCTCAGCGATTGTAGCTGCACCGTTTCCACTAAGAAAAAGAAAAAAGTCAAATTTCAGACCACAGAATGGCGTTTTCTGTCATTAAAAGGGAATACTTTAACACTTGAGCGGCAGTATTACGTGTTATTGTAACTTGTCATCACAGAGACCGATAAATTATGATTTCTATTTTTAAACCCCATATCAATGACGGACATGTTTGAACACGCAAAAGTCTTGTTTGGAACTAGAACATTTGCGGTGAGTCAATGTTATTTCTTGTGTGGTGGGCTCTGGAGGTCTAACTAGTCCCTATATTTAACAAGATTTCACAAAGATTTGAATTTTGAAATTTAGGTGACTGGTAGATTTGATATTCAGGAATCCGATCATGGTATTAACTCAATTTTGACGGGATAGGCATTTTATTACATCTTTTGCATCTCCTACACAATAGTGGGTTGTGACCCATGTATTTGAAGTCTGCATCGGGTCACATATTATACAATACAATTTACTTAAGTTGTGAAATAGCCTTCCTTACTATGCTCACCCCTTCCATTGATTACTTGTAAACCAAATATTGCCTTGGAATTGTGATATGATTTGGTGAAAACGGTACTGGAGAACCAGTACATGAAGAACTATGACAAAACCAAGTTTAATGATGAGGGCAACGGTAAAAAAAAAAAAAAAGTCCAAAGAGTGGTTGCAAAACGGGCAGAGGTCGGAACCGGGAAGGAACAGCAGAGGTACAAAGACAATGTCCAAACTCAGGGTCGTGAGAACACAGGCAGAAGTTGATTAAGAACCTGGGAATGGCAAACTATGACCGGTCAATTCAGAGTCCAAGACGTTCTAGAACATAAATGGAATAAATGAAGTGAATTAATAAAGTCAAATGAGCAGAATGTAGCCTACCTACTTTCTTTCCCTCAGTGACTAATGTTACTGGACGGCAGACGGCTACTTCGCCTATTCTAACCATGGTATAAACGCATTAATCCACTCCGAGGTGTGGATTACACGATTAACTCTGTCAAATTTATAGTGGAGATAATCTGCAATTCCACTTTGTTACTTAAACATTTAAAAAATGACCACTATATATTTAACCAATTGTCTACATCAAGTGCTTGTGGGTGTATGAACATCATGAATACAATTATTACATTACATTGTAGACATTTAGCAGACGCTCTTATCCAGAGCGACGTACATAGTGCATTTTCAAACTAGGAACAAGAGCGTTTAAAAACAACCCTAAAAAGGCAAATACAAATCTAAGTACTAGGCGCAGTCAGTTTTTTTTTTTTTTTTGGGGGGTAATTACATAACATTAATAACAATAGTCACAGGGAGGTAGGGAGGGGTGGAGAGAGGTGCAGCTTGAAGAGGTGAGTCTTCAATCTGCGCTTGAAGGCGGTCAGACTTTCTGCTGTTCTGACCTCCACGGGGAGCTCATTCCACCACCGTGGGGCCAGGACAGACAGACGTCGAGACCGGGTGCTAGTATGTAGAGGGGGGGGGGTACCAGTCATCCTGAGGAAGCGGAACGCAGGGATCTGGCAGGTGTGTAGGGTCCGATTAGTTTTTGGAGGTATGGAGGGGCAAATCCTCGGACTGCCTGGAAGGCGAGCACCAATGTTTTGAATTTGATGCGAGCCATCCAGTAGCCAGTGGAGGTCAATGAGCAGGGGGGTGACATGGGAGTGTCGGGGGGTGACATGGGAGTGTCGGGGGAGGTTGAAGACCAGGCGCGCTGCTGCGTTCTAGATAAGCTGAAGGGGTCTAATGGCCGATGCTGGCAGGCCAGCCAGGAGAGAGTTGCAATAGTCCAGGCGGGACAGCACCATTGCTTGGACCAGGAGCTGGGTTGAGTGGGTGGTGAGGAAGGGGCGGATTCTCCTGATGTTGTACAGGAAGAACCTGCATGCCCGGGTTACTGCTGCAATGTTTTCGGAGAGGGACAGCCTGTTGTCCATCACGACTCTGAGGTTCCTGGCACAGGGCGTTGGGGTCAGTGGAGTGTCTCCTAGGGAAATAGAGAGATTGAGAGGAGGAGAGGTTAGAGCAGGAATGTAGATTAGCTCAGTCTTGCCAGGATTGAGCTTGAGATGGCGGTTGTCCATCCAGCTCTGGATGTCTCTCAGGCAAGCGGAGATGCGGGCTGATACCTGAGTGTCAGAGGGTGAGAAGGAGAGAAAGAGTTGAGTATCGTCAGCATAGCAGTGGTAAGAAAGACCATGAGCAGTGATAACAGGGCCAAGGGATTTGGTGTAGGTGGAGAAAAGGAGGGGACCAAGGACTGAGCCCTGGGGGACTCCTGTGGTAAGGGGACGGGGTGTCGATACTTTACCAGCCCAGGCAACCTGGGAGGAGCGTTCCGAGAGGTAGGACTCAATCCAGGCCAGGGCCGAGCCGCCGATCCCCGCTGCAGACAGGGACGACAGGAGGATGGAGTGATCTGCGGTGTCGAAGGCGGCAGAGAGGTCTAGAAGTATTAGGACAGAGGAGAGGGAGGCTGCCCGAGCTGCATGAAGCATCTCGCTGACGGAGAGGAGTGCGGTCTCCGTTGAGTGGCCAGATTTGAAGCCAGACTGGTGGGGGTCTAGCAGGTTGTTCTGGGTAAGGAAAGACGACAGTTGGTTAGAAACAGCGCGTTCGATAGTTTTGGAAAGAAAAGAAAGAAGAGATACCGGTCTGTAGTTTTGGATGTTGGAGGGATCCAGCGTAGGTTTTTTCAGGATCGGGGTGATGTTGGCTCTTTTGAAGGATGAGGGGAAACAGCCAGAGGTCAGGGAGGAGTTCACCAGGGAGGTCACAAACGGGAGGATATCTGGGGTGATTGCCTGGAGGAGAGTTGAAGGGATAGGGTCGAGGGCACAAGTAGTGGGGCGATGGGAGAGTAGGAGATGGGACACATCGGTCTGAGAAAGGGGAGAAAAGGTGGAGAAACAGGGGGGGGACACAGAAGGGGTAGAGAGGAAGAGAGTGGGAAACAGTGTCTGTGAGGGGAGGGGGAGTGGGGCTGAAGGAGCTGTGGATGTCTGCGATATTCTCATCGAAGGAATCTGCGAAGTCGTCTGCAGTGAACGAGGAATGAGGAGCAGGAGGGGGTTTGCTGAGGAGGGAGGAGAAGATAGAGAACAATTGACGGGGGTTAGAACTGTGTTTGCAAAGTTTTGTGTGATAGTAGGTTACCTTGACAGCGGTGACTGCTGTAGAGAACGCCGCTAGGAGAGTCTGGTAGGAGGAGAGGTCTGATGCGTGTCTGGATTTTCTCCACATCCTCTCTGCTGCTCGGAGACCGGCCCTTGAGGTGCGCAGGGCGTCGGACATCCATGGGCAGGGAGGAGATGGGCGTGTGGGCCTAGAGACAAGAGGGCAGAGAGAGTTAAGTGATGTGGAGAGAGCTGTGAGCAGGGTGTCAGATGCAGAGTCGATAGAGAGTTGAGAGAAGGGTTTGAGAGGGGGGAGGGAAGCAGGAGAGGAGGGCGAGAGGGAGCAGAGGTTACGGCAGACAGAGACAGTGGGGGTGTGGGGAGGGGAGGGACGGTGTGGGACAAGAGGAAGAGAGAAAGAGGCATGCAGAGGGCTAATAGTGAGATCAGAGCAGGGGCTGTTCCTCTGGAAGACCAGGTCTAGGAGGTTGCCAGCCTTGTGGGTCGGGGGAGGGCTGGAGGGCGAGGTCAAAGGAGCGGAGAAGTGGTAGGAAGGCTGCAGACTGGGAGGCATCTAGATGGATGTTGAAGTCTCCCAGGAGGATCAGCGGAATGCCGTCCTCTGGGAAAAAGCCGATCAGGGTGGCAACCTCATCGAGGAAGCACCCCAGGAGACCTGGAGGGCGATAAACAACTATAATGTACAGGTTAATAGGGTGGTTGATAAACACAGAGTGGTATTCAAAGCTAGTAATGGATAGATCAGAGAGGGGGAGAACAGAGAATGACCATGAGGGGGAGAGTAACAAACCAGTACCACCTCCGTGACCAGACAGCCGGGGGGTGTGAGAGAAGGAGGAGGAGAGGGCAGCAGGAATTGCCGTGTTGTCCGGTGTGATCCAGGTTTCAGTGAGGGCGAGAAACTGGAGGGACAGGAAGGAGGCATAGCCGGAGATGAAGTCTGCTTTCCTTGTGGCAGACTGGCAGTTCCAGAGCCCCCCTGCGACGGTGAAGTTCTCGCAGGGAGTCAGCGAGGGGTAGCGGAGGTTGGAAGGGTTGCGTCGCCGTGAAGGGCCACGTCGTTGGAAGCGGGTTCTGAATGGAAGAGAGCAGACGGGGATAGGGAGAACACACATAGAACACACACAAACTGGGACGGAGCGACACTAGTCTTTTGAAGTGCACACAGCTGATTGCAATCAGCTAACAGCTGTGTGAGACACTTTGCAAGCGCGGATCAAATATTATTCTCAATCAAAAAGCACAATACTCCGAAACTATCCGCTTATCTAGTCTTAACAATCTGAAACAGCCAATCGCAGAACAAACACAAACTAGTAATGCAATTACTTTGATCAGTGTTCAACGAGGTCCAATTAAAAACCACGCAAACAGCAAACAGCGGCTAGAACACTTAAAATCGATACAACCTTTCGCGGGACGGTTCAAAATCATCGTTATTATTGTTGAATGTTGTCTTCTGCCATGTCGCATATGTTAGGTAAAACATTAAAAATAACTGTAATTTTTTGCACCAGCTGAAGAATTATTTTTCATTTCAATTGTCTGTTGCTTCTTAATGCCCCAGGCCAGGAGTCTCCTTTGCTTCTCCCCTTGATCAAAATAAGACTGTGAGTCTTAGTAAACTTGAAGCTGCTTTGTAAACTGTGCAGAAACTAAGAATTGGTCAATGTGAGAGTGAGTATGATGTGCTCTTGAGAAGCAAGTATGATTCTGTCAAAGTAGGGTTTAAACATCTCCAAATATCTATTAGATCAATCTTTTGTATGAAATTAATTGCCTGTCTTGTACTGACGGAGTGAAAGTTGAAAACACCAGCCATAATATTCCATCCAGAAAATGTTTAAGTGGTTTTAAATCAAGTATTGGAAAATGTAGGATTGCCATTGTTTGGGCCATACATGTTTATCAAATTCAGATTTTCATTTAGGAGAGTACCTTGAGCTATGAGAAATCTACCACCTGGGTTTTTTGCAAAGAGATGCATAGATTTGTGAATTGGATTAATTACTCCTCTTGCCCTTGAAGAATGGGATGCAAAAGGTACTTGACCCGGCCATCTTTTCCTAACACAAACAAAAACAGTTTTTTTGTAGCTGTAGCTGCTTTATCCAGACCCTGTTTGAGTTTAGTGATCTTACCAATGCCCCTGCTATTCCATGACCGATTGGACACTTTAACTGACATAGATGCTAAACCACGACTGTGTACAACACCCCTAAGAGGCAAATGTTATGAGTAAGGAAGATGCTGACCGAACTCTCATCTAAAGAGTACAGGTAGAAACGACTTCATAAAAAATTCCATAAATCCCTTGGAGCATCCAGATCCATTGGACACCATTGTGTCCCCTGTTCAACAACACAAGCTTATGGTTGTGATTGGTCCACACATCCTTGAGGAACCATCTAACATTGTGCAATCTTCACTTGAACTCATTAATGGGATATTTCTATAAAATGCCAACTTCACTTTTTTTCACCAAATTCAAGGCCTAGATGTCCTAAATAGAAAACGGATATTGGTTAATTCATATTAAGTCATATTTGTTATAATTTTTGATGTACATTTTTAAGGTTCAGCTTCATTGGGTCACATTCATTCTATATACTACTTGCTCTTGTGGTAAAACATAAAGAAAACACAGTGAAGTGGTTGTTCTTCTGAATAAAGATTCTTTGATTAATCCACAACAAGCTTGACATCAAGCTGTTCTCTTACACTGACTGTGATGGACATCTGTCCTACCTCAGTGCAGTCCTATACATCATGGAAGTTGCCACCCATTCTGGATTTTCTGGGGTTGTTCTGTATTTTGCTCTCCTGTCTTTGTTGAAATGAATTCCATTTCGGTATATTTTTGGGTACTGGTCATTATTTGTCTGTGAATTTCACTTCTTGTGTACATAGGAAGTTTACATTTGACAAATCAAATAACGTTGAATAACAGCACATTGGATATGCATTTTGTCCTATACTTAGCAACTTTTACTGAATTTTATGGCACCTAAACCTTCAATAATTTTCTCATACATTCTGGAAATGCAGCCTTTTGTCATTCATAGCGTTAGATTCATCTCGTTTCACCGTGTTCTACAAGTATTTTATTTTGTGAATTTCACTGACACAGATTATGTCAATTGCATTAATTTCAACTCCACAATCCAAGACCGGGACATGAATGGACTGAGGGAAATAGTCTTTATGCCTAACGCCAGCCTAGACTTCAGGCCACCTTATGCCATCGCAATTCACCAGCCCAGGCATTAGGTCACTACACAAGGTCTTGTGTTTTGCTGGTTTGCTCCATTTCATGTTCCAGGAGCTTTTCTCACACACAGCTGAGACAAACTCAAATGCAAACATGGACATGTTCTGAGGCACTTCAAAATTGGCTTTCTTTCACGCTGCTCTAAGAAAACACTGAAAAGAACAAAGAATGTGGCAGTTGGAATTAAACCTGTTTTTAAAATTGACCTGAGTTTTGGCATGACCCAGGAGGGAAAAAGTGTTTTCCGCACCTCATGATGCAAGAGCACCCCCTGTGGTCAGTCAGGCATCTTCAGGACTGCAGAATGTAAAGCAGGGCTGCCCAACCAACCCTAGTCCTGGAGATCTACAGTCCTGTAGGTTTTCACTCCCAACCCTAACAAAGCACATCTCATTTAACAGCTAGAGATCTAGTTGAGCTGCTAATTAGTAGAATCAGGTGTGCCAAATTAGGGTTGAAATGAAAACCTACAGGAAAGTAGATCTCCAGGAACCGGGTTGGGCAGCTCTGGTGTAAAGAATAGGGACTTTAAGCAACGATGGCTACGGTGACCGGAAATAACTTTGTTCTGTTTTGCGCATGCATGAATTTGGCTCGCTCCTCTCTGCCGCCGTAGCCTGTAGATCTACAACAACGGCAAAAACACAAGTTTCACGTAGTCGTTACAACGTGTGAATTTTCCGTTATTATTGTGTTTTGAAATAAAACCTGTTTTACGATAGATAATGAAACTTATACAATTTCAGAGCATTTATTCCAAGACACCTGCTAATTTAATCACATTTTTTCAAAGTCATGTCATTGCTCCGATGTCAGCTCCTCTAGATGGGTGTGGTGGCACCAACAAGCGTTCACAGTCGGTCAACTTGGATAAATCTCTACTTTTCTGTTCATTTATATGCAGTTTGTTAGTTCATTCTCCATGTCATCAAGAACGAAACGCATACTGGTCTTAAAGTCGTAAAGTTGTTAGACTTGTTCACGTCATATAAGAATAAAAACTCCTCTTCTGAAATTAATTATTTGTCACTCAAAAGAATAACTTACACTCAGTAACTCCTCTCTGGGCCCTTTTAAACAACATCTTTCATAGATAATAATTTACAGTCAGATTGTTGAACACCGTCGTTGATTCGGAAGAGTTGTTGCTTCGTGACTTTGATTTCTGTGGCGACGGCCTAAACACAAATTTATTTTTGGTCGTCGCAACCGTCTTAAAGTCTGCTTAAAGTCCCTAATGCTGCTTACAGTCCCTAATGCTGCTTAAAGTCCCTAATGCTGCTTAAAGTCCCTAATGCTGCTTACAGTCCCTAATGCTGCTTAAAGTCCCTAATGCTGCTTACAGTCCCTAATGCTGCTTACAGTCCCTAATGTGTCAGCTGCTGCAGTAGGACCTGTTTGAGTCTAAATCCCTTCCCCTGTTTCCCTGCAGGAGCTGCGCTTCTGCACACCTTTGAGCAGCAGTATGATGCAGGCAGGGGTCTGTCTGAGACAGGACACTGAGACAACACTACCAGAGCTCACTGAGCAGCACAGGATCGAAAAGACCGAAGAGGAACTCGGTGGACTGGAGTCTGTCCACATGGCAGAGTCAGGGACAGAGTGTGCTGCACCAGGACTCAACACAGTGGAGCCAGAGTGTGTTACAGCACACAGTGGGGTCAGTGATGTACACCACACACACACATCAATGATAAAAACAGAAACGGATCTGGACTCAACTCAAACTGTGGGTCTTAAGACAGAGAACGTATACAGTACAGAGCTGGGATATGAAACCCATCTGCACCCTGACCAAATCAAAACAGAGACTGATGATGAAGTATACCTTAAACCAGAACATAGTGACTTGCAGGATTTGAAATGTGTTGATATTAAATATGATAAAATGAAGTATGAATGTAGTGAAAGTTTAGTGAGTGATCTCATGAGTAATGTGATGAATGGGGCAGGTGTTGATGACAAAAAACAAACTGAATCATGGAAATGTGCAGGAGAGCCAAATGCAAATTGTGAAAAAAATGAAATTCATGATCTGCCGACACCATGTGGGAAATTAAATAATCACTGTGACACAAACAATGAAAATAATCAGACAATAATTTTTCATAAAATCACAAATAGTATGAACAAACATTTATATTGTAGTGGAATTCATTCAAAAAAAAAACAGAGCTACCTGAAATCCTTTGAAAACGAGACAATTCAACCGAATAAAGGGAAAATGTATACATGGGAAAAGCCCTACAAGTGTACACAGTGTGAGAAATGTTTGAGTACGAATTCAGCTTTAATTAGACACCTGAGAATTCATAGCGGTGAAAAACCCTACAAGTGTACACAGTGTGAGAAGTGTTTTCATAGAAAATCTCATTTAAAGAACCACTTGAGAATTCACACAGGGGAAAAACCCTACAAGTGTACACAGTGTGAGAAGTTTTATGATACAAGAGGTAATTTAAAGGACCACATGAGAATTCATACAGGTGAAAAGCCCTACAAGTGTACACGGTGTGAGAAGTGTTTTCATAGAAAATCTCATTTAAACAACCACTTGAGAATTCACACAGGGGAAAAACCCTACAAGTGTACACAGTGTGAGAAGTTTTATGATACAAGAGGTAATTTAAAGGACCACATGAGAATTCATACAGGTGAAAAGCCCTACGAGTGTACACAGTGTGAGAAGCTTTGTAATACAAGAGGTATTTTAAAGGTCCACATGAGAATTCATACAGGTGAAAAGCCCTACAAGTGTACACAGTGTGAGAAGTGTTTTAGTACAAATTCCATTTTAATTAGACACCTGAGAATTCATACAGGTGAAAAGCCCTACAAGTGTACACAGTGTGAGAAGTTTTGTAATACAAGAGGTAATTTAAAGGTCCACATGAGAATTCATACAGGTGAAAAGCCCTACAAGTGTACACAGTGTGAGAAGTTTTGTAATACAAGAGGTAATTTAAAGGCCCACATGAGAATTCATACAGGTGAAAAGCCCTACAAGTGTACACAGTGTGAGAAGTGTTTTAGTACAAATTCCATTTTAATTAGACACCTGAGAATTCATACAGGTGAAAAGCCCTACAAGTGTACGCAGTGTCAAAAGTGTTTTCAGAGAAAATCTGATTTAAAGAACCACCTGAGAATTCACACAGGTGAAAAACCCTACAAGTGTACACAGTGTGAGAAGTTTTTTAATACAAAAGGTAGTTTAAAGGACCACATGAGAATTCATACAGGTGAAAGGCCCTACAAGTGTACACAGTGTGAGAAATGTTTGAGGACGAATTCAGCTTTAATGAAACACCTTCAAATTCATACTGGTGAAAAACCCTACAAGTGTACACAGTGTGAGAAGTGTTTTTGTAGAAATTCAGCTTTAATGAAACACCTTCAAGTTCATACCGGTGAAAAGCCCTACAAGTGTACACAGTGTGAGAAGTGTTTTAGTACAAATTCCATTTTAATTAGACACCTGAGAATTCATACCGGTGAAAAGCCCTACAAATGTATACAATGTGAGAAGTGTTTTAATAGAAAATCTGATTTAAAGAACCACTTGAGAATTCACACAGGGGAAAAACCCTACAAGTGTACACAGTGTGAGAAGTTTTGTAATACAAGAGGTAATTTAAAGGTCCACATGAGAATTCATACCGGTGAAAAGCCCTACAAGTGTACACAGTGTGAGAAGTGTTTTAGTGCAAATTCCGTTTTAATTAGACACCTGAGACTTCATACCGGTAAAAAGCCCTACAAGTGTACACAGTGTGAGAAGTGTTTTAATAGAAAATTTTATTTAAAGAACCACCTGAGAACTCACACAGGGGAAAACTACAAGTGTACAGTGTGAGAAGTGTTTTTGTACGAAAACTCATTTAAAGAACCACATGAGATTTCATCCAGGTAAAAAGTAGCACAAATGTCCCCAGTGTGGGAAGCGTTTTTCTGTAACATCTCATTTAGGTACCCACCTGAGAAATCTTTGGTGAATAGCATTCTTCTGCACTTAGATTTTTAAATTTAAATTTTTTTAATGATCCGAGAGAATTCATAATAAAAACATACTGTGGCATTCGGTCCAGTGACTAATTGGATTTGTCTCGGACACGCCTAATCGTGGAGAGAGCAGAAGCACCTGGGTTTTAACTAATCAGCCTCGTTCATTATCCCCTTTGCGCAGATGGCAAATTTGGTCAATTTTCATCAATTTAGGGGGTGCTCTGTTTAAGGTGTGAGCATCACATAAACTTTGTAAATGGCTTACATAAAACAAGACAGGTGTACCATTTACAATACAAACTTAGATTTGTTTGTAAAATAAATTGCCACAAACGCAAAGAAAAAATGTTTTTCTTTAGTTTGCAACAAAGTACTGAGAGCTACATAAGTGAAACGGGTAAATATATACATTTCCTGGATCAAAAACTCCATGTCAAGTGTGCCAAATCTGAGGATGATATGCAGAACTACTAAAGATCTATGATGCAAAATATAGGCAGTGTACCCTGTTGTCCATTAGTGTGTCCAAATCAATCCAAATGGCTAAATTACTGCTCTTAAAATTATTATTATTTTTTTAATTAAAAAAAAGAATCTACAAATCAACAGTTTTGGCTAAAAAAACTCACTTTTCCATCATGTTCATGTGGGAATGACTATATTTTCATCAGTATAGGGGGGTAGAGATCTATGGGTCCAAAACCCCTATGCAAAACATGTCATATAATGAATAAAATTAGTTTTGTCCATTATAAATAATATACATTTGCTTCTTCTGATGGATTAAAAATATTGATATCCCAGTGTTACATACACCTAAATATGTAGCTTAATCATTCTAGGGCTGCAACAAACGACTATTTTAATAGTCGACTAGTCACCGACTATTGAAACGATTAGTCGACTAGTCGTTTATTTGTGGGTGTTTTTTTAAATAATAATAACCGGGTTAATTGCATGAATATAAAATGGCTCTTATGGTATTTAGCCATCAGCTTTTAAATTTAGCAAGACAAGAAAGAACAAACTTCATTCAAAAATGTGTCTTTTAATAATAAACTTGCTGCTACAAGTATATAAAAAAAACTATAAATAAAAAGATCTGTATAGTGTGTAAACTATAAATAAAACTGTGTCCATTGTTTTAAACAAAGACGGGCAAAATGATAAAAAAATAAATAAGTTCTGTAAACCAAGGACAGGCAAATAGCAGCAGTAAAACAGTACAGACCATTCTGTTGCAAGTAGGCCTAAAAATTCTGTAAACCAAGGACACTACAGGCACATTAGCAGCAGTAAAACAGTGCAGAACAGAACTAATCAGAACTTAACAGACTGTTAATCAGTCTCATGTAGTTAATATGAATAAACTTTATTCATATTAAGGAATGTCAGCATCTCCACATGGTTCGAGCTCAGGCTTGCTCTTTTTTGCGAGCATATATTCCCCGCTGCAGAGAAGATTCGCTCTGCCGGGGTAGATGTTGCAGGAATGCACAGAAGAGCGCATTTTGCGCATTTTGTGCTGAAAAGAATGAAATAAAAATGCGGATCTCGTGAAGCATATTTCGTTTCCATTAGGCTACATTTTCTGAGTCTACGAGACGTTCAGGCTTCTAAAAATCAGTTCCACGTCATTTGCAGATTTCTCAAAATGTTGACCAGCGCATTTTAAATATAGGCTACGCAGCTGATTTTATTATGCGGCCGCATTTTGATAATTCCCCATAGGTTTTAATGTAAAATGCGCTGCCGAAATAGGCAACCTATTTTTTAAAATGCGGACAGTGTGAACACGCCCTTAGGCTACATAGCCTACCGTACCTCGTTCAAATGCGGAATGATTGTCTAAAAAGATGGTTAGGTCATAACAGGTAGCTAGCAATTAACTTGAAACAATAGAATACCATCTTGCCAGCTAGCCTACGCTCGCTAACCAAGTCAACCAGCCGCAATTACGTTCATGCCGACAATACAAAATTAGGTAGCCTATTCGACAGGCGGAGGATAACCAACTGAGGCTATAGGTAGGGCGGGGGGAGATATTAATTTCACCGTAGCCTAAATAGGCTACAGTTTTTTTGAGTAGCCTATAGCGAGCCCATGTAGCCTAGGCTTTGGTTGTAAAGTCGGTAACGGGAGACAAACATTTTTTTTATCTGACCAAAAAACATATTTCAAGTGAATTAAGTCACTGACTCACTGGCAAATTAGCTACAGCATTAAAAACAAAAAACGAATCACGCATAGGCTATCTTCGCTTAAATAATTAGCCTATCAATATGACGTGAAAATGTAGGCTAATCTTCAGGAGTGTTTTAATTTTAAACACATAGGCTAGCCTAATTTATAATTTTTTAAATTGACATTAACAGAGAGAGAGAGAGTCCAGAAATGCTCCGTGATTGTTATGGTCCTTAAGCGTGACTGCCGCTTCGGCTTCCATTTCAGCCTAATGTGAAGTGAACTTTCAGTCAGGTAGCCTATATGCTCTGTGGCACGGTGGCACTTTCAAAACACGCTCTAGGTGGCACGTTCTCCGATCATTAACTGTGCAACTGTGAGTGGAAACTTTCAAACATATTATTATTATTTACAAAAAATAATTTGTGGTGAAGCGGTGATCAGCTTGACTCTGCGGTGGGCGTGACCCGCGGCAGCCCTACTTGACGCTACGGCGCAATGTGCGCATGCGCGACTATTCAGGCGACTACGACTATTAAATTCGTCGGTGACTATTTTAGTAGTCGATTATCGTCGACTACGTCGACGAATCGTTGCAGCCCTAAATCATTCACTCTTGTACCTCAATAAAACATCACTTTTCCCTGTCATCTACAGCAGGGGTTTTCAAAGTGGGGGCCGCGGGCGCCAGGGGGGCCAATTGGAAGGGAGAGAAAAAGGGAAAATGCAAAAAAAAAAAAAAAATTCTAATAATAATAACATTTATTTTAAAAAATACATTTCAATTCATAAGATTATTGTGCCGGTTTAAAATAAAATATAAATTGTTATAAATCCTTTCATATCGAAATTAGGTCTTTGCCATGCCCTTCTTTCAATCGCAGCCAATAACTAACCGTCTTCCTGTCATTCAAAGAGTTATGTTGAGCTGCCAACGGCCCGATTATGGAATCAAAATGGGGTCAAAAATATTGTGTTGTGTATTAAGAAGCTGTATGTTTGATTTTTTAAGAGTAATTTAAAAGTTTTTTTTTAAAGCCATTTCGCAATAGGGGGGCCTCAGCCAGAGGCTACGGCTATTTGGGGGTCCTTGGCATGGAAAAGTTTGGGAACCCCTGCTCTACAGTATGTATACTTTTGCCCCGGGATTGTATTTTTCTGTAGTTTTTTTTATATTCCCAATCATATTGACTCCAAAGAAGATCTTTAACTTTATTTACCACGTATCGGTGCACAGAAAATTGGAATGAGCATCTGCCATGCCATAAGTGACAAGTATATACGCCATAGCCTATATTATGTACGATAACATTTAAAAAAAGTATTCCACCATC
The DNA here is from genome assembly GCA_022702515.1 of Ilyophis sp. 1 JC-2022. Taxonomy (NCBI): domain Eukaryota; kingdom Metazoa; phylum Chordata; class Actinopteri; order Anguilliformes; family Synaphobranchidae; genus Ilyophis; species Ilyophis sp. 1 JC-2022. Next base: position 63,550,854 of record CM040405.1, on the reverse strand, counting down.
TGGAAAATGCTGCCAAATGTTCTATTTTCAATGGAAATCGGTAGGCTACATCAAAAATAAAATTAACGATTGCTCTACAGTATGTGAAATGTGCTCAAAATGCAAAAATAACAATGGGCCTATCAATCATATTGGAAAGACAGTGCTCGAGTGGAAAAATTTACTTAACTTATTATCTGTAGCCAGCGAGACTAATTGCATTTTAGACGCAAAATTTTTTACATATCGGTATGGGGAATTTCCTCTTTCTGATGCGTTATTTATAGAGCTTGCGTAATATGAGACCGTGAAAACAAACTCGTTATGCTGGACGGTAGTAAATTGTTCAAAGCACCCCGGAAGACATGGGATATGCCGTTGCGAAGGTGATAATGTACTATATTGGATAAAAGAGCCGACAATTAAACCAGAATAAACTGTGTTGAACGAGACAGGCTTGCAGAGCATGGGGGGTATTGCGAGTCGACGTTCCAGATAGTGTAATTGTGGTATAAAGTGCTGTACATTTCTCAAACAGATTGTACCAGACAATAAGTGACCACTGAATTTTTAAAGGAACATCTTGATGTGTAAAACCAATGGTAGGATTGTATATTAATTTAATATTTAGTAGCATATATTGCTTGTAGAATACATGGTAGAATGAGAGAATACTTTGACATGTTTATTTTGCATTTGAGTGAGCAGGGCTTTTCACGGCTTTTCTAGCATATGATCAGGCGATTGTTGGGTTTATCTTGTTGCTATGACGGAATTCAAATTTTATACAATGAATAAATATATTTATGAACTAAAACATACTCTGTTGTCCACTATGTCACGCGTGGGTAGGTATAGACTGGGTGGGGGGGTGCTTGTTAAATGAATTTGCTACGGAAAAATAGTGACACTTAGAAACTACGCATTGGGCAGAAATCGTCACGAAGCATCTACCAATAAAGTTAAAACACAGAGTTTGTTTTCCACTAATAGTTCGGCTGCAGGAGCAACGAATGTCTCAGTTGTGCAAAAAGGTCTCGCCGGCGACATCATCTGAGCAAATTTGTTTTTATTTTATCATCTAAAAAGGTTACTATCACAGCAATAAGAATTAACATCCGAGATCCTGAATGCAGTTCAGTAAAACTGCTATTTGTTTGTCACCAGATAACTTTATTTTTCTATAAAAAGCTTTGGTAAAATATGAAATAAAGTCATAACCTTACATTTGGTTATGAAGACGATGTCCCCTGTAAGAATCTGAGGTTATTTTTTTGCCTTAGTGACCCGTTTTAAAGATATAATCCTTGGGTCTGTTCGAGTAGACATCGGTGTGCAGTTGGCTTGCCTGCCTCAGGCGGAAATGACAAACGCCTGAGCAGATCGAACTGGGGCAGTTTTGGACGTTTCTGAAACAAGGAAGGAAAAAACAACATGGAAGAGTTAGCAGTGTTGTTTGTTGTTGCGGAGGAGTTGGAGGCGACAGAGATGTCCTTTTTACTTCAAAACCTTTAAGAAATGGAGGAGGATGAGAGAAGGTTGTTTTAATACTGACTTACATTATTTCATGACTTGTATTGTTAGGGTAGTCAATATTTATTTTTTGCGAAACTATGCGACTTTGGCCAACCACCATGAATTGTGCCACAGTGAAACTCCAAGCTAATTAAAGTTCTTGAATAAATACGTATAATTGCCATTGGAATTAAAGCGCTGGGTGCCGTTTCATTATCGAATAACTAAATTATTTAGCTAAGCTGTCATCTGTTATGGTAACATACCTGTAAACATTAGGCTGCTTATGTTCTATTGCTCATATTCACTTGTTTCTTGTCTGTCAGTTTATGAGATTGCCTAAACTACACCTGTCATCTTCACTGTTCATGATTTATTCAAATTGCACAACAGCAGGTGGTCCCTTTGGACCCTGACAATGAACTTATTAAATTGAATGCTATCCAATGTCTTTAACAAGATAAATAGATTTTGTTTGAATGAATAACAAATATAGTACATATAGGGACATTGGGATACTGGGAGTCATTATGTGTTTTGAGTGACCAATGTCAAGAAAGATGACATTTCCTTTGCCAGTTATGCTAATGTATGGGTACATTGAATTGTATGTGCACAAGATGTAATCCAATATCAACATGTCATCTTCCTTTTACCTGTCACCAATTATTGTTCAAATATTTCTGATTTGACAATAAACATACAACATGACAGAAAGAACCCAGTGTCATTGTGGCTTGAATGGTGGTGGAGGGGAATAGTCCTACAGTTTATTTACCTTTTGTGAATGTCACCATATTGTGTCAAATAAATATTCAGAAAATGTTGTCTTTGCTTAATTGCTGGTATAATTTATTCGTTATGCTCGGGAGACCAGACCACCCACATATAATCAACCCATGGCCATAATAACATGTTAATCTCAATCATTCATTTTCCTACAAGTTGCAAGATGCATGTTCAGCGCTGTAGCCAGGTTGTGTTGCTTAATATTGTTTAATGCCCTTCATGTTATGACGTTGGGTTGTTTGTATGGGGTCCCCCTCTGATGGAATAACGTTACCTCAAGAAAGTACATGTACGGTACAGTATATAATAACCAGAGTAGCGACCTTATGTTACTCAATCCTATCAAAACGCCTATTTATTTATGTAGGCTATTTATTATTATTTGCATGAATAAAGAAGAAATGCAAGTACACAAAGTAATTTTACAGAAATATGCCAGAGAGGTTGGAAACCCTACAGGGCTTGTACTAGAACCTCACTTTAGGAAACAAACTTGCATGAATTGAAGAACAAAAAAGGATTGCATTATATTTGAAAAGATTTTAAAATAATAATAGCAATAAGAAAAATTACGAAATAAATATTAATTGTGAAATTAGAAAAGAGAACAGATAAGGGAAAGATGGGGGAAATACTGCTATTACATTACAGGATTTAATAAATAACGCTTAATACCCTCCCTAATGTTTGAACACTTACGGAGGGGGAAATTTCATTTAGATTTTTTTTTTGGAGTAAAATCAATACGCCAAGATAGGTGTATTGTGAAATGATCTGCGTTTGTCGTGAGGAAACACCTCTCTCTTTAACCAATGGTGGTTTTGTTTGTAGGCATGGCGATGTTGTTGAAGGCAACCGAGAGCTGCCTCATGTTCCTTGGGACTCAGGACTGCAGATTGTAAAGCAGGGCTGCCCCACCCTATTCTTGGAGATCTACCGTCCTGTAGGTTTTCACTCCCAACCCTAACAAAGGACATCTCATTTAACAGCGAGAGATCTAGTTGAGCTGATAATTAGTAGAATTAGGTGAGCCAAATTGAAATGAAATGAAAACCTACAGGATGGTAGATCTCCAAGAACAGGGTTGGGCAGCCCTAGTGTAAAGAATTTGTCAGCTCCTACAGTAAAACCTTTTTGAGGCTAAACCCCTTCCCCTGTTTCCCTTCAGGAGCTGTGCTTCTGCACACCATTGAGCAGCAGTATGATGCAGGCAGGAGTATGTCTGAGACCGGACACTGAGACAACACTACCAGAGCTCACTGAGCAGCACAGAATCGGACAGACCAAAGAGGAACTCGGTGAACTGGAGTCAGTCCACATGGCAGAGTCAGGGACAGAGTGTGCTGCACCAGGACTCAACACACTGCAGCCAGAGTGTGTTACAGCACACAGTGGGGTCAGTGATGTACACCACACACACACATCAGTGATAAAAACAGAAACTGATTTGGGCCCCACCCACACTGGGGATCTTAAGACGGAGAATCTGGATAGTACAGAGCTGGGATATGTAACTAATTTGCATCCTGACCAAATCAAAACAGAGGCTGATGATGGAGGATACCTTAAACCAGAACACAGTGACTTGCAGGATATTAAATGTGTTAATATTAAATATGATCAAATGAAGTGTGAAAGTTTAGTGAGTGATCTCATGAGTACTGTGATGAATGGAGCTGATGTTGATTACAAAAACGAAACTGAATCATGTGCAGGACAGCCAAATAGAAATTGTGAAAAAAAAGAAATTCATGATCAGCCGACAAAATGTGAGAAATTAAATCATCACTGTGACATAAACAATGAAAATAATCAGACAAGACATTTCCAGAAAGTTGCAAACATTTACATTGTAGGGGAATGAAGGTGATAATAGAACCCGTGATAATTAATTCAGAAAATAAAGAGAGTGACCTGAATTACTTTGAAAACAAGACAATTCATCCGAATAAAGCTGACATGTATACATTAGAAAATTCCTACAAGTGAACACAGTGTGAGAAGTGTTTTAGTAGAAATTCAGCTTTAATTAGACATCTGAGAATTCATACAGGTGAAAATCTCTACAAGTGTACACAGTGTGAGAAGGGTTTTCGTACAAAATGTTATTTAAAGAACCACATGAGAACTCATACGGGTGAAAAGCCATACAAGTGTACACAATGTGAGAAGAGTTTTAGTACAAATTCAGTTTTAATTAGACACCTGAGAATTCATACAGGTGAAAAGCCCTACAACTGTACACAGTGCGAGAAGTGTTTTAATATTAAATGTCATTTAAAGAGCCACCTGAGAATTCATACGGGTGATAAGCCCTACAAGTGTACACAGTGTGTGAAGTGTTTTTTCACTAAATCTTATTTAAAGAACCACATGAGAACTCATACGGGTGAAAAGCTAAATCTTATTTAAAGAACCACATGAGAATTCATACAGGTGAAAAGCCCTACAAGTGTACACAGTGTGTGAAGTGTTTTTGTACATATTCAGCTTTAAAGAAACACTTTCAAAATCATACCAGTGAAAAACCCTACAAGTGTACACAGTGTGAGAAGTGTTTTAAAATGAAATGTAATTTAAAGGACCACATGAGAATTCATACAGGTGATAAGCCCTACAAGTGTACACAGTGTGAGAAGTGTTTTAATAGAAAATCTGATTTGAAAAACCACCTGAGAATTCATACAGGTGAAAAGCCCTACAAGTGTACACAGTGTGAGAGATGTTTTAAAATGAAATGTAATTTAAAGGACCACCTGAGAATTCATACGGGTGATAAGCCCTACAAGTGTACACAGTGTGAGAAGGGTTTTCGTACAAAATCTTATTTAAAGAACCACATGAGAATTCATACGGATGAAAATCCATACGAGTGTACACAGTGTGAGAAGTGTTTTAGTACAAATTCAGCTTTAATTAGACACCTGAGAATTCATACAGGTGAAAAGCCGTACAAATGTATCCAGTGTGGGAAGTGTTTTTCCCAAACATCTCATTTAAGTACCCATCTGAGAAATCATATAGGTGAATAGAATTTTTATGCACTTTGATTTAAAAAGTAAAATAAATATAAACATCGAACAAAAAGTTCGGAAATTTGTGTTTGGTAGATTATTTCTCTGTTGTAACAATGCGTCTTGGCAATACATTTTATACCATTGGAAAGCCTGTTTATTTCCCTTTTAAATGGTGCCATTTGTAAGGAACATGCATTTGTGGGATGAGCAGCACAGCTGAGTATAAATTTGTAAAATTTGCCAAATCTTCTCTGCCAATGCCAAACAGCTTATTCTGCTGTTGCTAGTGACTCTTGTTTGGTGGATTGGATGATTGAAGTCTATCAGTAACAAGGAAGAAACAAGACATATTGGCAATTTTACAATTTATTAATTTAACAAACAGTCAGGAGCCTCAGTAGCGTGTGGAAGAACCATACACAGCCACAACAGCCTGGCACCTCCTCCTCATGCTGGTCACCAGCGTGGTCACACACTGCTGTGGGATGGCATTCCACTCCTCAACCAGGATTTGTCGCAAGTCAGCCAACGTGGTTGTGTTGGTCACTCTAGCACGAACAGCACGCCCAAGCTGATCCCACAAGTGTTCAATTGGGTTGAGGTCAGGACTGTTGGCAGGCCATTCCATTCTCTCTACTCCCAAATTCTGGAGGTAGTCTCTGATAAACCCCGCTCTGTGGGGGCGAGCGTTGTCATCTTGGAGGATGGAGTTCGGTCCCAGACTGTGGAGATATGGGATTGCCACTGGTTTCAGAATCTCATCTCGATATCTCTCTGCATTGAGATTGCCTCCAATGATGACAAGCCTCATTTTTCCAGTGATGGAGATGCCGCCACACACCATCACACTGCCTCCACCAAAAGGTGTTACTCTATCGGTGCAGCAATCAGCATAGCGTTCTCCCCGTCTTCTCCACACTTTGACCCTACGATCCAACTTCCGTAGGCAGAATCTGGACTCATCGCTGAACATAACATTCCTCCACATGTTCAGGTTCCAGTGCAGGTGTTGCCGACACCAGCGCAAACGGGCCTGGCGGTGAAGGGCAGTCATGGCAGGCCTCCTGGCAGCCCTATGAGCCCGGAGATTGGCTGCGTGCAGTCTGTTCCGGATTATCTGGGCCGAGAGCCGTGTGCTACAGGCACCTGATTGTCAGCACCTGGGGGTACTGGAAGCTCAAAACAAGAGTCAATAGCAACAGCAGAATAAGCTGTTTGGCATTGGCAGAGAAGATTTGGCAAATTTTTCATGGGCGCAACCCACATACTCAGCTGTGCTGCTCATCCCACAAATGCATGTTCCTTACAAATGGGGCACCATTTAAAAGGGAAATAAACAGGCTTTCCAACGGTATACAATTTATTGCCAAGAAGCATTGTTACAACAGAGAAATAATCTACCAAACACAGATTTATGAACTTTTTGTTCGATGTTTATATATATATACAAGGGGAAATAATATCGATAACACCTAAAAGAAAACACTGAATATCTAGTAACTAATAATGAGTAGGCCCACCCTTTGCCTTCAAAACAGTTTCAATCCTTCTAGGAATGCTGTCATACAATTTCTGAACTGTGTGTAGTGGGATATTGGCCCATTGTTCAAGAATGACCATCTCCAGTTTTTTGACGGATGAAGGAGGTGGAAAGGCATAAAAGGCATACCCATTGATGCTTTTGGGTCCTTTGGGGTTTTCCTGTTAGTGTTGCAGGGGCTCTTGTTACGATTGATGACATAATGAATTCCACTAAGGGCCACAATATTTTAGTCCAAACCTGGTCTTGAGACTTGGCCGTAGATTAACCTTTCAACAAGATAATGACCCCAAGCATACATCAAAATAGGCACAGAAATGGTTGCTGGAACACAGAATCGATGCTTTGCAATGGCCAACTCGGTCTCCGGACTTGAACCCTTTGGAAAACCTGTGGTCTCAATTGAAAAGGGCAGTCCACAAAGGCAAATTTAAGAATATAAAGGATCTTGAAAATGTATGCATGGAGGAGTGGTTCAAGATCCCTCCGAAAGTGTTTTCCAATTTCTCAGATGTTACAGGAAGAGGCTCAGTGATGTTATCCACTCAAGGGTTAGCTTCACCAAATATTAATTGTACGGGCGGCAGACATTTTTAAATCAGTGTTTTGCAGAAAAAAAATGCTTCTCAATAAAACTTTTTGTGTTTGAGAAATGGTTAAAATATATGAAATAAATATCTTCAAAATATGACTCCTTGTACTTGTTCATTTTTTATAGCCATTTTTGCACATTTTCAACATGGATGCCAATAATTCTTGAGTTGACTATAAGATAATGGAACAGATGATTACAGACAAACCAGGGGTGCGTTTCTCAAAAACATAGTAAGGCTAAGATGTTGTAAAACCCTTTGTACGAAGCCTCTTTAACTTTGGGTGGATTTCCCAAAAGCAACTTAACGTAAGACGCTGTTAGAAACGTTCGTAGATTAACGATTACTCCAGACCAGTCTTAGATGCTTAAATGCGTTTTAGAAGCCCATAAATCACATACTTTATTCGATTTTTTGTGTTTGTGTTTATTTTATTTTACGGTTACCATAACCACTGATTGTTTTTATAGTGATGATAGATGCAACAATATTTACATTTATTTATTTTTAATTTACTTATTCTTATATATTTGGAAATTACCCATATAAGCCATTCCTTAAATAGCCCTATAAATAAATAAGTTTGAGACAAGTAAAATCAGTGGGAAAAAAAATGTATTTCAAAAGAAAGTTTAACGTGCCTAACTTACACTATATTGGGGTTTGCGTGTCCCAATCTATCGCCCCTCCTCCCATATCAGCAGCACCACAGACAGAAGTACAGAGACGTAAAATCCAGGGATCAGAAAAGAAAAGTCCTGCTATGTGTTTCTTCCACCCATGAACTCAGCCAGCTGATTTCACTAATTAGTTCTACCTCCTGGCTGAAGAATTGTGCAAATTAGCAAATCCAGGTGATTGGAGCTAAATATTGGGGAGGGCTTTTTACTTTCTGAACCAGGATTTTACACCTCTGGTTAAGTAGCACTTAAGAGGTGACTGCGCCTTCACACTTTAAGAACTGTTTTGGAGACGCGTGTTACAAATTAAAGAGCCATCGTAAAATCGCTCGTTGAAATCACACTTAACCCTAAGATTGATCGTTATCGGGAAATGCACCCCAGATGTTTCTTGGAAGGTAGAGGCTTAATGTTTCCATCTCAAATTGGAAATAGACGGGGGTCATAGTACAATGGAACCGATCATAAATCTTGAGTCCAAGCTTGCGAAAGCCCAGGTTAATAAACAATTTGTAGTAGCTGTTTTTTTAATGTAGATAAGGCATATGAAATGACATGGGAGGAGGAGCGTTTGAGTTATCTAGGTAATTTTGGAATGCAAAAGAATGGGGGGGGGGGGTTTGTTGGACTAGATTAAACTGTAAATTACTCTGGAACAGTATGAAACACATGGTTGATTTCATGGCTGTAAGTCATCAAGGGTCTGAGGTATCAAACAAGGCTCAAACCATCACTGCTGCCAGATATGCAGTAGATATGGATGGATCACTTACAGTTGTTTTTCTTGATTAATTTTCCTTTTGGAGCTCAAAAAATAATTTTGGACTGCACTGTAAGTAATCTATAAAGACAGGTACTCTGTGCTTGACTATAAAGAAAATCAGTGAGGGAATTTGTTGAAAACTGCATGTTAAACATTAAATTAATGAATGTTTTTAAATTCCTCAGGATGTGGTTTGATTTATTGATTACATGGAAGTATTGTATTGATAAAATTTGATTAAATCATCATTGTGACATAAACAATGAAAATAATCAGAGGATAAACCTAAGACGGCGTTTAAAGTAATAAGATGTCTGGCACGTATTGCATGGGAAGAAGATAGACTCGCCTAATAACTGCACATTGCCTTAATAAGATCCGTGTTTGATTATGGGAGTGTGGTTTATGGTCCTGCAGGCAAAACTTCACTGAAAAAACTGGACAGTATTCAGAGTCAGGCATTGGGAATTTGTTGTGGAGCGTATCCTACCTAGGCCATCAGCTGCAGCATTGCAAGTAGAGGTAGTTTAGAAGGAAACAATTAATGGGTAACTACTGGATTAATCTGCAAGGACATGAAAAATATTATCCCACAAATCATGGTAGGTTATGTTGGGAGACAAAGTAAAAACAACATCAGTTTTATGATATTAGGTTCTAAAATAGCAAAGGACTTTGGAATATCTGGCTGGGTTATTAGCCCAACAGCAGCAGTCTCTCTGCAGATATTACTCACATGAATCACATTGAAGTGGTATAAAATATTTTTTCCGAAATATAATCCACATGCTCCGATACATACAGATGGATCTGAAGTCCCTGTCATAGGATCGACAAGATGTGTATTTGGTGTACCATAGTTAAATGTATATGTATACGTACAGTTCATATTGCTTTATACTTAGTGGAAATGATGGCTATCTTCCTGGCATTGCAGTGGGTAGAAGTGCAACCTAGAAGAATGGTAATTTGCTGCGATTCAAGTTTAGTGAGGTCATTTCAATCTAGATGGAGACAGAATATACAGGATGGAATTCGACAGACATTCAGAATCAGAAAATTGTATATTGTTACTTACAATGGGAACTAAGGTCATAAGGAGGTAGACAGACTCGCCATGAAAGCTATTAACATAACATAAGAATATGATGAGATGATCATTAGAAGCAAAAAGGTTTATTTGAAAAAATGTAATAAAGAAGCAAAAGGGAGACTATTGCCAAATGCAACAGAACGTAGGAGTAGGAAGGTTAACTGGAAGAAACAGAAGAGTGCATAATTAGCCGTCTTGGACACACAAGGCTAAATACATCGTTACAATTAGTGAACATCCAACAGGAGAATGTGAACAATGTCAGAGGAGGGAAACGGTGCAACATATCCTCGGCTAATTCTTGAGTATACAAGTTATACTCCAGAGAGAAAATGGCTTTTATTCAGGGAATATAGAACAGTCTACCTATGAAACATGATTAATAGATAGTATTTCGATTCTGATCCACTCCAGTTCAGTAGGTGGCAGCATGTCCCAGAAAATGGTTTCCGTTCGCCCAAGAAAACTACGAATCGAACCAAACAACTCAATAATCCTCTTTCTGGTTCACACAACTTTAAAACGCACATGTGATCATTCGCCGCTGAATAATGGATGAATTAAGTTCAATTAAACGATTGAGTTGAATTAATTGAGTCATCAACGAATACGGGTAAGTTCTTTTACATAATCTTTGACACTTTTGCAGTTCTGTTGGTGGTTTTTACTAACAAGCTCCAAATCGGGTTATTTTCATTTTTCGGTTTGCACACGGTCACGTTTGGCTATGTGCTTGCTAATTTGGCAGTTAAATTAGCTGCAAAACACACACGTGATTGTAGAATAAATTTTGGAGTTTGGAAACTTCATAGCCTACTGGCCCAACGTTATTTATAGGCCTAATCTATAGCCTGTAGGATGTTTAATAAGATTACAATGAGTTTAGGATGTCGCTCAATAGTTTTTACAACGCTACAATGGCGCCAATGTTAACTAAATTTATCCATGGAACATGTGTAAATATGCTGAATTCGGTTCGATCACAAGGTATATTATATAATAGAATTTAGTTAACGTCGTGAAATAGCCTGCCGAATTATGGTCTCCCCATCCATTTCTTGTAAACAAGGGCGTAGTGTTGCCAACCGTCCCTTGAATTAAGTGACCGTCCCTTATTTGGAAAATAAAAGACCCGTCCCTTAACGAACTGGTAAGGGACGCAGTTTGTCCCTTATTTTGGGGACTCAATGAATGACCGAGCGATTTATATGAGAAATTACGGTAATCTTGTCTATGTGCGAGAATGCACTCAGCTCATTGGTCATGACTCGAATTGCTGTCAGTGTTGCTAGGATAGATAGGCCCTTGTGTCTCATTTTACTTTAAATTGAAGTTCAACATAGTGTTGAAGAACTGTTATTTTGCACTGACAAAATAAATTATTGAATGATAATGTTTCCCACGTATTCCTCAAAAATACAAAACTGATCAAATTCAGGTTTGTGTGTCTTAGTACATGGGCTTATTACAGATGCATGTCTGGTATATGCATAGGACTTGTTACAACCAAGTAGGCCTATATTATATGTTAAAGTGTAGTAATAATGCAGTAATGCAGGTATAAAAAAAGGTAAAAAAATTGGCCTGTGCCGCGAGGTGTCCCTTATTTAAATTTCTGATAGTTGGCAACCCTACAAGGGCGTCACTTTGTTTCGAAACGTGGTGGGGACACTTTTTTTCAGATTAAACCCTCCGCGCCTGCGCAATACACTAGTACCGTACTATCTGTTAGCAACACCTGTAGATACTGGATTTACACTGACAGGCTACAGCCTAATCACAACCTACAGGACAATATCAACACCTGTAGAAATATTCATACAGGATTTACACCATATGATTGCAACAATATAATTTGTACATATCACAGAGTGATCAATTCAGTCTGCGGATAGACCTATAGCAAATAATAATATATCAACCTGTATATCCTATCATATAGGACTTGAACCAGCCCATTTCAAAAACTGGTGGGGACATGTCCCCTATGCTTGTAAACAAAACACTGCCATGGAATTGTGATGCCAGATTTCTATGAAATTATGAATTAAAACTTTCAGAAAACCCCACAATTCCGCTGCAAGATTGTTAGCCAATGTTACTCAGGGAAAAGTAATGTGTGCACTAGCTAGACGCTGCTGCCTACGAAAGCTCTTACTGATATGTGTCAGTGTTATGGCATACTTATCAACCAAAATAAATGTATAAATGATTATTCTTTTGAACAAACTATTGTCGGTCATTCTTAGCTGTTGTGCTGGTGAAGCTCATAATTTGTCCTCCAGCTTAAATGCTTCCCATTGGTTGTAAAAACATATTTAAAAAACAGTGGTTTCGCACCCCCTGTGGTTAGTCAGGCATCTGCAGGACTGCAGCGATTAATGAATGTGTCAGCTGCTGAAGTAGGACCTGTTTGATTAAGGCTAAATCTCTCCTCCTGTTTCCCTCCAGGAGCTGTACTTCTGCACACATTTGAGCAGCAGGAAGATGCAGGCAGGAGTCTGTCTGAGACAGGACACTGAGACAATACTACTGGAGCTCACTGAGCAGCACAGGATCAGACCGAAAGAAGAGGAACTCAGTGTGCTGGAGTCTGTCCACATGGCAGAGTCAGAGACAGAGTGTGCTGCACCAGGACTCAACACACTGAAGCCAGAGTGTGTCTCAGTACACAGTGGGGTCAGTGATATACACCACACACACACATCAATGATAAAAACAGAAACTGATCTGGACTCCACTCAAACTGCAGGTCTTAAGACAGAGAACCGAGACAGTACAGAGCTGGGATATGTAACCCATCTGCACCCTGATCAAATCAAAACAGAGACTGATGATGAAGTATGCCTTAAACCAGAACACAGTGATTTGCAGGATATTAAATGTGTTGATATTAAATATGATAAAATGAAGTGTGAATGCAGTGAAAGTTTAGTGAGTGATGTCATGAGTACTGTGATGAATGGAGCTGGTGTTCATTACAAAAACCAAACTGAATCAAGGAAATGTGCAGGACAGCCAAATGCAAATTGTGAAAATAAAGAAATTCACGATCTGCCGACACAATGTGGGAAAGTAAATCACTGTGACATAAACAATGAAAATAATCAAACGAGAAACTTCCAGAAAATCACAAATAGTAGGAACAAACATTTACATTCTACGGAAAATAATTGTTTTAAAAAACAGTGCGACCTGAATTTTTTTGAAAATGAGACGATTCATCCGAATAAAGGGGAAATGTATACATGGGAAAAGCCCTACAAGTGTGCACAGTGTGAGAAGTGTTTTAGTACAAACTCAGTTTTAATTAAACACCTTCAAATTCATGCTGGTGAAAAACCCTACAAGTGTACTCAGTGTGAGACGTGTTATGATACAAGAGGTAATTTAAAGGACCACATGAGACTTCATACAGGTGAAAAGCCCTACAAGTGTACACAGTGTGAGAAGTGTTTTGATACAAATTCAGTTTTAATGAGACATCTGAGAATTCATACAGGTGAAAAACCCTACAAGTGTACACAGTGCCTGAAGTGTTTTCATAGAAAATCTGATTTAAAGAACCACTTGAGAATTCACACAGGGGAAAAACCCTACAAGTGTACACAGTGTAAGAAGTTTTATAATACAAGAGGTCATTTAAAGGACCACATGAGAATTCATACAGGTGAAAAGCCCTACAAATGTACACAGTGTGAGAAGTGTTTTAGTACACATTCAATTTTAATTAGACACCTGAGAATTCATACAGGTGAAAAGCCCTACAAATGTACACAGTGTGAGAAATGTTTTGGTACAAATTCAGTTTTAATTAGACACCTGACAATTCATACCGGTGAAAAACCCTACAAGTGTACACAGTGTCAGAAGTTTTATAATACAAGAGGTAATTTAAAGGACCACATGAGAATTCATACAGGTGAAAAGCCCTACAAGTGTACACAGTGTGAGAAATGTTTTAGTACAAATTCAGTTTTAATGAGACATCTGAGAATTCATACAGGTGAAAAACCCTACAAGTGTACACAATGTCAGAAGTGTTTTTATAGAAAATCTGATTTGAAGAACCACTTGAGAATTCACACAGGGGAAAAACCCTACAAATGTACACAGTGTGAGAAGTTTTATAATACAAGCAGTAATTTGAAGGACCACATGAGAATTCATACAGGTGAAAGGCCCTACAAGTGTACACAGTGTGAGAAGTGTTTGAGTACGAATTCAGCTTTAATGAAACACCTTCAAATTCATAATGGTGAAAAACCCTACAAGTGTACACAATGTGAGAAGTGTTTTAGTACAAATTCACTTTTAATTAGACACCTGAGAATTCACACCAGGGGAAAGCCCTACAAGTGTACACAGTGTGAGAAGTGTTTTTGTAGGAATTCAGCTTTAATGAAACACCTTCAAATTCATACCGGTGAAAAACCCTACAAGTGTACACAGTGTGAGAAGTTTTATAATACAAGAGGTAATTTAAAGGACCACATGAGAATTCATACAGGTGAAAAGCCCTACAAGTGTACACAGTGTGAGAAGTGTTTTAATGGAAAATCTTATTTAAAGAACCACCTGAGAATTCACACAGGGGAAAAACCCTACAAGTGTACACAGTGTGAAAAGTTTTATCATACAAGAGGTAATTTAAAGGACCACATGAGAATTCATACCGGTGAAAAGCCCTACAAGTGTACACAGTGTGAGAAGTGTTTTAATATAAAATGTAATTTAAAGAGCCACCTGAGAATTCACACAGGGGGAAAGCCCTACAAGTGTACACAGTGTGAGAAGTGTTTTAGTATAAAATATAATTTAAAGAACCACCTGAGAATTCACACAGGTGAAAAGCCCTACAAGTGTTCACAGTGTGAGAAGTGTTTTAATAGAAAATCTGTTAAAAAGGACCACATGAGAATTCACACAGGGGAAAAACCCTACAAGTGTACACAGTGTGAGAAGTGTTTTTGTACGAAAACTCATCTAAAGAACCACATGAGAATTCATACGGGTGAAAAGCCCTACAAGTGTACACAGTGTGAGAAGTGCTTTAGTACAAATTCAGTTTTAATTAGACACCTGAGAATTCATACAGGTGAAAAGCAGCACAAATGTCCCCAGTGTGTGAAGTGTTTTTCCCAAACATCTCATTTAAGTACCCACCTGAGAAATCATCTGTGAATAGAATTTCTTCTGCACCGATTTAAATATATGTATATTTTTTATGATCCGAGAGAATTAATAAAAACATACTGTGGCATTTGGTCCAGTGACTAATTGGATTTGTCTCGGACACGCCTAAAAGTGGAGAGAGCACACATACCTGTGTATGAGCACACATACCTGTGCACACATACTCCTTAAAGGGTGCTCATCTCCACTGTACGGGGCAGAGATCGGGAGCCCACGACGAGAGAGTTTGTGAGTTGGTTTGTTATTTTGTCTTTGTTGTTTTACATATTGTTTTTACTTGGAACCCATGTGGGGGCAGGGTGATGGTGTTTTTATTTATTTTCATGTCTGTATGGGTGTGCTCTCTTTCTCTCCACGTGGCAATGTAGGGTGCAAACCTTGAACTGCCGCATCTCCCTCCCAGGGTTGGTTCACAAATATTTTCCTTAAACTTTTTATTAATGGTGTATTTTTATTTATTTATTTTTTAATTTTTTAAACATGTTCTCTTGCATATTAATACTAACCTCAAAACATTTTTGTATGATTTAAATTTAAATGTTCTCCCCAAGTTTCAGTCAACCTTGTTATAATGATTGGAAAAACTGCAAAAAATGATGAAACAAATGATGAAATTACGCTGTGAGTGTTACGACCTTGAGGAATTATTTATTCAGATAGATGGCAAGCGTGCAAGAAGAGGTAAGTTAGTTGCCTTTTTAACTTAATTTTCAATGGTTGGCATAGGGGGACTAGCATAACTCGTCACCCCTGTTACACGTAATTCATGCCGAAAATAACTTTTGTTTTGTAAAATTATATCTGTTAAAATGTAATAAAAATCATCTATCCATGCAATTGTTATCTATCCATTTACTTCACCACATGGGTAGCGATAACCGTTTTAAGGCACTAATTATCAACCCTGTTATTCTCAACCCTGTTAATTCTGTTATAACAGGGTTGACGCCATAGGACAAAGCACAGTAGTCCCACCTGACAAAAAATGTTCATATTCATTCATTTGAACTTATTTACTCCCACTGATCAGGAAAAGAGACTATCAAAACTGGTTAGGACCGTATTTTAATCATTAATATACACTTTAATATCTAACATAAATGAATTAGGCTTCATGTAAGCCTATTTCATTCATATCAATGAGCTAGAAATGGTTGATTTAAAAAGGAAAGAAAAGAGAAAAATGTAGGCAAAGAAATTCTTTCAGCTGCTCAAGACATCAGTTTTTCATAGATCACAGGCAGCATACATTAAGCTCATACTGCCCTAATCTAACAACAAAAATACATATACTTACTTTACAATGCCACATTAATTCAGTATAACAATATTTTGTATTAAGAACTTTCCTGAAAAAACTTGATAATGTCAACCCTGTTATTTATGCAATGTAAAATATAATAGATTATAACACCTATTAATACAAAATACGAAAATATTGGCATTTGGCAAGCATTTCAAAAATAGAACAGAGCCTGGAAAAATGTCATTGTTGTACATAGCTTGTTTGTTTTACATTCATAGTCCATCTTCTTCTTTTTTATATACATAATTAGTTATTTATCAAATCGGGACTCATTATATACTAGCAAAGGGTATTTTTTCTATCCCATGTACGCATTACTAAGCATTTGCATTGATACCCATATGTCCATAACAGGGTTGACATTTTAGCGTGGGAAAGTCAAGAAAAATTTATTCTGGTTTCAGTATAATAGCATGCTGAGATGGCACAGCATGTTTTTCTGAAATGGTATCCTGTCCTTTGTTCAATTTAGTGCCAAAAATATCAAAAGAAATTGTTATTTTTTATTTCTTACTCAAAAATGTCCTCAAATGCTGAAATGACCCAGATAACTAACATTAGTGAACTAATGTTTTAGTGCACGTGGGCCCCGTTTCTCTTTTTAATGATCTTTTTATTCAGCTGAAAATGCATCAGAATGATGCGTTTACTTGTGTAAATTTTATGTTCTGCCGGGGGAGGATGCCCCCAGACCCCCTCCCAGTGTACAGTCCTCCCAGTACATTTTTACTGCTATGGCAGCATATCTAAAAGTGTAGAAAGGGGGTGCACACAACCATGAGATTACAGTACCCCAACATGGCATAGAACTGCAAACCAGAGCATTCACATGCAGTAGCAGTCCAACAACACAGTCGGCACGTTTTCCTGTTAGTGTTACAGGGGCTCTTGTTACGATCGATGACATAATGAATTCCACTAAGTGCCAGGATATTTTAGTCCAAACTTGGTCTTGAGACTTGGCCATAGATGGACCTTTCAACAAGACAATGACCCCAAGGATACATCACAATAGGTGCAGAAATGGTTGCTGGGACACGGAATCGATGCTTTGCAATGGCCAACTCAGTCTCCGGACTTGAACCCTTTGGAAAACCTGTGGTCTGAATTGAAAAGGGCAGTCCACAAGGGCAAATCTAAGAATATCAAGGGTCTTTGAAAATGTATGCATGGAGGAGTGGTTCAAGATCCCTCCGAAAGTGTTCTCCAACTTGTCAGATGTTACAGGAAGAGGCTCAGTGCTGTTATCCGCTCAAGAGTTGGCTTCACCAAATAACTGTATGGGGGGTCAGTCATTGTTTTGCAGGAAAACATTTACTAAATAAAACTTTGTGTTTGAGAAATGGTTAAAATATATAAAATAAAATCTAGAAAATATGACTCCTTGTACTTGTTAATTTTTTATAGCCATTTTCACACATTTTCACGATTGAAAGCCCAGGTTAATAAACTAGGTGTAGTAGCTGTTTTCTTTGATGTGGATAAGGCATATTAAATGATGTGGAAGGAGGAGCGTTTTAGGAAACAAAGTAATTTGGGGATTGGGGGGTGCACGCTAGATTAAGCTGTAAATTACTCTGGAACAGTATGGAACACATGGTTGGCTAAATTGCTGTAAGTCATCAAGCGTCTAAGGTATCAAACAAGCCTCAAACCATCACTCTGTTGCCAGATATGCAGTATATATGGATGGATCACTTAGGGTTGTTTACCCTGACTCATTTATCTTTTTGAACTCAAAATTTTTTTTAGACTGCACTGTAAGTAATCTATAAAGACAGGCACTCTGTGCTTGACTATAAAGAAAATCAGTCAGGGAATTGATAAACAGATTTCATTAATGTTTTTAAATTCCTCAGGATGTGGTTTGATTTATTGATCACATGGAAGTATCGTATTGATTTTTCAAAGTTGTGAAAAATCAGGCATTGGGAATTTGTTATGGAGAGTATCCTAGAACATCAGCCGCAGAATTGCAAGAGGTTGGAAAGATGCTCTACAGTTAAGGAGGAAACAATTAATGGGTAACTCCTGGATTAATCTGCAAGGACATGAAAAGGATTATCCCACAAATCATGGTAGGTTATGTTGGGAGACAAAGTAAAAAAAGAACGTCCGTTTTATGACATTAGGTTCTTAGCCCAACAGTAGCAGTCCCTCTGAATATTTTACTTCTGCCAATAATAAGATAGAAATTTTGATGGTGATGGGTCACAGACTTCAGGAAGTAACAGCATGCAAAGGATATGTGACCAAATATTAAATATGATACTTTAAAAATATGTTAAGGCAAAGGGTATGAATACTTATGTAAATTAGAGATTTATTTACATAGATCTTTTCATTTCACATTCGCAAAAATTTCTAAAAACATGTTCTCACTTTGTCATTATGGGCTATTTTGTGTAATATTTTGAGACAAAAAATGAACTCAATCTATTGTAGAATATGTCTGTAATGTAATAAAATGTGGAGAAGGTGAAAGGGGTGTTCAGACTTTCCGGCTTGACTGTATATACAGTGGCCTCCACTATGATTGGCACCCCTGGTAAAGATGAGTAAAAAGGGTTATAAAAAATTAACAGTTTGGTGAATTAGCTTAATGTCACACTGAAAAAATTAGAAACTTTAATTGAAGTAAATGTATTATGAAAAAAACAATCCCTCAAGAAATTATTATTTTTAACAAAACCATGTGTGCCACAATTATTGGCACCCCTGCATTTATATATAAAATAAAGCGATCATTTTTTATATTTGGTCACATATTTTTTGCATGCCATGACCTCCTGATGTTTGTGACCCAACAACAAAAAAAGACTTTTGATATCTTATTTCCTGGTACACTTACAAGCGATACTATAACGTCTCTGCATTTGAATGGATCTCTATGGGAATTGGGGGGTCGGACTATATTTAGCTGTAAATTATGCTGGAACAGTATGGAATACATGGTTGGTAAAAAATGGCTGTAAGTCATCAAGGGTCTGAGGTATCCAACAAGCCTCAAACCATGACTGCTGCCAGTAATGCAGTAGATATGGATGGATCACTTTAAGGGTTGTTTCTCCTGACATTTTCCTATTGAACTCTATGGAAATAAAAGTCAGGAGAAGAAACCCTTCAAGTTATCCATCCAAATCTACTGTATTTCTGGCAGCAGAGTGATGATTTAAGGCTTGTTTGATATGTCAGACCCTTGAAGACTTGGAGCCCTTTAGCCAACCATGTGTTCCGTACTGTTCAAGGGTAATTTACAGCGAAATCTAGTCCCACCCCCCAATTCTCATAGAGATCCATTCAAATACAGAAATGTTATAGTATCGCTTGTAAGAGTACCAGAAACTAAAATATCAAGAGTCTTTTGATGTTGTTGGTTCACAGACATCAGGAAGTCATGGCATGCAAAGGATATGCGACCAAATATAAAAAAAATATGTCTTTATTCTATGTATAAATGCAGGGGTGCCAATAATTGTGGCACATGTGGTTTTTTAAAAAATAATTATTTCTTGATGGGAGATTTTTTTCTCAGAATAAATTTACTTCAATTAAAGGTTGGATTTTTCTCATTTTTTCAGTGTGAGATTAAACTAATTCACCAAATGGTGAATTTTTGTATGACCCTTTTTACTCATCTTTACCAGGGGTGCTAATAATAGTGGAGGGCACTGTACATATTTTAGCATTCAGGATACAATTCAATGAAGTAGAGGAGGTATGAATCACATTCAAGTGGTATAAAATATTTAACTTCCAAAATATAGTCCACATGTTCCAATACATACAGATGTAACTGAAGGCCTTGTCACAGGATGAACAAGGTGTGTAAATGGTGTACCATAGTTAAATATGTATGTATGCAAATGAAGTACAGATCATATAGCTTTATAATTAGTGGAAAATATGGCTACCTTCCTGGCGTTGCAGTAGGTAAAATTCCAACCTGGAAGAATGGTAATTTGCTGCGATTCAAGTTCAGTGAGGTCATTTAAATCTAGATGGAGACAGGATATACAGTATGAAATTTGACAGACATTCAGAATCAGACAATTAGATATTGTTGCCTACAATGAGAACTAAGGTAATAAGGAGGTAGACAGACTCGCCATGAAAGCTATTTTACCAGTCATTAGAAGCAAAAAAGTTCATTCTGAAAAATTGAATGAAGAAGCAAAAGGGAGACGATTATACTAAGTTCAACAGAGGGAGTGAGAAGGTCAACTGGAAGAAACAGAAGGAGAGTGCATAATTAGCAGAATAAAACTTGGGGTGCGTCCCAATATTCTTCACTCCCCACCTCCAGTCCTCCACTACCACTCCTCTCTTACCCGGAAGTATGCAAAACTGAACGTTTCGAGTACAAGTATTTGCATGTACAGTATACAATGTACCTGACATTGCGGTTTGCGTCGAGACATGAATTAATATGTAACCATTAATACGTAATTAAGATGTAATCAGCGACTTTACATTAAAACACAAAGATCCGTTTCTGGGCCACAGAGGAAATATAGAACAATCTACTGATGAAACATGATTAATAGATAGGATTTAGATTCTGGTCCACTCCAGTTCAGTAGGTGGCGATATGCCCCGGAAAATGGTTGCCGTTCGCCAAAGAAAACCACGAACCAACCTACTCAATCAATCATCCACTTTGTGGTTCACAGTCACACAGCTTTAGATTCGCTGCTGAGTAAAGTTTAATTAAGTTCAATTAAACGATTGAGTTGAATTAATTGAGTCATCAACGAATACGGGTAAGTTCTTTTCCATCATCTTTTGACACTTTTGCAGTTCTGTTGGTTATGTAGCTACTTGTGTTTACCAACAAGCTCCAAATCGGGTTGTTTTAATTTCACGGTATGCACACGGTCACGTTTGGCTATGTGCTTGCTAAATTACATTTGCTGCAAAACACGTGATTAGAATTAATTTTAGAGTTTGAAAACTTCGTAGCCTACTGGCCCGACGTTACTTATCTATAGCCTATAGCAGATGGGGCAATTAAAATTTTTTAATTTTAAAATTGGGGGGGGTTGGGTTTATGGGTTAGGTTGTTGTGTCACGGTGTTTGTTGTTTCGCGATTGGGGGGGGGGGGGGGGGGGGGGGCAAAAATGGGGGGTTTTGTTGGGGGGGGGGTGGGGGGGGGGGGGGGGGGGGGGGGGGGGGGGCCTTTTTTTTTTCACTTTTTTTTTCGTTTATTTAACGTATGTACCGGCGTGTCGCTGTTCCGTTCCGCGTTTTTCAAAACAACCACCACACTGTTTCTATTTCAGCACCACGTGTCCCACCCACTGTCACTGTGTCTTGTCTGTCATCATTCACTCTCAACATGGTATGTAAAAAAAGAGGGAGCTTCTTCTTCGGGTGTGGTATTCATCTCTATTCAGACATTATTTTTTTTTTTTTTTTTTTTATATATATATTTTTTTTTTTCAAAAAAAAAAAATTATCTGGCGGGCCGGATGGGAAGCTTTGGCGGGCCGGATGTGGCCCGCGGGCCGCCTATTGGGAACCACTGGCCTATAGTATGTTTAATAACATTACAGTGAGTTCAGGATGTCGCTAAATAGTTTTAACAACGCTACAATGGCGCAGATGTTCACTAAAATCATCCGTGGAACATGTGGTAATATGCTGAATTCGGTTTGATCACAAGGTATAAGTGACCGGATCCCTGCTTCGGATACATGTTTCAAAATTTAACTTTTTGAGTTTTCCAAATCGTGTTAAAGTAGCTACAGAATCAAAGCTACAAAATAAGGTATCACTTGAGTAAATATTTGTGGAGTTATGATACACCCTCAAACCAGGAACTGTTGTATGGAATTGGTATATTTCACACTCCCGGGCCGGTGTGTTTGCAGGTTTTTGCTGCCACCAGTGAACAATTATTTAATTAGCCCAATCGTTTACATGTTCTGATATTTTAATCAACATGTCCGCGATATGAACAGTAGCCGATTCATGTTCTTGTGCCGGTGTTGTGTCGAATTCTGTTCCCCCACGAAATCATGTTCCCCCTAGCGTTGCTGCGCAATTATTTCATGAAATCATCTCGCTCCCAGGGAGAAATACTCATGCCAGTTACGTGAATCTCAGTTTGTATAGGCTACGTTTTAAGCGATTTGTTCTTTTGCGACAAGGAAATCTTAAGATCAGAAGCCACGATATACAGGTCAGCCTATACGTAAAACAGTGAAATACGTTCAGAAAAGCAGCAAGTGTTCGTGTGGCTTTGTCGTCAGTTTGTATGGTGTCAGTGACTTGGTTAGGAAAAACATTCGTTCAGTTAGTCTTGTAACGTGTACGTTACATAACCGACTGTATAAAATATATATGAAGCCCAATGAACATGATCAGACTGTTTAAAACGTAGCCCATACAAACTGAGATTCACGTAAGTAGCACGAGCGTTCCTCCTTGGGAGCAAGCTGATCTCAGGTCGCGCCCCCATTACGCTATTTCCTGAAAAAATTGCGCAGCAATGCTAGGGGGAACATGATTTCGTGGGGGAACAGAATTCGACACAACACCTGTATGAGTGTTTTGTAGCGTTTTATCGTTCTGTAATTTACGAGTGAATCGGTGATTGTGTGTATGACTAATTCGTAGATTGAGCCGTGGTAACTGCTGGCAGTAAAACCATGCTTACACACCGGCCCGCGAGGCCTGGAGTTGCCTACCCCTGCTATACAAGGTATTGGTTTGCACCGTTTCATGTTTGAGAGGCATTTCTCACAAACAAAGCTGACACAAACACAAATGCAAACCTACTAGTTCTGAGGCACTTCAGAATGGGCTTTCTTCCATGCTGCTCTAAGAAAACACTGAAAAGAACAATGTGGCAGTTGGAATTAAACCTTTTTTTTAAATTGACCTGAGTTTTGGCATGACCCAGGGAGGGAGGAAAGCTTCCCCCCACCTCACGATGCAAGAGCGCCCCCCTGTGGTCAGTCAGGCATCTTCAGGACTGCAGAGTGTAAAGCAGGGCTGCCCAACCCTATTCCTGGAGATCTACCGTCCTGTAGGTTTTCACTCCCAACCCTAACAAAGCACATCTCATTTAACTGGAAGAAATCTAGTTGAGCTGCTAATTAGTAGAATCAGGTGTGCCAAATTAGGGTTGAAATCAAAACCTACAGGAAAGTAGATCTCCAGGAACAGGGTTGGGCAGCCCTGGTGTAAAGAATGTCAGCTACTGCAATAAGATCTATTTGAGTCTAAATCCCTTCCTCTGTTTCCCTCTAGGAGCTGTGCTTCTGCACACCTTTGAGCAGCAGGATGATGAAGCCAGGAGTATGTCTGAGACAGGACACTGAGACAAAACTACCAGCGCTCATTGAGCAGCACAGGGTCAGACCGAAAGAAGAGGAACTCAATGCGCTGGAGTCTGTCCACATGGCAGAGACAGAGTGTTCCGCACCAGGACTCAACACACTGGAGCCAGAGTGTGTTTCAGCACACAGTGGGGTCAGTGATGTACACCACACACACACATCAATGATAAAAACAGAAACTGATCTGGACTCCACTCAAACTGCGGGAGACAGTCTTAAGACAGAGAACCTCTACAGTACAGAGCTGGGATATGAAATCCATCTGCACCCTGATCAAATCAAAAAAGAGACTGATGATGAAGGATGCTTTAAGCCAGAACACATCAATAACTTACAGGATATTAAATGTGTTGATATTAAATATGATCAAATGAAGTGTGAATGCAGTGAAAGTTTAGTCAGTGATCGCATGAACACTGTGAATGGAGCTGGTGTTGATTACAAAAACCAAACTGAATTATGGAAATGTGCAGGAGGGCATAATGCAAATTGTGAAAAAAAAGAAATTCATGTTCTGCTGACACAATGTGGGAAATTAAAACATAACTGTGACATAAACAATGAAAATAATCAGACAAGAAATTTCCAGAAAATCACAAACAGTAGGAACAAAGATTTACATTGTAGGGGAATGAAGGTGATAATGGAACCTGTGATAACGAATTCAATAAAAAAACACAGCTTTCTGAATTCCTTTGAAAACGAGACAATCCATCTGAATAAAGGAGACATTTATACATGGGAAAAACCCTACAAGTGTACACAGTGTGAGAAGCTTTATAATACAAGAGGTCATTTAAAGGTCCACATGAGAATTCATACAGGTGAAAAGCCCTACAAATGTACACAGTGTGAGAAGTGTTTTAGTACAAATTCAGTTTTAATTAGACACCTGAGAGTTCATACAGGTGAAAAGCCCTACAAGTGTACACAGTGTGGGAAGTGTTTTAGTACAAGTTCAGCTTTAATGAAACACCTGAGAATTCATACTGGTGAAAAACCCTACAAGTGTACACAGTGTGAGAAGCTTTATAATACAAGAAGTCATTTAAAAGACCACATGAGAATTCATACAGGTGAAAAGCCCTACAAATGTACACAGTGTGAGAAGTGTTTTAGTACAAATTCAGTTTTAATTAGACACCTGAGAATTCATACAGGTGAAAAACCCTATAAGTGTACACAGTGTGAGAAGTGTTTTCGTACACATTCAGTTTTAATTAGACACCTGAGAATTCATACTGGTGAAAAGCCCTACAAGTGTACACAGTGTGAGAAGTGTTTTATTAGAAAATTTGATTTAAAGAACCACCTGAGAATTCACACAGGGGAAAAACCCTACAAGTGTACACAGTGTGAGAAG
Source organism: Ilyophis sp. 1 JC-2022 (assembly GCA_022702515.1). Classification (NCBI taxonomy): domain Eukaryota; kingdom Metazoa; phylum Chordata; class Actinopteri; order Anguilliformes; family Synaphobranchidae; genus Ilyophis; species Ilyophis sp. 1 JC-2022. Next base: position 63,525,673 of record CM040405.1, on the reverse strand, counting down.
TTTTATAATACAAGAGGTAATTTACAGGACCACATGAAAATTCATACAAGTGAAAGGCCCTACAAGTGTACACAGTGTGAGAAGTGTTTTAATAGAAAATCTGATTTAAAGGACCACATGAGAATTCATACAAGTGAAAAGCCCTACAAGTGTACACAGTGTCAGAAGTGTTTTCGTACAAATTCAGTTTTAATTAGACACCTGAGAATTCATACAGGTGAAAAGCCCTACAAGTGTCCACAGTGTGAGAAGTGTTTTAATAGAAAATCTGATTTAAAGAACCACCTAAAAATTCATACAGGTAATAATAAGCCCTACAAGTGCACACAGTGTGAGAAGTGTTTTAATAGAAATTCACTTCTAATTAAACACCTGAGAATTCATACAGATGAAAAGCCCTACAAGTGTCCACACTGTGAGAAGTGTTTTAATAAAAAATCTGATTTAAAGAACCACCTAAGAATTCATACAGGTGATAAGCCCTACACAGTGTACACAGTGTGAGAAGTGTTTTTGTATGAAATCTTATTGTTTGTGCAGACCCCTAGCGTTAGAAGACGCCAGCGTCTCCACTTAACAAACATCAGAAATGCATTTCTAGTTCCATGAGAATACAGATTGTAGGCTATTACTGTAAACCACATATCCTCACAATCAGTCCTTATTATCGCATCATTGAGCAAAATATCACATTTCTATGTGCCACCGTTGGCTTGTATTCATGAAAGTAGCATGCTATGCCGCTACACTGTTACCTACAATTGGCCTGACCACATGTAAGATAGCAGACATTGAAACATATTTGGGAGTTAATTCGTTTTTATTTTATCATCAAAAAAAGGTTACTATCACAGCAACAAGAATTAACATCCAAGATCCTGAATACAGTTCAGTAAAACTGTTCAACATGCCGCCTCACTCCACAGGGAAAAAAACTAGTGCTATTTGTCACCAGATAACTTTATTTAGCTATAAAAAGCTGTGGTAAAATATGACATGAAGTCATAACCTTACATTTGGTTATGAAGACTAAGATGTCCCCTGTAAGAATCTGAGATTATTTTTTTGCCTTGGTTGACCCGTTTTTAAGATTTAATCCTTGGGCGTGTTTGAGCAGACATCGGTGTGCAGTTAGCTTGCCTGCCTCAGGCGGAAATGATGAACGCCTCAGCACATCGAACTGGGACAATTTCGGATGTTTCTGAAACACTTGTTTCTTGTCTGTCAATTTATGAGATTGCCTAAACTACACCTGTCATCTTCACTGTTCGTGATTTATTCAAATTGCATGACAGCAGGTGGTCCCTTTGGACCCTGACAATGAACTTATTAAATTGAATGCTATCCAATGTCTTTAACAAGATAAATAGATTTTGTTTGAATGAATAACAAATATATTACATATAGGGACATTGGGATACTGGGAGTCATTATGTGTTTTGAGTGACCAATGTCAAGAAAGATGACATTTTCTTTGCCAGTTATGCTAATGTATGGATACATTGAATTGTATGTGCACAAGATGTAATCCAATATCAACATGTCATCTTACTTTTACCTGTCACCAATTATTGTTCAAATATTTCTGATTTGACAATAAACATACAAAATGACAGAACCCAGTGTCATTGTGGCTTGAATGGTGTTGGAGGGAAGGAGTCCTACAGTTTATTTACCTTTTGTGAATGTCACCATATTGTGTCAAATAAATATTCTGAAAATGTTGTCTTTGCTTAATTGCTGGTATAATTTATCCGTTATGCTCGGGAGACCAGACCACCCACATGTAATCAACCCATGGCCGTAATAACACTGTTAATCTCAAGTTGCAAGATGCATGTTCAGCACTGTTGCCAGGTTGTGTTGCTTAATATTGTTTAATGTCCTTCATGTTATGGCATTGGGTTTTTTGTATGTGGTCCCCCTCTGATAGAATGTGACATGCAGAGGTCTGGCTATAGGCTACACTGCCCCACTTCTCAGCACAATAACAGACAGCAGGTCATACCTTCAGATCTTGATAAGGTGTCTTACTGATAACAAGGATGGTGAAGAGAAATATTCATTAGGTAACAGTTTTTTTCCCCATCAAAAGACATCCAAATACTGTCAAATGAATGAGTTATCATTCGGTGGTTCTACCTTAATGTTCTATGGTTCTACAAACCACTCCTTATAACAAAGTTAAATCTTTACTTTTCTATAGAATATGGTATAATTGAATAAGTTATTGAATAAAACATTTAGTTACCTATGTTTGGACAGGCCAATAATTTTTTTGTTATTTGTTTATACACTTTTTGGTTCAGTCAACCGATTTTATATAGGCCTACATTTAGAGGTAAATTTTTTCCTAATTCATCTCAAGGCAGATGGATTACAGAAGTAGTCAAGAATGAGAACTGGCAACTTAATTTATTAGTGTAACATTACCAATATTGTACTTTTCGCATCCATATACACTGCTCAAAAAAAATGAAGGGAACACTTAATCATCACAGTATAACACCAAGTCAATTAAACCAAACTGGTCATGCTGGATGACGTTGCAGGCAGCATAAGCTCAGTGTGAACCTGCTCCCATCTGTGAAGAGAACGGGGCGCCAATGGTGAAACTGCCAATTCTGGTGTTCTCTGGCAAATGCCAATCGAGCTGCACAGTGCTGAGCTGTGAGCACAGGTCCCACTACAGGACGTCAGGCCCTCATGCCACCCTCATGGAGGCTGTTTCTGACAGTTTGGTCAGAAACATGCACAGGAGTAGCCCGCTGGAGGTCATTTTGTAGGGCTCTGGCAGTGCTCCTCCTGTTCCTCCTCGCACAAAGGAGCAGATACCGGTCTCGCTGCTGGGTTGTTACCCTTTTGGAAACAAACTCGCATTCATTGAAGAACAAAAAAGGATTGTATTATATTAGAAAAGATTTTAAAATAATAATAGCAATAAGAAAAATTACAAAATAAATATTCATTGTGAAATTAGAAAAGAGAAGGGAAATACTGCTATTACATTACAGGATTAAATAAATAACTCTTAATAACCTCCCTAATGTTTGAACACTTACGGAGGGGGAAATTTCATTTAGATTTTTTTTTATGAGTTGAATCAATACGCTGAGATAGGTGGCGATATTGTGAAATGATCCGCATTTGTCATGAGGAAACACCTCTCTAACCCAGTGATTTTCAACCACTGTGCCGTTAGAGATCGTCAGGTGTGCCGTGGGAAATTATCTTATCCTATTAACTTCACTTAATTAGTAACACCTTTGGTTGGTGGTGTGACTCAGGATTTGTTTTATGTAAAAAATGTGCCTTGGCTCAAAAAAGGTTGAAAAACACTGCTCTAACCAATGGTTGTGTTGGTTTTGTTTGAAGGCGCGGCGATGTTGTTGAAGGCGACCGAGAGCTGCCTCATGTTTCTTGGGTGCGTCCCAATACTCGAAAAATGCACCCTCCCTTCCTCCTCTACTACGTGCCCCGGAAACGGATCTTTGTGTTTTATTCTAATTTTGCCGATTACATCTTAATGACGTATAAATTGTTACATATTTGTTTCTTCTGTAGATGTAAAAAATGGCCAAGTTACTCACGCATAGCCTAGAAAGCACTGTCTGTAAGTCCTAATTCCAACTTGCAAAAACTAGGCCTGCCTTTAAAAGTATTGATATCAAAAACGTGGCCAAGTTACAACTAACAATATTGCCTATTGTAGCTCACACTAATTAAACTAGCTCTATTCCAAAGCAATGCTATCCAAACTTTCCAAAATTGTTTAATGCAACTTGGCCCTGTGCTTTCTCATCTTAGCATGTGAAGAGATTGTGGTCATTCAAACTTTTAAAATGTCAAATAACAAAAATGGCCTCATGGAACAACATAATTTCAATTAATGGTTTAAACAGTTGACAAATAATTACACTCCAGAAAGTATGTTTGTTATTTTGTTGTCAAGTTTACTTTAGAAAATGTAAAGGTTTTAAATGGTTTCTCTACAATTCACAAACAGACATTTCCACCAAGAAAGCTAATTTACAATAGAGAAAGGGGGGATGAATAAATAAATGCTGATTTTATGAGTTTCATGGCCTATAGTTATTCCTTTTATATTTACTTGTCTTATCGATTCAGCCAAAGGTTCCATACATAGAGCAAATATTAATGGGGAGAGTGGGTCTCCTTGCCTTGTCCCCCGATAGATTTTAAAATGCCTAGATAGCGTGCCATTGACCTTAACTTGTGCATTTGAGTTTCTATACATTGCTTTTAGCCATGAAATAAAATATAAATTAAATCGAATGCCCTAGCAGTTTCAAATATATATGGCCATACCACCCCATCAAAGGCTTTTTCTGCATCCAGTGTTAAACAAGTTTGTGTTTTTAATTTTTGGGAGTGATCCATAATGTTCAAAGTACGTCTAATATTATCTGTTAGGAGTCTATTATGGATAAATCCGCTTTGATCTGTATTAATTATATCCGGGAAATCACCTTCAGTCTATTTGCTATAATCACTGTTAATATTGTTTGGTCTGTATTTAGCAGTGAAATTGGTCTGTATGATGAGCAAGCAGTCTCATCCTTCCCCTCCTTATATATAACCGTTATCATAGATGAGTTCCAGGTTGGTGCCCAAGTGTCTGTTTCTAGAGCCCAATTGAACACTTTTTGTATTATGGGTGTTATCTGATCCATACATTCCTTATAAAATTAATTAGTGTACCCATCATCTCCAGGAGTTTTTGCTTGTTTAAGTTTTTTTATTTGTTGTGTTATTTCTTCTGTAGTTATTGGTTTAATACTATTTTGTTATTCTGAAATTTGTTTTAAATTAAGGTGTTCCAAGTAATTTGACATTTTTTTCTAAGTTTCCAGTTTCATTTTTATATAGTTGTTCATAGTAATTTACAAATGCTTCTGCAATTTCATAAGCCAGAATTTTTAATGATTTGGGTCTGCCATCATAATATTTTTGTATCGTGAATAGTAATGTTTTCTCAGTTTCCTGTGTCAATAATTTGTTGAGTTCTATGTACTTCTTTTGCAGGTTTGTTTTTATTTCAGCCCTATGTACCCTTTTAAGTCCTGAAGTAGGGAATTATTCATTCTCCAGAGACTTTTCCCTTTTTCCATATTCAGATCAACTATTAGAGAAACTGTGGCATGATCTGATAAAGTAATTGTTCTGATTGTACACTTTTTAACTACTGAGATATCATTTTTAAACATTAAATAATAGTCCAGTCTGTTATATGTATGTGATGCCTTCCTGAATAATATGTAGTCTTTGGTGGTAGGATGAAGAGCTCTCCACACATCTACTAATCCTATTTCAGAGCAAGCAGGTGCTCCTTTTTCAGATATATGTACAGAGGTGCTCTGTGTGTCTAAACTAGTGTTCATAATAAGATTAAGATCTCCTCCCATGATGGTGATTCCTTTGGTTTCTGTTGTTATTAAATCAAATATTTTATTCATAAATTCTGGACCCTCAGCAGGGGGGGGGGGGGGGGTAGTACACATTTAAAGGTGATATTTCGGCTTAGAATATTCTGCCTACTATCAAAACGTATCTTCCTTCTTGATCCAATAAACATTTTGACTTTTCAAACGAAATATGGGATTTAATAACTATGGCTACTCCCCTTCTTGCTGAATTGTAAGAGCTAGCAAAAACCTGTGCATTAGCAATCTTTTCTAATTTTTTGTGTTCTTTGTTTGACAGATGCGTTTCCTGGAGGAACAGTATACTCCCTTTATCGTTTTTCAGTTTTTGAAGAGGTCTTTTCCTCTTAATATGGTTATTCAATTCTTATCTCAACCATGAAGCAAACGGGATCAAACTATCACTATTTTCCCAAATTTAACAAGACATTTTGACATTGGTGCACATGTTGATGTCTAAGCTTGGTAAATTTGAAGACCCCATGGTTTATGGCAAATAGGAGACCGAGGTAAATAGGTTGTATATAAAATTTTTTAAATAAAATTAAAAAACAAGAAAACAAAAAGAAGGAAATCATTTTTTTTTTTTTTTTTAAGTTGAACTGAGCCGACTTACAACTTCTTGGTAGCTTACCCCTTTCTTCCATGCGCTTTTCTTCACATGGGTATTCAGGCACATTAAAGTAATTGCCTGCTTGTTGCTCATTGAATATTGTTAACCATTTAGCCATTAAATAAGGAGAATAGCATTCCTGTCGTGTAGGGATGTGCGCGTTTAGTCGACTAGTCGGCACCAGAAATACTAGTCGGTTCAACTTATTATTTTATTAATGTACACATTTAAATTACATATTGACATAATTTGCGCTGAAATGTCATGTTTTCCTGGTCAAATCTTTTTTTAAAAACGCGCATCCGTTACTAATGTCAACAACGCCGGATAAAAAAAATAAAAACGAAGGAAAAAAACAAAACGCATTAGCCTGTTCGGCCTGCAAGTTAAACCAGCGAGGTGGAAATAGTAAGTAGGCCTATCGCCTTGTTGAATAGCCCAATAAAACTAATCTAATGTCACGTCGATCAGTAGGCGTAATTGTTATTTTTTTGTGTGCCTGTTATTGGTAGTTTTTCTGATGACCGATTATTATTTTTTACTGTATTTGCTATGTGATCGCGTTCACCCAATGAAAATGCCGTTGTAATAATCAGGCACGTTTCCTAAAGATATTTTGTTACGTTGAATATTGTTTTCAATAAATGTTATTTGTTAGCTTTTATTTAGTGAGTTGTCATGTTTTGTAGGATAATGTGCAATGTTCATAATGCAAGGCGCAAAGTGCCACACATTTCAGCGGCATTTAAAATACGATTTGGTTATTTAAAAGTAATTTGCTCAATTTTGACTGTTTCCTGAGTGTTTTCTTACTTTTAGAATAGCCGACTAGTCTAAGTTTCAACTTCCGTTTAAACGTCAGGGAAATTAGTCGTTAGGAACATCCCTACTGTCGTGTCCCACTCTCCTTAATACTGTCCTATAGATCTTTAATTCAGAAAGAGTGAAAGACTATTGGTCAATTACATACACCCGCCCCCACACATACACACCCAGGTACCGAGACACATCTCCAATGAGAGTGAGACTGAGGATATGTACTAGTTTAGATGACCAGCAGATTAACAAAAAATAAATAAATAAATAACCCTAAATAAATATAAATAATAAATAAACGTTTCCTGTCCCAGTTTCTGTAGTTACTTCGATGACGTTTCTGTATGCACTTACTGTATGTCGCTTTGGATAAAAGCGTCTGCTAAATGACTGTAATGTAATGTTCTGCAAAATAGTTTGTTTGTATCCAGTTTACCCTTTAATCCATGTTTCTCTCGCTGCCCCTTTACAATCCATGCAGAGGTTTCCAAACACTTCTCCCAGTCAACGTGTTCTGTATCGCATGCATATAGACCCCATCAGAGCTCACTGCTGCTTGCGTGTTTCCATAAATTGTTGTCTCATCATCATTGAAAACCTTTAATTTAGCAGGATCTACAATGTGCGCCTTAATGTCCGTCCCCCGTCCCCCCCTTTGCTGCATGACCCTGGACGTAAAATCGTGTTCAAAGAAAATAAGTTTCCCGATAATTCAACCTCTTTCTTCTACCAGGCAGCTTGGAGTATTTTTTGTTTTATGTCATTGCTAAGAAAGGCTACAATGATCTGCGATGGTGCGATGTGCCCGTAGGATTTTGAAATCTTCCTGTACCTCCAATACTTCAATAAAGAGTTTTTCAAGAAAACGGAACATATTATTGCCTTCACTTCCTTCAATAATGTTTGAAATGCGCAAATTATTTTGTCTTGATTTATTTTCCAGATAGTCTACATGTTCTTCAATTTCATGCAGTTTATTCACCAGGTGTTTAATAGCTTTATGTTGCATACTTTCATTGTCTTGAAACTTGAATCTTCATTTCTAGAAGCAATTTTCATTCCCTATTTTCCAGCCATTTTGTTTGTGGGGGTATCTTGCCGTTTGGCTTTTTCCCCCCCCTTTTTTCTTGATTATTTTATTATTTAAGTTATATGACTTTGTAATTCTAGATTTTAATTCCATCCCCCACTAAACGCCCTGAGTTTAACTTTCACTTTTGTCTATAGGCTACATTTTTTAAATACGTTTCTATGTTCGGGATAAAGAGACTGTGTTTATGCTGCCACCATTACTCAGGTCACAGGAAGTCCCCCTTAGTTTCTTTCTCTTACCTAATTACACTGCAATAAACCATATTCATTGAAGAAGTGAAAGTATCTGTAATCTGAACCTATTCCTTTTAATGTCAGATCCTTTCATCCCAATATGAGCAGGCACCCAAATGACATCTGTAGCCTACCATAGCTAGTGACTCTTGTGTATCCTAGTATTATTTCATGCAATAAAGAGAGTGAGATACAACTGAATGCACACTCATAAGAGCTGAACTGGAATCACTGCAAATTAAAACTTTCCGTGGTCTCATGTCCTCAGTTCACTGTAGAGCCATCAAATGGCATACAACTCCACTGGGTAGCTGCAATCTCACACTACAGAGACTTGTCTTGAGGGTGCATCAGAGTGCTTCACCAGATTTCCCACAATGTTAGGCTATGTATTGTTTTCTTTGAAAAAGATACAAATGTACAGAGGAGTTATTTTGGCTTGTGTTATTTCACATAACTTTTCTGGAAGAATTGGGGAAAACATGCCCTAAACGTTTGGTACCTTTGACTAAATAGGATGAATCAAAGGGAGTCACACAGACGAGCCGGACACAGAGAAAAGTCTCGATTTATTTACTCACACCAACACTACACAAATGCGTGTGAATCTCAGCAACACATGGCATAACAGGCAAAGGAAAATGGCCTGTTACCTTCAGATAAAATGCATCATATCAATGTCTATAGGCTAGATATGTAAGGACTGTCAGACTCGCCAGCTAAAAACACACAGGCTTAGAAGGTACAGTACATGGCCAAAAATCTGTGACCACCTGCTCATCAAACATCTCATTCCAAAATCATGGGCATTAATATGGAGTTGGTCCCCATTTGCTGTTATAACAGCCACCACTCTTCTGGAAAGGCTTTCCACTAGATGCTGGAACATTGTTGCATGGATTTATTTCCATTCAATCAGAAGAGCATTCGTGAGGTCGGGCACTGATGTGGGGCTTGGCTTTCCAATTTATCCAAATGGTGTTTGATGGGGTTGAGATCAGGGCTCTGTGCAGGCCAATCAAGTTCTTCCACACAGATCTCGCAAACTATTTCTGTATGGACCTCTATTTGTCCTCATTCTGAAAAAGGAAAGGGCCTTACCCAAACTGTTGCCACAAAGTTGGAAACTCAGAATCGTCTAGAATGTCATTCTATGCTGTAGTATTAAGATTGGAACTAAGGAGCCTACCCTGAACCATGAAACACAGCCCCAAACCAATACGTCCACATACTTTTGGCCATATAGTGTACATCACTGTGAGAACACATTTTCTTTTTTATTCTTTTTTTCCAGAATTGTTTCCCATTTTCTCCCAATTTGGTAGCCAATTGAACCCCTGTTCTAATTCAATTCCCCCCGTGTAGCAACCGCTAAAAAATCGCTGCTACACAACCCCGTCAGCTGGTAGTAGGAAGGAGGGTGCCACGTCCTCTTCAGGTTGCGACTCCTCGTGCTCCTAACCTTGAATCCAACTCGCCCAGGGCCGTTCTGTGCGCAGCAATTTTCCAAGCCCCTCCCCCCACCTGGTAGCAGCCACTAATTGTTGCTCCCACAGGGCACCGGCCATGCTCGGATCTGGCCATGCTTGGATCCTTGGAGTACAACTGCACCAACTGAAAGTCGGCAATTCTACCGCTGTACCACCGCGGCGGCATAAATCTTACTTTAATACACTGCTCAAAAAAATTAAGGGAACACTTAATCATCACAGTATAACACCAAGTCAATTAAACCAAACTGGTCATGCTGGATGATGTTGCAGGCAGCATAACATTCGCCACGGCGTCTCCAGACTCTTTCACGTCTGTCACATGTGCTCAGTGTGAACCTGCTCTCATCTGTGAAGAGAATGGGACGCCAATGGCGAACCTACTAATTCTGGTGTTCTCTGGCAAATGCCAATCGAGCTGCACAGTGCTGGGCTGTGAGCACAGGTCCGACTACAGGACGTCGGGCCCTCATGCCGCCCTCATGCCACCCTCATGGAGTCTGTTTCTGACAGTTTGGTCAGAAACATGCACACGAGTAGTCCACTGGAGTTCATTTTGTAGGGCTCTGGCAGTGCTCCTCCTGTTCCTCCTCGCACAAAGGAGCAGATGTCCTTCTACGGCCCTGTCCAGCTCTTCTCATGTAATGGCCCATCTCCCGGTATCTCCTCCACGCTCTTGAAACTGTGCTGGGAGACACAGCAAACCTTCTTGTGACGGCATGTATGGATGTACCGTCCTGGAGGAGCTGGACTACCTGTGCAACCTGAATGGGCTGCAGGTACCGCCTCATGCTACCAGTAGTGACAAGGGCACTAGCAAAATGCTAAACTAGAAAAAAATCAGAGAGAGAAATGGTCTGTGGCCACCACCTGCAAAACCATTTACTTTTTGGGGGTTGTTTTGCTGTTGCCTCTCCTGTCCATCTGTTGTCACTTTAATTTGCACCAAAGCAGGTGAAATTGATTCACAATCGTTTACGCTTCCTAACTGGACAGATCAATATCCCAGAAGTTTAATTGACTTGGTGTTATACTGTGTTGATGAAGTGTTCCCTTCATTTCCTTGAGCACTGTAGTTGAAAAACTGAACCAATTCGAACCGGAACGACATCCACCCTCTACATTTGCTCCCCGGATGCCGTCCCTTGTGTTCCCCGCCATTTCCAGGACTGGATGTACGCCATCGCTATAGCTTGGTTCCACTTGAGATTCCACCTGGGTTCTCACACTGTGTACACTTGTAGGGCTTTCCCCTGGTGTGAATTCTCAGGTGTCTAATTAAAACTGAATTTTTACTAAAACACTTCTCACACTGTGCACACTTGTAGGGCTTTTCACCTGTATGAATTCTCATGTGGTCCTTTAAATTACCTCTTGTACTATAAAACTTCTCACACTGTGTACATTTGTAGGGTTTTTCACCGGTATGAATTTGAAGGTGTTTCATTAAACCTGAATTCCAACAAAAACACTTCTCACAGTGTGAACACTTGAAGGGCTTTCCCCTGGTGTGAATTCTCAAGTGTCTAATTAAAATTGAATTTGTACTAAAACACTTCTCACACTGTGTACACTTATAGGGTTTTTCACCGGTATGAATTTTAAGGTGTTTCATTAAAGCTGAATTTGTACTAAAACACTTCTCACACTGTGTACACTTGTAGGGCTTTTCACTTCTCACACTGTGTACACTTGTAGGGCCTTTCACTTGTATGAATTTTCATGTGGTCCTTTAAATTACCTATTGTATTATAAAACATCTCACACTGTGTACACTTGTAGAGTTTTTCACCGGTATGAATTCTCAGGTGTCTAATTAAAACTGATTTTGTACTAAAACACTTCTCACACTGTGTACACTTGTAGGACCTTTCACCTGTATGAATTGTCATGTGGTCCTTTAAATTACCTTTTGTATTATAAAACTTCTCACACTGTGTACACTTGTAGGGTTTTTCCCCTGTGTGAATTCTCAGGTGGTTCTTTAAGTAAGATTTTGTATTAAAACACTTCTCACACTGTGGACACTTGTAGGGCTTTTCACCTGTATGAATTCTCAGGTGTCTAATTAAAACTGAATTTGTACTAAAACACTTCTCACACTGTGTACACTTGTAGGGCCTTTCACCTGTATGAATTCTCATGTGGTCCTTTAAATTACCTCTTGTATGATAAAACTTCTCACACTGTGTACATTCGTAGGGCTTTTCACCGGTATGAATTCTCAGGTGTCTAATTAAAACTGATTTTGCACCGAAACACTTCTCACACTGTGTACACTTGTAGGGCTTTTCACCTGTATGAATTCTCATGTGCTCCGTTAAATGACATCTTGCATTATAAAACTTCTCACACTGTGTACACTCGTAGAGTTTTTCACCGGTATGAATTCGCAGGTGTCTAATTAAAACTGATTTTGTACCGAAACACTTCTCACACTGTGTACACTTGTAGGGCTTTTCACCTGTATGAATTTCATTATTTATGTCACATTGAGGATTTAATTTCCCACATGGTGTCAGCAGATCATGAATTTCTTCTTTTTTACAATTTGCATTAGGCTCTCCTGCACATTTCCAAGATTCGCTTTGGTTTTTGTAATCAACACCAGCTCCATTCATCACAGTACTCATGAGATCACTCACTAAACTTTCACTGCATTCACACTTCATTTGATCATATTTAATATTAACACATTTCATATCCTGCAAGTCACTGTGTTCTGGTTTAAGGTATCCTTCATCATCAGTCTCTGTTTTGATTTGATTAGGATGCAGATGGGTTTCATATCCCAGCTCTGTACTGTATAAGTTCTCCGTCTTATGACCAGCAGTTTGAGTGGAGTCCAGATCAGTTTCTATTTTTATCATTGATGTGTGTGTGTGGTGTACATCACTGACCCCACTGTGTGCTGAAACACACTCTGGCTCCAGTGTGTCGAGTCCTGGTGCAGCATACTCTGTCCCCGACTCTACCATGTCGACAGACTCCAGCCCACCGAGTTCGGTCTGTCCAATCCTGTGCTGCTCAGTGAGCTCCGGTAGTGTTGTCTCAGTGTACTGTCTCTGACATATTCCTGCCTGCATACTGCTGCTCAAAGGTGTGCAGAAACGCAGCTCCTAGAGGGAAACAGGAGAAGGGATTTAGCCTCAAATAGGTCTTACTGCAGTAGCTGATGCATTCTTTACACTAGGGCTGCCCAACCCTGTTCCTGGAGATCTACTGTTCCGTGGGTTTTCATTTCAACCCTAATTTGGCACACCTGATTCTACTAATTAGCAGCTCAACTAGATCTCTAGCTGTTAAATGAGATGTGCTTTGTTAGGGTTGGGAGTGAAAACCTACAGGACGGTAGATCTCCAGGAATAGGGTTGTGCAGCCCAGCTTTACACTCTGTAGTCCTGAAGATGCCTGACTGACCACAGGGGGTGCTTTTGCATCATGAGGTCAGGGAAACACTTCCTCCCTCCCTGGGTCATGCCAAAACTCAGCAATTTTAAAAACAAGTTTAATTCCAACTGCCACATTGTTCTTTTCAATGTTTTCTGAGAGCAGCATAGGAGAAAGCCCATTTTGAAGTCCCTTAGAACATGTGTAAGTTTGCATTTGTGTTTGTGAGAAAACCTCCTGTAACATGAAATGGAGCAAACCAGCAAAACACAAGACCTTGTATAGTGACCTAATGCCTGGGCTGGTGAATTGCAATGGCATAAGGTGGCCTGAAGTCTAGGCTGGCGTGGGGGCATAAAGACAATTTCCCTTAGTCCATTCATGTCTTGGATTGTGGAGTTACCTTGAAATTAATGCAATTGACATCATCATATACGCAAGAAGTGAAATTCACAAACAAATAATGAGCGGTACCCAAAAATATACTGCAATGTACCGGAATGGAATTAATTTCAACAAAGACAGTGGAGCAAATACAGAACAACCCCAGAAAATCCAGGATGGGTGGCAACTTCCATGATGTATAGGACTGCAGTGAGGTAGGACAGATGTCCATCACAGTCAGTGTAAGAGAACAGCTTGATGTCAAGCTTGTTGTGGATTAACCAAAGAATCTTTATTCAGGAGAACGACCACTTCACTCGTGTTTTTTTATTTTTTACCACTAGAAGGCAGGCGAGAACAAGTAGGATACAGAATGAATGTGACCCAATGAAACTTAAAAATGTATCTAAAATTATCACAACATTAATATGACATTAACCAATATCCCTGTTCCTTTTAGGACATCTAGGCCTTGAATTTGGTCCAAAAAAAGTTGGTTTCATTTTATTGAAATATCCCATTAATGAGTTCAAGTGAAGATTACACAATGTTAGATGGTTCCTCAAGGATGTACGGACCCATCACAACCATAAGCATGTGTTGTTGAACAGGGGACACAATGGTGTCCAAGGGATCTGGATGCTCCAAGGGATTTATGGGATTTTTTTGTGAAGTTGTTTCTACCTGTACTCTTTAGATGAGAGTTCTGTCAGCATCTTTATTACTTTATTAAACTGTCAGGTAATACAATATTCTATTATCTCATTGTCTGAACAAAAGAAACTAAAACTTTTATCTTTATTACTCATAACATTTGTCTCTTGGGAGTGTTGATGCTGAACCAGTCATGGTTTAGCATCTATGTTAGTTAAAGTATCGGTCATGGAATAGCAGGGGCATGGGTAAGATTACTAAACTCAAACAGGGTCTGAATTGGATAAAGCAGCTACAGGCAGGTTTTTAATACAGAAAATTGCGATCTGGGGATATGTCTAGTGTTAGGAAAAGATGGCCGGGTCAAGTACCTTTTGCATCCCGTTCTTCAAGGGCAAGAGGAGTAATTAATCCAATTCATAAATTTATCACCTTGCAAATATAGTAAAAATCAAAAACCCAGGTGGTAGATTTCTCATAGCTCAAGGTACTCTCCTAAATGAAAATTTGAATTTGATAAGCATGTAGGGCTCAAACAATGGCGGTCCTACATTTCTCAATACTTGATTTAAAACCACTTCAAATCTTTCTGGGAGGAATATTATGGCTGGTGTTTTTGAATTTCAGTATAAGACAGGCAATTCATTTAATAAAAAAGCTTGATCAAATAGACAATTGGAAATGTTTAAACCCTACTTTGACATAATTATACTCATGCTTCTCAAGAGCACATACTCTCACATTGACCAATTCTTAGTTTCTGCTCAGCTTACAAAGTAGCTTCAAGTTTCCTAAGACTCAGATAGTTGTATTTTGATCAAGGGGAGAAGCCAACGAGACTCTTGGCCTGGGGTATTAAGCAGCAACAGACATTTGAAATTAAAAATGATTCTTCATGGTGCAAAAAAAAATTTTGTTCTCATTTGTAATGTTTTACCTAACATATGCGCCATGGCAGATCCAGTAAAAGTCCTCCCCAGTATTTTGCTCCAATCACCTGTATTTGCTAATTAACATAATCCTTCAGCGAGGCGGTAGAACTAATTAATGAAATCAGCTGGCTGAGTCTATGGGTGAAAGAAACACATGGTAGGACTTTTACTTTACGTCCCCTGGATTTACACTTCTGATGTTGTTTCATAATAGCCAAGTATATACCGGGTAATCAAAGCACAACTGTTGCAGTTCATTATATGCAGTGGGAGGCGCCAATCTCTAATTCGTTCTATAGTTGCGACCGTTCCATTGAACATGATCATTACAAAAGCAGCAGACCAGCAGCCTATGGTAACAGATGATTAACAGGTGCAGGCTGCACGATGCGCTGCAATAAAAACACAAATACAACATCTATAATAAAAGACAAGAACATTCAGGAAGTTTATAGGCTAATAAGTAGAACATTATTAGGACATTATTATTATTATATTAGGCTATTATTATTAAGCTGGTCTACCATTCATTGCCTATGGCAGGGTTCATACACGTTTCGACCAATGGATTTCCATGACTTCTCAATTACTTTAAACCAGAGAGCTTTTACCCCTCTTAGACTATCTTTGTTTATGACCAAATATTCTGTGATGTCACTGGACATGGAAAAGTGAGGATAAAATTTGGCATTGAAATTAACCATGAGAATTCCAAAGCACACCATATACCTTGAATTACATGAATGGCCGACAATAGTTTAATCAACATCTATAAATTTATTTTGGCTGATAAGCATTCCATAACAATGACACATATCAGTAAGAGCTTTAGTAGGCAGCAGCGTCTTGCTAGTGCACACATTCATTTCCCCGTTGTAGTGCAAATTTTAACAAACATTGGATAACAATCCTGCTGCGGAATTTTGGGGTTTTTAGTTATAATTTATAATTTAGTAGAAATGTGGAATCACAATTAATATTATATTAATTAATATTAATTAATTCATGATTGTAATGATGTATTTAGGCTTGTGTGTCCAAGTTTTATTTAGCTAATTATGCACTCTTCTTCTGTTTCTTCCAGTTGACCTTCCCGCTCCCTCTGTCTCCCTTTTCCTTCTTTATTAAATTTTTCCAAATAAATCTTTTTGCTTCTAATAACTGGTATAAGAGCTTTCATGGGGAGTCTGTCTACCTCCGTATTACCTTAGTTCCCATTGAAGGTAGCAATATCTAATTGTCTTATTCTGAATGTCTGTCGAATTCCATACTGAAAATCCTGTCTCCATCTAGATTTAAATGACCTCACTGAACTTGAATCGCAGCAAATTACCATTCTTCCAGGTTGCACTTCTACCCACTACAATAGGCCGCTTCTTTCTTTTTTTTTCATTTGCATACATACGTATTTAACTATGGTACACCAAATGCACAACTTGTTCATCCTGTGACCAGGCCTTCAGATCCATCTGTATGTATTGGAACATGTGGACTATATTTTGGAAGTTAAATATTTTATACCACTTGAATGTGATTCATACCTCCTCTACTTCATTCAATTTCATCCTGAATGCCAAAATATATAAACCATTTAAAAAAAAGAACAGCAGAGTGATGGTTTAAGGCTTGTTTGATACCTCAGACCCTTGATGATTTACAGCCATTTAGCCAACCATGTGTTCCACACTGTTCCAGGGTAATCTATATCTTAATCTAGTGCCCTGAGTTTAATTAAGTTTATGTTAATTTGTCCAATTACTTTTCGTACTACAAAATGGGGGGACTATGTATAAAAAGGACTACAGTTGCTGCATACTTCACCCGGTATGGACGTAAAACCCCTCAAAGTAAAGCTGAAAGTATTTACTTTAAATTCAGTCACTGTTCCATTTCAAATCCAATATCCTAGAGTACAAAGCCAAACCAACAAAACATGTGTCACTGTCCAAATACTAACGGACTTCACTATAAATCCCCATATAAAATATGAAGCTGCTAAAACTCTCTGAGCAATGCACTGGAGATTTCTACCTCTTCCAAAGTGCTTCATCATCAGCCAATGATAACGTACCAAATTCTGTCCCTGTTTGTTGGTAAACATTGTTAATCATAATGGACAATGACAGTGGACTTGTAATACTTACTTGGGGTGTTCCATTCTCTGTTTATCGGCATAACATTTTTATTATTCTTACATCTGGTCTGTCTGTAATCATCCGTTCCATGATCTAACAGTCAACTCAAGAATTATTGGCACCCTTCTTGCTAATGTGCAAAAATGGCCGTAAAATATTTACACATACAAGGAGTCATATTTTGGGCTCAACATATGGGGGTGCCGTAGACATTAATTTAAACAATTTCTCAAACACAATTTTATTGAGTAGCACATTTTTTTCTGCAAAACACTGATTTCAAAATGACTGACCCCCATACACTTCATATTTGGTGAAGCCAACCCTTGAGCGGATAACAGCACTGGGCCTCTTCCTGTAACATCTGACAAACACTTTGAGGGATCGTCAACCACTCCTCCATGCATACATTTTCAAGATCCTTTATATTCTTAGATTTGCCCTTGTGGACTGCCCTTTTCAATTCAGACCATAGGTTTTCCAAAGGGTTCAAGTCCGGAGACCGAGTTGGCCATTGCAAAGCATCGATTTCGTGTTCCAGCAACCATTTCTGTGCCTATTTTGATGTATGCATGGGGTCATTGTCTTGTTGAAAGGTCCATCTACGGCCAAGTCTCAAGACCAGGTTTGGACTAAAATATCCTGGCACTTAGTGGAACTCATTATGTCATCGATCGTAACAAGAGCCCCTGCAACACTAACAGGAAAACGTGTTGAATGTGTTGTTGCACTGCTACTACATGTGAATGCTCTGGTTTGCAGTTCTATGCCATGTTGGGGTACTGTAATCTCATGGTTTTGTGCACCCCCCTTCTTCACTTTTAGATATGCTGCCATAGCAGTAAAAATGTACTGGGACTGTACACTGGGAGGCATCCTCCCCCGGCGTTTTTTTCAATTTCAACAAGTAAACACATCGTTCTGATGTATTTTGAGCTGAATAAATATATATTTTTTTAATTATACAAAATGGCACAAAACCTACCCGTTACCAACCCCCCACCCTAATAGATAGCTAATTAGTCACAAAATAAACTATTTGTTAGCAAAAAAAACAATCAGCCAAGTGACATTAGTTCACAAAAGTTAGTTAGCTGGGTCATTTCAGCATTTGAGGACAGATTTGAGTTAGAAATTTAATGAAATTCATGATTTTTTTGTTGTTGATATTTTTGGCACTAAATTGAATAAAGGACAGAATAACATTTCAGAAAAACATGCTGTGCCATCTCAGCATTTCATTATACTCAAACCAGAATAAATTTTTCTTGACTTTCCCACGTTGAAATGTCAACCCTGTTATGGACATATGGGTATCAATACAAATGCTTAGTAATGTATTAATGGGATTATTAATGTATTATTAAAAATACCCTTTTCTAGTATATAATGAGGCCCTATTTAATAAATAACTAATTTAGTATTTAAAAAAAATATATAGACTATGAATGTAAAACAAACAGGCTATGTACAACAATTACATTTTTCCAGGCTATATTCTATTTTTGAAATGCTTGCCAATATAGTAGTATTTTTATGGAAAACTATTTTGCATCTACTATTTTATCTTTCCATTAAAATATTGTTTTGTATTAATAGGTTAAAATCTATTATATTTTATATTTAATAAATAACAGGGTTGACATTACCAAGTTATTATATCTTTATAAATACAAAATATTGTTATACTGAATTAATGTGGCGTTGTAAAGAGAGTATATGTATTTTTGTTGTTAGTTTAGGGCAGTATGAGCTTAATGTATGCTGCTTGTGATCTATGAAAAACTGATGTCTTGAGCAATTGAAGGAATTTCTTTGCCTACATTTTTCTCTTTTCTTTCCTTTTTAAATCAACCATTTCTAGCTCATTGATTTGAATGAATTCAGGCCTAAATTCAGCCTCTCCCTTTCCTTTTTTGATTTTTTACTTACTGTTTATTTTTGCCTGTAACACGCATTACTACAGTCAATCATTTAAATTAATTTATGTTAGATATTAAAGTGTATATTAATGATTAAAATACGGTCCTAACCAGTTTTGATAGGGTCTCTTTTCCTGATCAGTGGGTGTAAATAAGTTCAAATGAATGAATATGAACATTTTTTGTCTCAGGTGGGACAACTGTGCTTTGTGTCCTATGGTATCAACCCTGTTATAACAGAATTAACAGGGTTGAGAATAACAGGGTTGATAATTAGTGCCTTAAAAGGGTTATCGCTACCCATGTGGTGAAGTAAATGGAAAGATAACAAATACATTCATAGCCGATTTTTATTACATTTTAACAGATATTATAATTTTACAAAACGCATGTTCTTTTCTGCATGAATTAAGTTTAACAGGGGTGACGAGTTATGCTTGTCCCCTTATGCTAACCGTTGAAAATTAAGTTAAAAAGGCAACTAACTTACCTCTTCTTGCATGCTGGCCATCTATCTGAAGAAATAATTCCTCAAGGTCACAACACTCACAGAGTAATCTCATCATTTTGTGCTGTTTTTTCATTATAACAGGGTTGACTGAAACTTGGGGACAACATTTAATTCCCCCCCCCCTTTTTTTTTTTTATACATGCAAAAATGTTTTAAGGTTAGTATTAATATGCAAGAGGACGTGTTAAAAAATACACCACTAATAAAAAGTTTAAAACTCTTAATTAAGCTCAGGGAATTTATTACTTGTGATTTAAAACAAAATCTTTTCAATATCTAAAAAAGACAATAGGATGACAAATATTTAGTGCTATTATGAAATAACACACAGAAGGCGAATACATTATTATTTTCATGCATTTGTGTACAGTTTCAGTTTTATTAATCAAAATGTCCAACGGACAAAAGATGTCCTCCAATGCTGAAATGACCCAGCTAACGTAACCAAAGTTTGAAGCGCCCAACTTCCGATGGACGTTATCAACAGTTAGCTAGCTGGCTAGCTCGTCTGTCAATGGGCTAACCCTGTTGACATTAGTTAACTAGCTAGCCATCTTGTCTATCGATGGGCTGGCATCAGTTAGTTAGATTGCCCACAAAGTTTAGAAACGTTAGCTAGCAAGCAAGCTTGTACAGCTGGCAGCTAGCTAATATAAAATGGCCGTCTTAGTTAATGAACTTACTTTGGCGTTATTTCAGGGAAGTTGAGGAACACGAACCGGGTAACTGCATCCAAGGAGGTCACTACTGCATCACAACTGCAACTCACGCAGGAACAGAGAGAGAGGCTTGCATCCTATTGGCTTCGTGCATTCAATAGAGGCAACATTACGCAACACGTACAGCTTTTAAACGGAATAGAAATGTGATGTAAATCTTTATATTTTATTTCAGATTTTTTCCCATTTTTCTCCCAATTTGGTAGCCAATTGAACCCCTATTCTAATTCAATTCCACCCGTGTAGCAACTGCTAGAGAATCACCGCTGCGCAACCCGTCAGCCGGCAGTAGGATGGAAGGGCGCCACTCCTCCTAGGGTTCCAGACTTGATTCCAACTTACCCCCGGCCGCATTGTGCGCAGAGATTCTCTCCAAGCCCCTCTCCCCACCTGGAAGCAGCCACCAATTGCTGCTCCCACAGGGCACTGGCCATGCTCGGATCTGGCAGAACCCCGATCCTCGGAGTACAATGGCATGGACTGAAAGTCGACGAATCTACCGCTGTACCACCGCAGTGGCATAAATCTTACTTTAATAGTTGAAAAACTGAACCAATTTGAACGGGAACGTTCTCGACATTTACTCCCTGGATGCCGTCCCTTGCATTCCCCGCCATTTCCAGGACTTGATGTACGCCATCTCTATAGCTGGGTTCCACCTGAGATTCCACCTGGGTTCTCACACTATGTAGGCTTTCCCCTGGTGTGAATTCTCAGGTGTCTAATTAAAACTGAAGTTTTACTAAATCACTTCTCACATTGTGCACACTTGTAGGGTTTTTCCCATGTGAACTCGCAAGTGGTTCTTTAAATCAGATATTCTCTGAAAACACTTCTCACACTGTGTACACTTGTAGGGTTTTTCCCCTGTGTGAACTCGCAAGTGGTTCTTTAAATCAGATATTCTTTGAAAACACTTCTCACACTGTGTACACTTGTAGGGTTTTTCACCTGTATGAATTCTCAGGTGTCTAATTAAAACTGAATTTTTACTAAAACACTTCTCACACTGTGCACACTTGTAGGGCTTTTCACCTGTATGAATTCTCATGTGGTCCTTTAAACTACCTCTTGTACCATAAAACTTCTCACACTGTGTACATTTGTAGGGTTTTTCACCGGTATGCATTTGAAGGTGTTTCATTAAAGCTGAATTCCAACAAAAACACTTCTCACACCAGATACACTTGTAGGGTTTTTCACCGTTATGAATTTGAAGGTGTCTAATTAAAGCTGAATTTGTACTAAAACACTTCTCACACTGTGTACACTTGTAGGGCTTTCCCCCTGTGTGAATTTTCAGGTGGTTCTTTAAATTCCATTTTATATTAAAACACTTCTCACACTGTGTACACTTGTAGGGTTTTTCACCGGTATGAATTGTCAGGTGTCTAATTAAAGCTGATTTTGCACCGAAACACTTCTCACACTGTGTACACTTGTAGGGCCTTTCACCTGTATGAATTGTCATGTGGTCCTTTAAATTACCTATTGTATTATAAAACTTCTCACACTGTGTACACTTGTAGGGTTTTTCCCCTGTGTGAATTCTCAAGTGGTTCTTTAAATCAGATATTCTCTGAAAACACTTCTCACACTGTGTACACTTGTAGGGTTTTTCACCTGTATGAATTCTCAGGTGTCTAATTAAAACTGAATTTGTACTAAAACACTTCTCACACTGTGTACACTTGTAGGGCTTTTCACCTGTATGAATTCTCATGTGGTCCTTTAACCCTTTCCAGCCTAAGCGAATATTTTGTGAACATTCTATTCCATTCTATTTATTAACATGCGTTGCAAAAATGTTTGTGGTGTGATAATATTACATCAGATACCTAAACTTTATTTACCATTGTAAACAGGATAACTGGGGCTTTCAATTGATATAAAAAACAATAGGATTACTTAATGGCAATATCATCAATTATGGAAAGACATTCAACAACTAAATTTATAAAATGTTCTAAAATGTTCTAAATGGCTATTTTCTAATGAGAAACGTACATTTTTACCCATTTCATGTTTAAGATATCGGAAAACCTAGAGTGTATGGTATCTTCACCATTTTGTGAGTGAAATATAATAAAAATCAGAATAGAGCTATCATCTACCGTTCAAAAGTTATAATCACTTCAGTTATGGGTGCGAAAAGGGTTAAAAAACGGTTTAGAATTTTGGTTTATTGACAATATGATGTGCATATGCAAAAATATTTATGGATTGATCACATTACATCACAACCCCTAACCTTAATATACCATTTTAAACAGGATAACTGGGGCTTTCCATATATATCCATTATTATACAATAATATGCTTACTTTACCACAATATCATCAATTATTAAAACAATTCACAAAATAAATAATCATACAAAACTTTCTAAATGGCTAATCTCCATGCGAAACATAGGTTTTTAAACATTTCATGTTCAAGCTCGAGGGAGACAAACTGTGCAGCATCTTCCCTATTTTGTAAGTGATATAGAGTACAAATCAGAAGAGATGTATCTTCTACTGCTCAAAAGTTATAACCGCTTCAGTGATGGGTAAGAAAAGGCTAAAAAAACGCTTTAGAATGTTAGGTTCATTGAAAATATGACGTGCGTATGGAAAACTGTTTGAGGTGTGATCATATTATGTCACACCCCTAAAGATAATATACCATTTTAAACAGGATAACTGGAGCTTTCCATTCATATCCATTAATATACAATAATATGCTTACTTTAACACAGTATCATCAATTACTAAAACAATTCACAAAATAAATAATCATACAAAACTTTCTAAATGGCTATTCTCCATGCGAAACCTAGGTTTTTAAACATTTCATGTTCAAGATCGAGGGAGACAAACTGTGTGGTATCTTCACTATTTTGGAAGTGATATAGAGTACAAATCAGAAGAGATGTATCTTCTACTGCTCAAAAGTTATAACCACTTAGTGATGTATGGGAAAAGGCTAAAAAAACATTTTTATTAGAATTTTAGGTTCATTGACATTTCACATTACCACTTATCCATTATCCTAATTGGCCACTTGAGTATGTGTATGTGTATATGTATATATATATATATATATATATCATCATCACCCATCAACCAGCTTATTCCTATTCAAGGTACAGGGGTGCTGGAGCCTATCCCAGCATGCATTGGGCGAGAGGCAGGAATACACCCTGGACAGGCCGCCAATCCATCACAGAGCACTCACACCATTCACTCACTCATTCATACCTATGGGCAATTTAGAGTCTCCAATTAGCCTAACCTGCATGTTTTTGGACTGTGGGAGGAAACCGGAGTACCCGGAGGAAACCCACGCTGACACGGGGAGAACATGCAAACTCCACACAGAAAGGCTCTCGGCCGTGATTCGAACTCGGTACCTTCTTGCTGTAAGGCGACAGTGCTAACCACTGTACCACCGTGCCGCCTATATATATATATATATATAGCAAAATTGAAAGACACAAACACTGAAATATACAATGTATGGGTTCAATGAAACACACTTTATTTTAACAAAAATGTTAACAAATGTTTAACATAGTGAATGGATGAACTAAGTAAATGGATAACATTGCAAAACAAATAAAAACAAGATACAACCCATGGCAAATATCAGTTTAGATGCCTGTAAAATTAATACATTGGATTTATTTACAGTAAAATCATTAATGTATTAGTACAGGTACAGCAGACAAATCTATGGTCAAGCATAAATACCTTAAATATATTCAAGAATCAAGAAGATAACAGTAAGTGCATGTCGTGCTCTGCAATGACCCTCAGCACCATCCTTCTCTTCAGGGACTGTATAGATGGCTAAATGTCCATCCTTTGCTGCAATACATAAATATGTAATCATTTACCATTTCATTAATCCATAACATATCATATAAAACCATTTCTGAGTCATTGAAGGGCTGTATACTTACAATAATAACATCTTTACAGCAAACGATTTATGCTTATGTCAGGAATAGATAAAATAGCTATTCTGGACACAAGCATAATGTCCATCCATCACTAATAGATAAATAATATTATCAGTTGCCATTTCATTAATCCATAACATATAGAACCATTTCTGAGTCATTAAAGAGCTGTATAGTGAGAATGACATTTTACAGAAAACACTTTATGCTCCAGAATAACGTTAGATAAAAAGGTCAACAAATATCACAAGTTAGACTACTTGGCATAATGTCCATCAATGTAAAATAACGTTTTGAATGAACAGACATAAATCATCAGTGACATTGGCTCAACTGGATGATGTATTTTTGTCATATGTGTCTAAACAGGCTTATCTTGCTCATGTCAGAAACGTGAGTCCCAAAATTTTAAAAAATAAAATAAAATACTGCCGTTCAGTTCCTTCTCCATTTTAGACAGCGCATAGTTACCTTCAGATTTAGGCATAACGTTATGTTAAAACACTAGCTAGATAATTAGTACTTGCTATTGATAAGACTAATAGTTGAGTATAACTCAACTATTCAACTTTTAGAAAGCTAGCCAGACTGACAGAAGAGCTAACGTTAAAAGTTACCAAAACAAAGGACAAAGGACTTCGCGCAGAGACACAGCTCGCAGCTAGACTAACGCTACTGGTTTTAGCTTTAGTTAGCCATTATTTAGTTATCAAAGTCTACACTAAATACGAACAATATCTAACGTTATCACTTCACTTATTCATTATATGACAGACTTTTTCACAATTTCATCTCGAAACGAGCTGGGAAAATAACACAGCGGGTCCTTGAAGCTTCAGAAACGTAGTCCAAAAAAAAAATTAAAAAAAATAAATAAATAAAACTTTCAGTTCCCTTCTCCATTTTAGACAGGGCAATTACTTACCTTCAGATTTAGGCATAACGTTATGTTAAAACACTAGCTAGATAATTAGTACTTGCTATTGATAAGACTAATAGTTGAGTATAACTCAACTATTCAACTTTTAGAAAGCTAGCCATTTTAGACAGCAGAGCTAACGTTAAAAGTTACCAGGACAAAGGACTTGTGTTTGCGCCGAGACACAGAGCTCGCTGCTAGACTACGCTACTGGTTTTAGCTTTAGTTAGCCATTATTTAGTTATCAAAGTCTACACTAAATACGAACAATATCTAACGTTATCACTTCACTTATTCATTATATGACAGACTTTTTCACAATTTCATCTCGAAACGAGTTGGGGGAAGAATAACACTTGAAGAAAACATGATCGCTTTTACACGAATGTTCATGTTTTTGTTCGAATTCTAAATGATAATCTGAGAAAGTCTGCGGTACAAAAACATGATTTTATTCAAAATAAAACCGTTTCTGAAGTAATATTTATGGTTAATTATTATCTTTAAATGCTTTTTTACCTACCTAGCTTATTGGGGGTTCTTCAGTCGCAGTCAAGTCTTCAAACGATGGTTTCTTGTCCGATGAGGTAGCTACGTCCGCGGTGAGGCAAATGGAGACTTCCGTGTTTTACGGGCGCCTTTATATAGCGGTCAAGAAAGCAATCCCCGCCCACTAAGCTCACCAACCAGTTATATGCAATTGTAGCTTATTTTGTCATGTTTAATTAGCATTTTTCAAAAAAAAAATCCGTGATTGGACGGCAGAGGTATTTGACGTCAAACCATCGTCACAATTATGCTGAAATTAGAGCGGTCCGGCTGGAAAGGGTTAAATTACCTCTTGTATCATAAAACTTCTCACACTGTGTACACTTGTAGGGCTTTTCACCGGTATGAATTCTCAGGTGTCTAATTAAAACAGATTTTGCACCGAAACACTTCTCACACTGTGTACACTTGTAGGGCTTTTCACCTGTATGAATTCTCATGTGCTCCGTTAAATGACATCTTGCATTATAAAACTTCTCACACTGTGTACACTCGTAGAGTTTTTCCCCGGTATGAATTCTCAGGTGTCTAATTAAAACTGATTTTGCACCGAAACACTTCTCACACTGTGTACACTTGTAGGGCTTTTCACCTGTATGCATTGCATTGTTTATGTCACAGTGTTGATTTAATTTCCCACATTGTGTCGGCAGATCATTCATTTCTTCTTTTTTACAATTTGCATTAGGCTGTCCTGCACATTTCCATGATTCAGATTGGTTTTTGTAATGAACACCAGCTCCATTTATCACAGTACTCACTAAACTTTCATTCCATTCACACTTCATTTGATATTTAATATTAACACATTTAATATCCTGCAAGTCACTGTGTTCTGGTTTAAGGTATCCTTCTTCATCAGTCTCTGTTTTGATTTGACCAGGGTGCAGAAGGGTTTCATATCCCAGCTCTGTGCTGTACAGGTTCTCTGTCTTAAGACCCGCAGTTTGAGTGGAGTCCAGATCACTTTCTGTTTTTATCATTGATATGTGTGTGTGGTGTACATCACTGACCCCACTGTGTGGTGAAACACACTCTGGCTCCAGTGTGTTGAGTCCTGGTGCAGCACACTCTGTCCCTGACTCTGCCATGTGGACAGACTCCAGCCCACTGAGTTCCTCTTCTTTCTGTCTGATCCTGTGCTGCTCGGCGTGCTCTAGTAGTGTTGTCTCAGTGTCCTGTCTCTGACATACTCCTGCCTGTATACTGCTGCTCAAAGGTGTGCAGAAATGCAGCTCCTGGAGGGAAACGGGAAGAAATATACCCTCAAATAGGTCTTACTGAAGTAGTTGACACATTAGGGACTTTAAGCAGCGACGGTTGCAGCGACGGCTAGTGACCGGAAATAAATTTGTGTTCATGCCTCACCTAAAATATCTTCAGAAACATATTTTAGTAGACTATTTAGTTGGAATAAGAGAGTTGAACAAGAGGCAACTTTGTTCTGGTTTAAAAACGTGGAGCCGAAACGAAAGTAACGTAGCGGGTCTAACCAATCAGGTGCCAGCTGTTTCCGTTGTGGCGACAACAATTATCCATATGACGTAGAGGGATCTCCAAAGAGGTACTCTGACATCTCGATTGTGGCAGGGGCAGTGTGGGGAAAAGAAAGGAAATTTCAACCGTTAGGGTCAGCACAAAGATGCTTTTCTACCAGTTTCTCCTGATTTATGTTATTATTTCAGAATTGTTGAAATAATGGAAGAATACGTTTCATTATAAGATAGGCATACAAACATACAAAAAAAAGTGATCTTGGGCGTAGTTACCCTTTAACCAAACCCACCATTTTCTATTGCAAAATGAACTTGCGGTAAACTTCCTTAACGTAGCTAATGTTTAATAGTATAAAATTAGATTTTTATGGAGGTAGATTTCTATCAAAAATAACCAAGCACAAAAGTATAATCCACAATTGTATTTATCATCCACACACACACACCTCTCAATTTGTGTTTCGTAAAAATAATCCACAATCGTATTTACCATCCACACACACACACCTCTCAATTTGTGTTTCGTAAAAATAATCCACAATCGTATTTACCATCCACACACACACACCTCTCAATTTGTGTTTCGTAAAAATAATCCACAATCGTATTTACCATCCACACACACACCTCTCAATTTGTGTTTCGTAAAAATAATCCACAATCGTATTTACCATCCACACACACACACCTCTCAATTTGTGTTTCGTAACACTGGCGAATCTACATTTGCCGATCGAAGGACACGCCTGATGTGCTTGGATTTACGGACAGAATTTTGAGACAAATATTCCGCTGTTTTTCACCGTGTCGATTCACGCTCGCATAATTTGCAATTCGTAATCGTAAACTTCTTCTTCTTTGGTGCTACATAACACGGCGGTGGGTCTGTTCGGCTCATCAGCGCCACTTTTAGAACAAGTGGCCAAAATTGCACATTATCTTTAAGAAGTGGATTCATGGTAAATTTAATTAAAACAACCGAGTTTTGAGTTTATTTAGGTTGTAAAGTTAACCCCACGCTAATCTTGCAATGGCAAGTTTTTTAAACAGTCATTGCACAAAACTCCTATCAGATTGCATGTAGCTAGCTAGCTAGATTACATTACACAGGGGTAGGTCCGTACATTGATAGGAACTAGGAAGTACAACACTATGAGCTAAAATAAGGAGAGCACTCCATGCAATTTGAATTATCATTTTCATTTATGTGTCTTATCTACTAGCTAGCTAGCTGAACAAATAAAAGATTTCATAGGAGACATCGGTATCAGTGAGAATAGCTGTCAAATTAATTTAATTGGCTATAATACTTCACATGGTTGAGTTTGTTTTACATAATCTTTCCCATGAGGGGCGAAAGAGTTATGTAGTTACTGTGTACGGACCTACCCCTGTGTAATGTAATCTAGCTAGCTAGCTACATGCAATCTGATAGGAGTTTTGTGCAATGACTGTTTAAAACACTCGCCATCGCAAGATTAGCGTGGGGTTAACTTTACAACCTAAATAAACTCACAACTCGGTTGTTTTAATAAAATTTACCATGAATCCACTTCTTAAAGATAATGTGCAATTTTGGCCACTTGTTCTAAAAGTGGCGCTGATGAGCCGAACAGACCCACCGCCGTGTTATGTAGCACCAAAGAAGAAGAAGTTTAGCTGACGAATTGCAAATTAAGCGAGCATGAATCGACACGGTGAAAAACAGCGGAATATTTGTCTCAAAATTCTGTCCGTAAATCCAAGCACATCAAGCGTGTCCTTCGATCGGCAAATGTAGATTCGCCAGTGTTACGAAACACAAATTGAGAGGTGTGTGTGTGTGGATGGTAAATACGATTGTGGATTATTTTTACGAAACACAAATTGAGAGGTGTGTGTGTGTGTGGATGGTAAATACGATTGTGGATTATTTTTACGAAACACAAATTGAGAGGTGTGTGTGTGGATGGTAAATACGATTGTGGATTATTTTTACGAAACACAAATTGAGAGGTGTGTGTGTGTGGATGATAAATACAATTGTGGATTATACTTTTGTGCTTGGTTATTTTTGATAGAAATCTACCTCCATAGATTTTCATCCTCGATTTTACTGTCATTTATTTGCATTTAACGTGTGAAATTCGTCACATAATTAACGTTCAGTTATGTTCAATTTATATTCAGCTAACATCAGCTAATTTGAGTAGCATACCAGCTGAGCTCGGTAGCCAAGCTAGATGCACTGCATCACCACACACGGGCGAACATTGTGTAGGCTAGGCCTAACAGATACGCACAGATGTTATTTTGACAAGACTACTTTTATTATAAATGTCACTAGCACCTATAGAAAGGTAGCAAGCTGTCACTATAGTCTGTTATTTACTACTATTACTACTATAATAATAATAACATTAATTTATGTTATGTTTTATAAAATAATTATTGTTATTCTCATTGACGTCATGTGGCGCTGTAATGTTGACATGTAGTCCAGCTGTCTCTCGTGTTTGTGAATGGTGGTCTGTTTCAACAGTGGACAGAGACCGCGACACTGCATGTATGGAGGAAAGTCGTGGAGGCGGAGTTTGTGTGTTGGCGTGCTTAATGACACTGGACATCTCGGGACAGCGGAGCAGATGGGGAGCTGTTATTGGCTGTATTCCACTTTAATTCACTTAGTTAGTTTGATTAATGCAATGATTCTATTGAATGTCTTTATTTGATATGTTTGTTTGTGTGTTGTGGGTCTGCCCCACTGTCTACGTCTTTTTTGTTGTTGCTGGTGGCTACAACTGAAGGTCCCTAACAGAAAAATAAGTCATTTTACTCTATTCTATTAAATGAGCAAACCACCACCGTCTTTTTGGCTAACCACTAACTCAACTGTGACAGAGCCGTCTGTCACGGTTTCCCACAGCATCAGATGAAACCCCGTTCTGAAAATTTCCATATAAATTTCCATATAAATACTGGAGCCAGAGTCAGTCTCAGGACCGCATTTCTAGGACCCTGGAGTCCTGCGCATGCCCAAGAGAAACAATAAGATACAAAAACACTACGACTATCAGAGTGTGAGTACAAAACTGAATGTGAATCAAGTTTTATTTGTTTAACGTTAAAAACAATTCTGGTGTTATGAATAGATAAACGTTTAGAGAAATAGAATGTAACGTTAGTTGAGTCTTTGCTAATGTTAATCTTTGATTCCAAGCTAATCAAAATACATTTAAAAGGCACTACAAACAATCCTTTGTTATAACGTTAGCTTACTGATAGCTTGCTGCAAGACAAACTAACGTTAACCTCATTTGTTTATTTAAACCTAGCTGTCTATTAATAGTCGACTATGATAATGAATTCTAGCCAGCACATGGTGATTAAACTTCAAAAGATGATAAGAGCATGTCGATATGATCTGTGTCTGTCAGCTACATTAAATCAGTAGTACTGTCTTCAGTGTAAATGTATAATACTGTTTTACCATTTTAATGAAGTTTAAATAATCTTAATAATTAAACTGTGCTGGCTGCCTGTTTACCCCCACAATATGTGTTATCAGCCAGTCTCTTCATTTTGACATTGTTTTGTAATGGTTTGGGTATTCATAATTAGCATTTTTTTAAATAATATGATCGTAAAATAATAATACTACAATTCTATGTTCTTGTTTTAGGGTATACCATTCACAGATGTGGGTTAGATTGCAGACCACAATGGCATTATCACTGCATCCAATGCCAGTCAACACCGCTACGTAGACAGGAATTCATAAAAAAACCTGTATTTGTGAAAGGAGAAGCACCCTGCCATAACCCCCACCATCCCAGCTCCAACAACCCCACCCCCCCACAAAAGGACTGAATGTTCATTTCTCTACCATAAACCACCTCCAACGTTGTTTCAGAGCATTTGGCAGGACGTCCAACATGTCACAAACCACAGACCATGTATAACTATTCTGGCCCAGGACTGTCACATCAACTTCACACAGAAGAGTGGGACAACATTCACAGGCTACAATCAATAACCTGATCAACTCTATGGAAAGGAGAATTGCTGCTGGTCACACTCACACAAAATACCGACTGATAAGACCCCATGTTTTTTGGGGGTAACTGTGACCTACAGATCCATATCCTCATGGAAATCCATAGTTTAGGGCCTAATGACTGTATTGCTTTGGACTGATTTCTTTATAACTGTAACTCTGTAAAATCTTTGAAACTGTTAGGCCTACATGTTGTTAAAATTTTGGTTCGTTTTGAACCTTAATTTGAACAGTTGTCAAGAGTGACAAATTTCTTGTTTGCAACGGAAATATTACTTCTCGTTATATTTTCACTTGTAAACCACTTGCATCTTATTTAGAGATGAACACACACAGGATCTGTACTAGCTTAAAAAGTAGATGTTTTCGTTTTCTTCTGGACACCGCCATTGGTGGCTGGGAAATCTGCGCCTTGGCATATTTTTCAAGTCTCTGGAACTCTACTGGAGGGAAGCAACACTTCCAAAATAATGTTCAATTGGGTTGCGATTTAGTGGCTACAAAGGCCATAGCATAATGATTCCCATCATTTTTGTACTGTAAGCTACTGTATTTACATCATAAAATAAGTTCTGTGTCAAATTGAAGCTCTTGATGAGCTCTAGTGCCAAAAGGAGAGCTGAAAACACGAACAGTATTGAATAAAGCAACAAAACAAAGATCTCATTAAAAAGTTATGGTCTTTTTGGAGCCAGAGGTCTGATCTGTAACTTTGTTTAGGCTCTCCTCTAAAGTTTATCAAATGCCACTTACGTCCCTCTGGTTCCAAGCCTTCAGTTTTGTCTGTTGACAACATGACCTGAATGTTTTGGATCCAGGAATAACAATGACATTCTGAAATTTTTAAGAATTGAATTCTTTATTAATTTAAGATTCCCAAATAAATCTTAACCAATTCGGTCGGTGGCGCTGTCGTGAAAAACACTTTGGCTCTATTCCCCGCATTTTCATTTTCTTAATTTTGGGACCGAAAATAAATCTGCTGAGCAGAGCTCGGTAGCCAAGATGGACGCACTGCATCACCACACACGGACGAACATAGGGTAACGTTATTGCCATCAACTATATTGACGGTCAATCAATCACAGATACGCATAGGCATAAACAACCAAATAACTTAGTCTAATAACATTAGGCTATTGTTCATAATACCCACCCGAACCCGTCCTCTTATTAAAAGATTTTAATACCCACAGTTACAGTCTATGGCTAGATGCCGTTTGTGGTTACAAATAATTAAACTAATGTTAGCTGCTCTTAGGACCTAGCTAGTTGGAGAAACTGGCTAGTAAAGTTTGCTAGGCCAGCCAGTTAGGCCATTGGGCAGTTAGTTAAGAGCATAGATATGATTAGGAGGACTTCAGAAAGTAGAATAACTGTTAAATTAAAACTTGCCATAAGCTATCGTTAGCTTGCTAGTTTGGCTGCTTGCTCCGAGACGCTGGGCCTCTAGTGTCGTAGCTAAATGAACTGCTGCTACACCCCCTGCTGTCTCATCTCACAAAAACAGTATTTTTTTTCATAGTAAACACATCATAGCTCGCTCCAAAATGAATATGTGATGACAAACATGTTGAAGATGGGCGACAAGGCACTCAATTTATTATGTTACAAACTGTGCCCACAAAACAACAGCTTGTTCAGGATATGCTACTAAGGGATCTTCTCCATCGACCAGACTTTGGCTGCATCCCAAAAAAAAAAGTGCTCTGCAAGGGAGGATTGATGAGTCCTTTGCTCGCTCCATAGCTCTGCCCAACCGAGGATGTGAGGAAAGGATGCAAGGATCAGATACGAGTATGGAGGAAACGAGGCAACATGCATTAGACAAATGGAATGTCCTTGCTCAATCAAGCGTCAGTGTCATATTATGCTCACGTGCTTCAATATCCCAGACGTTTAATTGACTTGGTGTTATACTGATTAAGTGTTCCCTTAATTTCTTTGAGCCGTGTATAATAGGCTACTGTAACGTTATAGCACTCTGATTTATCCACATTCCACTACAAACAATTTGCATATGGTCAAAATGTTACTTACAGCAATATAGTTAGCCGTAAATTGACAATTGGATAACTTATTTGATTTAACTTAGGCTACCTGTGAAAAAAAAGCCTGCTGCACATGTCTGCCGACGCCTCACGTCTTATTGCTCGGATCCACTTTTCTCATCTTATGGGCTCCGTTTGGCGGTTCGGAATCGTATAAAACTGCAATTCTGGGCTTTTTACCTTGTTTGTAGTGCATCCCACCAAACAAAAAGTTTTAGGAATTTTTATGCTGTTAGCTAATAGATTGAAATAACAAGAAGGCACGTCAAGTCAAATGGACGGCGATAGAGGGATGCGTTTTCCCCCCCGGGGTGGGTGGGGCCTATTTGCGCTCTGTCTCTATAGTCGAAAAATGTACCCTCCCTTCCTCCACTACCACCTCCTCTACTCCGTGCCCCGGAAACGGATCTTTCATTCCCCCCTCCCTCCACTGTCCCAATAGTGGAGAAGACAAGCAACGCGGCTTCAAACTCGGCTTCTCCTCTCCTCCGGCGCAGCATACATCGATGTATCCTACTGTGGAAGTTTTTTCACATTTTTTGGGTGAGATCATCACGCTCACGCCCACAGAGGCAACAGGGATGATGCGTAGCTATGCCTTATATGAATTTCCCCAAGATAATGATGCCCCAATGCAAGATATTTAGCCTAAATTGTGTGTGTTTCAGTAGGTTATTAGCACACAAAGGACATGGCATCCTACAACGGATAACAAAATGCCAGTCCTGTTTTTTTTAAATATTTTTTTTTTCCTGATTTTCCTTTTTTCCACCAATTTGGTATCCAATTGTACCCGATGCAATTCAATTCCCCCTGTGTAGCAACCGCTAGAGAATCACCGCTACAACCCCTTTCGCTGTGTTCACAACTCATCCGTTGTTTTTACGTACCATAAATCTTCAACGCAATCCCCGCCCCCAGAGCAACGCAGTGCGATAACAGATCTGACGAAACAACTCGAGAAAATACCGTCTGAACTCCATTACATTACATTACATTACAGTCATTTAGCAGACGCTTTTATCCAAAGCGACGTACAGTAAGTGCATATAGGAAGGTCATCGAAGTAACTACAGAACAGATAAGAAAGCACATTCTTCCCATACAGTATCAGCTATCCCTAGTAACGAACACAGTGCAGTTCACAGTGAACTGGGTAAATCATCTCTACTACAATTCTATTCTAAATAGTATAAACTTGAGTACACAGTTCAACAAGAAGACATACCATGAGGTCCTAGATAAGTATTAGTCCAGGTGGAGCCTGAAAAGGTGTGTTTTCAGGCCACGACGGAAAGCAGGCAGGGTTGGTATTGAGCGTAGGGGAATGGGAAGTTCGTTCCACCACTGGGGAGCTAGGGTGGAAAAGCTCCGCAGTCGGGACGAGCGAGTGCCATTGACACGGAGGGGGGGAAGTGCGAGGCGCCCTGCTGTAGATGAGCGAAGTGGTCGAGCAGGAACATAGGTCTGGATCAGGTCCTGCAGGTAGACGGGGCCTGTCCTATTAGCTGCAGTGTGGGCCAGGGTCAGAACTTTGAACCTGATCCTAGCTGCAACTGGCAGCCAGTGGAGTGACCTCAACTCCTCACCGAATAAGTTAGCTAGAGTTCAAGGAAAAGTCAATAATACTCTCCCTGTATCTCAGCAGTGGGTGAACCGAGTAGCCTATCTTGCGGAGTTTCTTCTAGTGCTAACGTTAGTAGCAGAACTGGGCTCTCAAGTTAAATGAAAGAAAAAGCCTATGCTACTTCCCAAAATAAGTTACGGTATTATATCATACCCTCGATATGAAGATTAATTTTGGACAGAGAATAGGCTACGTGAATTATTTGCCTAATAAAATTTGTTGCGTATCTTGTCATATAGCTATCTAAAATCTTTGCTTGTACTCGAAACGTTCAGTTTTGCATACTTCCGGGTAGGAGAGGAGTGGTAGTGGGGGAGTGGAGGAAGGGAGGTGGGAAGTGAAAAATATTGGGACGTATTTCGGACTCCCACGATTTCCCTCGGGGCCAATTTCACATAATTCACTTGCATTTCTAACGGATTGGACAGCACTCGCCCTTGCCAAAGCCCAACTTCCGATTTCTAAAGGGATTCCCCCAAGTGGAAGTGGCGAGGGGAAGTTCAGGAGGGCAGAACATTTGGGCCTGGGACTGGGCTCACGGCCGCTCCCAGCCCAACCAGGAAGTGAGCTTCAAAACGAAAGCTGCCCCTTGGTCATAACATGGTTGAGATACGTCTGTACAGCCGTGTAAACGTGTAAACAAACAAGTGCAGGTATCCCCTGATAAAATATACGATAACTCACTTAACCGTATTTTAAATGTGTCTGCGTTTTTACAATAGCGAAGTTGCGATAGGTCGGCTAATGTTACTACTCACTGTAGAAATGCCAACTGTTGGCTAACTGGACACTGGCGAAATAAGATACTCTTTAGGGTTAATCAGAAACAGTTGTAACTTTGTGCAGGTATGGGGGGGTTTCTTAAACATAGCTATGTATAGCCTATGAGATTTTGTCCAAAAAAAAATTAGTTGTCTATCGAAACCGAAAGTAGGCTACATCGGGTAGCCAACTTAATAGCCTACAGTAAGCAAGGAAAAAACGCAGTGTCAAATACTACTTTTTAATAATAAATTATTGTTCCTGCTTTTTTATTGGCGTGTAAATAATTCGGCTGCACCCGCAAAATAACACCCCTCATTTGGGATCTTAGTAAATCGCCTAAGTGGCAGTTTGAAAAACTATTGCTTCGAGTTTCATGTAACCTATGTGAATAAAGCTCTTTTTCCCTCAACTTATTCAAGACTAAAACTCAGTATTTTTAATGTTGCCCCATTCAGTTATCATTTCACTGATGTTAAACCGTTACATGATAATAGTGGGAGGACCTTTCCACCTTTAATCTGCCATTAGTCCTCCAAGATTCAGATGCAAATGAGCAAAGGGCGACATGGCAGCCATCATTCCTCCAAGCATTCATATGCTATTGTGGGATAGCTACCTGGCAAGAAGCAATTACCTGTTCACTCCTTTAAGTATTATTGCTATATTTCACTAGGGAGAGCAAGTTATCAATACATGATAATGGGGGAGTCAAGCCAAAATAATTAGGGAAGTGGAAGAATGAAAAAAAGCTAAATCATAGGTTAAACCTAATTTATGAATGTTTACATATTTTTATGAATTTATGGTTTAAACACTATTATAATATATATACATACATATACTAGATTTACACAACCTTTAAAGCAAGTTCTCAAAACTGTTTTGCAAAATCACAATATTCAAAAAATCATAACTCCACACATATTTACTCACTCATCAAGTGATGCCTCATTCTGTAGCTCTGATTCTGTACTTTAACATGATTTGGAAAACTCAAAAAGTCGAACCGAATTCAGCATATTTACACATGTTCCACAGATTAATTTATAGTGAACATTGGCGCCATTGTAGCGTTGTTAAAACTATTTAGCGACATCCTAAACTCACTGTAATCTTATTAAACATCTTATAGGCTATATATTATAGAAGTATAATATATTAAATATTATAATAAATTAATTCTACAATCACGTGTGTGTTTTGCAGCTAATTTAATTTAGCAAGCACATAGCCAAACTTGACCGTGTAGCTACAAACAGTGAAATGAAAATAACCCAATTTGGAGCTTGTTTGTAAACACCACCAACAGAACTGCAAAAGTGTCAAAGATGATGGAAAAGAACTTACCCGTATTGGTTGATGACTCAATTAATTCAACTCAATTGTTTAATTGAACTTAACTCAACTTGATCCATTAGGTAGCAAACTGAGCGGCGAATGATCCCACGTGCGTTTTAAAGCTGTGTGAACCACAAAGCGGATGATTGAGACCCCGTCCACACGTATATTGATATTTCTAAAAACGTAGTATTTTCTCTGCGTTTTGGCCTCCCGTCCACACGAAAACTAATTTTATGTAGCTGAAAACGGAGATTTTGGAAAACGGAGCTTTTGGAAAACGGGTGTTCTTCCGTTCTACGTATATTCGTATATACGGGTGAAACCACAAAACTATGTAATAACTAGAAAGGAAGCGTGGTCACGTGGTTCCATTCAATCCTATTCAATTTGGTTCTTTCACAATGGCACCACCGCAAGATGGCTGCCATAGCCCGGAAATATTTTTACCGATGAGCTCTGCCATGTATTTCCAATGGAGCGTTGTGAAAGTCAACGGAGTCGCCCCAGCCCAATCTAGGTAGGCCTACCAAAAACTCACAATATGGTAATCCATAGAAGCAGGCAATCACATTTTACATTTTTCCTGGGTCCAAATTTTTTTAGGCTACACAGAAAAAAGAGGCATGATTTAAAAAATAAAAAAAAACCTCATCAGTGAGTGTTGAGTAGACGCACTGAACTCTGATTGGTTAAGAACAAACCGATGATATTTGGAACATGGTCAAGTGGCAGTCCTAGTTACGTCACAGTACAATCACGTTGCATTTTCGCCTCAAATGAAATCTCATCTTCACTGAACTGAACTAGCTATAATGGTTAGCTCGCAAGGAGCATACAGCGCGGTAGCTGACTGTAGCTGGTTAGCGAACAGTTATCTTGTGCATAATAATTAAGTTGTTTTCAAATGCTTTCACGTGTATAATATTTCTAAGGACAGACTTCACATCTCAAGATACGTTACTAGTAACCTACCCCAGTGTTGTTGCTCAATATCTGAATGACTTGCGTGAGTTGATTGACAAAGTTGCAGATGTGAATGGTGAAATTGTCTTACTAGGGGATATGAATATCGACTGGCTTGCAAACCAATGCCCAAAGAAAAAGAAAATTGTATCATTACTTAATGCTTGTAATCTATCACAGATGATTTCTCAACCGACCAGAGTCTACCAACAGTGCTGGCTGTACATATGCTACATGCATTGACCATGTTTACAAAAATGCTCCTGAGCGCCTTAAGCAAAGTCACATTCTTCAGAAATAGCATTCATTCCACTAAGTCTGAGTTTTTACTCAGTCAAATTACCAAATGTAGTAGCTTTCACAGTCATTTCACTAGAACAGCTGGTGATGGCCAAATCATGTTACCTTGCCCAAAATCTAATGCCTTAAAAAAGACAGTCATTTACCGTGCCATCAATCATTGGAATAGCTGCCCCCTTCATATATGTCAATCTAATAGCAAGTCCCCATTCAAATACCATTTAAGAATGCATTACTTAAGCAGCTGATCAGTCCAGTGTTGGTCATGGAGAGCATCTTGTTTTTGATTCCTGGCGATAGCCCCGAGACTAATTATTGAGACTAATTTGTCCTTACCCAACCTCTACTCATTGGGTAAGCAGAGTCAGAAATGAATGTACATTGGAATGAATGTTTAGAATTTGAATGACCACTTCCTAAATGTAACATAATTATAGGTGCACATGTGATGAACATAATGTAACACAAATGCGATGTTGTATATGTATATGATGAATAGGATGTAATTAATTCGGACCCCAGGATGACTAGCTGATGCCATGAGCATCAGCTAATGGGGATCCTTTTAAATAAATAAATAAATTGAATTAAATTGACATGTCTGTCAACCTAAATTTACACCCCTCCCGACGATGCATATGATGGCCTATCATATAGGCTGGCTATTTGGCTAAGCCTGCTTTGTTCACTGTAGAGCTTCGAACAACATAACGGCGACGTTAATCAAAGTTTGTTAATAACGCTAGTTATCGAGATGCCCATTACACATTATAACTATTCGCGGCTCATTTATATGAATTCGCAGTTGTGGTAAGGCGATTTCAACCAGGTAAGGTTAGCCTACGAAGCCTTCAACAGGAATCTATCTAACATAGACAAGTTCATCATCGTTTATTATATCAGTCCAACACGGACATTCCAGGGAGACTGAAAAATAGGCTAACGTACCATTTTCACAGTGCCCATTTCCATCACGATTTCTTATAATTTAGACCTCACGTTAGCTAGCCGCGCAAAGTAAAGCTTGAGAGAGCGGTCGGGACTCGGGATCTACCGGTGTAGCTTGCCTATACGGCGGATTAAGCAAAATAAACAAGTGGACGCAATAATCATTATTTAATTATGTGAATGTAATCATACAGTGGTGCGACTTTGTGACCGACACAAAGACTTATGTAACCATTGAGCGAGTCTGGAGTGATCACGCCTTTATAGCTGAAATGAAGGAGAAGCTTGACATTTTCTCATAACATTTACATGGAGGTATACCTTAGTACTCCATGAAATGTTACATAATTTCACTTTAATTTGTTTTACACTAAGGGCCCGATTTACTAAAACCTTTAACGTGTGTGTTACATCCCTATACAGCCTAATAAGTGTGCCCCTTTAAATCTTTTGTATACTATCGAGTTTCCTTCGACTCACCTTGATTGGAAATCGCCGACACCGGTTGTGGATTTGCCTGAGAGCATATGTATTCATGGCTCAAGGTTGGTTAATTTTCCATTTTTACTGTTAGTTTTTCGGTTTGGTTAACTTCATGCACGCTGCTGTGCTGAAGCTTATTTTTAAACAGTATTGTGGCGTTTGTTTCAGTTTGTAGCCTATGCAGCGCTTACTATATTTTGTAGTTTGTCGTAGTTGCCAAGCTGTATGGGGTGCGCATTTTGCTGGTTGTATTTCCGTGTCATTCCCTGTTTTAAAGGCCGTTTTTGACTTTGCTTTGTGCGAGCATATTTGTTTTTGTATGCCGCTTTGTTATTGTTGACTAACTTGAATCTATCTAACTAACTAACTCGGGCACGGTATCTGACAGGCCTAAATTCAGCCGTCAGATCCTGTTCCCCCTATGGAAACGGATAGATAAGGTGGTAAGATGGTGAAACTTGGTGAATTATCTCTATATGGGGAGATGAGTTACCACTATTAGTTTGGTGAATGTGAGCCCTTCCTTTCTGCAGAATCATAGGGGGCACGGTATCTGATGGGGTTAAATTCAGCCATCAGATACCGTTCCCCCTATGGAAACGGACATATAAGGTGGTAAGATGGTGAAACTTGGTGAATTATCTCTATATGGTTAGATGAGTTACTAGTATTAGTTTGGTGTATGTGAGCCCTTCCTTTCTGCAGAAACATAGGGGGCACGGTATCTGATGGGGTTCAATTCAGCCGTCAGATCCCGTTCCCCCTATGGAAACGGACATATAAGGTGGTAAGATGGTGAAACTTGGTGAATTATCTCTATATGGTAAGATGAGTTACTAGTATTAGTTTGGTGTATGTGAGCCCTACCTTCCTGCAGAATCATAGGGGGCACGGTATCTGACAGGCCTAAATTCAGCTGTCAGATCCCGTTCCCCCTATGGAAACGGACAGATAAGGTGGTAAGATGGTGAAACTTGGTGAATTATCTCTATATGGGGAGATGAGTTACCACTATTAGTTTGGTGTATGTGAGCCCTTCCTTTCTGCAGAATCATAGGGGGCACGGTATCTGATGGGGCTAAATTCAGCTGTCAGATACTTTTCCCCCTATGGAAACGGACATATAAGGTGGTAAGATGGTGAAACTTGGTGAATTATCTCTATATGGTAAGATGAGTTACTAGTATTAGTTTGGTGTATGTGAGCCCTACCTTCCTGCAGAATCATAGGGGGCACGGTATCTGACAGGCCTAAATTCAGCTGTCAGATCCCGTTCCCCCTATGGAAACGGACAGATAAGGTGGTAAGATGGTGAAACTTGGTGAATTATCTCTATATGGGGAGATGAGTTACCACTATTAGTTTGGTGTATGTGAGCCCTTCCTTTCTGCAGAATCATAGGGGGCACGGTATCTGATGGGGCTAAATTCAGCTGTCAGATCCCGTTCCCCCTATGGAAACGGACAGATTAGGTGGTAAAATGGTGAAACTTGGTGAATTGACTATTTTGGGTGATGCATTACCAGTATTACTTTGTTGAATGTATTTTCTTTGGAAAATAGAGAGTGGGAAGATGACAGAACCTTTATTGTACATCACTTTGGATAAAAGTGTCTGCCAAATAACTGTAATGTAATGTACTGCTACTAATAACAATAATGTTAATTATTAATCATTAATTTACTTTATATATAGCGTTTCTCACACACACACACACACACACACACACACACTCGTATACTGTGTGTGTATGTATATATACTGCATATACATGTATCCATATACATATATATACACACACATATAAAATGCAAAAATATACTCATGACAGATAAAGAAAATAACCGTAGCATCACGTATCTTGTAGCTACCACTAACGTTACACTATTCGTAATACCACCATCATCCATACCCCACCACCTCTTCTACTCGTAGGAATAATAATGATAGTAGGCTACTAATAATAATATACTCAGACAAGGTCAAAATAACTGTAGTATGACGTTTATTGTATATCTTACTCATAAACAGTCTGATCATGTTCATTGGGCTTCATATATATTTTATACAGTCGGTTATGTAACGTACACGTTACAAGTCTTAGTGAACGAATGTTTTTACTAACCAAGTCACTGACACCATACAAACTGACGACAAAGCCACCAGAACACTTGTTGCTTTTCTGAACGTATTTCACTGTTTTATGTATAGGCTGACCTGCATATCGCGGCTTCTGATCTTAAGATTTCCTCGTCGCAAAAGAACAAATTGCTTAAAACGTAGCCTATACAAACTGAGATTCACGTAAGTGGCACGAGCATTCCTCCTTGGGAGCGAGCTGATCTCAGGTCGCGCGCCCATTACGCTATTTCCTGAAAAAATTGCGCAGCAACGCTAGGGGGAACATGATTTCGTGGGGGAACAGAATTCGACACAACACCGGCTCTTTCGGCTCCCAAACGGCTCTTCATTCAGTAGCATTTCCGGTTTTTGACCTATGATTGGTGTTTGTGCACATCTATCACTTAAATTGTTCAAAGGAATCTTACTCTACCTTCTAATTAAAAAAATAACATTATTTTGCATTTTGTTTGTCATAAAAACTATTTAAATAAATGTAAAAACAGTAAGACGCTATTACACATGTGCATTGAAAGTAGGCCTTGCTTTTTTATGTCTTGAAATAAATTGCACAATAAACACAGTGCGTAGTTGAACATTTCAAAACAAAATAGACACTCATAAAATAGAACATAATATTGCGGCATAAAAAATAAATGTGCAAAACTGCAGGATCAGAACAATTAAACTGACCAACAGTTAAACTGTTTTTTTAATTATGTTAAACACTGTTATTTTCTTATAGTGGTTTTATTTATTTTTGGCCTGAAAAATTATTCTCTTTGATTACAGATGGAACTTGAAGGAAAAAAACGAATGAAAGTTCCACCAAGACCACACGCACACAACAAAAATTATGACCATAACACCACTATACTTGCCTTGTGTTCATTTGCAAAACAAATCGGCTCTTCAGATATGCGAGTCGGCTCCCAACGTTCACCTAAAAGAGCCGGCTCAAAGAGCCGACTCGTTCGCGAACGACACACCACTAGTCCAGAGTAAAGGACAGTGGAGGCACATTTAACTGGGGTTTTGTTCTGGAGAATTGTGTCGTTCTTGTGTGGAACTTTTTGCATTCTTGTTTTGGGGAGGTTGGATACAGGGTTCCAATGCTTCCTGTTTTGAGTTCTGTTTTTGAATGCTTCACCGTCCGAGTTGTTTGGATTCCCAATCTTGTTTGTTTTGTTTCCCTTTTCCCCTTATTTGTGTCTGTCTGTTGTGATATTTGAATAAACTCATTTTGTAACCGTTCCCTTGTTTTAAATCATTTGTGTTGCGGCCCTTTGAACCGGGGTCGTAAGTGTGCAAAACCTTTAAGCACATGCAAAACTAACAACCAACGATTGGTGCAAAACAAATACCATGACTAGTCATTGGTCATGTTATTGGTTTTGTGTGTGCTAAAAGGTTTTGCACATGCTAAAAATCTTAGTAAATCCGATCCTAAGTGCGATGTTATTGTATTTTGCTTGCAAATCTGAATTAAACCCCCCCCCCCCCCTCATTATATTTCATAATTTTTGTATGTATAACGGAAATACTCCACAAATGCATTCTAATGCATAAAAAATGCTAAATTTAATAGATATGACCTTAGGAAATGGTGACTACTTAAAATTGTCTTATGGGATGTTTCCTCAATACGTCTATTTGGGACTCATGGATGCATTTTAGTGGACCATGGTATACAATATCAGCTGTGTGAATTGAGGTCACTCAGTACTTGTGCACATTTGTACTTCAGAACAGTGACTAGGTCGCGTAGTGGGATCGGCTTGGAGGACATCAATCCAATAGATGGCATATTACTTTACTATTGGCACCTAAAAAGCTTCTGTACTTTGTTTACAATGTAGCCTACACCTCTGGTTTATCTTATTTATGAAACGCCATACAGCAAGGCTCACAGCAGTCTTAAAATTATTCCACAACTAATGTTACATTGTACTATGCTTCAAGGAACAGTGGTCCCTGGTAGTTAGCCATCATACAACAGTTGAACCAAATCTGGTTCACAGTTGAGGCTGAGTGGCACTGGACTGTCCCAAATGCGGTTCTCCTTCGCACGACGGATCACTCAGGATATGGAGACGAGCAATGGACTGGGTTTTGCTCCGTTTCCTCCTTTGTGAACGGTGGGATGATCAGCTTCACCCGAAGTTCTGCCAGCATTTCCTCAATGAGGAATCCCTTTCAAAATCAAATAGAATTTTCTAAGGACATATGAAAGCTGGTGTTTAAAAATCATAGTACATCAAATTGTCCATCATACAATTAGAATACAACAGTAAAGTTGTGAGTCCAAAGTAAAATGCATCAAAACACCACCATCCTTTTTTGCATCTGGAGTTAATGGGTTACAAAATGAGTTTCTGGAACTTGTGTGTATTTGGATCATTAGAAGTCTATTTTATTGGCTATCTGTAACGGTAGACTGACCTTATCACAGTGTTTCCTCTAGAAATGCCGGCCGCTATGAGATTGCAGCGGAAACACTACATAAAGTCTTGACACCTTTTCAGCCCCCCCCATAGGGTTTTCCCTCCCAAGAGCTCATGTGTTATATTGAAATACTTGCTGATATAGCCCACTTAAGCTTACCTTATCTGCCATGCCTCCTGGTTCCAGCAGAGAATTCCAGAGCGTCTGGTGATTTCTTTGTCAGAGATGCTTCCATTGTAAGGACTGGAGGCAAAGGTCAACAGATCAAATGGAGCGGCACCAGTCAGCCCTTTAAAGGTGGTAGTGTTCTTATTAGGGATGGGATTCTCGACACTCACGTGCCAATACGGTGTCGAGTTTTCAAATCACTGCTGTTTCGAAGTAGTGCTCCGAGGCTTGTTTCAAATCACGTGAT
Organism: Ilyophis sp. 1 JC-2022; assembly: GCA_022702515.1. Taxonomy (NCBI): domain Eukaryota; kingdom Metazoa; phylum Chordata; class Actinopteri; order Anguilliformes; family Synaphobranchidae; genus Ilyophis; species Ilyophis sp. 1 JC-2022. The sequence continues at coordinate 63,480,932 of CM040405.1, read as the reverse complement.
CACGGAAAGCAAAGCTTCGCCTGTCATTGTGGGCGGTATCTCTAACTAATACATGCTGAACCAATAGCCTACCTGTTGATATATGTCAGCTATACGGATCTGGGATCAGAAGCTCTTTTCACTCACATGAACCTCCATTCGGGTGTACGTGCAAAGTCACGGGATTTGTGTATCTGTGCAAAATGTCCGATTACAGATCAGCTCATTCCTTTCCCACCCAAACTTATATTTAAAAATGGTTCAAATGCCATTTTTGGAAGACCAAATATGAATAAATAAGCAATGAAATAGATATTTATTGTTGCAATGTACTCTCCTTCTCAGACATGCAAGGGGAAATAGAAGGGCATTGGACGATATGATGGCATTATGTTCATGAAACACATTTTAATTTCACTTTAATAATGATAATTATTGTCAGCTCATCATACATGTTTAATTTGTACAATGTTTAATGAATATAGACTCTGATGGAGAGGGTTTTGAGAACATGTGGCAAAAGCATTAATATAAAAAATTTGAATTTTACAAGAGTCAAGAATGTTTCATAAATTTTAATTTATCACCTTTGAGAAGAGTAATTTAGACCAGGAAATGTCACTCATCGTCAAGAGCCTGATACATACATACCATATACATATATACACAGTGAGCACCATAATTCATTGGGAAGTGACACATTATTTGTTATTTTGGTTCTGTTCTCTAGAACTGAGTTTGAAAGGATACAATGAGGTTGAAGAGCAGACTATCAGCTTTAATTTGAGGGTATTTGCATTAGAGATGTCTCGATACCACTTTTTCACTTCCAATACCGCAGCTTTGGCTATTTGCCGATACCGATATCACTCATACTTTGTTTTACTCTTGAACAAATAATAATAATAATAAAATATATGGAAGCACTTTGTTTATGATGGCCAATTTGCCACCTAAAAACATCTCACTCAAATGGAGAACAAACAAATACTTCCCCAGTATATAGTCCACAACAACAGTTGGTTATGAAAAACTGCCAACCTTTATTCAAACACTACAAAAAAAAGGTACTGCACTACTTAAGAGACCAACAGGTTTAAAGCAAAAAAATTTCAACGGCAGCATTCAGCATTGTAAAAAAAATAAAAAAAATAAAAATACAAAGCTATCCCTTACAGTTTCATCATTTTCCCATTTCCAAAACCCAAATCAAACAAAGAATGGTGTACACTGTGGATAAAATTATGTGGGCGACCTCATTCACAATTGAACCCCTCAGAGATGATGAAGCACATCTAACATTATGTTTGCTCCAAGGTAAAAAGCTAATGGTAGTTAACATCAACGTTACCCTTATTTTGGTGTTAATAGATACCATAACTGAAAAATAATCCAGAACAGATCCAGAATTCCCTGAGCCGGTTCCGGTTCCAATTAAAAACCACGATTCCAAGTTAGAACCGGCTGTAATGCTTTTTTGCAGGCAGGCCACAGTTTGCAATGTAATTGGATTTGTAACACGTATTTACATTACATTACATTATAGGCATTTAGCAGACGCTCTTATCCAGAGCGACTTACACAGCATTTTTGCATTCATACATAGTATCCATTCACAGCTGGATATATGCTGAAGCAATGCAGGTGAAGTACCTTGCTCAGGGGTACAACGGCAGTGTCCTACCTGGGAATCGAACCTGCAACCTTTCGGCTACAAACCCAGTTCCTTAACCGTTGTACTACACTGCCGCTATTTAAAGCATCCTTCTGAATTATTTTTGCTTGAAATTATTAAACTAATATTCCTAACAGAAAATCAAACACATCACCTAAACCTAATATAAATGGAATCGTCGACTACGTGTCTAAATGTGTACTGGTAAGCTTGTCAGTGCTTGGTTGTTTTTTTTATTGGACAAGCGCCAACAAAAACTCGGCCAGGCACCATGCATAACTTTTGTTGGGCCAAGGCCCATGATAATGCAGCGTTGCGGTCCTTGCTGAAAACCGGGTACTGTCAACAAGTTGGTTCCGACTTCTGAGCACTAGATAACGAGTTCTCTGTGAGAGCAGAGTCCCATGTTGGTGCCAGCTCCCTCGTAGAATCCAGCTCCCACGTAGTGGAGTAGACACGGCGCCATGAGCCCTGGTGACCAAACCCCATGTGCACTTCAACTGTGGAGCCAAGGCTAGAGAAATCATGTCCGTGAGTGGACATAAAATCGTAAGCTAATGGAAACCAAATCCACTGGAAAGGAAATTAACGGTAGAGTGACATTCTCACTGGAGAGCCCTAGATTTGTCTCTTTTATGCTAGGAATGATAGCAACAGTTTAGGCTTACAGCTGATTCATGAAACCAGTTAAAACATTAAATCGGCAAATAAAAAAAGTTTGTATTCGGCACGTTACAAGCTAGCGTTCCATTCCTAGCTTTGTTTTTGTTGTATGGCAACAGCTCCACTGGGGACTATATTCTCTGCTGCTGAAATGAAATTCATAACATTAATTAAAAATTGTTTTATTGAAAGTGTGCCTTGTCCTTATATATTATTTACAATATAGCTGGCAACTGTTTTATAAAATAAATAAGGTAACTTGACGCTGTACAATATCGTCAATACAGTCAACACCCTTTAACTGTGACTATATTGATGATATAGTACTGCGTCTCGTACCTTATTGCTTAAACGTAGACTTATGTGTGCGACTGGGCGGCAGTGTGGTATAATGGTTAAGGAACTGGGTTTGTAACCGAAAGGTTGTAGGTTCGATTCCCGGGTCGGACACTGCCGTTGTACCCTTGAGCAAGGTACTTCACCTGCGTTGATTCAGTATATATCCAGCTGTATTAATGGATACTATGTATAAATGCAAAAATAAATGCTGTGTAAGTCGCTCTGGATAAGAGCGTCTGCTAAATGCCTATAATGTAATGTAATGTAATGACTGCGTGAGCAGTCCCTCAGAATCGGGTTTTGTGTTTGGAGTCGGCTCTCTGCAAGCTGGAACCGGCGATAGGGTGGTTCCTGGTTCTTCACAAAAGTGGAGTTGGGGTTCCGATTCTCATTTTGAAACCGCGGGATCCGCCCAAGCCTAGTGTACACTTGTATGGCTTTTCACCTGTATGAATTCTCAGGTGGTACTTTAAATCAGATTTTCTAGTATAACACTTCTCACAGTGTGTACACTTGTATGGCTTTTCACCTGTATGAATTCTCTGGTGTATATCCAAATAAGATTTCTGACTAAAACACTTCACACACAGTGTACACTTGTATGGTTTTTCACCTGTATGAATGTTTAGGTGATGAATTAAAGTAGACTTTTTAAGAAAACACTTCTCACACTGTGTACACTTGTACGGCTTTTCCCCTGAATGAATCATCAAGTGTTTATTTAAATATGATTTTGCATGAAAACGCTTCTCACACTGTGTACACTTGTATGGCTTTTCACCTGCATGAATCATCAGGTGTTTATTTAAATATGATTTTGTGTGAAAACGCTTCTCACATTGTGTACACTTGTATGGCTTTTCTCCTGTATGAATTATTTGGTGTGCATCTAAATTTGATTTTCTATTAAAACACTTCTCACACTGTGTACACTTGTACAGCTTTTCACCTGTATGAATCGACAGGTGTCTGTTTAAATATGATTTTGTGTGAAAACACTTCTCACACTGTGTACACTTGTATGGCTTTTGACCTGTATGAATTCTTTGGTGTATATATAAATTAGATTTTCTTTTAAAACACTTCTCACACTGTGTACACTTGTACAGCTTTTCCCCTGTATGAATTATCTGGTGTGCATCTAAATAAGATTTCTGATTAAAACACTTCTCACAGTGTGTACACTTGTATGGCTTTTCACCTGTATGAATGAATAGGTGATTCATTAGAATTTGATTTGAAGTAAAACACTTCTGACACTGTGTACACTTGTATGGCTTTTCACCTGTATGAATTCGTAGGTGTCTAATTAAAACTGAATTTGTACTAAAACACTTCTCACACTGTGTACACTTGTACAGCCTTTCACCTGTATGAATCAACAGGTGTCTGTTTAAATATGATTTTGCGTGAAAATGCTTCTCACACTGTGTACACTTGTACAGCTTTTCACCTGTATGAATTCTCAGGTGTTTATTTAAATCCGAATTTGTACTAAAACACTTCTCACACTGTCTACACTTGTACGTCTTTTCACCTGTATGGATTTCCCCTTTATTCCGATTAATTGTCTTGTTTTGAAAGAAATTGAGAAGGCTTGGGTTTTTACTTGAATTAATGATCATGGGTTCTATTATAACATTCACTTTCCTAAACAATAGATCATGAATTTCTTCTTTTTCACAATCTGGATTTGGCTCTCCTGCACATTGCCATAATTCAGTCTGGTCTTTGTGATCAACACCAGCTCCATTCATCACCGTATTCATGAGATCACTAACTAAGCTTTCACTGGATTCACACTTTATTTCATCAGATTTAATATCAACATATTTAATATCCTGCATGTCACTGAAGTGTTCTGGTTTAATGTATCCTCCATCATCAGCCTCCATTTTGATTTGGTCAGGATGCAGATGAGTTACAACGCTTCCCAGCTCTCTACTGTCTAGGTTCTCTGTCTTAAGATCCCCAGCGTGGGTGGAGGCCAGATCAGTTCCTGTTATCATTATTGATGTGTGTGTGTAGTGTATATCACTGACCCCACTGTGTGCTGAGGCACACTCTGGCTCCAGTGTGTTGAGTCCTGGTGCAGCACACTCTGACCCTGACTCTGCCATGTGGACAGACTCCAGCCCACCGTGTTCCTCTTCTTTCAGTCTGATCCTGTGCTGCTCGGTGAGCTCTGGTAGTGTTGTCTCAGTGTCCCGTCTCTGACATACTCCTGCCTGCATACTGCTGCTCAAAGGTGTGCAGACACGCAGCTCCTGGAGGGAAACAGGGTAAGGGATATAGCCTCAAATAGGTCTTACTGCAGTAGCTGACACATTCTTTACACCAGGGCTGCCCAACCCTGTTCGTGGAGATCTACTTTCCTGTAGGTTTTAATTTCTACCCTAATTTGGCACACCTAATTCTACTAATTAGCAGCTCAGCATAATTTTATGTTATTATTATTAATGACAGACTATGGTGACCGCTTGCTACCTTTCTAGAGGAGCTAGGGACATTTATAATAAAAGTAGTTGTCGGGGATCTCTATGCCCAGAGACACAGAGAAAATATTGGAGGTCCAGGTGCGACAGATGAGGAATCTAAAAGTGTTCTAAACGAACACCACTAAGACGGACAATAATCCATAGTGGACGGGGAAAATAAGCAGAACACAAAAAACCTCGCGATAAAAAGCGAGGAACTCGATATCCGACCAAAACAAAAGAAATAAGCAGTTTACACTTATCTAACTCCCGTTGTGGAGTGAACAAAAGAAAGGAAGGAGAAAAATAAAAGAACCCTAAACCTTAGGGCGAGAGAATTCGTAGGTTTGAGTGGGAAACCAAAAACCTCCGCTCTGAAATAAGAGAGCGAAAGAGCGCACTTTACTTTTTCTTTTTTTTAAATTTTTTTTCTTTTTTTTTTTTTTTTTTTTTTTTTTTTTTTTTTTTTTTTTTTTTCCCCATTTGGTACCCAATTTAACCCCTATTCCCCCCCCAATCCCCCCCATGTAGCACCGCGCTAGAGAACACACTACACAACCCCGTCTCAATCGGTATTGTTGTGGAAGTCACCATGTCGTCTCCTAGGACGTAGCCCCGCGAGCTCGTGACCGTGGGACACGCCCTAGGTCCGCGTGCGCTTCGATCTTCTCCCCCCCCCCCCCCCCCCGGCCGGAAGCAGCCTCCAATCCACTCCACAGGGCGCCGGGCCACGGCGGATGGGGCCGGGGCGGGGCGCGAACCCCGATCCTCGGAGCACAACTGCGCTGACTGAAAGTCAGCGCTTTTACCGTTGAGCTAACGCGGCAGCCTACTTTTTCTAAATTGTACGGCTAACAGGTCCCGCATTGAGAAGCAAAGCGGTCGATAGCAGCACAACTTCCTATACCTTTACCGTAGAATGTTACATGAAATAACATGGAAGCGATGAGAAAAGGAGGAAGCGGGGTATAAATAGTGAGCGGAAAAGTGCAGGACAGATGAACTCACTAATCACTGAGGTGAAAGCAAAACCCGTAGCGGAACACAGAAATCAGATAGATTACAGGTAAACGGAAAAAAAAGAATGCTAAGCGCGGAGATAAGGGAAGGAAGGCGCAATCCATGACAGTAGTCTTGTCAAAATAACATCTGTGCGTATCTGTGATTGATTGACCGTCAATATAGTTGATGGCAATAACGTTAGGCCTAGCCTACCCTATGTTCGTCCGTGTGTGGTGATGCAGTGCATCTAGATCTCTAGGCAACAAGCAGTGAATTTATTATGTTACAAACTGTGTCCACAAAACAACAGCTTGTTCAGGATATGCTACTAAGGGATCTTCTCCATCGACCAGACTTCGGCTGCGTCCCAATCCAGGGCTACATTCGAATCCAATTTAACACGCTCCCTTCCATTTCTGTCTTCCCTCGAGGAAGCCATCTTGTGACGCAATTTGCTACACGCAGCGAGCAAACTTAAAATGTGCTCTGCAAGGGAGGATTGATGAGAAACAAACCAAAGCAGAACCGAACCGCCCTCGCAACATTTTGGAAGCGCAACACCATAGAGTTGAAATGTGACCGCCACATAGGGTTCATTCCAATCGCTTATTTTTACTCCTTGCATCCTTTCCTTGCGTCCTTTCCTTGCTCCTTAGTTCCGCCCAAGGGAGGACGCGAGGAAAGGATGCAAGAATCATATACGAGGATGGAGGAAACAAGGCAACATGCATTAGGCAAATTTAATTGAATTGAGTCCACGGTCAGGGAAAATATGTGTGAAACGTCACCACAATGCCCGTGCGTCGTCGTGCTTGTCTGAGAAGAACATGTGATAAGCAATTTTCGGGGAGCCTTTTTCTCCTACATGCTCTATATCGCCATCTGGTGTTCTTAAACTACATAGAGTACTCAAGTGAATACGTCACGCTGGTTTCGGAAGTAAATTGCCCATTCATTTAGAGCACTAAACTAAAGCTTACTTTTAAACCATTTTTTACTGATTATGTCTTAACGTCAATTTCCCGGATTGTTCAATATAATGCCCGTTCGCAAACGGGGGGGGGGGAAACACATCCCGCTATCGCCATCCATTTGACTTGCCGGTGCCTTCTTGTCATTTTGATGTTAGCTAACAGCACATTTAGCAAAGTAAAAGGAATCCAATTCATGGGGCTAATGCATCCATTGTATAATTAACCTTAAAAAATGAAACCAGATGTCAACCTGCTGATAGACTATGCTGAGGTTTGCTTTTGCCAGGAAAATGTTCCAATAAAATGAGTATGCTCATGAGTAGTGGAAATAAAACATTGTATTATCTTGACTATATCATAAGCTAAGCTACACATACAATAGGTTACCCAAGGACATTCTGCATTTTTTACATTCAGCTAGCTGGCTAACTATAACTGTTCGGGAACTGATAACGTTACATTAATTTATAACGGGTTAACCTTGTTTCTATAAGCCAGTGTGTTCATGATATAACTATGCAAGTAGCCAATTTACCAATGCAAGAAGCAATGGCTAGCTAACGTTACTGTACAAACAAGCTGTATAATCTCAGTTAGTGATAAAACCAGCCAGAATAATGTACATCTCTTCTAGACTAGCAGCGCACACTGACCTCTCCTGTCTCCTTAGCGGATGGTTACGGACATAATATTCTGCCTCAAACAAAGTTTTTATTTGGTAGAAATTGTTGCAGCATCCTCACACCGAACACATCTCCATCTTTCGTAAGGCCAATGGGCTTCGGAGACCATCGACTATTTCTTGAAATCTGATTTATAGAATGAGCCGAAACGCTCCTGGATTAGCCTGTGTGGTACAAGGATATAAACCATATATTGCGTGTTTCAATAAGTTTTTTTTTAAAGTAACTTTAACAGACTGCATATCCAGTACTGCAACACACGGGTGGTTCTCGACTAATTAGATATCATCTCATCTGTCTGCTCTGTGGCAGATGGGAGTAGACTAAGGTCGTGTCTGAATACGACCCCTACACCCTTTTGGGGGCGCATATTTGAGTCCACTTTGTCAAAAAGCTTTTGAGTGGGTGACTTTTTCTCACAAATGGGGGCACGTAAAATACCAGAATGAACCCCTTATTTCCGGGGTTTTGTTGAGGGAATTCAGGAGCACACTCATCTGCAGAACAGTGCACTCATCCGACAATTTCAGTAAGTAACCCGGAAGTAAAAGCGTAAAAGACATAGAGAGTATATGCTATAAGATAAGTTCATATTACAAAAATACTCTCAATAAATACTTTCCTAGTTTGGAAAGATTTCCAAACTAGATTTTTTTGCAGGATTTATTTCGCACACTGCTTGCAAAGTGAAGGGACAGGGCACATAGGGACAGGGTTCTGAGTGAACAGTGGACAGGGAGCAGGGGTCGTATTCACTACTGCCACTGAAGACTAGCAGACGCTCTTATCCAGAGCGACTTACAACTTCAAGCAATGCAATTACATTTATCCAATTAATGCAGCTGGATATATACTGAAGCGATTCAGGTTAAGTACCTTGGTCAAGGGTACAATGGCAGTGTCCTACCTGGGAATCGAAACTGCAACCTTTCGGTTATAGTAGAGCAGATTGTGTAAGAATCGTTCAAATGGTGATGCAAGCATAAAATTTGGTACAAATACTCTCTAAAGGCCGTGACACACTGGGGACGTAACGAATAAGCGAGGCGAAAATGCGAAAAATTCGTCTGCGAATATTTCGCGTAAAAACCTGACACACCTGCAACGATGCGAAAAAACAAAAAGTTCGCGTTCTTTACCAGAACGTTAAAAACAGCATGCTTAAATTACATTGGCAAAATATTGAACCGGGCTTATTATGTGTCCGTTTTTACTTATGTAAAGTTTGTTTTGTCTACAACATGCTCTCCTTCTGTTCCCTCCTTTTACGGACATACGTGTTCCACTGCCTCTTGATCTCTTCCACTAATATAAAGGGTTAACCACAACATAACAATACATTACATCATTTCAGCAAACATATTTAAAATACATTTGTCGTAGTCTTCTATACAGTGTATCAACTCATGAAGTCTGAAGAGTTTTCTCCAAAACGATCGCTACAGGCAGACCTCGTCTGTTTTCCTCGTTATTTATATAACTTGGCTATCAGTAATCAGGAAATCCACACAGGAGTCGGAATAAGATTTTTGTGGAACTTTATTTGACACGCACAGACAACAGTGTTCGCTAGCTTTCATCCTGTTTTCACCAAGGCAAACAACCCAGCCGGTGACAGCGTAGCCTACATGAACTCGCCTAAAGTAAAACAATAAATAGCTATGTTTGTGTGTAATCGCCACTGGCTTGTTATCTTCTTTACATGAACTGCTATCAACGTTAACGTTAGACCTAAAGGTTAGCTGGAGACAACTTTAAAGCCAATGCTAATAACCTGAGGGAGCTGATCAGATAGCAAGTTGTGCATATTGCAACCATTTAGCTATAAACCCACCATCTTCATAGCCTATTTGCTCGGCTATGGTTTTCCACAAATTGTCCTTCAAATCGTTGTCTTTGTAACTACGATGTCTCTTGTCGAAAAGGACGCTATTCTGTGACACATATAAAATCACTTGGTCCGCGATATTTGATGTTGAAGTTTGTTGTGGTAGTGCGGTGACGTCAGTCATGGAAACTTGTTATGATTGGATAGATAAATAATTTCGCAAACGAAAACTCGCAAAAAACGAACTTGAAGCGAATAAATTAAATGCCGCTTTTTCGCAAAGGACATTTCGCGTTGGATGTGCAAGATTTTATGAAAATACAGGAGTTCGTTTTTATTTTTCAACGTGCGATTTATTCGTGTGAGTAAATCGCGGCCGGTGTGTCACGGCCTTAAGGGCCACTCTTTTGGAAAAAGGCGCTGGCCACTCAAAAATTCAAGATGGCGACCATTTTTCAAGATGGCCGCCATTTCTATTGAATGTTGATTATATCTATGTATGTATTTCGAATAAATCAAACTGTTTATGGTTTAAACCCAGATTTTTGGGGTCAAAGAATATAGTAGGAATGTTACTTAAAAATAGCTGTATCAAAGATGGTGTCCAAGATGTCCAAGCACGTTTAGTGTGTTGAAGCAGAGCTGCTCTTGTTGGAGGAATGGCTTCGTACGGCCTCTGCTTTCGGGCAAACATGTCAAGTCTGGCTTCATCCACACTGACAGCTGTGCTTGATCTGTCATACATCTGGACAACAAACTTCTCCAGGATCTCCAGGTCACCATCATTCAGTATGGGAGGATACTGACTTAGTTTGGTGAAGATGGGAGAAGCCTCTGAGCAAATGTCCCAGGTTTGCCAGGCAGTCTTTTTGCCTTTATTACGAAAGGCTGATACAGTATCACAACCTGTGAAGGCATGAAAGAACAGTATACCTTTGGTCTTTTCTGGTCCAATATAGCAGTACAGGTCATGTACACCAATCCACCTTAGGCTCTGACCATGCCAAAATGCGACCCACAGCTTCTGGAGACCAAGGTCCTGAAGGGATGGGAAAATGCTTAGTGCTATGACAAGAATATCAGTGTCATTGGCTTTGATCATGATGGCTTTGCTACCCTCCTCTGTGGCATGCCTGGCATGTACAAAGATCCGGGTGTCGGCTTCCTCATGGAAACATTTGTCCAGACTATCCAGACTGGTTTCAGAGGTACTCAAGACATCAGGTCCCTTGGTTACAACAACCATGTTTGGCACAGTCATGTGAGCAATCTTGTCAGCCAGAAAGTGGAAGAGGTCTGTCTTGTTGTCGTTATGTCTGAGGAAATTGCACCAATTTGATGGAACTTTATTCTTGTTTGTCACTTTGCAACGACCTCCCTGGCCTCGTTTGGACCTTGTTCCCATTTTGAGGCTTGATGGATTGTACACATCAAAGACAACGTGTACAATCATTCATCCAGTGCCATTTAAGTCCCGTGTGATCTGTACACCTTCCGGGTAAGTATACATGAACAAGTCATGTATAGCCCCGCTTACCCTTGGCTCGGCTCTCCCGCACTGGCACACCCTGTCAATTCAGGCGCGGCTATCTAACTACATCTACTAACTATTACTAGCTAATTGATTGGGGGCTGTTAGACAGCATTTGGGACACTGAATTAAGCTATTAAGCTAACTTAAACTAGATCAGCTGACACTGAACCCCATGCTGAGTTCCACAGCAGTGATGTCACCATTGTGCCCTGGTTGTGCAATGACATTCACTCTATTAAACTAAGTTTTCCTCCACCTACTAAATTGTGCTCTGACAAGAAAACTAATAGGTCTATTGGAATCTACAACCCAAAAAACCTATGTATACACCAAAAAACGGTGTTTCTATGTTTTATAGATCATGAGATATAATTGCAACTAGTACAGCGGCCATCTTGCACGCCATCTTTGCTACATTTCACATAGCAGTTATGAAAAAACAACACTTATAATAATAAAATGTGAGACCCATGAAATAGTTTAGACCCAAATTAATTTATTTTGATAATTACATGCTCATATAGGACATATTGGTACAACTCCTGGAAGCCATCTTGAAAAATGGTGGCCATTTTGAATTTTTTGAGTGGCCAGCGCACTTTTTCAAAAGAGTGGACCTTGAAGAGTATTTGTGCCAAATTTCATGCTTGCATCACAATTTGAACGATTCTAATGAAATATGCAATTATCTGCTGCACTATTACAAGTCCAGTCCTTTAACCATTGTACTATACTGCCGCCCTAGCTACCGTTAGCTTGCAAAGTAGAGAAGCCCGACAAGGTCAGAAACTATGCTACGGTTAACCACATAAAGCAATTCTAGCTAGGTTATAGCTTTGAATATACTCAAAGCTGGTCCATAAAAACGACAGTTTGCGAACGGGTGTTATATTGAATCAATCCGGGAAATTGACGGTAAGACATAATCAGTAGAAATGGTTCAAAAGTAGACTTTAGTTTATGTCTACGCTCAAAATGTATGGGGAATGTACTTCCGAAATCAGCGTGACGTAGTCACTTGAGCACTCTATACTATAGTATGCCTTTAATAATTGTATGTCAACTGTAGGCTACTTTTGCTCAAGTGCGAGTATTGGGACTGGGCCCACGGCCGCTCCCAGCCCAACCAGCCGTGTACAGCCGTGTTTACGTGTAAACACAAACGAGTGCAGGTATCCCCTGATAAAATATACGATAACTCACTTAACCCTAAATGCTATTTATTTTAAAAGTCTGTGCGTTTTTACAATAGCAAAGTTGCGATAGGTCGGCTAATGTTACTCGCTGTAGAAATGTCAACTGTAGGCTAACTGGACACTTGCAAAATAAGATAAACTTTTCAGGGTCCATCGGAAACTTCATGCAGGTAGGGTTGGTTTCTTAAGCGTATTTATAGCCTATACAATTTTATCGAAAAGAAATTAGGCGTATACGCTACACCGGGTAGCCAACAGTAGGTAAACAAGAAAAAAACGCAGTGTGTCAAATACGATTTTTTAATAATAAATTATTGTTCCGGCTTTTTTATTGGCGTGCAAATAATTTGGCTGCACCCGTAAAAATAACACCCCTCATTTGGGATCTTAGTAATTCGCCCCCTAAGTGGCAGTTTGAAAAGAAAGCTCTGCAAAACTATTGCTTCAAGTTTCATGTAACCTATGTGAATAAAGCTCTTTTTCCCTCAACTTATTCAAGACTGAAACTCAGTATTTAAAATTTTACCCCATTCAGTTATCATTTCACTGACGTTAAGCAGTCACATGATAATAGTGGGAGGACACATTCCACCTTTAATCTGCCATTAGTCCTCCAAGATTCAGATGCAAATTAGCAAAGAGAGACATGGCAGCCATCATTCCTCCAAGCATTCATATGCAAGGGAATTGTGGGATAGCTACCTGGCAAGAAGCAATTACCAGTTGATGAGGGCTATCAAAATGTATGGGCACTCCTTGAAGTATTATTGCTATATTTCACTCGGGAGATCAGTTATCAATATTTTGAGGTTACTTGATAATGGGGGAGTCATGCCAAAATAATATGGAAAGTGGAGGAATGAAACAAAGAAGAGGATTTTAAGCAAAATCGATTTTTTATGAATTTATGGTTTAAACACTATTATAATCAAACTTATTCAAAATCATAGCAAGCACTGGGTTACGGACTACACAAATATACCAATTCCATACAACAGTTCCTGGTTTGAGGGTGCATTTTAGGAGAAGAATTTAACAGCAATTCACCTTTAAAGCCAGTTGTCAAAACTGTGTTTTGCAAAATCACAGTAGATTACTCCACACATATTTACTCACTCATCAAGTGGTGCCTAATTTTGTAGCTCTGATTCTGTACTTTTACATGATTTGGAAAACTCAAAAAGTCTAATTTTGAAACATGTATCCGAAGCAGGGATCCGGTCACATATAGGCTACCTTGTGATCGAACCGAATTCAGCATATTTCCACATGTTCCACAGATGAATTTTTAGTGAACATTGGCGCCATTGTAGCGTTGTTAAAACTATTTAGCGACATCCTAAACTCATTGTAATCTTATTAAACATCGTATAGGCTACATATTATATAAGTAACGTTGGGAATTTAGCAAGCACATAGCCAAACGTGACCGTGTAGCTACAACCCGTGAATTGAAAATAACCCAAATTGGAGCTTTTTTGGAAAAACAACCAACAGAACTGAAAAAGTGTGGAAAATGATGTAAAATAACTTACACGTATTCGTTGATGACTCAATTAATTCAACTCAATCGTTTAATTGAACTTAATTCAACTTCATCCATTTGGTAGCATACTCAGGTAGCCCACGTGCGTTTTAAAACTGTGTGACCCACAAAGCGGATGATTGAGTTGGTTGTCTCGTGGAAGTAATGTGATACCGAGGGTGCGTCCCAATAGTCGAAAAATGCACCCCCCTTTCCTCCACTACTCCCTGCCCCGGAAACGGATATTTGTGTTTTAATCTAGGTTAATGTCGTTGATTACATCTTCATTACGTATTAATGGTTACATATTAATTAATGTCTCGACGCAAACCGCAATGGCAGGTACAGTGTATAGGCTACTGTACATGCAAATACTTGTACTCGAAAGAAAGGGAAAGGGAGGTGGGAAATGAAGACTATTGGGAGGCACCCTTTGACTGTATTAAAATAGGTTGGTTCGTAATTTTCTTTGGCGAACGTCAACCATTCCCCGGGGCATATCGCCACCTATTGGAGTGGATCACAATCTAAAATGAAGAGATGTTGGTGGGGCACAAGAGGGGGAGACGAATAAGCGGGGGTCTGGGGGTCGTTCTCCCCCAGAACTTTTTTTAGCCTTTTAAAACGAATTTCCTGCATTTCTACACAACATCACACAGGGCATTTTCAAAAATAAAATGTTTAATTTCTGAACATTTTGAAGATTACATTTTTTTTCTTCCAAAGCTCTAGATGAGGATTGAGATTTGCAATTCCCCCCCCCCCCCCCCAAATACTCCGCCAGCCCCGCAAAGCCAAATCCCCCCCCAAAAAAAACCTGACCATATGAAGTCGGCACTAAGCTTAGAGCTACAGACGATTCGGCCAATCATAAAAATGACACATCAAAATAAAATAATTTTCGAATATCTGATTGATTGGTTTGCCCCAGCAGTGACCACAGAGCCCTCTGCACCTGCCCCAGCGATGACCACAGAGCCCTCTGCACCTGAAAATTCATACAGGTGAAAAGCCATATAAGTGTACACAATATGAGAATCATTTTAATAGAAGATCACAGTTAAATATACACCAAATAATTCATAAAAGTGAAAAGCCATACAAGTGCGCACTGTGAGAAGTGTTATAATGGAAAAATCAGATTTAAACAACCACCTCATAATTCATACAGGTGAAAAGCTGTACAAGTGTACACAATGTGAGAAGCCTTTTCACACACGATCATATTTGAGTAAACGTCCGATAATTCATACAGCTCATTGCTCATCCAACATCTCATTCCAATATCATGGGTATTCATATGGAGTTAGTCCCGCTTTTGCTGCTATAACAGCCTCCACTATCTTGGGAAGGGATTTCCACAATTTGGCTAAAACCAGGCTTGGAGTTCGAACAAGACTGAAAGTGAGGTAAAAATTTAAATAATTAAGAAATTTAAAAAAAACTCCCCAGTGGGAAGATAAACTCAAACCGTTGCAAGAAGAAACTCACAATGGGAAGAAATCTCAGGAGGAACCCGGCTATAGAGGGGGAGCCCATCCTCCGCTCTGTAATAGTGTAGTAATAAAGATACAATGAATGGCAACAGAAATGAGATCCATCAGGAGCAGTTAATCAAATGGATTGGGACGATCAGTGTGAAAAATTAAACTAGTATGTAAAATAAAGTCCAGCCAGTATGCAATTCTGAGGGGTAGGGTTATGCATCTTGGCCTCGAGGTTGCATCATGACATGGGCTTGAACCAGGAGAGGGGACTGGGCTGGAGTGGTCTGTTTAGGGCGGGGAAAAGGCAGAAACCCTGTAGAAGGGGATGGTTAGGCACTGTATGATTGAGATTAACAATTGTGAATGTAGAGGCCTGAGTAATATACATTGCTCAAAAAATTAAGGGAACACTTAATCATCACAGTATAACATCAAGTCAATTAAACCAAACTGGTCATGCTGGAGGATGTTGCAGGCAGAATAACATTCGCCATGGCGTCTCCAGACTCTTTCACGTCTGTCACATGTGCTCAGTGCGAACCTGCTCTCATCTGTGACGAGAACGGGGCGCCAATAACGAACCTGCCAATTCTGGTGTTCTCTGGCAAATGGCAATCAAGCTGCACGGTGCTGGGCTGTGATCACAGGTCCCACTACAGGACGTCGGGCCCTCATGCCACCCTCATGGAGTCTGTTTCTGACAGTTTGGTCAGAAACATGCACACAAATAGCCCGCTGGAGGTAATTTTGTAGGGCTCTGGCAGTGCTCCTCCTGTTCCTCCTCGCACAAAGGAGCAGATACCGGTCCTGCCACTGGGTTGTTGCCCTTCTACGGCCCTGTCCAGCTCTTCTCATGTAATTGCCCGTCTCCCGGTATCTTCTCCATGCTCTTGAGACTGGGCTAGGAGACACAGCAAACCTTCTTGCGACGGCACATATGGATGTGCCATCCTGGAGGAGCTGGGCTACCTGCTCTCTGCTCTCTGCTCTCTTTCATGCAAGACAAATTCCTGTAAAAGGCTAAGTAAATTTAATTTAATTAATGAAATGAGTGTGATATGGAAAAGCCCCAGGATTCTATACTGTGTTATTCAAAAGATGTAAACAATGTGGGTGCACACAACCATAAATTTACAGTACCTCAACCTGGCATAGAACTGCAAAACCGAGATCCCTCGAAAAGTGTTCTCCAAACTTGTCTGATGTTACAGGAAGAGGTTCAGTGCTGTTATCCTCCCAAGCGGAGGCTTTGACAAATATTCATTGTAAGGGTGCCAGTAATTTTGAAATCAATGTATTGCAGAAAAAAAAATGTACTGGTCAATAAAACTTTATTTGAGAAATTGTAAAAATTGTTAAAATAAATGTATATGGCTCCCCCATTTTGAGCTCAAATATGACTTGGTACTCAACGTTCATTTTTTAGAGCCATTTTTGTGCATTTTCATGAAGTGCCAATAATGTTTGAATCACAATGGTTATTGCAAGGTAGTCTTGATGTTTCCATCTCAAAGTGGATTTAGGATCACAATACAATGGACCTAATGGTAAATCTTGAGTCTGAGATGGAAAAGCCCAGGTTAATAAACAAGGTGTAGTAGCTGTGCTCTTTGATGTGGAGAAGGCATATGCAATCATTTAGAGGGAGTGGCTTTTTATCAAACTAGGTAATTTGGGAATGGAAAAAATGTACAGTTTTGGATAAAATTTTTAATTTAAATTTGGTCGGTCAATTCAAGTAAGAATAGAAAAGATGTCAAAAAGCACATTACTGTTGAGAATGGAAAACCCCAAGTAAGTATTACAATTCCAATGTATTTTTCCATTATGATTAACAATGTTTACCAAAAAATAGGAACAGAACTTTGTAAGTCATTATTTGCTGATGATGGGGCTTTTTGATTAAGAGGTAAAAATCTCTCTTTCATTGTTCAGAAAGTCCTAGAAGCCATAGTGGAAGCTTTTTGATTTATTAGGATTTAAGTGTCTTTTTTACGAGAAAGAAAATCGGAGATGTAATCTGTCTAAAACTACATGGTAACCAGCTGGAGCGAGTAAATGTTTTTTAATTATTGTGTTTTGATTACTTAAAGCCATAAAAGTAACAAAATGTCTGTCAGATATTGCATGGGAAGCAGAAATACTTGCCTATAAATCTGCACATTGCCTTAATAAGATCAGTGTTTGATTATGGGAGTGTGGTTTATGATCCCACAGGTAAAACTTCACTGAAAAGAAATGACAGTATTCAAAGTCAGGCCCTGAGAATTTGTTGTGGAGCATATTGTACAAGATGCAGCATCGCAAGTAGAGGCAGGCGAGATGCTTTACAGTTAAGGAGAAAACAATTATTGGGTAACTACTGGATTCATCTGTAATGACATGAAAAGTATTATCCCACAAAACATGAGACTAAGATATGATGGGAGATTAAATAAAATGCTTCGGTTTTATGAAATTGGGTTATAAAATAGCAGAGGAAATTGGAATATCTGACTGGATTATTATCCCAACTGGAGCATTGCCTGCGGTCGCTCTATGGATTTTTCTTCAGCCAATAGTATATTTTAGCATACAAGACAAAATTCAGTCAAGTAGAGGAGGTATGAAATGGGTTCAAGACGAGTAGTAGCAAATATTTTACCTTCAAAATGTAGTCCACATGTTCCAGTACATGCAGACTGATCTGAAGACCTTGTAACAGGATAAACGTGTAATGTACCAGAGTTAAATGTGTATCTGCAAAGGAACTACAGATCAGATCTTTATACTCTGTGGAAATGGTGCCTGTGTTTCTGGCATTGCAATGGGTACACGTGAAACCTGTAAGAATGATCATTATAATAATTCAACCTCAATTAGATCATTTAAATCTAGATGTAGATATGATGTACCGTATGCAATTGACAGACATTCTTCAGAATCAGCCAATTAGATATTGTAGCGCACATTGGGATGTAATGTAATAAGGAGGTGGCGATATGAAGTTATACCAGTCAAGAGAAGCAAAAAAGGTTTATTTGGAGTACTGTAGGCCTGATGAAGCAATTGAAGGACATTTTGAAGAAAGAAGCAAAAGGGAGACAATTATACCAAGTTCAACAGAACATGGGAACGGGAAGGTCAACTGGAAGACACTGATAAGAGTACATAATTAGTAGTCTTGGACACACAAGGTTAAATACCTCATTACAATACGTGAACAAACATCCAGCTGGGGAATGTGAACAATGTCAGAGTGCAACATATAATCTATGAGTATACAAGTTGCTCAAGAGAGAGAGAAGGGCTTTATGAATATTTACACAGGTGTGGAAGTTTCACTACACCTTTTTTGCTTTTATTCATTGAATATAGAACAGTCTGTCTATTTTAAAGAAACATGATTTATAGATTTTAGATTCTGATCCACTCCAGTTCAGTAGGTGGCGATATGCCCCAGAAAATGGTTGCCGTTCGCCAAAGAAATCTACGAATCAACCAACTCAATCATGCTATACGCATTGTGGTTCACGTTCCGGACACGGTGGCATAGTGGTTAGCACTGTTGCCTCACAGCAAGAAGGTCGTGGGTTCGAATCTCGGATGGGGCCTTTCTGTGTGGAGTTTGCATGTTCTCCCCGTGTTCGTGTGGGTTTACTCCGGGTACTCCGGTTTCCTCCCACACTCAAAGACATGCATGATAGGTGCACTCCTGCAGGTGCCCTTGACCAAGGCACTTGCCTCAGAACTGGAGTTGGTCCCCGGGCGCTGCACTGTGGCTGCCCACTGCTTCTAGGTAACTAGGATGGGTCAAATGCAGAAGAAAAATTACCCCACGGGGTTCAATAAAGTATATCTTATCTTATCTTATCTTAAAACCCACATGGGATCATTCGCCTCTGAGAAATGCAGCAAGTTGAATGAAGTTCAATTAAACGATTGAGTTGAATTAATTGAGTCATCAACGAATACGGGTAAGTTTTTTGTCCATAATCTTAATGCGTTTGCTGTTCTGTTGGTTTTGTTTATCAACAAGCTACAGATCGGGTTATTTTCATTTCACGGTTTGCACAAGGTAACGTTTGGCTATCTGCTTGCTAATTTGGAAGTTAAATTAGTTGCAAAACACGTGATTGTACAATTCATTTTAGAGTTTGAAAACTTCATAGCCTACTGATCCAACGTTACTTCTATAGCCTAGAAGATTGCAATGAGTTTAAGACGTCGCTAAATAGTTTAACAACGCTACAATGGCGTCAATGTTCACGAAATTAATCCGTGGAACATGTGTGGAAATATACTCAATTTGGTTCGATCACAGGAGAAACGGTACGCGAAAAAGTAGGTTATGTGCTAATTGAGTTGTCAACAACGCGATTTGCGCAGGCTCAAGACTACTTAAATTATATTTCCAAAGACTGGCCGTGACCGTTGACCCAAGTTCTCTGTCCACTCAGACCCCTGTCCCCTCACTTTGCAAGCGGTGTGAAAAATAAATCCCCAAAAACTCTTTCCAAACTAGTGAGGAAGTATTTCGTAATATTTTTTTTATTATGATTTTTTTGAGAATATAAATCAGTTAACATATGACAATTGTTACAAATTGTAGATTATGAATGAAGATAAAACTAGCAAAAATGTAAGAAGTGTTTTGTAACCTATCTTATACCATGTGTTTTACTTCCGGGTTACTTATTGAAATTGACGGATGAGTGCTCCTGTATTCCCTCAACAAAACCCCGGAAATAAGGGGTTTATCCTGGTATTTTAAGTGCCTCCATTTGTGAGAAAAAGTCGCCCACTCAAAAGCTTTTTGACGAAGTGGACTCGAATATGCACCTTCAAAATGGTGTAGGTGGCTATTCGGACACGGCCCATGGGTGCGTCCCAATATTCTTCCTCCACTCCCCCACGACCACTCCTCTCCTACCCTGAAGTATGCAAAACTGCCTGAATGTTTCGAGTACAAGTATTTGCATGTACAGTTTACAATGTACCTGACATGTACTGACGTTTAGAGTTGAGACGTTAATTAATATGCAACAATTAATATGTAATTACGATGTAATCAGCAAACATTAGATTAAAACACAAAGATCAATTTCCGGAGCACAGAGGAGAGGAGGTGGTAGTGGAGCAGAGGAGGGTGCATTTTTCGAGTGTTAACCCTTGTTAAATCATCGGGTATAGACTTATGGCTGTGACAAGTCCACACATCCTTGAGGAACCATCTAACATTGTGCAATCTTCACTTGAAGTCATTAATGGGATATTTGACCTGTGGTCATTGAGGCATCTGTGGGACTGCAGAGTGTACATAATGTGTTAGCTGCTGCAGTAGGACCTGTTTGATTAAGGCTAAATCCCTTCTCCTGTTTTCCTCCAGGAGCTACACTTCTGCACACATTTGAGCAGCAGGAAGATGCAGGCAGGAGTTTGTCTGAGACAGGAAACTGAGACAACACTACCAGAGCTCACGAAGCAGCACAGGATTCTACAGAAAGAAGAGGAACTCTGTGGGCTGGAGTCTGTCCACATGGCAGAGTCAGGGACAGAGTGTGCTGCACCAGGACTCAACACACTGGAGCCAGAGTGTGTTTCAGCACACAGTGGGGTCAGTGATGTACACCACACACACACATCAATGATAAAAACAGAAACGGATCTGGACTCCTCTCAAACTGCGGATCTTAAGACGGAGAACCTCTACGGTACAGAGCTGGGATATGTAACCCATCTGCATCCTGACCAAATCAAAACTGAGGCTGATTATGGAGGATCCCTTAAACCAGAACACTTCAGTGACTTATCGGATATTAAATGTGTTGATATTAAGTATGAACAAATGAAGTGTGAATGCAGTGAACGTTTAGTTGGTGATCTCATGAATACTGAGATGAATGGAGCTGGTGTTGATCACAAAGACCAGACTGAATTATGGCAATGTGCAGGAGAGCCAAATCCAAATTGTGAAAAAGAAGAAATTCATGCTCTGTTTTTTAGGAAAGTGAATGTTATAATTGAACCCATGATCGTTAATTCAAGTAAAAATCCAAGCCTTCTCAATTTAAAAAAAAACAATACTATTCATCGGAATAAAAGGGAAATTCATACATGTGAAAAGCCGTACAAATGTACCCAGTGTGAGAAGTGCTTTAATACAAATTCAGATTTAAATAAACACCTGAGAATTCATACAGGTGAAAAGCCCTTCAAGTGTACCCAGTGTGAGAAGTGTTTTAGGACAAATTCTGTTTTAATTAGACACCTGAGAATTCATACAGGTGAAAAGCCATACAAGTGTACACAGTGTCAGAAGTGTTTTACTTCAAATCAAATTCTAATGAATCACCTGATAATTCATACAAGTGAAAAACCCTACAAGTGTACACAGTGTGAAAAGCATTTTCACACAAAATCATATTTAAATAGACACCTGATGATTCATACAGGTGAAAAGCTCTACAAGTGTACACAGTGTGAGAAGTGTTTTAATAGGAAATCAAATTTAGATATACACCTGATGATTCATACAGGTGAAAAGCCATACAAGTGTACACAGTGTGAAAAGCATTTTCACACAAAATCATATTTAAATAGACACCTAATGATTCATACAGGTGAAAAAGTAAAACCCTACAAGTGTACACAATGTGAGAAGTGTTTTACTCAGAAATCATATTTAGATGTACACCACATAATTCATACAGGGGTAAAGCCATACAAGTGTACACAGTGTGAGAAGTGTTATAATAGAAAATTAGATTTAGATAAACACCTGAGAATTCATACAGGTTGAATAGCCTTTCTCATGTACTTGATTTTTAAATTATAAATCTATTTTAAATTAGCCCCAGTAAATTCACAAAGCTTTATGAAAACATACACTACATGGCCAAAAGTATACGGACACTTGCTCATCCAACATCTCATTCAAAAATCATGGGCATTTATAAGGAGTTGGTTCCTCCTTTGCTGCTATAACAGCCTCCACCCTCCTGGGAAGGCTTTCCACAGTTTGGCTAAAACCAGGCCTGGAGTCCGAACAAGACTGAAAGTGAGGTAAAAAAAATGGGAAGGAAAAACACTCAAACCGTTGCGTGAAGAAACTCACAATAGGAAGAAATCTAAGGAGGAACCCGGCTATAGAGGGGGAGCCCATCCTCCGCTCTGTAATAGCGTAGTAATAAAGATACAATGATTGGTAACAGAAATTAAATTAGATCTATCAGGAGCAGTTAATCGAATGGATTGGACTGATCAGTGTGAAACTAGTATGTAAAATAAAGTCCAAACAGTATGCAGTTCAGACGGGTAGGGTTATGCATCTTGGCCTCCGGGTTGCATTATGGCGTGGGCTTGAGCCAGGAGAGGGACGGTGCTGGAGTGGTCTGTGATCTTAGGGCGGGGGAAAGGGCAGAAGCCCTATGGGAGGAGAAGGAGAAGGTTGGGCACTATATAATTGAGATTAACAATTGCGCGAATGTAGAGGCCTGAGTGTTGCAAAGACATTTTAGAGCTAAACTATTTAAAGCCTTGTATGCAAGTTCCAAAATTTCATTCTCATTTCTAAATTTTACAGGCAACCCTTTACATGTACACTCTGAATTGAAAAAAAAGCACATGACTCCCACTGTAAAATATAGTGGTGGATTATTGATGCTTTGGGGCTGTTTTGCTGCTTGTGGTCAAGCAGCTCTTCTTAACCCCTTAGTGCAGATGGCATATTTGGTAAATCATGGGGGTACTCTGTTTAAGGCTTTATAACTCCAGGTGTGAGCATCACATAAACTTGGTAAATGGCTTAAATGAAACAAAACCGGTGTACCATTTTTTGTACAAACTTAGATTTGTTTATTTTCAGAATTTAAGGTCAAAATAAAGTGCCGGAAATGCAAGCAAAACTTTGCTAAAAATGCTACAAAATATATATTTCTTCAAAATACTGAGAGGTACATAAGTGAAACAGGTAAAACTACACATTTCCTGGATCATAAACTCCTTGTCCACAAGCATTCAATAATCGCAGGGTGATATACAGAACTACTAAAGATCTATGACACGAAATGTAAGCAGTGTAGCCTGATGTACCCAGGGTCTCCAAACCTATCCAAATTGGCTAAAATGTGAATAGCTGTAAATCTTAAACTAATCATACATTTCAGTGCAAATCAACCGTTTTGACTCATTTAACTCACCTTTGTATCATTTTCATGTGGGAATTATTTTGGATCAGTACAGGGGGGTGGATATCTAGGTGTCCAATAACCTACCCAAAACCTCTCCGAGAAATTATTAAAAAGCCTTTTGTCCTTTATAAAGCATATACATTTTACCTTACGATCACTTAATGGATGAAAACATTGATATTGCACAGTTTCAGTTCAGTGTTTGATGCCAAGTGTGCCATTTTTTCACCATTATCCTTCATATACTGCTTCATCCTGTGCGGTGCCTTCGTGGGCAACATGCACTCATCAATGGCACGGTCTTCAGTATGCTGGAAGGATCTGGTCCTGCAGTGGCTTCACTCTGAACAGTAGAGGGCACTGCTGGAGTGGCAGAGGTGGAGGGTCAAGCATGTTATAGGAACAAATTACATAATGCAGAAGCATTATAACACTGTGGTACACACAGCTAAATATGAAATCATTCACTCTTGTACTTCAGTAAACACTTTCTTCTGTATGCTACATTATGTTATATTTTGTTGCGTGCTCTAGGATGGCATTACTCTGTAGTGTGTTTCACAACTGTTGCTTATTTATTTTATTTATTTATTTTACATTCATCTTGCACACATCTGGACACAGTACATTTGAATACATATTTTCCATTCCCTAAGTGAAAAGCATCACCCATGGATATACTAATACCCCATAGAGTACATTATGCACAAAGAAATTACAATACAATAAAATAATATCGGAAAACACTACCAATGTTCTAGCTTCACGGCAAATCGAGGCATAAAATAAACTCCTCAAAAAAAGTTTGGAAACGTTATTTCGGTCGATTATTCCTCCCCTTTAATAATACCAATTGGTATTGTATTTTATATCGTTGGAAAGCCTGATTAGTCACCTTTACAACGAGGTACAACTTGTAAGGATCATGCATTCGTGGAATGAGCAACACAGCTAACCGTGTGGGTAGCGGCCCAAAAAAATGTGCCTAAATGCCCTGCAATATTCTTCTGTTGGTATTCACTCTCGTTTTGAGCTTCAAGTGCTGCCAGGTGTATGCCAGTGGGATGGAATGGGATGCCATCCCACAGCAGTGTGTGACCAGGCTGGTGACCAGCATGAGGAGGAGGTGCCAAGCTGTTGTGGCTGCGTATGGATCTTCCACACGCTACTGAGGTCCCTGACAGTGTAAAATGAATAAAGTGTAAAAATGGCCAATATGTGTTGTTTTTTCCTTATTACTGTGGGAGAGTGCAATCATCCAGTCCACCAAGCAACTCAAAACGAGAGTGAATACCAACAGAAGAATATAGCAGGGGATTTTGGCACATTTTTTTGGGCCGCTACCCACACGGTTAGCTGTGTTGCTCATTCCACGAATGCACGATCCTTACAAGTTGTACCTCGTTGTAAAGGTGACTAATCAGGCTTTCCAACGATATAAAATACAATACCAATTGGTATTATTAAAGGGGAGGAATAATCGACCGAAATAACTTTTTTTGAGGAGTTTATAACTTACGACTGAGCAACCAAACAGAACAGCGCTAAAAGACGCTATTTCATTGTGAATGCTATGAATTCTAACAAAGCAGGCCACCACGAGCCACTACGGGAACGTCACGAACACAATAGTATCAATACATTACAGTTATTTGGCAGACGCGTTTATCCAAAGCGACGTACAATAAGTGCATATTGAAGGTCATAGACACAATCTACGAAGCTAAGTCACGAAAGCGCTACTTTCTCACAACGTAGAAGCTATCGCTAGTCATCAACAGAATACAGTCAGCTATACATTCTAAGCTATGAGATAGCTAAACCAAATAGAAAATAACAAATAAACGGAAAGAACGTACTATATAATTTGCCGTATACATGTAGTTATTCAAGGTGGAGTCTGAAAAAGTGTGTTTGCAAATATGTTCAGCATTATTAGCAGGCTAACAGTGGTCTATTACGACCGATGCAAATCCAAAAATATAGCACGCAGTGGAAAAACGAATGTATATACTCAAAATATTACAAGCAGTAATACTTACATGTCGAGGAGGATATCTTCCCCATATTGATAGGCACCTCTTCCACAGAATCTATGCTACAGGGATTAGAAGAATCTCTGTTGTTGTCCTCTTCTGACCGACTTCGGGGGAAAAGTACTAAAAAGTCTCTTCAAAGTTGCGCGCCGTTTTATTGCGTAAGACCAACTGCGTCATACCAAACGCGTCAAACCAAACGCGTCATCTGCGCATGCCAGCGTAAAGTTGTCGTGATATAACAAGTATTGCAGTTACGCTCGCCCTTAAATAGTTAATCCAAGCTTTCAATTACACATGTAAATAACTTTTGGGAAGCTTGTCGTGCCTTCTATTGGATAAAACAATTGTCGATCAAACCAGAATAAAATTGAAAGCGTCACAGCAGTGCTATCAGGGAGGGGGGGTTACGCAGAGATAGTTTCGTTTGTCTAATAGTGTTCCAATGCGCTGTGTATTTTTCAAACGGATTGTCCAAGACAATAAATGACCACGGAATCTTGAAAGGGACATATCTACGCTTAAATCCACGGGAGGATTGCACACGAATTCCATATTTAATAGCAGATATTGATAGTAGAATGGCATTGTATGATTTCACTTGTTTATGTCGGTATTGATTGAGCAGCGATTTGCACCGCTGTATTTGCATACGGTCGGGCTATTGGTGGGTTTATCTGGTTGCTGGACGGAATTCTGATATTATATGATGAATACATATATTTATGAACTCCCAACATAGACGCTATTGCCCACTATGTCACGCATGGGTAGGTATAGGCTGGGTGGGGAGTGCTTGTTAAATGGACTTGCTACGGAAAGATAGTGACACTTAGAAACTACGCATTGGCCAGAAATCGTCGCGAATCGTCTACCAATAAAGTTAAAATACCGCGTTTGGGTTTTCCACTAATAGTTTGGCTGCAGGAGCAACGCGTGTCTCAGTTGCGTAAAACTGTCTCGCAGGCGAGAAAAAATAGACTATCTGCACTAAGTAGTTACGAGAGATGACATTATGAATTCCATTCAGTACCAGGATATTTTAGTCCAGAACCTGGTTGCCTCTGCTAGGAGGTTGAGATTTGGCCATAGATGGACCTTTCAACAAGACAATGACCCCAATCATGCATCAAAATCAGCACAGAAATGGTTGCAGGAACACAAAATCAATACTTTGCAATGGCCATCTCAGTTTCTGGATTTGAACCCTGTGGAAACCCTCTGGGCTGAATAGAATAGAATTACTTTTATTTCCCGCTAGGGAACTTCAGTTGTAGCCCCAGCCACAACAAAAAAGACATAGACAGTGGGGCAGACCCACAACACACAAACAAAGACATCCAACAGAATCATTATATCAATCAAGTGAATTAAAGTGCAATACAGCCATGATTAAAAATAGCCCCCGCTGCCCCGAGATGTCCAACACACAAACTCCGCCTCCACGACTCTCATCCATACACACAGCGCCGCGGTCTCTCGACACCGCCGAAACGGAGCACCGAACTGCGTAAATCTTCCCAGTCGCCTCCTCACTCCTCCTCCGCATTATGTTCTCCTTCCCTGGTTGCCTTTCGGAGATTGCCTGCACTCCCGGATCAGTCCCGACAGTCCCGAAGAGCGATGGTAACTTTGATGCTGGAGTCTACAGCAGATTCAACGGACATTCCCGAGCATATGTTGCGAATGCGTCTCCATGGTGACGACAAAAAACGAAATTATATGGACTAGACAATTCGTCAATATTATCAAAACGAGCAGCAGGAGTGCCCTGAAAAATCTCCAGCCCGCTTCCCCGTCCCACTAGACACGCAGTGCATGAAAAAAAACAAAGACAAAAGCCAGACACTACAAAACACATTCAAATTAACAAACACGAACACGAGAGACAGCTGGACTACATGTTGCCATTACAGCACCACGTGATGTCACGTGGAGAGCAGTCCACACAATCGCTAATCTCAGAATATCAAGGATCTTGAAAATTTCTGGAAAAGTGTTCTCCAACTTTGTACCATGTTACAGGAAGAGGTTCAGTGCAGTTATCCTCTCAAGGGGAGGCTTCACCAAATATTCATTGTTGGGGTGCCAGTAATTTTGAAATCAATGTATTGCAGAAAAAAAATGTACTAGTCAATAAAACTTTGTGTTTAAGAAATTGTAAAAATTGTTAAAATAAATGTCTACGGCTTCCCCATTTTGAGCCCAAAATATGACTCATTGTACATATCAATTTTTTACAGCCATTTTTGAGTATTTTCATAAAGAGTGCTGATAATGTTTGCATCGACTGTACGTAAGATCCTTGAAAGGATGATGACGGACAGACAACATGGTTATTGGAAGGCAGTCTTGATGTTTCCATCTCAAAGTTGTTTTAGATGGGGCCATAGTACAATGGACCTAATGGTAAATCTCGAGTCTGAGCTGGGAAAGCCTGGGTTAATAAACAAGGTGTAGTAGCTGTGCTCTTTGATGTGGAGAAGGCATATGAAATTATTTAAGGAGGAGTGGCTTTTCATTAAACTAGGTAATTTGGGAATTGTAAAGATTTACAGTTTTGGATAAAGATTTTCATTTTAATTTGGTCGTTCAATTTAAGTAAGAATAGAAAAGATGTCAAAAAAGCACATTACTGTTGAGAATGGAACACCCCAAGTAAGTATTACAAGTCCAATGTATTTTTCCATTATGATTAACAATGTTTACCAACAAATAGGGACAGAACTTTGTAAGTCATTATTTGCTGATGATGGGGCTCTTTGATGAAGAGGTAGAAATCTCCCTTTCATTGTTCAGAAAGTCCTAGAAGCCATAGTGGAAGCTTTTCGATTTATTAGGATTTAAGTGTCTTTTTTACGAGAAAGAAAATCGGAGATGTAATCTGTCTAAAACTACATGGTAACCAGCTGGAGCGAGTAAATGTTTTTTAATTACTCAGGATGTGTTTTGATTACTTAAAGCCATAAAAGTAACAAAATGTCTGTCAGATATTGCATGGGAAGCAGAAATACTTGCCTATAAATCTGCACATTGCCTTAATAAGATCAGTGTTTGATTATGGGAGTGTGGTTTATGATCCCACAGGTAAAACTTCACTGGAAAAAAATGACAGTATTCAAAGTCAGGCCCTGAGAATTTGTTGTGGAGCATATTGTACAAAATTAGATGCAGCATCGCAAGTAGAGGCAGGCGAGACGCTCTACAGTTAAGGAGAAAACAATTATTGGGTAACTACTGGATTAATCTGTAATGACATGAAAGGTATTATCCCACAAAACATGAGACTAAGATATGTTGGAAGACTAAATAAAATGCTTCGGTTTTATGAAATTGGGTTATAAAATAGCAGAGGAAATTGGAATATCTGACTGGATTATTATCCCAACTGGAGCATTGCCTGCAGTCCCTCTAAGGATTTTTTCTCAGCCAATAGTATATTTTAGCATACAGGACAAAATTCTGTCAAGTAGAGGAGGTATGAAATGGGTTCAAGATGAGTAGTAGCACATATTTTACCTTCAAAATGTAGTCCACATGTTCCAATACATGCAGACTGATCTGAAAACCTTGTAACAGGAGAAAGATGTAATGTACCAGAGTTAAATGTGTATCTGCAAAGGAACTACAGATCAGGTCTTTATACCTAATGGAAATGCAATTCCTGGCATTGCAATAGGTAGACTTGAAACCTGTAAGAATGATAATTATAATAATTCAACCTCAATTAGGTCATTTAAATCTAGATGTAGATATGATTGACCGTATGCAATTGACAGACATTCTTCAGAATCAGCTAATTAGATATTGTAGCGCACATTGGGAAGCAATTGAAGGACATTTTGAAGAAAGAAGCAAAAGGGAGACAATTATACCAAGTTCAACAGAACGTGGGAACGGGAAGGTCAACTGGAAGACACTGAGAAGAGTACATAATTAGTAGTCTTGGACACACAAGGCTAAATACGTCATTACAATACGCGAACAAACATCCAGCAGGGGAATGTGAACAATGTCAGAGAAGGGAAACAGTGCAACATTTAATCTGAGTATACCAGTTGCTCAAGAGAGAGAGAAGGACTTTATGAATATTTACACAGGTGTGGAAGTTTCACTGCACCTTTTTTGCTTTTATTCATTGAATACAGAACAGTCTGCCTATTTTAAAGAAACCTGATTTATAGATAGATTTTAGATTCTGATCCACTCCCGTTCAGTAGGTGGCGATATGCCCCAGAAAATGGTGCCGTTCGCCATAGAAATCTACGAATCAACCAACTCAATCATGCTATACGCATTGTGGTTCACATTGCTTTAAATCCCACGTGGGATCATTCGCCGCTGAGAAATGCATCAAGTTGAATTAAGTTCAATTAAACGATTGAGTTGAATTAATTGAGTCATCAACGAATACGGGTAAGTTTTTTTGTGTCCATAATCTTAATGCGTTTGCTGTTCTGTTGGTTTTGTTTATCAACAAGCTACAGATCGGGTTATTTTCATTTCACGGTTTGCACAAGGTAACGTTTGGCTATCTGCTTGTTAATTTGGAAGTTAAATTATTTGCAAAACACGTGATTGTAGAATTCATTTTAGAGTTTGAAAACTTCATAGCCTATTGATCCAACGTTACTTCTATAGCCTAGAAGATTGCAATGAGTTTAAGAAATCGCTAAATAGTTTAACAACGCTACAATGGCGTCAATGTTCACGAAATTAATACGTGAACATGTGTAAATGGGATTGGGATGAATTGGGTTTGGTCACAAAGTATGTTATACAATACAATTGAGTTAGTGAAATAGCCTGACTAATTATGCTCATATTGCTTGTAAACGAAACGGTGTCATGGAATTGTGATGTGATTTGGTGAAACCAATACTGGAGAACCGGTAAGTGGGGAAAAAGTAAGCTATGACAAAATAAAAATAGATTATGGGCTAATTTAATTTAGCAGGCTCAAGACTAGTTAAATCCTATTGTTTTCAAAGACCATTGTTACCACTTTCGTATATGCCTTTATCTCTCCGCCACATTGAAAGTAGAAAGGGGCGCTTATCTTATTTTTATAATGTCACATTTTAATAGAAAGGAACAGATGGAGAAGCATACCAAGCATGTGGAAGACTTGTTCTGCTCTCGTGCACCTTTTGCTTTCCCGGGTGAGGTAGATTTGCTTTTAAAGACGAATAGATCCGGTGAGTTGGCTTATGAGCTTCCTCTGGTTTTACCGCTGCCGCTGAAATTCCTCATTTAAAATAATTAAAAAAAAACATTTGGTTCTTGTCGGTGTTTTTTATTTTTTTATTTTTTTTTATTTTTTACAGGCTTATTTGTGCAAGGTACACATTTTTGTTAGACCCTTTGTAACCACTTAGTAACGCGGGTGGGTTTCGGGTCGTAACAATTGGGGGCTGGTCCGAGATATGAATATTCATAAGGAGGTGTGGGTACTTTGTTTCCCATGTGGTTCCTGGTCCTCTAAATAGGGGTGGGAATCTCTAGGGACCTCACGATTCGATTTAGAGGGCTACCATGCGGTACGATTATCGATGCATCAAAATTTATTTTTATTTCTTCTTACTGCGTGACTACTTACTACTTTTGAAACGTAGCGTATTAGTAATGATCCGTAATTAAAATAAACAGATGAATTTACTTCCATTATCTTTTACTAATACAATAGTAGTAAGTTACAAATGCAAAGAACCAGCGAGAAAAACAAGCGTGTCTGTAGCAGCATTTTAATAGTAAATTAACACTGACTTCAGCATGTTCTGAATCACTTGATAACATAAAAAGCTGCCCTTATTCACAAATAAAGACTTCTCTTCAACCAAAATCCTCCTGTTATGGGCAATGAGCATAGAATCCTTCAGACCGAATTATTTTTTGGCTGTAAACCAAACTCGGACAAACAATTTATTTCAATTGAGAACTTTACAGTGTAAACGATGGCAATAGTGGCTCTTTCCGAGATGCTCGGGTAACGTTAATTTTTGGAAAAACGAGAGCACGATTTCCTCAAAGCAGACGGATTTGAAATAAAATAAAGTGTAAAAATGAAAATGTGATTAGAATCTCATTCTCCGCTCTATCGCTGGAGAAACTGCAACGATTACCGATGTTGCTGATAAACAACACTATCGAGGAGCAGTGTTGTTCCTGCACTGCAGGTAAGATTATGCTAATTAACTAACCTAGTTATCATTAATATTATGAATATAAACCCCCCAAAGCCAGTGACCTGAAACCGTCATGTTAAGACGCCAGTATGAGTTAGGCTACTGAATAGCTAGCCCGCTAGGTAATGTCGGGGTGGCCATATTTTCGATTTCAAAAAGGGGGACGGGTAACGTTAGACGTTATGAACAAGCAATAGAACAAGCAAAACTTAACCGGACATTTTTAGGAATTTAGAAATCCCGTCTAGACTGATTTTCAGTCCCAAAAGAATAACTGTCCAGGAAAAAGACGACGTCTGGTGAGCCGAGCTAACATAGCTAAAGTTAACGGCAGCTATATAACGTTAAATAACTTAATGTTACTTCGAGTTGGCTGCTGTTCAGACCACATCAGATGGTGGTAATGATAGCTGGCTTTACTAGCTCCGAGACAGGCATTAATGTTACAGCAGTGCGGTCTCAATAACTGATGCGCAAACGTTAATATTACTTTGTGAGCAGCATTGGGACATTTACATAAATTAGCACAAATGCATTTGTCGCTGGTTTTGGGTTGACAAAAATGTCTCTAATGTCTCCTTCCTCCAATCTTTCAGGGTACCCGATGTAGGTATTACAGGTACCCAAAGCTAATTTTTTTTTAAAGTTTTAAAAAAAATACTATTTTCAGTGAGCTACTGCAATCTTTCCATTGGTTTCAGTGCACCTTGACCGAATCGCTTGACCGAGGTCAGAACGCATAGTAACGGTTGCTAAAGTATGATTGGACAATTTCTGGTTTGTGGAGAAGCCTAGCAACAGGTCAATAGAGGCCTGTCACCTACGTCACAATTTGACCAGACACGCCCACTTTTTATGCCAACCGCCATACTGGAAGACCAAATGCCGATGTTCCATAACGTTATGCAAACCAAACTAATAGGCTATCACATTTAATCGGGGGGGGGGGGTTGCTTAATTTCCCTTTATTGCCATCATCGGAATTTGCTTTGCGCAATGCTTACCGGTAGCTCAGCAATATACAAAATATACAGTGCACAACATAACGAAACAATTTCTCAGTTTGGCGGTGTACAGAGACCGTGGCACTGCATGTATGGAGGAAATTCGTGGATGTGGAGCTTGTGCGTTGGACTGCTTGGTGACACTGGACATCTCGGGACAGCGGGGGCCATTTTTAATCATGGCTGTATTGCACTTTCATTCACTTGATTGATGTAATGATTCTGTTGGATGTCTTTGTTTGATATGTTTGTTTGTGTGTTGTGGGTCCCACTGTCTATGTCTTTTTTTGTTGTTGCTGGGGCTACAACTGAAGTTCCCTGGCGGGAAATAAAAGTTATTATATTCTATTCTAATAATACCAACATAAACAAATATAAGGAGTATCGCGGGAGTTTACAGAGTAAACCCCGGAACCCTCCCAAATCTGGAACATGCATGGGCTGAAGTAGAAATAATTGTTCTGGGTTTTATTGAGTTATCCAGCTAGTACTAACTCAGTAATCCTGCTTTGTAGTATACCACCTTGGTAAGTAAAGTGCTTGTGCAGTTAATATGGGAGCAAAGTGATACGTTACATGTTAGGTAGGCTACAGTACCCTACTTCAGCAATAAAACATTTTAGCTTGATGGATAGAATATAACTTTTTTTTCCCGATAGGGAACTTCAGTTGTAGACACCATAAAAGGCAAATCAGTTCAACACATAAAGTACATTTACCGTTACTTTCATTATTACTTTCAAATACATTGTTATTTGGTGCTTAATATCGTAACGTTACATTTTATTTTCGCCCTCTTCTGGATTCTCTCATATTGCTCGAGCCCTGCCTGGCCAGCACAGGTAGCTAATGTTTAGTTTATCCAATCTATTTGTGAGACATCGTACAACGTAGCACCCCAAGCAATGTAATAATAGTTCAAATGAACACTGTTTTGATGTTCACAATATGCTTGACGTATCGCATTAGGTTAACATTAATGTTTCGCAGGCGTAGCAGTCGTTCACACAAATGATATAGCTACTAACGTTAACTAAACCAAGCGATTAATTCACTTTTAACTTTCTAACATTAAGATAATGCACATAAATGTACATTAGGCCAGCTAGTTATGTATATATTAACTGGCTAACTTTATAATTTGTTCATAAAACGTAATTTACCATTAATGATCCGAGCCTATGCTGTAACGATCCGAGCCTGGTTGCTGTTTAAATCCAGCTCACTCCTCACTGCTTTCAACCACCAGCCTCTTCTTTCGGTTGTAAAATTTAGTTTGTTCACCCTGCCTGGTGGTTTAGCTACCATGGTGAGTACTCAAATTATCATGTAAAAGGACATTTTTGCCTTTTCCCAGTTTTATTCGCACATCAGTACGCAGTGCAGAAGTTCGTCATTGTAGGACAGCAATCATAGTAGCGTTAGCATGAAACTCGTTTCATGGAGTAGTGAACACCACGAGTTCAGTGGTAACGTTAAGCGTCTCTGTTAGGGTTGGTCCTCCAAAATGGCGGCGCGTCCCTGTAACCATTGGTAACGAAAGTTCTAGTTCTATGTGACAGGCCTCTATAGAGTTTTAAATAATCGATAACTGAATTTACTGCATCGAGCCATAATCTTTCAAGAGAGAATCGCGATGCATCTACGAATTGATTTCTTCCCCCACCCCTACCTCTAAAGTCCCTTTGCTGCTTGGGTTTTTTTATTTATTTGCAGTAACCTTGCAGTAACTTAATCATTTCCCCTCATTTCTTGTGTGTATTTCTAACGGGACACATTTGTAGTTTGTTTTTGCTGTCTTGGCCTTTGAGTGAATCTGACCTTTTGAATAGTCTGGGGTATACACATTGTTTGCTCGCCATTGGAGGCTTGCTTTGTGTTGTCCAGATGTGGATTTTTCTGGCTTGCTAATAAAGGCTCGCGACGTGTTCCTTAAACATCACCTGAACTGTTCAATTTTCATTTAAGGGTAATTTTTGTCTCGTCTATACAGACTTCGTTTGCTTGCCATTTAAGGCTTGCTTTGTCCATTATCTGAACTTTGTTGCCTGCCCTTTACGGATCGCTCTGTTTGGTCCATTATTTGGATTTTTGTTCGCTTTACAGTAAATGCTCGCTTTGTCCTTTTCATGATATGGACTTTGTGTGTTTGCCATTTGAGGCTTGTTTCGTCCGTGATCTGGATTTTGTCGCTTGTCTTACGGATCGCTTTTGTTTTGTCCATTGGCTGGACTTTGTTCGCTTTCCAGTAAATACTTTGTCATCCATGATATGGACTTTGTTTGTCTGCTTGCTGCTGAGGCTTGCTTTGGGTTGTCCAGTTTGAACTGCCTATACCATTAAAGGCTTGCTTTGCTGTACAGTTCTGGACTTGTTCGCTTGCTAGTAGGACTTGCTTCCAAAGTAATGCTACCCATTGTTTCCTAAATTATTTATTTTAACATAGCCATGTGTTAGCTTGCCATCTAAAGATAATGTGGTCACTCAAACTTTGTGTTGCATCAGTGTCAAATGGCAATCATTTATAGTGGAGATTATCTGCAAATCAGTTGTGTTTCTTGAACATTAAAAAAAAAAAAAAAGACTACACTATATGTTTGAACAATTAGGTGCATCCAGTGCTATTTTTGTTTTTTCTCATACCATGTAGCATATCTGTTGGGTTAAATATTCAAAATGAGAACAATTGTTTATTTTTTGCACCAGCTGAAGGAAAAACGTAATTTCAATTGTCTGTTGCTGCTTAATGCCCCAGGCCAGGAATCTCCTTGGCTTCTCCTCTTGATCATAATATGACTGTCTGAGTCTTAGAATTGTAGCTGCTTTGCTGTCTAATATTTAATTGTACTGTGCTCTGAGTGAGAATAATTTCTGTTTTATGATTTCTGTTTTCTTTCACATTACACTGGTTTTGGCATAAATCTTTTTTTCCAGAGCTTTAATTTGGTAGTCCAGGGTTTTCATTGCATTTTTGCATTCTTAGCTGTTGTGCTGGTGGAGCTTATGCTTAGTTTCCCACTCGTCCCCACTGTTGTGCAGTGAGGGTTGCGCAGTCGGACTTTACCATTTGTAACAGGATGACACCATAAGTCTCAGAACCTTATAATGCTGGTAGGAATAGGTACATACAGGTTTGATAAACATCCCTGGAATTTTATTTTATAGGAATATCATTAGACCTTTTAGTAAAATGCTAATTAATGGCATCCAAATTTCTCATGTTTACTGGGTAGGATTCATATAAAATTCTGCCAATATTGTTTCCAACATCTAACCTTTCCCAGGTACAGATGTAAATGCGTGGAATCCAAATAAATGTTTGAAATCCATCCAGCGACCACCCAAACCCTACTGCAGCCCCCTCACAACCAATATGTAGTACAAGTTTTCTGTGCTCCAGGGGTTTTAGGAAGATACATTTTGGAGTTTAGCTTCTTCAAACTTTCTAATACATTCCATGAAAATATGGGGATGGTTATTTTTCCCTGTCCTGAATAATGAGTCATTGAAGTATGTCATTTTCTGTTCAATTATCTATTGGGGTAGTACCTGTTTCTTTCCAATAGATGTCGCTGTTTTGTCTGTCCACTAGAATATATAACTGAGGAAAGGAGAACATACTAGAATTTATCAAATGGGTTAATTGGCTTCAGATAAGGTTCATTACTACTTTGCCTAGGCTACGCACGTGGAGACTGTGGTGTGAGTTGCGACATTGTTTAGCGACATTGTTTAGCCCCAAATTCCAATGTAAACATTGGCCACTGCCGTCGGTAAATTTAGTCTTATTAGCTGATTGGTGGATGGCGGTCAACAAGGCTAATATCGGCTGATGCCGATGTATCAGTGCATCCCTGTTAGATTAAAATGGGTGAAGAAAGTGTCCATTATTAATTTAAAGCTTTATTTTCAAATGATACTAACAGACAACCCTGAATTTGGAACAGACTTGATGCAATTTTCAGCTTAAAGGGTGGGCCATTAAAGCAGCATCCGGTCATTAGAACATAACATTTCACATTATATAATGGATAATAGAAAATAAACAACTGCAATGACTGATTAATCTGTTCAACAGAAAATAAACATCACTGAGAATACATTAGATATTAAGGATAAACATTACTCCTAGCCATAGCTGCATGCTACTGTTCAAACGCATAACTGATGTTATATACTCTGTTATGGTATATTGATTTCTCAAAGATCAAATTATATTTCTACAAAATAATGTTACATGAATTCTCATCTGTTTCTGACTAGAGGAAACATTTCAGAACAATCTGAGATAGTGGGTGTCAAAATCCACTTTTTTGTGAAATAACACCTGCGACTTGGAATCACCCAGGGTGGAAGGAGTTTCACCCCACCTCGCGAAGCAAGAGCGCCCCCCGTGGTCAATCGGGCATGCAGGACTGCAGAGTGCAGGCTAAATCTCTTCCCCTGTTTCCCTCCAGGTGCTGCACTTCTGCACAATGTTGAGCAGCAGTATGATTGAGGCAGGACTCATACAGGACACTGAGACAACACTACCAGAGCTGACTGACCAGCAAAGGATTATACAAAAAGAAGAGGGACTGGAGTCTGTCCACATGGCAGAGTCAGGGACAGAGTGTGCTGCACCAGGACTCAAGACACAGGAACCAGAGTGCGTCTCAGTACACAGTGGGGTCAGTGATGTACACCACACACACACATCATTGATAAAAACAGAAACTGATCTGGGCTCCACCCACTCTGGGGATGTTAAGACAGAGAACCTAGACAGTACAGAGCTGGGATATGTAACCCATCTGCATCCTGACCAAATCAAAACAGAGGCTGATGATGGAGGATACCTTAAAGCAGAACACATCAGTGACTTACCGGATATTAAATGTGTTGATATTAAATCTGATGGATTAAAGTGTGAATCCAGTTTAGTTGGTGATCTCATGAATACTGTGATGAATGGAGCTGGTGTTGATCACAAAGACCAGACTGAATTATGGCAATGTGCAGCTGAGCCAAATCCAAATTGTGAAAAAGAAGAAATTCATGATCTGTTGTTTAGGGAAGTGAATGTTATAATGGAACCCATGATAATTAATTCAAGTAAAAAGCCAAGCCATCTCAATTTATTTCAAAACAAGACAATTCGTCTGAATAAATGGGAAATTCATACATGTGAAAAGCCGTACAAATGTACCCAGTGTGAGACTTGTTTTAGTAGAAATTCTGATTTAAATAGACACCTGATGATTCATAACGGTGAAAAGCTCTACAAGTGTACCCAGTGTGAGAAGTGTTTTCGTACAAATTCAGATTTAAGTAAACACCTGAGAATTCATACAGGTGAAAAGCCCTACAAGTGTACCCAGTGTGAGAAGTGTTTTCACACAAAATCATATTTAAATAGACACCTGATTATTCATACCGGTGAAAAGCTCTACAAGTGTACCCAGTGTGAGAAGTGTTTTCGTACAAATTCAGATTTAAGTAAACACCTGAGAATTCATACAGGTGAAAAGCCCTACAAGTGTACCCAGTGTGAGAAGTGTTTTCACACAAAATCATATTTAAATAGACACCTGATGATTCATACAGGCAAAAGGCCATACAAGTGTACACGGTGTGAGAAGTGTTTTAATATTAAATCAAATTTAGATAGACACCTGATGATTCATACAGGGGAAAGGCCATACAAGTGTACACAGTGTGAGAAGTGTTTTCACACAAAATCACATTTAAATAAACACCTGATGATTCATACAGGGGAAAGGCCATACAAGTGTACACAGTGTGAGAAGTGTTTTCACACAAAATCACATTTAAATAAACACCTGTTGATTCATACAGGTGAAAAGCCATACAAGTGTACACAGTGTGAGAAGTGTTTTCACACAAAATTATATTTAAAGGGACACCTGATGATTCATACAGGTGAAAAGCCCTACAAGTGTACCCAGTGTGGAAAGTTTTTTAGGACAAATTCAGCTTTAATTAAACACCTGAGAATTCATACAGGTGAAAAGCCATACAAGTGTACACAGTGTCAGAAGTGTTTTACTTCAAATCAAATTCTAATGAATCACCTGATAATTCATACAAGTGAAAAACCCTACAAGTGTAGACACTGTGAGAAGCGTTTTCACACAAAATCATATTTAAATGGACACCTGATGATTCATACAGGTGAAAAGCCCTACAAGTGTACCCAGTGTGGAAAGTGTTTTAGGACAAATTCAGAATTAAATAAACACCTGAGAATTCATACAGGTGAAAAGCTCTTCAAGTGTACCCAGTGTGAGAAGTGCTTTAATAAAAATTCAGATTTAAATAAACACCTGATAATTCATACAGGTGAAAAACCCTACAAGTGTACCCAGTGTGAGAAGTGTTTTAGGGCAAATTCAGATTTAAATAAACACCTGAGAATTCATACAGGTGAAAAGCCCTACAAGTGTACCCAGTGTGGAAAGTGTTTTAGGACAAATTCAGCTTTAAATAAACACCTGAGAATTCATACAGGGGAAAAGCCATACAAGTGTACCCAGTGTCAGAAGTGTTTTACTTCAAATCAAATTCTAATGAATCACCTGATAATTCATACAAGTGAAAAACCCTACAAGTGTAGAAACTGTGAGAAGCGTTTTCACACAAAATCATATTTAAATGGACACCTGATGATTCATACAGGTGAAAGGTTCTACAAGTGTACACAGTGTGAAAAGTGTTTTAATAGGAAATCAAATTTAGATATACACCTGATGATTCATACAGGTGAAAAGCCCTACAAGTGTACCCAGTGTGGAAAGTGTTTTAGGACAAATTCAGCTTTAATTAGACACCTGAGAATTCATACAGGTGAAAAGCCATAGAAGTGTAGACACTGTGAAAAGCATTTTCACACAAAATCATATTTAAATAGACACCTGATGATTCATACAGGGGTAAAGCCATACAAGTGTACACAGTGTGAAAAGTGTTTTAATAGGAAATCAAATTTAGATATACACCTGATGATTCATACAGGTGAAAAGCCCTTCAAGTGTACCCAGTGTGAGAAGTGTTTTAGGGCAAATTCAGATTTAAATAAACACCTGAGAATTCATACAGGTTGAATAGCCTTTCTCATGTACTTGATTTTTAAATTATAAATCTATTTTAAATGAGCCCCAGTAAATTCACAAAGCTTTATGAAAACGTACAGTTCATGGCCAAAAGTACACGGACACTTGCTCATCCAACATCTCATTCCAAAATCATGGGCATTCATAAGGAGTTGGTTCCTCCTTTGCTGCAATAACAGCCTCCACCCTCCTGAGAAGGCTTTCCACAGTTTGGCTAAAACCAGGCCTGGAGTCCGAACAAGACAAAGTGAGGTAAAAAAAAATAGGAAGGAAAAACACTCAAACCGCTGCGAGAAGAAACTCACAATAGGAAGAAATCTAAGGAGGAACCCGGCTATAGAGGGGGAGCCCATCCTCCGTTCTGTAATAGTGTAATCATAAAGATACAATGATTGGCAACAGAAATTAAATTAGATCTATCAGGAGCAGTTAATCGAATGGATTGGACCGATCAGTGTGAAACTAGTATGTAAAATAAAGTCCAACCAGTATGCAGTTCAGACGGGTAGGGTTATGCATCTTGGCCTCCGGATTGCATTATGGAGTGGGCTTGAGCCAGGAGAGGAGAGTCCAACATAATGAATTCCATTAAGTACCAGATATTTTAGTCCAGAACCTGGTTGCCTCTGCTAGGAGGTTGAGACTTGGCCATAGACGGACCTTTCAACAAGACAATGACCCCAATCATACATCAAAATCAGCACAGAAATGGTTGCAGGAACACAAAATCAATGGTTTGCAATGGCCATCTCAGTCACTGGATTTGAATCCTGTGGAAACCCTCCGGGCTGAATATAATAGAATAGAATAACTTTTATTTCCTGCTAGGGAACTTCAGTTGTAGCTACAGCAGCAACAAAAAAGACAGACAGTGGGGCAGACCCACAACACACAAATAAACATATCAAACAAAGACATCCAACAGAATCATTACATCAGTCAAGTGAATTAAAGTGCAATACAGCCATGATTAAAAATAGCCCCCGCTGTCCCGAGATGTCCAATACACAAACTCCACCTCCATGACTCTCCTCCATACACGCAGCGCCGCGGTATCTCTACACCGCCGAAACGGAGCACCGAACTGCGTCAATCTTCCCAGTCATCTCCTCACTCTTCCTCCGCATTATGTTCTCCTTCCCTGGTTGCCTTTCGGAGATTGCCTGCACTCCCGGATCAGTCCCGACCTCCTCAACTCCGGTGAAGAGCGATGGTAACTTTGATGCTGGATTCTGCAGCAGATTCAACGGACATTCCCGAGCATATGTTGCGAATGCGTCTCTATGGTGACGACCAAAAACAAAATTATATGGACTAGACAATTCGTCAATATAATCAAGCTGGAGTGCCCTGAAAAATCTCCAGCCCGCTTCCCCGTCCCACTAGACACGCAGTGCATGAAAAAAAAAACAGACAAAAGCCAGACACTACAAAACACATTCAAATGAACAAACACGAACACGAGAGACAGCTGGACTACATGTCGCCATTACAGCACCACGTGACGTCACGTGGAGAGCAGTCCACACAATCGCTAATCTCAGAATATCAAGGATCTTGAAAATTTCTGGAAAAGTGTTCTCCAACTTTGTTCCATGTTACAGGAAG
The DNA here is from genome assembly GCA_022702515.1 of Ilyophis sp. 1 JC-2022. NCBI lineage: Eukaryota > Metazoa > Chordata > Actinopteri > Anguilliformes > Synaphobranchidae > Ilyophis > Ilyophis sp. 1 JC-2022. Next base: position 63,439,454 of record CM040405.1, on the reverse strand, counting down.
AGGTTCAGTGCAGTTATCCTCTCAAGGGGAGGCTTCACCAAATATTAATTGTTGGGGTGCCAGTAATTTTGAAATCAATGTATTGCAGAAAACAAATGTACTTGTCAATAAAACTTTGTGTTTAAGAAATTGTAAAAATTGTTAAAATAAATGTCTATAGCTTCCCCATTTTGAGCCCAAAATATGACTCATTGTACATTTTTTACAGCCATTTTTGAGTATTTTCATAAAGAGTGCCGATAATGTTTGCATCGACTACGTAAGATCCTTGAAAGGATGATGATGGACAGACAACATGGTTATTGGAAGGTAGTCTTGATGTTTCCATCTCAAAGTTGATTTAGATGGGGCCATAGTACAATGGACCTAATTGTAAATATTGAGTCTGAGCTGGGAAAGCCCAGGTTAATTAACAAGGTGTAGTAGCTGTGCTCTTTGATGTGGAGAAGGCATATGAAATAATTTAGAAGAAGGGGCTTTTTATTAAACTAGGTAATTTGGGAATGGGAAAAATTTGCAATTGGATAAAGATTAAAATTTTTATTTGTTAAATCAATTAATGTAAGAATAGTAAAGATGTCAAAAAGCACAACTGTTGATAATGGAACAACCAAGTAAGTTTTACCAGTCCATTGTAATTTTCCATTATGATTAACAATATTTATCAACACATAGGGACAGAACTTGGTAATTCATTATTTGCTGATGATGGGGCACTTTGGATAAGAGGTAGAAATCTCCCTTTCATCGCTCAGATAGGCCTAGATTCCATTAGTCTCATGGAAGCTTTTAGATGTGGATTCTTTACTAGAAAGAATTGGAGATGGAATCCGTTTCAAACTACATGGTAACCAGTTGAAGCAAATACGTTTTTTAAAAATGACTCAGGATGTGGTTTGATTTATTGACTACATGGAAGTATTACATTGATAAGATGGAGGTAAGACCATGTTAAAAGTAATAAGATGTCTGGCAGTTATTATATGGGAAGCAAATAGACCAGCAGGTAAATATTCACTGAAAAAACTGGACAGTATTCAAAGTCGGGCGTTGGGAATTTGTTGTGGAGTGTATCGTACATCAGCTGCAGCATTGCAAGTAGAGGTAGGTGAGATGCTGGATAGTTAAGGAGGAAACAATTATTGGGCAACTACTGGATTAATTAAGGACATAAATTAGTATCCCACAAAACATGAGACTAAGATGTGTTGGGAGACACAGTAAAATGCTTCAGTTTTATGAAATTGGGATATAAAATTGCAGAGGAAATTATTATCCCAACTGGAGCATTGCCTGTGGTCCCTCTAAGGATTTTTCCTCAGCCAATAGTATATTATAGCATACTAAGCAAAATTAAGTCAAGTAGAGGAGGTATGAAATGGGTTCAAGACGAGTAGTAGCAAATATTTTACCTTCAAAATGTAGTCCACATGTTCCAGTACATGCAGACGGATGTCTGGAAGAATGATCATTTGCTCTGATTCAACCTCAATGAGGATTTTTAAATCTAGATGTAGACATGGTGTCCCATATTAAATTGGCAGACATTATTTAGAATCAGCCCATTAGATATTGTAGCCCATATTGGGATCAAATGTAATGAGGAGGTACTAATATGAATAATATATGAATATATGTATATGAATAATATATTTTAGATTTTGATCCACTCCAGTTCAGTAGGTGACGATATGTCTGGGGGTTGCCGTTCGCCAATGAAAACTACGACCTACTCAATCATACATATGCATTGTGGTTCACACAGCTTTAAAACGCGAAAATAATTCACATCCTGGGACAGAGAGAGGCAGTAATTTCGCTGCAATTTTACCAAACAAACAAAAGTTTGAAAGGGCGGTTGTGCAACGACTGGGCTGTGAATGCTCCTGTGATGGTGGGGGAATGAAGGAGGAGTATATGAGGAGGGTGAAGATGTGGAGGACAGAGGGAGTGGAGGGAACGGGCAATTGATGGGGAAGGGAAAGGTGTTTAAGAGGAAGAAAACTCAGGAAAGTGGCTCTGGGCCTTGGGAGAGTAGAGGGGAAGACGGAGCGGTTCGTGTGGGTAGTGAGGAGTTTAAAGTAGTGATGAAGTTTAATGAAGGAGTCAGGAATATGAGCCCAATCTTTAACAGCTGCGCTGAAAAAAGCAATAGGGGAAATAAAATCAGCGAGGGTACTTAGAAATGGCAAACTCTTGGTGATGTGTTCTAATACGGAACAGCGTCAAGCAAGTGGGAAAGAAAGTGGTGATAAGTAGCGAGGCAATGTCATGGAAAAGGTGGATAAAAGCCGTTATTACAGGATTTCCACAGGAAATCGGTATGGAATAATTAAAAAGAAATCTGAAAGGTGGTACACTAGTAGAAGCGAGGAGATTTCAAGTTATGAAGGAAGGGAAGAATGAGAACAGCTTGTCAGTTTTGCTACAATTTGATGGGACTGTGCTACCAGCCAGAGTACAGATCGGATTTGTGAGCTACCCAGTATGGGTGTACGTACTCCCGCTTTTGTGTTGATAAAATTTGCAGAGATACGGACATGTAGCGGCAGTCTGTCGAGCAGGCAGACGGTGTGCTCGTTGTGGCAGACATCATGGTTATGGAGAGTGTGGTGAAGGGATTCCAGCAAAGTGTTGTAATTGCGGAGGGGCTCACATTGTAGCATATGGAGGGTGTGAAGTAAGAGAGAAAGCGGTGGAAGTTCAGAAGGTGAGGGATGTCTGCAAAATCTATTATGCAGAGGCAGTGAAAGTAGTTCAGGGGGACAGATAAAGGGAAAGAGTGTTGGAGGATCAGAGGTTGGAAGATGCGGATCGACCTGGGGCTACAGTTGTGAAGAAAATGAGTGTGAATACCGTGTTGGTTGATAAGAGGCGGTTTGTGTTGTTCATAGCAAAGGTAGTTAACTGCACAGCACAGACTAATAGTTAAAGAGAGAAAATTGGTATTATTGTGAAGGCAGCAGAGGAGTATTTGGAAATTTCAGGGCTGACATGGGAATCTGTGAGTAGAAAATCAGGGTTGTTCGTAGTAATGGTTATTTTCTTACAATGGAATGCTCTGCGTTTGATTGCAAACGGGCAAGAATTTAAGAGATTTCTTGTGGAGTTATCACAGAAACCAGATCTGATTTGTACAGGAAACTTGGTTAAGGCCTCATTTGGATTTTGTGCTGAAGGGCTATGAGTTGGTGAGGAGAGAAATGGAGAAAAAGAAGCGGGGGAGGTTGTGCCACCTTTGTAAGACAGGGCCTAACCTATAGGGTGGTGGGGCGGGGGAGCATCTCTTGAATATGTGGTGGTTGAGGTGTGGTTGTCCAGGGGTAGTGTCACAGTGGTGAACTTCTATAACCCATACGAGAAGTTGGACTCAAACTCACTGGATAATGTGGAAGGGCAGGATGGGCAGAGTGTGATTTGGTGTGGGGATTTTAACACTCGGGGTGGCCTTCGGACCGATGCAAATGGCCTTGTGATTAAGAGCATGCTGGAAGAAAAGGGACTGGTATGTATAAATGATAGGAAAGGGACTGATTAATTTCACCACAGGTGCAGAGTCTGCTCTGGACCTCACCCTGATGTCTAGTTCTTTAGCTCAGGTGTGCACCAGGGAGGTCATGAGTGATACAACAATAGGGAGTGATCACTAGACCGCTGTGTGTAAAGTAGGGTTAGTAGTGGAGTGTAATATGGCGGCAGGAATGTAGAGGTGGGTTTTTAAGAAGGCGGAGTGGGAAAAATTTAAATCACTCTCTGAAACATACCTTTTAAAGATTCATATGGATATGGACGAGGGGATGGACATTAATACCATCAATGTGGGGGTGAGGGAGGCACTGGTGGAAGCGGCAGATCAGGCAATCCCAAAGAGGAGAGTAGGGAAGAGGAGGAAGGCAGTCCCATGGAGGTCAGAGGTATTTGGAGAGGCAGTGAGGCGTAGGAACAGGGCATTCAGGTTGCTGAAGAGAACTCATTGCTTTCAGAATCTCATTCAGTATAAGCAGGCTCTGGCAGAAGTCAGGAAAACAATACGTACTGCTAAGAGGGTGTACTGGAGGCAGTTCTGTGGCACACTGGGGAGGGACACCTGTGGGAGAAGTTTGGGGGATGGTGAAGAAGATGAGTGGAGTGAGGAAGGATTGGAGGATGCCAATCTTGAAAAAGGGGGAAGCAATAGTGGTCAGTGATGTAGAGAAAGCAACAATGCTAGCTCAGCTCTTTGTCCAAGTCCACAGCTCTGATAATTTGTCTGAGGAAAGTAGGCAGGGTAGGGAGCAAGTCAGGAAAGATCATGCTGAGGTACTATAACAGAGACCGATTCAAGGGGATACACTGGACTTATTTACCCTGAACGAAATGAGGAGGGCTATTAGTAGAGCTGGGAATAAGTCGCCTGGGAGAGATGAAATATGCTACACAATGCTGGCCCATCTTAGTGATTCTACATTACGGGTGGTACTGGAGCTCATCAATAGGGCATGGAAAGAGGGGAGATTGCCAGCCAGCCTGAAGGTAGCCGTTGTGGTGCCAATATGTAAACCAGGCAAGGGTCCTTTTCAGTCGACGAACTATAGGCCGATAGCTTTGATATGTAATTTATGCAAACTCATGGAAAGAATGACAACAGAGAGGCTGTCATTTTACTTGGAGAAGAGGGGCTTGCTGTCTCCATACCAGAGTGGCTTTAGGAAGGGTAGGGGAACAATGGACCCCGCACTTTGCCTGAAGTCTGAGGTGAGGAAAGCACAGGTAAATAAATAGGTAGTGGCAGCTGTGTTTTTCGACGTGGAAAAAGCCTATGACATGTTGTGGAAGGAAGGGTTACTTATCAAGCTGGATGCTCTGGGAGTGGGTTATGGATTTCCTGTTAAATAGATCTGTACAGGTGAGGGTGGGATGTACATTCTCTGACCAGCTTTCTATTGAAAACGGAACAGCACAAGGTAGTGTAATCAGCCCTCTACTTTTTATTGTGATGATTAACGATGTGTACATTGATCCAGGGATAGGCAGGTCTCTCTTTGCGGATGATGGGGCCCTGTGGAAGAGAGGGAGAAACATCCAGCACACAGTCCAGCAGTTGCAGACAGCTCTAGATAAGGTGGAAATGTGGTCCTTCAAATGGGGTTTTCGGTTTTCAGTGGAGAAAACCCAATCTCTCTTTTTTTTCCCCGGAAGAGAATAGGGGAGGAGATTGAATTTAGCATGTATGGAAGGCAATTACAGCGGGTTGACTCATTTAGATTTATGGGGGTTTGGTTTGATGCCCGGCTCACGTGGGTTGGGCATATTAATAAGGTTTTGAATAAGTGCAAGAAAACCCTAAACATAATACGGGTTCTGTCAGGTTTAGACTGCGGAGCAGACAGGTTGGCACTAAACCGTCTATCTAGCACTCATCTAATCTGTGTTAGATTATGGGTGTGTAGTATATGGATCTGCAACCAAAAGTCAGTTAAGTAGGTTAGATGGAGTCCAGGCTCAAGCACTGAGGATCTGCTGGGGGCACATCGGTCCACGTCAACTGCGGCTGTGAAGGTTTAGATGGGTGAGGTGCCTCTGGCTAGAAGGAGGCAGCTCTCATTATCATGCTGGGTTGCTATACAAGGGTATGATGAGTCGCATCCAGTAACGAGGATATTGCCGACACGCTGGGAGCACGGTAAGGGAAAAGTTCAAAGTTTTGGCTGGGTGAGTGAACTCCAGGCTAATGAAATTGGACTAACCGGAAGGGTATATTGCTCTGCAGTCATGCTGCCAGCAATCCCACCATGGTTTTTATTACAACCTGTAGTGGATCTGAAGATCCTGAACAAGGTCCATGACGGTGAGGTAGGGAGGATATGCAACCAAAGGATGCCAAGGGATATGCAACCAAATTTAAATTGTAAAAAATTTAAAGGCACAGTCAACTTATTGTATGTAAACTTCTGACCCGCTGGAATTGTGATAGAGTGAATTAAAAGTGAAATTGTCTGTAAACAATTGTTGGAAAAATGATTTGTGTCTTCTCCGAGGAGCATTTAGCGGTTTGGAATGTCCTTAAAGATGGCGAACCTCGATCGATTTCCAGGTCAAGCGAGGACCGAGGAGAAGAGGATGGATAAATGTAATGGATAAAATGAGTGATTGGAATCCACCCAGTGTCTCGTGATAATGCACGGCAACGAGTATCAGGGGGAGAGACAAAAGGTGTGGGAAACCCTGAGGAAAGAGAAGGTTACGAGTTGTGATTTGGGTTCAATCTTAAGTAAGCCATCCGGGAACCAGGGGTATAATGCCATATTCCAGTTCCTCAAAGAGACAGGATTTATTGGTAGGATCTAGGTTCTGCAAGCAGGATTAATGAAATTCATAATCAGGTTTTTACTAGTATACAAGGTTTGCACTGGCAGTGAGGTAATTTATAGTTTTACTTCCTTATTTATTTAACTATTTATTATTGTTATAATATTATATTACATAAACTCCTCAAAAAAAGTTTGGAAACGTTAATTCGGTCGATTATTCCTCCCCTTTAATAATACCAATTGGTATTGTATTTTATATCGTTGGAAAGCCTGATTAGTCACCTTTGCAACGAGGTACAACTTGTAAGGATCATGCATTCGTGGAATGAGCAACACAGCTAACCGTGTGGGTAGCGGCCCAAAGAAATGTGCAAAAATCCCTTGCAATATTCTTCTGTTGGTATTCACTCTCGTTTTGAGCTTCAAGTGCTGGCAGGTGTATGCCAGTGGGATGGAATGGGATGCCATCCCACAGCAGTGTGTGACCAGGCTGGTGACCAGCATGAGGAGGAGGTGCCAAGCTGTTGTGGCTGCGTATGGATCTTCCACACGCTACTGAGGTCCCTGACAGTGTAAAATGAATAAAGTGTAAAAATGGCCAATATGTGTTGTTTTTTCCTTATTACTGTGGGAGAGTGCAATCATCCAGTCCACCAAGCAACTCAAAACGAGAGTGAATACCAACAGAAGAATATTGCAGGGGATTTTGGCACATTTTTTTGGGCCGCTACCCACACGGTTAGCTGTGTTGCTCATTCCACGAATGCACGATCCTTACAAGTTGTACCTCGTTGTAAAGGTGACTAATCAGGTTGTCCAAAGATATAAAATACAATACCAATTGGTATTATTAAAGGGGAGGAATAATCGACCGAAATAACGTTTCCAAACTTTTTTTGAGGAGTTTATGTAATATTTATTGTTTTCTTACCATATAAAATAGTATTGGGGAAAAGAAGGCAAAAATCTTCGGACCACACTCCAGCCCAGGAGGCGGCGGTAATGCACTGAAAGCTGGTAATAATACCTACAATAAAAGACGAAGAAGAAGCTTTGAACCGTACGCAATTATACGCCGCTGAGATGTGGGTCTAGTTGAATTAAGTTCAATTGAACGTTTGAGTTTAATTATTGAGTCATCAACGAGTACGGGTAAATTCTTTTCCATAATCTTTATGCTTTTACATGTTGGTTTTGTTTACAACAAGCTACAGATCGGGTTATTTTCACTTCACGGTTTGCACAAGGTAACGTTTGGCTACGTTAGCAGTTACATTAGCTGCAAAACACACGTGATTGTAGAATTAATTTTAGAGTTTTAAAACTTCGTAGCCTACTGATCCAACGTTACTTCTATAGCCTAGAAGATTACAATGAGTTTAAGATGTCGCTAAATAGTTTAACAGCTCCACTACAGTGACGTCAATGTCCACAAAATTAATTCGTGGAATTTGTATGGCAATATGCTGAATTGCGTTCGATCACAAGGTATATTATACAATACAATTGAGTTAGTGAAATCGCCTGCCTAATTATGCTCACCCGACCATTGCTTGTAAACGAAAGTGCCATGGGATTGTGATGTGATTTGGTGAAAACTATGCAAAGGTAGGCTACGATACAATGAAAAGATTATTGGCTAATTGAATTTAGCATGTTAACCACGCGATTTGGGTTCACTCCCCACCTCTTTTCCTCCACTCCCTCACTACCAGTCCTCTCCTACCCGGAAGTATGCAAAACTGCCATGTGTTATCTTGCCATGTAAAGAGAATTTGGCCATTCAAACTTTGTGTTGCATCAGTGTCAAATGGCAATAATGTTTAGTGGAGATAATCTGGAAATCAGCTGTGTTCCTTAAAGATTTAAAAAGTGACTTTTATACACTATATTTGAACAATTATTTGCACCCAGTGCTATTGTTGTTGTTGTCTCCTGTCATGTATCATATATGTTGTGGTAAACATTAAAAATAAGAAGAATTATAAATTTTTCACCAGCTGAAGAATCATTTCAATTGTCTGTTTCTGCTTAATGCCCCAGGCCAGGAATCTCATTGGCTTTCTCCCTTTGATCATAATATCACTGTCTTAGTAAACATTTGAGTCTTTTTGCTGTCTGATACTTAATTGTACTTTGCTCGGAGTGAGAATAATTTCTGTTTTAGGATATCTCTTCCATATTATACTGGTTTTGGCATAAATCTTTTTTCCAAAGCTTTAATTTGGTAGTACAGGGTTTTCATTGCATTTTTGCATTCTTAGCTGTTGTGCTGGTGGATCTTATGCTTAGTTTTCCACTCGTCCCCACTGTTGTGCAGTGAAGGTTGCAGAGTCAGATTTTACAATTTGTAACAGGATGACAACATACGTCTCTGAACCTTATAATGCTGATAGGAATAGGTACAACCAGGTTAGATAAGCATTTCTGGAACTTTATTTTATAGGAATATCATTACACCTTTGAGTAAAATGCTAATTTATGGCATCAAAATTCACAATTCACTGGGTAGGATTCATATAAAATTGTCAATATAGTTTCCAAGATCCGATGTGTACCAACCCTTTCCCAGGTACAGATGTAAATGCGTGGAATCCAGATAAATGTTTTAAATCCATCCAGCGACCACCCAAACCCTACTGCAGCCCCCTCACAACCAATATGTAGTACAAGTTCTCTGTGCTCCAGGTTTTAGGAAGATACATTTTGGAGCTTCGCTTCAACCTTTCTAATACATTCCTTTTGAAGATATGGGGATGGATATTTTCCTCTTGTAATGAGTCATCGAAGTATGTTATTTTCTGTTCCATTATCTATTAGGGTAGTACCTGTTTCTTACCAATAGATGTGACTGTCCACTAGAATATATTACTGAGGAAAGGTGAACATACTAGAATTTATCAAACGAGTTAATTGGCTTCAGATAAAGTTAATTACTACTCAGTGAAAGAGTTGTAAATTGCCTGTCTTTCTCGCAAAACCGTGTAATACTCTCATACAGCCGACATTTTACTCTCCTGACAGTGTCAACAAAAAATTAGAAATTCAACGTTGCCTAGGATACGCATGTGTGGTGTGCCAGAGTGAGTTGCGACAGTGTTTAGCCGTATATTCCATGTGAACATGTAGTAAATTTAATCTTATTAGCCAATGGCGGATGGCGGTCAACAAGGCTACTATTGGCTGATGCTGATGTATTGGTGCGTCGCTGTTGGATTAAAAGGGGTGAAGAAAGTGTCTTCATTATTCATTTAAAGCTTTACGTTCAAATAACACTAATGGACATAACCCTGAATTTGTAACAGACTTGATGCTATTTTCAGCTTAAAGGGTGGGCCATTAAAGCAGCATCCTGTCATTTTAACATAACATTTCACATTATATAACGGATGATAGAAAATGAACAACTGCAATGAATGATTAATCTGTTCAACAGAAAATAAACATCACTGAGAATACATTATATATTAAGGATAAACATTACTCCAAGCCATAGCTGCATGCTACTGATCAAACGCATAACTGATGTTATATACTCTGTTGTGGTAAATTGAATTCTCGAAGATCAAATTATATTTGTAGAAAATAATGTTACATGAATTATCTCATCTGTTTCTAATGACAGGAAACATTTTAGAACAATCTGAGATGATGGGTGCCAAATTGAGCTTTTTTGTGAAATGACACCTGCGACTTGGAATCACCCCACCTTGTGAAACAAGAGCGCCCCCTGTGGTCAGTCGGGCATATGCAGGACTGCAGAGTGTAAAGAATGTGTCAGCTGCTGCAGTAAGACCTATTTAATTGAGGCTAAATCTCTTCTCCTGTTTCTCTCCAGGGGCTGTACTTTTACACACATTTGAGCAGCAGGAAGATGCAGGCAGGAGTATGTCTGAGACAGGACACTGAGACAACACTACCGGAGCTCACTGAGCAGCACAGGACCAGATGGAAAGAAGAGGAACTCAGTGGACTGGAGTCTGTCCACATGGCAGAGTCGGGGATAGAGTGTCCCGCACCTGGACTCAACACACTGGAGCCAGAGTGTGCTTCAGCACACAGTGGGGTCAGTGATGTACGCCACACGCACACATCAAAGATGAAAGCAGAAACTGATCTGGGCTCCACCCACTCTGGGGATGTTAAGACAGAGAACCTAGACAGTACAGAGCTGGGATATGTAACCCATCTGCATCCTGACCAAATCAAAATGGAGGCTGATAATGGAGGATACCTGAAAACAGAACACTTCACTGACTTGCAGGATATTAAATCTGATGAAATAAAGTGTGAATCCAGTGAAAGTTTAGTTGGTGATCTCATGAATACTGTGATGAATGGAGTTGATCACAAAGACCAGACTGAATTATGGCAATGTGCAGGAGAGCCAAATCCAAATTGTGAAAAAGAAATTCATGATCTGTTGTTTAGGGAAGTGAATGTTATAATCGAACCCATGATAATTAATTCAAGTAAAAATCCAGGCCATCTCAGTTTGTTTCAAAACAAGACAATTCATCTGAATGAAGGGGAAATTCATACTGATGAAAAGCCATACAAGTGTACACAGTGTGAGAAGTGTCTTAATAGAAAATCAGAATTAACAGCTATCACATCTGCCTCACTGAGGGCGGCATGTCTTGAGCCCAGTGGAGGGAGAGCGAGCGTCAATTACGTGGGCTCAGCCACATTAGCTAGCTCTAGCAAAAAAATGCCAGCGGTTGCAAAAATGGAAAACGTTATATCTAACATAAGAAATGTCTCAAAATTGGACTTTCAATCAAAACAGGAAGTGATAAACAATGGAAGACCAATGCCTGAGCTTAAGGCCTTTCAAAAGAAGGGACAGAAAATAACACGGTCGTTTCAAAAGCAGTGGTACCAACGAAAAGACTGGCTGTGTGGCTGTGCTACGAAAAATCGCCTTTACTGCTTTCCCTGCCTTCTGTTCTCCTCTACCGACAACGTTTGGACTAACGCAGGATTTTGTGACTTGAAAAATTTACCAAGGAGCCTCGACAAACATGAAAAATCGACAACTCATATAAAAAGCCAAATTGCTTTAAAAACTTTTGGGATTTCAAGGATGGATCTGGCTTTGAATGAACAGTGTAGATTAAATATCAGCATCCACAATGCTAAGGTAAAGGAAAACCGTGAGATTTTAAAAGACCTTATTAATGTGACCTGCTTCCTAGCCAAACAGGAATTAGCATTTTGTGGTAATGATGAGAGTGCAAGCTCTTATAATCGTGGCAACTATGTGGAGCTATTACATGCTTTTGCTGAGAAAGATGAAAAGCTAGCTAGACATTTGGAGACATCCTCTCTGTTTTCTGGCTTATCAAACAGAATGCAGAACGATTTAATCGAAGCAGTTGGTGATGTAATTAGAAATGATATCAAAGAGGAGATTAAGGCAGCCCCGTTTGTTGCAGTCGAAGTAGACGAGACAACGGATGTCACACAAAAAACCCAGGTCTCTGTAATTTTGCGTTATGTGGCTAAAAGTGAGGTGACTTGTGAGGTGAGGGAGGCGTTCTTGGGATTTGACGATGTGAGTGATGACAGACGAGCAACGGCTATTGCTGATTATGTTTTGGGAGTGTTGGGGAAATACAATTGCATTGAAAAGCTGGTAGCTCAGTCTTATGACGGAGCCTCTGTGATGGCATCAGATCTTAAGGGAGTGCAGGATAAGATTAAAGAAAAGGTACCTGAAGCCATGTTTACCCATTGTTATTCACACAAATTGAACCTGGTGCTCTCGCATTCAGCACAATGTATGCCTGAGTGTAAAATGTTTTTTAAAACAGTTGAGGGACTTGCGACGTTTTTCAATAAGTCGACCAAGCGCTCCCACCTACTGGACGATGTTGTGAAGCGACGTTTACCAAGAGCAGCGCCTACGAGATGGAGCTCAAATTCTAGACTAGTGCAGACGATCAGCATGTACCAATCTGATCTGCGTGCTGTGTTCCGGATTATGAGCCAAAATCCAGATGGTTGGGACAATGACACTCTGATGATGGCTGCCGGATATGATCTCTGGCTGTCAAAAGCATCAACCTGCTTCTTCATAATGGCATATGAGGGCATTTTCAATGAAACCGATGGACTCTTTCGTGTGCTGCAGAATAAAGTAATGGACATTGGATTCTGCTGTGCGCGAATCCGCAACACAATGGGAGTTGTGGAACGCCAGATACAAGAGTTTGACAGTTTCTATGATCGATTCGAGCAGAAATGCATCACACTTGGCCTGTCGGACAATGCCCGAAGTAAACAGCCGATCAGAGATGAGAGGAAAATAATGTTTTATAACATTCTGGACAATATCAGTGTTCAAATGAAAGCTAGGTTTGATCATTTCGGTGAGCTAACTTTCCTTGGTTTGGTCGATTGTACCAAATTTTATGAAATGTCACAACATTTCGATGACGCCAAACTGCAGAGCCTATCAAAATACGCAAGGTACTTTGACTTTGGTAGACTAAAGGCTGATCTTATCGGATTATATAGTTCACAAATGGTGAGGAACGAATGCAAATCACCCGGACAGCTCCTCAGCTTTTTGGCCCAGAATGATCTGATGCAGACGGTTCCCGAGGCGACAAAGTTACTCCAGCTGGTGCTCACTATACCAGCTACAACAGCGTCCGTTGAAAGGTCGTTCTCTGCTTTGAAACGACTCAAAACATACAGTCAGAATCGGACTGACCAAGGACGACTTTCATCCCTGGCAATCATCTCTATTGAGACGGAGAGACTTTTAAAACTAAAAGAAAATAAAGAGGATTTCTGCAACAAAGTCACTGACATCTTTGTCCAGAAGGACAGGCGAATGGATTTCATTTACAAGTAAAGGTTAGACCATGCAATATGTATTTTAATTTGTGTTGAATGAGTATGAATAGTGAACTGCATTTGTCTATAAAACGTGAATCGAATACGTAACTTACCTGTATGCATGTGTTGTAAAGAATGCTGATGTTAAATATGAAGCATACGGTCCCCAGGGGTTTTCAAAGTGGGGGCCGCCAGGGGGTATGTATTAATAAATAAAATAATAATAAAATACAATTTATAAAAAAATACATTTCAATTCATAAGATTATTGTGCCGGTTTAAAATAAAATATAAATTGTTATAAATCCTTTCATGTCAAAATGAGGTCTTTGCCATGCCCTTCTTTCAATCGCAGCCAATAATTAACCATCTGCCTGTCAGTCAAAGCGTTACGTTGAGCTGCTAACGGCCCGATTATGGATTATTTTAAATATTTGCCAGTGTAATTTAAAAGTTTTTTTTAAAAGCCATTTCGCAATAGGGGGGCCCAGCCAGAGGCTACGGCTATTTGGGTGTCCTTGGCATGGAAAAGTTTGGGAACCCCTGGCCTAATCAATAGTCATTGTGCAACCTGCCAATTGAATGGTGAATTTAAGCTATCGGGTTCATATGTGTGTAAATCTGGCTCTGATACTAGCTTGTGTCTCCCCAGCCATTGACCTCACTGCACGTCACTGGCATGTACAGTTTACAATGTACCTGACATTGCGTTTCGAGTTGAGACGTTAATTAATATGCAACAATTATTACGTAATTACGGTGTAATCAGTAAACGTTAGATGAAAACAAAAGAGGTGGTAGTGGAGCAAAGGATAGTGCATTTTTCGAGTATTGGAACGCACCCTTGTTAAATCGTCGGGTATAGACTTATGGCTTTAACAAGTACACAGATTGTCGAGGAACCATCTAACATTGTGCAATATTCACTTGAACTCAATAATGGGATATTTCAATAAAATTCAAACTTCACTTTTTTGTCAAGTGTATTTGTATAGCACATATTCATACAACTGAATGCAATTCAGTGCTTTACAGAATAATGAAAAAAAGAAAGATTGATTTGACGGTACAATTAAAACTTTATAAAATGCATTAAAAGAGGGAAGAATTAAAATAAAAACATTTAAAGGATGATATAAAAGTAAATAAGATAAAAACAGATAAAAGGCTACAGTCCATGAACAGTCCCTGTTTCTGTACCCCGGTGCCTCTGTGTACACGGGTGTCTCTGTGTACACAAGTGTCTCTGTACCCCAGAGAACATTTAAAAGACAATATAAAAGGATAAATAAAATTCAAAACAATAAAAACAGATAAAAGGCTACAGTGCATGAATAGATAATCCCTGATTTAATTCAGTCCAAATTCAAGGATAGCCTAGATGTCCTAAATATAAAACGGGTATTTTTAAGTAAGTCATATTTTACTAATTAGACTAGTTAGAATTTTAGCTGAAGCCTATCTTTTTAGGGTTCAGCTTCATTTGGTCACTTTCATTCTGTATGTTGTTCTCGCCTGCCATCTTGTGGTAAAACATATGAAGAACAGTGAAGTGGTTGTTCTCCTTCAATAAATATTCTTAATCCACAACAAGCCTGACATCAAGCCGTTCTCTTACACTGACTGCGTTGACCATTTGTGCTACCTCATTGTAGTCAGATATACCATACGGGTTGCCAACCATCCTGGATTTTCCGGGATTGTTCTGTATTTTTCTCCACTGTCTTGGATGAAATTAATTGAGTAACAGGACATTTTCTCACAAACACAAATGCAAACCTACTAGTTCTTAGGCGCTTCAGAATGGGCTTTCGTCCACGCTGCTCTTAGAAAACATTAAAAAGAACAACAAAGTGGCAGTTGAAGTTAAAACTGCTTTTAAAATTGACCTGAGATTTGGCATGACCCAGGGAGGGAGGAAGGGTTTCCCCCACCTCATGATGCAAGAGCGCCTCCTGTGGTCATTCAGGCATCTGCAGGACTGCAGAGTGTACAGAATGTGTCAGCTTCTGCAGTAGGACCTGTTTGAGTCTAAATCCCTTCCCATAAATCCCTTCCCTAAATCCCTCCAGGAGCTGCACTTCTGCACACCTTTGAGCAGCAGGAAGATGCAGGCAGGAGTCTGTCTGAGACAGGACACTGAGACAACACTACCAGAGCTCACTGAGCAGCACAGAACCAGACCGAAAGAAGAGGAACTCAGTGGGCTGGAGTCTGTCCACATGGCAGAGTCGGAGTCAGAGTGTGCTGCACCTGGACTCAACACACTGGAGCCAGTGTGTTTCAGCACACAGTGGGGTCAGTGATGTACACCACACACACACATCAATGATAAAAACAGAAACTGATCTGGATCTTAAGACAGAGAACCTAGACAGTACAGAGCTGGGATATGAAACCCATCTGCGTCCTGACCAAATCAAAACAGAGGCTGATGATGGAGGATACCTTAAACCAGAACACTTGACTGACTTGCAGGATATTAAATGTGTTGATATTAAATCTGATGAATTAAAGTGTGAATCCAGTTTAGTTGGTGATCTCATGAATACTGTGATGAATGGAGCTGGTGTTGATCACAAAGACCAGACTGAATTATGGCAATGTGCAGCTGAGCCAAATCCAAATTGTGAAAAAGAAGAAATTCATGATCTGTTGTTTAGGGAAGTGAATGTTATAATGGAACCCATGATAATTGATTCAAGTAAAAACCCAAGCCATCTCAATTTATTTCAAAACAAGACAATTCGTCTGAATAAATGGGAAATTCATACATGTGAAAAGCCGTACAAATGTACCCAGTGTGAGACTTGTTTTAGTAGAAATTCTGATTTAAATAGACACCTGATGATTCATAACGGTGAAAAGCTCTACAAGTGTACCCAGTGTGAGAAGTGTTTTCACACAAAATCATATTTAAATAGACACCTGATTATTCATACCGGTGAAAAGCTCTACAAGTGTACCCAGTGTGAGAAGTGTTTTCACACAAAATCATATTTAAATAGACACCTGATTATTCATACCGGTGAAAAGCTCTACAAGTGTACCCAGTGTGAGAAGTGTTTTCGTACAAATTCAGATTTAAGTAAACACCTGAGAATTCATACAGGTGAAAAGCCCTACAAGTGTACCCAGTGTGAGAAGCGTTTTCACACAAAATCATATTTAAATAGACACCTGATGATTCATACAGGCAAAAGGCCATACAAGTGTACACGGTGTGAGAAGTGTTTTAATATTAAATCAAATTTAGATAGACACCTGATGATTCATACAGGGGAAAGGCCATACAAGTGTACACAGTGTGAGAAGTGTTTTCACACAAAATCACATTTAAATAAACACCTGTTGATTCATACAGGTGAAAAGCCATACAAGTGTACACAGTGTGAGAAGTGTTTTCACACAAAATTATATTTAAAGGGACACCTGATGATTCATACGGGTGAAAAGCCATACAAGTGTGCACAGTGTGAGAAGTGTTTTAGCAGAAATTCAACTTTAATTAATCATCTGATGATTCATACAGGTGAACAAGTAAAACCCTACAAGTGTACACAGTGTGACAAGTGTTTTACTCAGAAATCGTATTTAGATGTACACCAGAGAATTCATACAGGGGAAAAGCCATACAAGTGTACACAGTGTGAGAAGTGTTATAGTAGAAAATCTGATTTAAAGTACCACCTGACAATTCATACAGGTGAAAAGCTGTACAAGTGTACACTGTGTAAGAAGCGGTTTAATAGAAAATCTGATTTAGATAAACACCTGAGAATTCATATAGGTCAATAGCCTTTCTCATGTACTACTAGTGTAGTAATAAAGATACAATCAATGGTAACAAATTAAATTAGATCTATCAGGAGCAGTTAATCAAATGGATTGGACCGATCAGTGTGAAACTAGTATGTAAAATAAATTCCAACCAGTATGCAGTTCAGACGGGTAGGGTTATGCATCTTGGCCTCCGGGTTGCATTATGGTATAGGCTTGAAATGGGAGAGGGATGGTGCTGGAGTGGTCTGTGACCTTAAGGCGGGGGAAAGGGCAGAAGCCCTATAGAAGGAGAGGGTTGGGCACTATATAATTGAGATAAAAAATTGTGAATGTAGAGGCCTGAGTATTATATTTATATTTTGGAAATGTTTTAAATGTTGTCTTTGTTAAACATCTGACTCTATGTTCTTATATGCAAGACAAATTCCTGTAAAAGGTTAAATAAATGTAATTAAATGAGTGTAATATGGAAAAGCCCCATGGTGCTATACTGTCTTAGCATATCCAAAAGATGTAAACAATGTGGGTGCACACAACTATACCATTTCAGTACCTCAACCTGGCATAGAACTGCAAAACTGAGCATTCGAATGTAGGGGCAGGGCAACAACAGTCAGCGCAGCTCACATAACCGCTCTAGTCTTGTTTTAACCTTAAATTTTTTATATACTTGGAATTTTTAAATAGCCAGCACCCTCTGAACTAAGTAATCTTGGAGGAGAGTAAAGGATAAGTAACTTGCAAAGGTATTTTACAGCTAAACTATTGAAAGCCTTATATGTAAGGTGCCAAATTTAATTCTAAATTCTAAATTTGACATGCAACCCTTTATGTATACTCTGAATAGAAGAAAAAGCACATGACTCCCACTGTAAAATATAGTGGTGGATCATTGATGCTTTGGGGCTGTTTTGCTGCTTGTGGTCAAGCAGCTCTTCTTAAGAGAGATGACATTATGAATTCCATTAAGTACCAGGATATTTTAGTTCAGAAACTGGTTGCCTCTGCTAGGAGGTTGAGACTTGGCCATAGATGGACCTTTCAACAAGACAAGGACTCCAATCATACATCAAAATCAGCACAGAAATGGTTGCAGGAACACAAAATCAATGCTTTGCAATGGCCATCTCAGTTTCCGGATTTGAACCCTATGGAAACCCTCAAGAGCATTCCACAAGCGCTAATCTCAGAATATCAAGGATCTGTCTGAAAAAGTGTTCTCCAACCTTGTCTGATGTTCCAGGAAGAGGTTCAGTGCAGTTATCCTCCTAAGTGGAGGCTTCACCAAATATAAATTGTTGGGGTGCCAGTAATTTTTAAATCAATGTATTGCAGAAAACAAAATGTACTAGTCAATTCAACTTTGTGATTGAGAAATTGTTCAAATAAATGTATACGGCTTCCCCATTTTGAGCCCAAATATGACTCAATTTACATGTTACTTTTTTACAGCCATTTTCACGAAGAGTGCTGATAATGTTTGCATCGACTGTATGTAAGATTCTCGAAAGGATGATGTTAGATTTGAGTCATTTCAAAGATAATCTAGCAACATGTTTTCGTTGAAGTCAAACCTGTATGCCCTAATACACTATCCAGTTTCTGTCTGGGGTGGTGCCTAACAGCCACCCCGTCTCCGTGTGGGTGTGAAGTGCCCTTTCAGATGTAAGTACTCTTTTTCACCTGTGTCAATGCCCACTGAGTTTTCCAGGGAATACACATCCACGAGACTTCCCTGTCTTGCCTCACCTCTCTGATACTTCCTGCTATGTGTATATATGCTGGGCCAGTTTGGAATGTAAGAGCATGTTAGACTGGAAAGCTGACAAACATCATGCTGAACTGTAACTACGAATAAACCAGCTACTGTCTTTCATCACGGAACCATTTCAAGACCCTCTTATTCCTTCAACGTAATTGCAAGTACCGGCAACGAACAGAAGTGTAATTGAGAAATACGAAGCAATTCTTCAATGATGACGGACAAACAAAGTGGTTATTGGAAGGTAGAGGCTTGATGTTTCCATCTCAAAGTGGATTTAGATGGGCTCGTAGATGGAGCAAATGGTAAATCTTGAGTCTGAGCTGGGAAAGCCTGGGTTAATAAGGTGTAGTAGCTGTGCTCTTTGATGTGGATTTTTATTCAGCCAATAGTATATTATAGCATACAGGACAAAATTCAGTCAAGTAGAGGAGGTATGAAATGGGTTCAAGACGAGTAGTAGCAAATATTTTACCTTCAAAATGTAGTCCACATGTTCCAGTACATGCAGACTGATCTGAAGACCTTGTAACAGGATAAACATGTAATGTACCAGAGTTAAATATCTGCAAAAGAACTACAGATCAGATCTTTATACTCAGTGGAAATGGTGCCCGTGTTCCTGGCATTGCAATGGGTAGACGTGAAACCTGTAAGAATGATTATTTGCTCTGATTCAACCTCAATGAGGATATTTAAATCTAGATGTAGACATGGTGTCCCATATTAAATTGGCAGACATTATTTAGAATCAGCCCATTAGATATTGTAGCCCACATTGGGATCAAATGTAATGAGGAAGTACTAATATGAATAATATATGACTAATATCTATGTATATATAGGTAATATGAAGTTATACCAGTCATTAGAAGCAAAAAAAAGTTTGGAGTATAGTAGGCCTGAGGAACTAATTGAAGGAAAATTTGAAGAATGAAGCAAAAGGGAGACAGAACGTGGGGACGGGAAAATCAACTGGAAGAAACAGAAGAAGAAGAGTGCATAATTAGCCGAATAAAACTTTGACACAGAATGCTAAATGCATCATTACAATAAGTGAGCAAACATCCAACAGGAGAATGTGAACAATGTCAGAGGAGGGAAACGGTGCAATATGTAATCTTAGAAAGCTACAAGTTACTCCAGAGAGGGAGAAGGGTTTTATGAAGAATTGCGCAGGTGTCGAATGACGAAAATAAGTTAGACCTTTTTTTGCTTTTATTCGGGGAATATAGGTCTAGTCTACCTGTTTTTACGAAACATGATTAATAGATAGATTTTAGATTCTGATCCACTCCAGTTCAGTAGGTGGCGATATGCCCGGGAAAAGGTTGCTGTTCGCCAATGAAAACTACGACCTACTCAATCATACGCGGTGTGGTTGACACTAGTGATGGGCAGTCCGAGTGATCTCATTCTGAAACATCCAATTGTATCGAACTTTTCGAGTTTTGATACATTTTGACCGCAGTAGCAGACGTTCGAGTTCGTTCAGTTTAGTCGGCTACTCTGTCTCGTTCATTTTGTTGTCCTGCTTCAGTGACGCCAATATTACATTATCGTTGGCCTACGGGGGTCTTAAAATGTTTTTTTTGTTTTGTTTTGTTGTGCTTAGACGAACGAAGAGACATCATAATTGTAGCCTAAAAATGTGCTATTTTTTTAAACACTTCAATTATACCAATCGTATTATTTGGGAAATCCCAACACAGCCATAATTAACGGGTCTTCCATGACAGAACCAGGAAATAAAATTTGAAAAGAAGGACAATTTATACGCCAAATATTTAATCCGACTGGTTACCACGCCACATTCCACATCTCTTCTGGTCACCGCTTGCTTGCCGGTGTTGTGCCGTAGAATGCACCTCTGCCGTGGATTGCACCCCCTGACGGGAGCGCGCACGCTTACGTCATTCTGTTTGAAAAGTTTCTGAATTCGCTTCGTTTCAATATCGTACCAAAATAATATGAAGGAGGTATTAATATTATTGTGTTATAATGCTTTGTGAAGGGTATCCTTGTCTTAAAGATGGTAAGCAACCTTCGATTTTATACTCATTTCAATTTAGACTCAAAACACGGAACTGGCGAGGGGTATGTTAGACGCAAATCCATAGCTACTTTTCTTATGGTACGATCGCATTATGCTAAAATATAGCCCAGCTATAATTACAAAATTAGCTGGAATTTTACTGGGGTTAGCCTGTATGTAGCTACTCGTAGCTGGAGAAATAACAGCTTCCTTATCCAGCAGATCAGCTCGACTGAAAATGAAATGTGATCCACGGTTATCATATGCAAGTCATATAGCTAAACTATACTGGATACTTGGCAGGACCCCAACGATCACCGTCAAGTATTTCTTTAAATGTTTTCTTGCAGCTAAATGAATGCAAATAAAAATGTATCCCCGATATATCACTGACTATTGCATGCTTTGACACTCCAGACACACCGCGGTCACATATATTTCCCCCAAATGTATGTCATATCATGCTGGAGTCAAGAGAGTGTTTTATTTCCTGGCACGGCTGTTTTTCTAATTGCCGTGAAATGCACCCCCTCTTAACTTTGGCTAAAAAGGTACTACATACATGAAACTCACAGTGGTAACTCATTTTGGCTCCATATGAATGCCCTAAAAAGCATTTGATGCTGGGGTCACCAGAAAAATAATTACAAGGGGGTGCATTTTCAGGCAGGGCTGGATTTCCGCTTGCCGTGAATTGCACCCCCTCCTAACTTTGGCCATGAAGGTCTCACATCCATGAAACTCACAGTGGTAACTCATTTTAACTCCATATGAATGCCCTAAAAAGCATTTGATGCTGGGGTCACCAGAAAAATAATTACAAGGGGGTGCATTTTCAGGCAGGGCAGGATTTCCGCTTGCCGTGAATTGCACCCCCTCCTAACTTTGGCTATGAAGGTACTACATACATGAAACTCACAGTGGTAACTCATTTTGGCTCCATATGAATGCCCTAAAAAGCATTTGATGCTGGGGTCACCAGAAAAATAATTACAAGGGGGTGCATTTTCAGGCAGGGCTGGATTTCCGCTTGCCGTGAATTGCACCCCCTCCTAACTTTGGCTAGGAAGGTCTCACATCCATGAAACTCACAGTGGTAACTCATTTTAACTCCATATGAATGCCCTAAAAAGCATTTGATGCTGGGGTCACCAGAAAAATAATTACAAGGGGGTGCATTTTCAGGCAGGGCAGGATTTCCGCTTGCCGTGAATTGCACCCCCTCCTAACTTTGGCTAGGAAGGTACTCCATACATGAAACTCACAGTGGTAACTCATTTTGACTCCATATGAATGCCCTAAAAAGCATTTGATGCTGGGGTCACCAGAAAAATAATTACAAGGGGGTGCATTTTCAGGCAGGGCAGGATTTCCGCTTGCCGTGAATTGCACCCCCTCCTAACTTTGGCTAGGAAGGTACTCCATACATGAAACTCACAGTGGTAACTCATTTTGACTCCATATGAATGCCCTAAAAAGCATTTGATGCTGGGGTCACCAGAAACATAATTACAATTACAAAGGGGTGCATATTCCGGCAGGGCTGGATTTCCACTTGCCGTGAAATTCACCCTCTTTCTAACTTTGGCTAAGTAAAAAATAATAAACACACGTATTTAAAATTTAACTTGTGAGCAAATTAAATATACCTCATGAAAAAATATTATTTGGCATTTACATAGTTTGTGCTTTAAGAAGAAAAAATATTTCAAAGTATTTAAATATTTTAAAGTGGAAATAGGACATTTTTACCATAATTAAATTGTAAACAATTTACATATACACACTTCATTGAGGTACAATTAACTGCACATGCATTGTGAATAATTTATTAAAATGTATTATTAAATAGATTTTTGTTAAATTCCAAATTATGGTAAAAATGTCCTATTTCCACTTTAAAATTAAAACTATGTAAATGCCAAATAATATTTTTTCATGAGGTATATTTAATTTGCTCACAAGTGAAATTTTAAATACGTGTGTTTATTATTTTTTACTTTGTTCAGCAATAATAAATTCCACGAAATCAGTTTCCAAGCCAATGTCCGGAGGGGGTGCATTTCAAAGAAAGGGAAAAAGCAGCCCAGCAAGAATTTGCACCCCGATAATCATGTTAGTGTTGACCTCAGCATAAAATGCTTTTTGCAGTGTACAGGTGGGGCCACTATGTTTCATCTGTGTGACTGTCATGGATGAGAGGCCTTCTTTTCAAAAGTTAGGAAGCGGTGCATTTTACGTCAAATGGAAATTTACAACCCGCCAGTAATTATGTTTCTGTTGACTTTAGCATACAATTATTGTAGTGTACAGGTGAGGACAATATGTTTAATTGCATGAGGTTCGTAGATGTGAAACTCATGCAAAGATAGGAGGGGGGGTGCATTTCACGGCAAGCAGAAATGCAGCGCTGTCGGAATATTACCCCCTTGTAATTATGTAGTGAACCCAACATCAAATGCTTTTTAGGGCATACATATGGAGCCAAAATGAGTTACCACTGTGAGATTCATGAATGTGAGACCTTCTTAGCCAAAGTTAGAAAGAGGGTGAATTTCACGGCAAGTGGAAATCCAGCCCTGCCGGAATATGCACCCCTTTGTAATTGTAATTATGTTTCTGGTGACCCCAGCATCAAATGCTTTTTAGGGCATACACATGGAGCCAAAATGAGTTACCACTGTGAGTTTCATGGATGTGAGACCTTCATAGCCAAAGTTAGCAGGGGGTGCATTTCACGGCAAGCGGAAATCCAGCCCTGCCTGAAAATGCACCCCCTTGTAATTATTTTTCTGGTGACCCCAGCATCAAATGCTTTTTAGGGCATTCATATGGAGTTAAAATGAGTTACCACTGTGAGTTTCATGGATGTGAGACCTTCCTAGCCAAAGTTAGCAGGGGGTGCATTTCACGGCAAGCGGAAATCCTGCCCTGCCTGAAAATGCACCCCCTTGTAATTATTTTTCTGGTGACCCCAGCATCAAATGCTTTTTAGGGCATTCATATGGAGTCAAAATGAGCTACCACTGTGAGGTTCATGGATGTGAGACCTTTTTAGCCAAAATTAGGAGGGGGTGCATTTCACGGCAAGCGGAAATCCAGCCCTGCCTGAAAATGCACCCCCTTGTAATTATTTTTCTGGTGACCCCAGCATCAAATGCTTTTTAGGGCATTCACATGGAGTCAAAATGAGTTACCACTGTGAGTTTCATGGATGTGAGACCTTTTTAGCCAAAGTTAGGAGGGGGTGCATTTCACGGCAAGCGGAAATCCAGCCCTGCCTGAACATGCACCCCCTTGTAATTATTTTTCTGGTGACCCCAGCATCAAATGCTTTTTAGGGCATTCATATGGAGCCAAAATGAGTTACCACTGTGAGTTTCATGTATGTAGTACCTTTTTAGCCAAAGTTAAGAGAGGGGGTGCATTTCACAGCAATTAGAAAAACAGCCGTGCCAGGAAATAAAACACTCTCTTGACTCCAGCATGATATGACATACATTTGGGGAAAATATATGTGACCGCGGTGTGTCTGGAGGGTCAAAGCATGCAATAGTCAGTGATATATCGGGGATACATTTTTATTTGCATTCATTTAGCTGCAAGAAAACATTTAAAGAAATACTTGACGGTGATCGTTGGGGTCCTGCCAAGTATCCAGTATAGTTTAGCTATATGACTTGCATATGATAACCGTGGATCACATTTAATTTTCAGTCGAGCTGATCTGCTGGATAAGGAAGCTGTTATTTCTCCAGCTACGAGTAGCTACATACAGGCTAACCCCAGTAAAATTCCAGCTAATTTTGTAATTATAGCTGGGCTATATTTTAGCAGTGGCGGGCCGTCAGGGCCAGCAAGGCCTTCTCTGCTGGCCTAAACATCAGAATATAAATTTAATTTTGATATATTTTTTCCACAAATATGCATTAAATTATTCCCCATAGTCTATTCTCTTCATTTCATAGCTTTCCTCTTGGTTGCGCTGCTTCCAGCCTCAGATCGAGATTTGGAGGGCTGGCCTTTATGTTAGAGCTTTTATCCAATCATATTTCAGCCATAATGTGTTGCCAGGGTCCAAGAAATCTGCCCTTAGGCCTTCAGAATCGACAGTGCGGGCGCCTGTAGCTTAAAGTGAACCAAAACAACCCTGTGGTGTTAACCAATCAGATTTCGAGTTGGCGACACCGGGGCCAGCTAGCAGGCGTACGAAAACGTCAGCACGTGCACGTCTTTTGATTGGATACGCACTATTGAGAGGCGGAGCTATCGCAGAGCTAGCAAACTGAACTTGAATGAGCTCATTTTTGTAGATTTCTACAAGCTGTTTTTTTTCAACCCACAATGGCTGAAGGAGGAGAAGAGATCGATTTGGTCGCAGATATAATTACAACGCCATTTTCAAGACGAACTTTTCAAGAAAAGCTAGACATCGTGAGAAGAGAACGGCCAACCCCGACGCTAGCGAGTCAAAGTGGACATTCAAGGCTAGGAATACACTTTCACCACTGTCGCAAATATATCCTCATTAACAAATGCAAATGATTTGTTTGTTTTCTTTTATTTTCAGTGAATAGTTTGTGTCTTTATCGTCACGTTTCTTAAATGAAACTGCTTTGGGTGCGACAATGCGCTGTTTAGCGAACAAACTTGTTAAAGCTAACATACTTTTGGTGGACTTAATAAAACTTTGTAGACTAATCCCTTAAAAGCGCCTTTTATTTTAAAGTTTTGACAGTATCCAAGCGATCTTAAAGCTGGTAGTTTAACACTCTTAATTGTAAATGCGGATTTATTGATTATAAATGCTTCGGAAATATTAATATAACTGTTGTACTTGACTATGTTAAGGTGATGCAACGCCCGGTTATACTGCGTTTCTGTCTAAATGTATAGTTTCTAGAGCCATGGCGTCATAATGATGGTATTAAGAGGTGGAATAATTCAGGTAGGACTGTGTAGGACATCACTGAAGGCCTAGGTGTGAAATGCACGGCCCGCCACTGTATTTTAGCATAATGCGATCGTACCATAAGAAACGTAGCTATGGATTTGCGTCTAACATACCCCTGGCCAATTCCGTGTTTTGAGTCTAAATTGAAATGAGTATAAAATCGAAGGTTGCTTACCATCTTTAAAACAAGGATACCCTTCACAAAGCATTATAGTACAATAATATGAATACCTCCTTCATATTATATTGGTACGATATTGAAACGAAGCGAATTCAGAAACTTTTCAAACCGAATGACGTAAGCGTGCGCGCTCCCGTCAGGGGGTGCAATCCACGGCAGGGGTGCATTCTACGGCACAACACCGGCCTCGCATCGCCATCCAAAAATTCCTTGCAGACGCGAGGAATCACCTCCCATTGAAAATGGATGGAGCGAAATAGCCTAATCGCAGCCTGGGGAAACTTTGTAAATGTATAGGCTATAGATGACAAAATTATCATACATATTTTTTTGGTTTTTATATAGTTTGCCAATTTGTGACCTGTAGTAAATACACGTAGGCTACGACTGCTATTCATTTATCATGCTATTTGGTATTCGCCTACTTTATTAGTTTGGTTGTTTTGTTTCGTATGGCTATTTAAATAAAGAGGCACTTTTACAACTGCATACACTAACACTTTAATTCTTCCAGTTTAATCTAAGTCAGCCCTGTGAACTATTTGGCAAACACTGATCACTTATTCCAAAACGAAAGATCAACGTGGGGAGCGCAGAACTGTTCTGTGCTATATGCAGCTCAAAAAATTAGAATATCGTGAAAAAGTTCAATATTTTTTGTCACTCATTTCAGAAAGTGAAACTCATATATTATATAGATTCATTACACATAGAGTGAAATATTTCAAGCCTTTCTTTCTTGTAGTTTTGATGATTATGGCTGACAGCTAATGAAAACCCAAATTCAGTGTGTCAGAAAATTAGAATATTTTGCTTTAACATATTTTTAAAGTATCATATTTAATATTTAGTTGCATATCCTTTGCATGCTGTTACTTCCTGAAGTCTGGGACCAATCAACATCAAAAGACTCTCGATATCTTATTTTCAGGTACTGTTACAAGCGATACTATAACCTCTCTGCATTTGAACTTATCTCTATGGGAATTTGGGGATGAGACTAGATTCAGCTGTAAATTACACTGGTACAGTATGGAACACATGGCTGGCTAAATGGCTGTAAGTCATCAAGGGTCTGAGCTATCGAACGAGCCCCAAACCATCACTCTGTTGCCAGATATGGAGTAGATGTGGATGGATCCTGCAAGGATTATTTCTCCTGACTCATTTTCCTATAGAACTCTATGGGGAAAAAAAGTCAGGAGAAACTGTCGTGGTTTCCAAGCGACAAGAATTTCAGAGTTCTCAAGAAAATTCAGAGTTCTCAGCTTTCGCTCTCAAATTCCTCTAAGTGTTCAAATAAAGAGGATGAGGCAGAAATCTCAGAGAATGCTAGACTTTATTCCATACACCGCACAAAGTCATAGCGTAGCTAGACTTTATTCCATACACCGCACAATAAAAGTCTAGCGTAGCGCCCCTCTGTAGAGACGCTCCATTATTCTTGGTTTACAGTCCATCTTTATACAGTTTCTTATCAGATTGTCCATCCCATTCTTCGCCCATCAGGTGTCTCCTCAGGCCCCATTGATCTCCCAGATACAGGCCATCTCCATCTCCGCCATGTTTTATCGATGGCGTCATCTCGTGCTGAGAACTTCTCAAGTTTTCATCTGTAGGCTCCTTCTATTGGATGGTATCAAGGCTACCTTGGTTTCCCAAGCTCCCGGCTCCGCCCCGTGAGGAGAGTTCTCAAACTCTCCCCTGCAGATTCCCAGTCACCCATCTCCAGCTCCGCCCCGTGAGAAGAGTTCTCAAAAACTCTCCCCCGTAGGCCCCCTCCCATGGCATCACCTTGTATTGAGGCCTGAGTAACCATTTTGTATCAGACCCTGGTTGTTTGGACAATATCTAACTAGGGCACCACAATATAACTGTTGTTTTAAAAAGTACCCAACTTCTTATCAGACCTTTTTGAAAGGCACAAAAAAAAAACTGTTACCTCAGTTTTTATTTTCAGAAAAAATAAGAACTTTTATTAACTATAGTATTCTATGAAAGTGCATTTTAATTAATATATCACTATGTGTTTCTGTGCTCATTTTGTACTGAAACCAGGGTCAGAGACCATAGTGGGTCAGACACCAGGTGTTTGGAGCTCCAACTTTTCATCCAACCAACTTAGTAACTGTTGCCTAGGAATGCCTTGGAAGGCCCCCAAAGCAACCATTGTTTAGGAACATCTTATCAGACTCTCTGGACTCTCTAAAAGCACCAGCTTTTATAGACAGAGAATGTGTTTCTGTGCTCTGTGCTCATACAATGTGATTCTGTATATATCACCATGTGTTTGAGTGCTCATGATACATTTCATAGGCACATATTCAAATATAATCAATACATATTGTCACAGGTAATACAGTTTACAGGTGATACATATTCAAATATAATCAATACATATTATCATAGGTATGACCAATGGAATTCCCTACAAAACAACCCTTAAAGGGATCCATCTACATCTACTCCATATCTGGCTGCAGTGATGGTTTGGGGCTCGTTTGATACCTTAGACCATAGGTGTCAAACTCAAGGCCCGTGGGCCGAATCCGGCCCGCCACGTCATTTTATGTGGCCCGCGAGAACTTAATTATCTGACGCGTGTATCTACGTGTCTGGTTAACGGGGATTTACTTTTACGATATAACAGACAAACGCAGACGCGGACGCACACCCGCGGTACATACGTTAAATAAACCGTTAAATAAAGTTTGTATTAAAAAAAAAAAAAAAGGTGATTGCACCCCCCGTCAACAATTACAATCGAGGTCCGCGAAAATCCTTGATAATAAAAAGTGGTCCGAAATTAAGTTTTTTTCTAGGGGAGGAGGACCCCCCAGACCCCCCGTGGTGGTTTCGGAAAATCTCCCTATTTCTGAGGGCTCAAGGTTGGCAAGTATGGTTATATTTATAGTCTTACAGTTACAACCGGCCCTTTGAGGGCAACCATAATGCTGATGTGGCCTGGGGTGAAAATGAGTTTGACACCCCTGCCTTAGAGCCTTGATGACATACAGCCATTTCGCCAGTCATTTGGTCATTTCGACCAAATATTAAATATGATACTTTAAAAATATGTTAAAGCAAAATATTCTAATTTTCTGAGACACTGAATTTGGGTTTTCATTAGCTGTAAGCCATAATCATCAAAATTACAAGAAATAAAGGCTTGAAATATTTCACTCTATGTGTAATGAATCTATATAATATATGAGTTTCACTTTATGAAATGAGTGACAAAAAATATTGAACTTTTTCACGATATTCTAATTTTTTGAGCTGCACCTGTATATATATAGTTCTGTGGTTGGGGATCCTTGCTCTGTGATACGATAGGTTTGTCGGTCTTTTTGCGTGATACGTTCTCGGGTAGCTACGGACCATCCGATCTCGTCCAGTGTCGTCGGTCGCTCTCGTTCAATAGTCCGATTCTCTCCGTTCTCATTCATTCATTGGTTGTTATGCTTGAGGGCGTGCACCGCGCTTGTAGCGTGAGCAGAGTAGGAAACAGTGAGTGGGCGGGTCCGAGCAGTCCGATTGAGCAATCGAACGTCCGACATGCGGACCTGGACCTACCGGACACTAAAACGATTCGTTCAAAAAGATTCGTTCGTTCTATCCCGCCCATCACTCGTTCACACAGATTTATAACGCACGTAGGATCATTCGTCGCTGAGATTTTTGAGTTGAATTATTGAGTCATAAACTAATACGGGTAAGTTATTTTTCATCATCATCTTTTGCAGTTCTGTTGGTTTTGTTTACCAATAAGCTACAGATCGGGTTATTTTAATTTCACGGTTTGCACAAGGTAACGTTTGGATCGGATCCGTGTAATTTTTGGCCAATCGTTTCCAGTTTCAGAAACGGAAATGAAAAAAACAAGAAACGAATGGTTATTCTATATTCATTTTTAAAACAGAAATTGAAAAACGGGAGTCAAATGGTTATTCGGTTATTCGTTTTGCCGACTGATTTTAAACATAACATTACTGGAAATTTGAATTGGTCTCGATTTCCAAAGTTTATGGCGCCGTGTTCCGATTTCTCAAGGAAAAAGGGTCCACTCCCCAGCCAGCGCACAGAACTGTGGTCCAGCTGCTACGATGCATAGCCCGTGATTTTCTGGGAGACGTGTCTTTTGCATAGACATGTAGGCCATATTATTATCATTAGGCAACGAATTAGCTAGCTATAGCTTATATAAGGTATCAGTTAAACAACATTTGAAACAGACACACAACATAACGCCGATATTTTTTATTATTATTAAACCATTGTATACAGGTATGGAGCAATCGATTTCACAGGCTAGATTTAACCCAGTTTGGCTGATTGCTCCGAGACGCTGGGCCTGTAGTATGGTAAATGAATGCCAACTGCAACATCCCGTAGCCTACTGTCACTCATCTCACAAAACAGTTTTTTCTCGTAAGTTAGTATAGACACTTCATAGATAACTCCATTAACATGTGATGAAAAACATGTTGACGACGAGTGGCCTTAAGACAGTCAATTTATTACGTTTCGAACTAAGTCCACAAAACAATGTTGTGATGCAATGTTTGCTGCTACGTTTGCATATGACTAATTATTTATTGCCATCTCCTGTAGGCTCTCAGTGGCATAATGTTCTAATGCACTGTGTAGTTGGCGAAAATGTTGTGTGGGAATGCGGAAGCTACCGAAAACTGACGGGGAAAGGTCAAAATTGAGCTTGAAAGTTGAAAATCAAACATTAATTTCGGAAATAGAGACCAATTTCAATTTATGTAATTTTATGTTTAAAATCAGTCAGCAAAACGAATAACCATTTGATTCTCGTTTTTCAATTCCTGTTTTTAACAAGAATATCGAATAACCATTCGTTTCTTGTTTTTAAATTTCTGTTTCTGAAATGGAAAACTATTATCATTACCAAAAAGTACTACACAGATCGGCTACGTTGGCAGTTAAATTAGCTGCAAAACACGTGATTGTAGAATTAATTTTAAGAGTTTGAAAACTTCGTAGCCTACCTACTGGTCCAACGTTATTTCTATAGCCTAGAAGATTACAATGAGTTTAAGATGTTGCTAAATAGTTTAACAACGCTACAATGGCGTCAATGTTCACGAAATTAATCCGTGGGACATGTGGAAATATGCTGAATTGGGTTCGATCACAAGGTATAGTATACAATACAATTGAGTTAGTGGAATGGCCTGCCTAATTATGCTCACCCCGTCCATTGCTTGTAAACGAAACGGTGCCATGGAATTGTGATGTGATCTGGTGAATACAATACTGGAGAACCGGTAAGTGGAAAAAGTAGACTATGATAAAATAAAAAGAGATTATGGGCTAATTTAATTTAGCATGTTGTCAACAACGCGATTTGCACAGGCTAAACGGAAGTACAAGGCTACAGGAAGTTCCGGTAAAGCGGCGCCGATCTGTTCCCCAGCGACACAAAGAACGAAGCAGACTTTATTAAATCTGAAACGCTGAACGTTTGTTCAAGAAAAAATGAGTTATCAGCGGACTAGTACTAGTAAAACGTTTCATTTTTCGGGTATTGTGAGATGGATATTAGGCTGGACGAGACGGCGATAACGAGGTTGTTTCTGGGGGGGGGATACATTTTCATGAACACACTGTCGTGATTGGTCGAAATATCTTCCGTTCGGAGACAGCTTTCAGGGGAAGTACATACACCGGAAATCCTACCCTATACACACTTTCGGCAGTAGTTATTTTCCAGGCTTTATCCAATAGTATGTGCCTGCAATACCGGAGCAGGGACCGTCTCAGGGCCGGGACAGTCTCACGGCCG
This sequence comes from Ilyophis sp. 1 JC-2022, assembly GCA_022702515.1. Taxonomy (NCBI): domain Eukaryota; kingdom Metazoa; phylum Chordata; class Actinopteri; order Anguilliformes; family Synaphobranchidae; genus Ilyophis; species Ilyophis sp. 1 JC-2022. The sequence continues at coordinate 63,407,785 of CM040405.1, read as the reverse complement.
GCCGGGACCGTCTCAGGACCCTAGTTTTTCGCGACAGCGCCACCTACCCAATTGGATGACCGCAACAGTGCAACATGGCCCGGAGCAGTGCAGTGTCAGGGACAGTCTCAGGGCGGGACAGTCTCAGGACCGGGACAGTGTCAGGACCCTAGTTTTTCATTTCACCTACTGAATTGCAGTGCAACCATGGCAGGACCGCAGTTCTTGCATGTCAATAATAAAGCTGTATAAAAAATTTGACCTCATAATTTTTGCATTAGATTAGAACTTTTGCAGGTTTGATTCCCAGGTAGGACACTGCTGTTGTACCCTTGAGCAAGGTACTTAACCTGAATTTCATCAGTATATATCCAGCTGTATGAATGGATAAATGTAATAAGAAGTTGTGTAAGTCGCTCTGGATAAGAGCGTCTGCTAAATGCCTGTAATGTAACATAGAACTAATTTTACCCCAAAATGCATTTATTTTACAAGGCAAATACAGTGGCTCACAGTACGAAAATGATGGGAATCATATGCTATGGCCTTTGCAGCCACTTGATCTCAACCCAATTTAATATTATTTTGGAAGGAATGGTGTTGCTTCCCTCCAGTAGAGTTCCAGAGACTTGTAGAATATGCCAAGGCGCAGATTTCTCACAGCCACCAATGGCGGTGTCCAGAATAAAACGCAAACGTCTATTCTTTTAAGCTAGTACAGCTCCCGTGTGTGTTCATCTTTTTAAATAAGATGGAAGTGGTTTCCAAGTTGAAAATATAATGAGAAGTAATATTTCACACAAGAAATTTGTCAATTGTTGAAAATGTTTTAAAAGCTCCCAGCATTGAGCATGCCAATTGCATGCTTTCTCAAGAATTGCAACACCTGTGGCATTGTGTCATGTGACAAAAACACATATTTGAGTGGTCTTTTATTGTCCCCAGCAAAAGTTGTGTCAGTGTAATTAATGGTCACACCCTGACTGGTGGTGGTTTATCTCATTGAAGGAAAATGCTTAGTAGTGTGAATGTAAACAAATTTGTGCACAAAATTTAAAAGAAATAACTTATTTGCACAGGGTACATGGCAATTTTGAGAGGCTCCAGCGCTGTACATTCCACCTGTTGGGCCTGGTTTCCTGTTCTGAGAGAGAGAGAGAGAGAGAGATGCAATAATACAATAGAAAACAAAATAGAAATAACATGTTATTGACATTTGACTTTTCCTGAGCCTTCAATATTCAAACCACAGATTGTGAAGTCGGTAACAGCACTACCTACCAATTGAATTAACATAGCTTTTTACAGTTATAAACATTAAATAACAGTTAACTCATATTTAGCTAACATTTGCTAATGGTCTACTTCTTTATTAAGGTATTAAGTAATATTAGTAAATAGTTGATAGATTTTATGGCATTGTGTAAATAAAATTACATTCTCTACTCTTACCTGTGATGATAAACCGGGCAGTGAAATTTATTGCAGCATGTGGTGCATCTCGTTAGTGGCAAGGATCTTTTCTTTTTGTATTATGTGAATCTTCAAAAAGAGAAAGCCTAATTGGTCAAATTGAACACTTAGTTAATTTCACTGACACAAATTCAGCCTAATACTGGACCAAAATACATTTTGAATATTCTGTCCTGGATTGAGCTTAATCTGTGTCTGTGAAATCACTTCACAGCACGTGACAGAATCTAACACGTGTAAGTAGTGTAAGCCTATAGATGCAGAATATAGATGCAGAATACATAATAACTGACTATTAAAAATACCCAACATTACAAAACAATGTCCAAGTGAAGAGACTGACTGATAACACATACGGTGGGGGTAAACAGGCAGTCAGCACAGTTTAGCTAATTATTAAGATTATTTAAACTTAATTTAAATGGTTAAACAATTAGTAAACAAACATTTACACTGAAGACAGTACTGCTGATGTAATGTAGCTGACAGACACACATCATATCGACATGCTCTTACCATCTTTTGAAGTTTAATCAATGTGCTGGCTAGAATTCGTTATCATAGTCAACTAGTTGGGCTTGCCAAAACCGCGCTACGGTTTCATTAAACAAATAAACAAATGAGGCTAACGTCAACGTTAGTTCGTTTTGCAGCAAGCTATCGGTAAACTAACGTTATAACAATGATTGTAGTGCCTTTTAAATATGCTTCGATTATCTTGGAATCGAACATTAGCGTTAGCCAACACTATCATAAACTAACGTTAAATTCGATTTAGCTAAACGCTAAAGTTCACGTTACATACATAACGTTAGTAAGCTACTGACACTTCGACTAGATAGCTAACATTAACTTTGCTGTCGTATTCAAGACACCAGAATTGTTTTTAACATTAAACAAATAAAACTTGATTCACATTCAGTTTTGTACTCACGTTCAGATTGTCGTCCATCTTTTTGTTTCTCTTGTGCATGCGCAGGACTGTAGAGTCCTCAGACGGTCCCGGCCGGCCCTGAGACTGTCCCTGCTCCGGCATTGCAGGCACACCCTTCTCGCTTTATCTCCTCGTGCGACAGAGATAAAACTGGGAACGAGGTTATGTGGGATCTCATCATGTAAAACATCTGTCACGTAGCCTACCTTTAAACGGATGAAACTCTCAACCTGTTTACATGAATTATCAGTCAAGCGTTTTCTCCTCATCACGTTAAAGAATCATAAATTTAAGATGGCACTCGATTTAGTCAAACAATTATTTAAACATTAGAAAGCCTACATTTAAAGAGGAAAACCTCTTAAATTGCTGGAACCAGCATTGAGTGCAATGCATGCTTTCAAGCTAGAAAAAACGAATTTACTCAAATATATGCTGTTCATTGATCACTTCACATGACATACACTATTAACGCATTTTGCGTCAGCACAAATGTGGATATAATAAAATACTGCACAAGTTTTTACCTATTCGTCTTGGTTATTGAGAAATTCAATTGTTTGATTGTTGGGCTATCTGGCAAATTATACAGAAAAATATTGAGATGAGTAGCCCAATAATCTGTCATCCCACAGTAGCTACGCTACTCTGTTGCTGCATAAAGCAATTTACTAAACAATGAAATACAAAATAACAAACTACTACTTGATTAACCTGTATTTACTAGCCTATACAGTGTCTTTTACATTCTGTATGCGCTTTTAATGTATAATACCATGATAAACATTAACGTGATTATCACTGAACAGGATGTTCAATGTGAATGGTGGGTAATAACAGCTTGCTGAGTCTACTCGACGCAAACCACAATGTCAGGTACATTGTATACTATACATGCAAATACTTGTACTCGAAATGTTCAGACAGTTTTGTATACCTCCGGGTAGGAGAGGAGTGGTAGTGGGGGAGTGGAGGAAGGGAGGTGGGGAGTGAAGAATATTGGGACGCAGCCCTCCACTCCCCCAATACCACCACTCTTCTACCCAGAAGTATGCATATGCGACACCGTGTAACGCTCCCATACAGCCGACATTTTACTCCTGGCAGTGTCAACAAAAAATGAGAGATGCAACGTTGCCTAGGATACGCACGTGGAGAGTATGTGGTGTGCCAGAGTGAGTTGCGACAGTGTTTCGGTGTAAATTCCAATGTAAACATTGGCCACTGCCATCTGTAAATTTAATCTTATTAGCCAATGGCGGATGGCGGTCAACAAGGCTAATATTGGTTGATGCTGATGTATTGGTGCGTCGCTGTTGGATTAAAAGGGGTGAAGAAAGTGTCTTCATTATTCATTTAAAGCTTTACGTTCAAATTACACTAATAGACATAACCCTGGATTTGTAACCGATTTGATGCTATTAACAGCTTAAAGGGTGAGCCATTAAAGTGGCATCCGGTCATTATAACATTATAACATTTCACATTATATAATGGGTGATAAAAAATAAACTACTGCAATGACTGATTGATCTGTTCAACAGAAAATAACCATCACAATTTTTACTGAGAATAAATTTGATATTAAGAATAAACGTCACCAAGCCATAGCTGCATGCTACTGATAAAACGCATAACTGATGTTATATACAGGTGCAGCTCAAAAAATTTGAATATCGTGAAAAAGTTCAATATTTTGTCACTCATTTCAGAAAGTGAAACTCATATATTATATAGATTCATTACACATGGAGTGAAATATTTCAAGCCTTTATTTCTTGTAATTTTGATGATTATGGCTTACAGCTAATGAAATCCAAAATTCAGTGTCTCAGAAAATTTGAATATTGTGAAAAAGTTAAATATTGGAAACTCATGGTGTCACACTCTAATCAGCTAATTAACTCAAAACACCTGCAAAGGTTTCCTGAGCCTTTAAATGGTCTCTCAGTCTGGTTCAGTAGGCTACACAATCATGGGGAAGACTGCTGACTTGACACCCTCCACAAGGAGGGTAAGCCACAAAAGGTCATTGCTAAAGAAGCTGGTTGTTCACAGAGTGCTGTATCCAAGCATATTCATAGAAAGTTGGGTGGAAGGAAAAAGTGTGGTAGGAAAACGTGCACAAGCAACAGGGATAACCGCAGCCTTGAGAGGATTGTCAAGCAAAATCCATTCAAGAATTTGGGGGAGCTTCACAAGGAGTGGACTGAGGCTGGAGTCAGTGCATCAAGAGCCACCACGCACAGACGAATCCAGGACATGGGCTACAAATGTCGCATTTCTCGTGTCAAGCCACTCCTGAACCAGAGACAACGTCAGAAGCGTCTTACCTGGGCTAAGGAGAAAAAGAACTGGACTGTTGCTCAGTGGTCCAAAGTCTTTTCAGATGAAAGTAAATTTTGCATTTCATTTGGAAATTAAGGTCCCAGAGACTGGAGGAAGAGTGGAGAGGCACAGAATCCACGTTGCTTGAAGTCCAGTGTGAAGTTTCCACAGTCAGTGATGATTTGGGGTGCCATGTCATCTGCTGGTGTTGGTCCACTGTGTGTTCTGAAGTCCACAGTCAACGCAGCCATCTACCAGGAAATTTTAGAGCACTTCATGCTTCCTTCTGCTGACAAGCTTTCTGGAGATGCTGATTTCATTTTACAGCAGGACGTGGCACCTGCCCACACTGCCAAAAGTACCAAAAGCTGGTTCAATGGCCATGGTATTACTGTGCTAGATTGGCCAGCAAACTCGCCTGACCTGAACCCCATAGAGAATCTATGGGGTATTGTCAAGAGGAAGATGAGACACCAGACCCAACAATGCAGATGACCTGAAGGCCGCTATCAAAGCAACCTGGGCTTCCATTACACCTCAGCAGTGCCACAGGCTGATCGCCTCCATGCCACGCCGCATTAATGCAGTAATTCATGCAAAAGGAGCAAGTAACCAAGTATTGAGTGCATAGAAATGAACATGCTTTTCAGAAGGCTGACATTTCTGTTTAAAATATTCTTTTTTATTGATCTTATGTAATATTCAAATTTTCTGAGACACTGAATTTGGGTTTTCATTAGCTGTAAGCCATAATCATCAAAATTACAAGAAATTGAAATATTTCACTATGTGTAATGAATCTATATAATATGAGTTTCACTTTGTGACATGAGTGACTTTTTCACGATATTCTAATTTTTTGAGCTGCACCTGTACTCTGTTGTGGTATATTGATTTCTCAAAGATCAAATTATATTTCTACAAAATAATGTTACATGAATTCTCATCTGTTTCTGACTACAGGAAACATTTAAGAACAATCTGAGATGGGTGTCAAAATTCACTTTTCTGTGGAATTACACATGCGACTTACTTGACAGGGTGTGAGAAAGTGTTTCACCCCACCTCGTGAAGCAAAAGCAGCCCCTGTGGTTAGTCGGGCATCTGCAGGACCTTAGAGTGTAAAGAATGTGTCAGCTGCTACAGTAAGACCTATTAAATTGAGGCTAAATCCCTTCTGTTTTCTTCCAGGAGCTGCACTTCTGCACACCTTTCAGCAGCAGTATGATGGAGGCAGGAGTTTGTCTGAGACAGGACACTGAGACAACACTACCAGAGCTCACTGAGCAGCACAGGACCAGACGGAAAGATGAGGAACTCAGTGGACTGGAGTCTGTCTACATGGCAGAGTGTTCCGCACCTGGACTCAACACACTGGAGCCAGAGTGTGCCTCAGCACACAGTGGGGTCAGTGATGTACACCACACGCACACATCAAAGATGAAAACAGAAACGAATCTGGGCTCCACCCACACTGGGGATCCTAAGACAGAGAACCTAGACAGTACAGAGCTGGGATATGTCACCCATCTGCATCCTGACCAAATCAAAATGGAGGCTGATGATGGAGGATACCTGAAAACAGAACACTTCACTGACTTGCAGGATATTAAATCTGATGAAATAAAGTGTGAATCCAGTGAAAGTTTAGTTAGTGATCTCATGAATACTGTGATGAATGGAGCTGATGTTGATAAAAAAGAACAGACTGAATTATGGCAATGTGCAGGAGAGCCAAGTCCAAATTGTGAAAAAGAAGAAATTCATGATCTGTTGTTTAGGAAAGTGAATGTTATAAGAGAACCCATGATAATTAATTCAAGTAAAACCCCAAGCCTTCTCAATTTCCTTCAAAACAAGACAATTAATCAGAATAAACGGGAAATTCATACAGGTGAAAAGTCGTACAAGTGTACCCAGTGTGAGAAGTTTTTTAATAGAAAATCTAATTTAGATATACACCAAAGAATTCATACAGGTGAAAAGCTGTACAAGTGTACACTGTGTGAGAAGTGTTTTAATAGAAAATCTAATTTAGATATACACCAAAGAATTCATACAGGTGAAAAGCTGTACAAGTGTACACTGTGTGAGAAGTTTTTTAATAGAAAATCTAATTTAGATATACACCAAAGAATTCATACAGGTAGAAATCCATACATGTGTACACAGTGTGAAATGTGTTTTAGTAGAAATTCAACTTTAATTAATCGCCTGATGATTCATACAGGTGAAAAGCCATACAAGTGTACACAGTGTGAGAAGTGTTTTAATCAGAAATCTTATTTAGATGTACACCAGATAATTTATACAGGGGAAAAGCCATACAAGTGTACACAGTGTGAGAAGTGTTATAATAGAAAATCTGATTTAGATAAACAACTGAAAATTCATGCAGGTGAAAAGTAATACAGGTGTTTCTCCCAAACATCAAATTTAAGTACCTACCTGAGAATTCATACAGATGAAAAGGCTTTCTCATGTACTTGATTTTTTTATGCCTCCACCCCGGCAATAGCCGTGGCCGGAGGCATTATGTTTACAGTTATGTATGTCTCATTCTCGTGAACGCGATATCTCAGGAACCCCTTGAGAGAATTTTTTCACGTTTGGCCTAAACGTCCACTTGGACTCAAGGATGTACTGAAAAGATTTTGGTGGTCAAAGGTGCAGGCCACTGTGACCTCATAAAATATGTTTTTGGCCATAACTCAAGAATTCCTATGCTAATTATGACAACATTTCACAAATGTCTACTTGGACTCAAGGATGAACTGATTAGATTTTGGTCATCAAAGGTCATTTTATATCCAAAAGTTCCAAGGTCAACCTCAGTGACATGTTTAGGAAACTGTACAGTCATGTACCTGATTTCATTTGCAAATAAAAAAATGACAAAACTGTATTGGCTGGCTAATTAGCTTCTCTATCAGTCATCTGTACTCCTCTGTAAAAAATTGTCTCAAAGTGAATAGTCTCTAGTCGCTGGAAATTATTCACTGGAATCATACATGTCAATATAGTGATAACTTCCATTTCGCCAATAAATACACTTCATACCTTTTAAATTACATTCCTTCAAAGTCTTCACTACATATATTTGAGTCTGGACAGACATGTATGTAAACTGCAACTTCACTTGTTGGCGGAGGCATACAACCGCAAGATGGTTATTTGTAGTTAATTATAAATCTATTTTAAATGACCCCCAGTAAATTCATAAAGCTTTATGAAAACATACACTACATGGCCAAAAGTAAATGGACACTTGCTCATCCAACATCTCATTCCAAAATCATGGGCATTCATATGGAGTTGGTCCCTCCTTTGCTGCTATAACAGCCTCCACTCTCTCAGGAGGAACCCGACTATAGAGGGAGAGCCCATCCCTGTGTAATAGCGTAATGGTAAAGATAGAATGAATGGTAACAGAAATTAAATGAGATCTATCAGCAGCAGTTAATCAAATGGATTGGACTGATTAGTGTGAAATGTTAGACTAGTATGTATGTAAAATAAAGTCCAACCAGTATGCAGTTCCTGACAGGTTGGATTATGTATCTTGGCTTCCAGGTTGCATTATGGCATGGAAGCCCTATGGGAGGAGAAGGAGAAGGTTAGGCATATATAATTAAGAGATTAACAATTGTGAATGTAGAGGCCTGAGTGTAATATATATTATATATTTTTTGGTTACGTTTTAAATGTTATCTTTGTTAACCATCTGATTCTACGCTCTTAGTTGTGTTCATCAGTAACCTGATGAACCACTGTTATTAGTAGTAGTGATATTTCTGCATGGCAAATAATTTACTTGTAGATGTAGTAGTGTAATAGAAAAACAACAGACCCAACTGTCATGACATGCACGCTGTTTAATTAGAGTTTAATTAGAGAATTAATTAATTCTGTGAAAAAACAGGTGTCATTAATTGTCCTTTATTAAAGAAGAAGGGAAGCAAATGTTTCACACATTGTAATAAAATAGATTTCCTTCTGAATTGCTAAGTAAAATGGGCCGTTCCAAACATTGTTCGGAGGAACAATGCAATTTGATTAAAAAGTTGATTGGAGAGGGGAAAACGTATAAAGAAGTGCAGCAAATTATAGGATGCTCAGCTAAAAAGATCTCAAATGCTTTAAAATGGCAACAAAAACCTTGAACACGGGGAAGAAAACGAGCAACTACTGTTAAAACGGATCGAAGAATAGTCAGAATGGCAAAGATTCAGCCAATCATCACCTCCAGAAAGATCAAAGATGATCTAAAATTACCTGTAAGTGCTGTTACAGTCAGAAGACGTTTGATTGAAGCTAAGATATCCGCAAGAAGCCCCCGTAAAGCACCCTTGTTGAAAAAACGGCATGTGCAGAATCGGTTAAAATTTGCCAAGGAACACATCGATTGGCCCAAAGAGAAATGGCGTAACATTCTGTGGACTGATGAGAGTAAAATTGTTCTTTTCGGGTCTAGTGGTCGTCAACAGTATGTCAGACGACCCCCGGGTACTGAATTCAAGCCACAGTACACTGTGAAGACAGTGAAGCATAAGCATGGTGGCGAAAAATCATGGTATGGGGATGTTTTTCATACTGCGGTGTTGGGCCTATTTATCATATACCAGGGATCATGGATCAGTTTGAATACATCAAAATACTTGAAGAGATTATGTTGCCGTATGCCGAAGAGGAAATGCCCCTGAAATGGGTGTTTCAACAAGACAACGACCCCAAACACACGAGTAATCGAGCAACATCTTGGTTCCAGACAAAAAGGATTGAGGTAATAAAGTGGCCAGCTCAATCCCCCGACCTCAACCCCATTGAAAACTTGTGGGGTGACATTAAAAATGCAGTTTCTGAAGCAAAATTCAAATTGTGCAATGTAGTTAGTTCATCATGGGCTGAAATACCTGTTTCTAGGTGCCAGAAGTTGGTTGACTAGATGCAACGCAGATGCGCAGCAGTTATCAAAAACAATGGTTATGCAACTAAATATTAGTTGAGTAATTTAAAGTGAAGTTAAATCTTGAAAAATTTCATCAGTTTATACAGTAAGTGTTTGAGTTTTGAAGAGAAAAATTACAAATTTGTTAATGCTTTGGTTTGGAATTGAATGTGTAATGTTTCCACTACATTTGAAATATGGAACTAAAAGCTATTAAAAACACTAAAAGCTATTTATTTGAACACAACTGTACATGCGAGAGAAATTCCTGTAAAAGGTTAAATAAATGAAATGACTGTAATATGGAAAAGCCCCAGGGTGCTATACTGTGGTAGCATATCCAAAAGATGTAAACAGTGTGGGTGCACACAACCATAAATTTTCAGTACCTCAACCTGGCATAGAACTGCAAAACTGAGCATTCGAATGCAGGGGCAGGGCAACAACAGTCAGCGCAGCTCACATAAACGCTCTCTAGTCCTGTTTTAACCTTAAATTTTTCTTATATTTGGAATTTTTAAATAGCCAGCACCTTCTGAACTAAGTAATCATGGAGGAGAGTAAAGGATAAGTAACTTGCAAAGATATTTTAGAGCTAAACCATTTAAAGCCTTGTATGTTGAGAGCAAAATCTCATTCTAAATTTAACAGGCAACCCTTTACATGTACACTCTGGATAGAAGGAAAAGCACATGACTCCCTCAGTAAAATATTGTGGCAGCTTTGGGGCTGTTTTGAAGAGCGCATTCCACAAGCGCTAATCCCAGAATATCAAGGATCTTGAAAATTTATGCATGGAGGCAAGATCCCTCAAAGTGTTCTCCAACTTTGTCTGATGTTACAGGAAGAGGTTCAGTGCTGTTATCCTCAAGGGGAGGTTTCACCAAATATTCATTGTAGGGGTGCCAGTCATTTTGAAATCAATGTATTGTCGAAAAATATGTACTAGTCAATAAAACTTTGTTTGGGAAATTGTAAAAAAATGTTTAAATAAATGTATACGGCTTCACCATTTTGAGCCCAAAATATGACTCATTGTACATGTACGTTTTTTACAGCCATTTTCATGCATTTTCATGAGTGCCAATAATGTTTGCATCGAATGTACGTAAGATCATCGAAAGGGTAATGATGTAATGATGATGACTAACACGGTTTTTGGAATGTAGAGGCTTTGTTTCCATCTCAAAGTGAATTTAGACAGGGTCGTAGTACAATGGACCCCATGGTAAATCCTGAGTGAGCTTGGGAAAGCCCAGGTGAATAAACAAGGTGTATTAGTTGTGCTCTTCGGACAACGCATCTGACACGCGAGGCCAAATAGGGCCTACGTCATTACAATTACTAAACAACAGGAGAATGAACATCCAAAAGAAGAATGTGAACAATGTCACTGCAACATGTAATCTTCAGTGTGGAATGAAGAAAAAAAAGGCTCAATTAACCTTTTTTTTTTGTTGCTTTTTTCCAGGAAATGTAGAACAGTTCACCTATTTTAAAGAAGGATTAGTAGATATGATTAGCCAGCATGCGTGTGTATTGAAGGAAACGTGAGAAATTTGCTACAGAAGCAAGTCGAAGGGCAGACATGGGATATTGGAATTGACTAATACAGTAAAAAATTTAAAAAAGCTAATTTCTCAGGACGATTTAAGTTAAAAATTAAACTTTTTAAAGAACTAGTGCAGTGCCCGTGCCTGTGCCCGTACAAAAAACGTGCCCGTTTGGAACGGCCCGATTGCTTGGCCCCCAGTATTGATGCTTGCCGCTTTCTCAAGAACCGCTCATTCAATCAACTTCACAGTCGACCCTGCACTGTGCAATACACCGAGCGGATTTCATCTTCATACAGTGCCCGGTTGTCGAGCAAATCAAAAAATACAGACAGACAGGATTTCGTCCTTTATAATTTAGTTAGATACAGGTTTCATCTATAGAATTAGATTTTAATGATTGGATTTAGGTATGTAATTTATTTATGTATTAAGGAATTTATTTAGGTTTTAGGTATGTAATAAATATCCCGACCCACACACCTATTCAGATGGTGATATTAAACTCCAAGTAAATGTTCCGCAAAATGCATCCATTCATTAAAAAAAGCTACTCCCAATTTTCTATGCTCCATGCAACCATCTAAAACCAACCAACTCACTCATCACGTTACACTTTATGGTTCACACAGGGATCATTCACAAGTGAGAATTAATAATAATAATAATAATAATAATAAATTTAATTTATATAGCACCTTTCATACAAGTAGCAGCAAGTGACGAAACGAAATAATAATAAACAATTAAAACAAGAAAATATTGGATTAAACAATATAACATTAAATAAACACAATAAAAACTATTAAACTAGGATAGAATAAAATATACGGAGCCCCTAAGGGGACATGGGGGAGAAAAAAAAAAAAAAAAGTTTCTCGTGAGCACGAGATAGTTTCTCGTGAGCACCAGAAACTTTCTCGTGAGCACCAGAAACTATCTCGTGAGCACGAGATAGTTTCTCGTGAGCACCAGAAACTTTCTCGTGCTCACGAGATAGTTTCTGGTGAGCACCAGAAAGTAGCCTATTGCTTGCGCGCATATCTGGCGAGACCATCCAGACCATTTCGCTTGTGTTTCTGTGAGAAAATGACAGTGCAGGAGTTAGTTCGGCTATATTTTAACCTGGGACTTCATTATAAGGATATTGTTACTTTACTTGCAAGTCGTCACCGTTATATTGTCTCCGAAAGGCATTTAAAACGAATTTTGTCTTGTGGTTTGTTTCGGCGCAAGGGATACACCAGTTTGGATCAGGTAGTTAATTTCATTCATGAACAATTACAAACATCTGGCCAACTCTGCGGGTATAGGTGGATGTACACAAAATGCAAGGAGAACTGATTACACGTCAAGAAAGAAGACATACGCTTAATTCTAAAATAACTAGATCCAAGCGGTGTTGAACTCAGAGGAAGGAGACGGCTGCATCGCCGAAGCTACTTTGCAAAAGGGCCCAATTATATATTAATTTAATTATTTGTGTTCGCAAGCACGTCAATAATGAATTTGTTAGATGAAGTTACTAGAAATTAGGCTATAGGAAATAAACAAAATATCGCAGAACAGAGAGCAGGATCAACAACCTTCTCCATGTTAAATGTGACATTTTCCTGCTCTGGATGAGCGCAGATGCGCTTCTTCAGGTATTAGGCTAGGAGTTATTTTGGCTTCGTCAGAACTGCCATTCTACTTAAAGATAAACTTCCAAAAAACACTCCAAATTATTTATCTTTATTCAATTAATCCAAAAAGTCTTCAAAAGGTACAGAAACAGTTCTTATAATTTCTGATAGATTTTCATTTCCTTCAGGCGTCCTCACCGCTCCTAATTGTTTGGCCACGTCATATTAAATTGAAAAATAAGAGATCACAGTCCATTAACACAAAAATCTGCAGTGAAATTCGTTTTTGGCAACTTCGGACATTTCCAAACAAACAATCCTTCCAAAACGTTTGTTTTGAGGGTACAGACGTCCCCTGAAGTGTTTCCTCGTTTACCTCAGCGTCAGACCAGCGTTTCTTTTGTCGGCATTTTGAGGAATATTTTAATCATTTTTATTTATTTAACATGATGTGATCATGCAACACAACAAAAGTAGGCTACCATGGATAGCGCCACTTGGCCAGCCATGCCAAAACACTTAAAACTTCAATATTAAACTGAAAATAATCTCGTATAGTGAGCGAACTTTCCACATCAGCACCGTGGACAGCTCGTTTGTCACAGTTCTTTGACGACAAAATGCTGAGTGCAAGTCGGTCCCCATATCTTACGATATACTGTCCTAACTCCTCATCAGTCATAACATTTATGACGTTGATGTCGATCTGTAAGAAGCAGGGCAAATGTTAAAAACGTTTGAAAAACATTAACAGCAGGTAGAGAAAGCTAGCGACATTAGGCTACAGTAACGTTATATTGCTAACTTTATGTGACTAAAGTGAACATTTATCTTAAAAGCATGCAATGAGTGAATGGCTTGGTCGTTTACCTTATCATCTTTTAGCTGGTTGATGATACTATCAGGTATATTTCGCGTTTTCAGGAAAGAAAATAAATCCACTTCTGCAGCCATTCTTTGAGCTTAATGGTCTCTGGAGTCTGAAGCACAGGAAAGCACAACTAACGTTGCAATTTATGAAAGAAAGAGGGAAGCGCTGCGTGGAGTCTCAAACTCAGACAAACGTTAATTTCCTGTGTTTCGGAGACAAAATATAACGGTGACGACTTGCAAGTAAAGCAGCAATGTCCTTATAATGAAATTCCAGGTTCAAATATAGCCGAACTGATTGCTGTAATGTCGTTTTTCACACAGAAACACTTACCAAAATGCACTACAGGTCTCGCCAGGTATCATGCGAACGCGCAGTACGTTCTCGTGCTCGCGAGAAAGTATCTCGTGCGCACGAGAAAGTATCTCGTGAGCACGAGAAAGTATCTCGTGAGCGCGAGAAAGTATCTCGTGCTCGCGAGAAAGTATCTCGTGAGCACGAGATACTTTAAAAAAAAAAATTCCCACCCCATGTCCCTTTAGGGGTTCCGTAAAAATAGGATAAAACACAAAGAAATAAAAGACAATATAATGGGGAAAAAACAATATAAAGTTAATAACACAAAAAAATTATAATAAAATGAGAAAACAAAATAATGAAATAGGATAAAACTAAATGCAATAAAACACAATGAAATGCAAGGCAATATAGATTTTTATAAAACAAGTAAAAGCAAAAGACATAAGCAAAAACTAAAATAGGATACAATAAAGTAAAAGTCTTCTTAAAGTTTTCAGAAGGCTTTTAAAAAGTGCTACATTTGGTGCCTCTCTGATCTGTTTGGGCAAGCTATTCCATAGTATGGGGGCATAGAAATAAAAAGAAGCTTCTCCACTTATTTTATCATTTACTTTTTGAATGCATAACAGATTATCACCAGATGATCTGAGGGCACGTTTGGGCTGATATCTATTCAACAGGTCAGATATGTAATACGGTGCTAAACCAGTCAGAGCTTTAAAAACAAGTAAAATCATTTTTAAACCATTTTAAATTTCACGGGCAGCCAATGCAGAGATGCAAGTACAGGTGTGATGTGAGCTCTCTTCTTGGTTCGTGTCAAGATTCTTGCAGCTGAGTTTTGCACAAGTTGTAGCTGCTCTATATATTTATTTGGAAGACCAGAGAAGAGAGCATTACAGTAGTCTAATCTACTTGTAACAAAGGCATGTATTAACGTTAAGCTTGTGTGAGGAAAGGCCTTACTTTAGTAATGTTTCGCAAATGGAAAAAGGCTACCCTTGTTACATTTCTTATGTGTGGCAGAAAGCTTAGTTCAGCATCCAAGATTACACCTAGATTCTTAACTTGAGGTTTATTGTTTGACACTAGAGGTCTTAGGTTCTTAGATAATCTTTCTCTCTGGGCCTTAGATCCAATGATATTTATCTCAGTCTTATCCTGATTCAACTGAAGAAAATTCTGAGACGTCCAGAAATGAATATCATTCAGACAGTTTTCTAAGGAGCTGATTGGGCTTTCATCCTCGGGCAATACAGAAATATACAGCTGTGTATCATCAGCGTAGCTATGGAAATTAACCCCATGGTTACTAATGATTTTCCCAAGTGGAAGCATGTATAAAGAAAAGAGTAAGGGGCCAATAATAGAACCCTGAGGAATCCCACAGTTAATAAAAGCTTTTTCTAATACAGAATCCCCAGGGCAACACAGAAATTTCTTCCAGCCAGATATGAATAAAACCATTTAAGAACTCTTCCTGAGAGACCTACCCATTGTTCAAGTCGATGTAGCAAAATCTTATGGTCCACAGTGTCAAATGCAGCACTGAGATCTAACAGAACAAGAGCAGACACCACCAGCATCTATGCACATTCCAATATCATTGATTACTTTTGACTAGAGCAGTTTCTGTAATGTGGTTTGACCAGAAGTCTGACTGAAATTTCTCCAGAATGGTATTTTTACAGAGAAAATCATTTAACTGTCTAAAAACCCCTTTTCCGATAATCTTGCTTAAGAAAGGGAGGTTTGATATGGGTCTAAAATTACCAAGAACTGAGGGATCCTCTTCTTTAGTACTGGCTTTACAGTGGCAGTCTTCAGTGCAGTTGGGACGTTGCCAGTCTCCAAAGAAGAGTTTACAATGGCCAAGACACTGACAACTAAAAACGGGTTTAAACAATCTTGTGGGGATAGGATCAAATACACAGGTAGAGGGTTTTAATGGCTGGACAATTTCATTGAGCATTTGTGCATCAATCAGGCCAAACGCATGTATGTCAGTATTGCATGGGGCATCTGCACTGTCCAGATCTGGGGCTGTACCCATTTGAGCTACAGTATGTGTAACCTAATGGTGCTCATCTTTTCTTTCAAATAAATGGCAAACTCTTGACATTTATTTGAGGAGACGAGCTCAGCCAAAATCAGCAGCTGGACTTGGATTTATCAAGCGATAAATTGTTGAAAAAAGCACTTTGGGATTATTGTTATTGTCACAAATAATCTTGGACAAATAAGTCTGTCTTGTGTTTCTTATTGCTCTATTATAATTTACAAGCTGTTCTTTAAGGATGTCGAGATGTACCTGTAGTTTTGTCTTTATTCATTTACGCTCTGCTTTCCGACAGTTCCGCTTTAGTTTAAGAATTTCACTGTTTTTCCGGGATGTCTTATGATTTGAAATTACCTTTTTTATTTTCTCTGGGGCAACAATATGGAGTGTAGCTCTAAGTTTGCTATTAAAACTATACACTAACTCATCAGTAGCTAGCGGGTTCAGTGGTACACATGTGAGATTTACAAGTTATGCAAACCGATCAGCTGCTGCAGAGTTTAAAATGCGGCTCTTTATAATGCGATCAGTATTCTTCTTTCCCTTTAACAACATGACATGTAAGAATACACAGACAAGATCTGATATAGCGAGATCAACAACAGAGGAAATCGTAACGCATAGTCCTCTAGAAATGACCAAATCTAGAGTATGGCCATGCTTATGAATTGGCTCAGCAACATGCTGATTAAAATCAAGAGGGAGTAGTAGATTTTTTAAAATCCGTGGCCTTGGAATCTGACGGATTATCCACATGCAAGTTAAAATCACCGACCAGAAGAACTCTCTCATGATCAGTTGATATAATAGACATGAATTCAGCAAATTCAGGAAAAAATGCTGGGTTTTGCCTTGGAGGGCGATAGATGGTCACCATCAGCACAGGATAATCAAAACTTAGAATCTGAGCAAGATATTAAAAAGAAGAAAATTCCCCAAATTCAATTTGCTTGCATTTAAATTCACACGAATAAATATTTGCGAAGCCGCCACCTCTCTTATTTTGCCAAATTTTTTGAGAAAAAGTGTAATTTGGGGGCGAAGCCTCTATTAGCGAGACAGTACCATCTGTCCCTAGACATGTCTGTTAAGAATAAAAAATCTATTTTTTTGTCTTGAAAAAGGTCATTAATTTAAAACGCTTTAGATGCCAGGGATGGAATATTTCATAATGCAAAGGTGAGCAGAGAATATGACAGGTTTCACATGGGATTCCTTTTGTAGAGGAATGATTTTTAAGTTACCCATGTTAACTCCACGACAAATCCTTAACGTTGGGCTTATTGTCTGGATACTGTATTCAAATAAGGGGGGGACAGATATTGAAATGGACAACACTGGTGTTTTCATTTCCACTACTGTAGCCTATAGTATAGTCAGGCATTGAGGGCTTTCTGAATGTTGTCCGACAGATTTGCTGAGCCTCGCCTATTTGGATCCAGGCCGTCTCTGCGGTAGAATGCAGGTCTCTCCCAGAAACGATCCCAGTTATCAATAAAACCGATGTTTTGATCTACACACGAAGCCAATCGCTTAGTAAAAGGAGTCTACTGAATGCTTCACATCAAATTAAACAAACAATTCAGTTGAATTGAGTCATCAACGAATAGGGGTAAGTTATTTTCCATAATTTTAATGCTTTTGCTGTTCTGTCGGTTTTGTTAACCAAGCTCTAAATGTGGTTACTTTCCATTCCTATTTGTTAATTTAACATTAGCTGAAGAAATACGTGATTACGGAATTAATTTTAGTGTTCGAAAACTCAGCCTACTGTCACGTTTCTATAAAATTTAGTTAAATATGTCGCAATAACGGTACAATGGCGTCACCTTGTATGACTCTTCCCTAAATTAATCAGTGGAACATGTGGAAATTCGCCTCCTAGCTTTTCAGCGTAGTAGCCTGTCTTATGCTCATGCTCATACATTTCTTGTAATCTAAACGGTGCTTTGCGATTGTGATGTGATTTGGTGAAAACAATAAGGTACAGGATAATCTGTAAACGATAAAATAAACAGATTATGGACTAATTGATACCAATTTAGCATGTTGTCAACAACGCGATTTGCACAGGCTCAAGACGGGACTAGTTGGATCATATTGTTTTCAATAACCATCGGTGCCGCTTTCTTTTAATTGTCCTTTATCTCGCCGCCATATTGAAAAAAAAAGTGACGCAATTTAGTTGTAGCTAAACCACTAAACCCACTGAATAGTGGCTAAACCTCGGGTGCGTCCCAATCACAGAACTGCATAAATTCTTTTACAGTTATGTGCTCCCAATACTCGAAAAATGTATCATCCTTCCATCCACCTCCTCTCTTCCGTGTCCCACGCTAAGGTGAAGATGAAGATTAGTGGAACGCACCCCAAGAGGGCAGCTTTCGGCACTCAACCTCAGCACCGGATAGAATGTCACCCTCTGCTGATATCGCTCAAAAAGCCAGTTTCCCCATTGGGCTCCATTCATTTTTGACTGGAAATTTAAAAATATTTCCACTAATATAATGATGTTAACTCTGTGCATTAAAAAAATATTTTTTAAATTGCTTATTTTTCCGTGGTCAAATATTTTTTTCCTACCACACAATAATATTTTCTTATTATTTATACTGGCCTGTGTCGCATCCTTGCGCGCTAGTTGGCAACCAATTGCACAGCCTACTCGCTAGGCTTTGACGCATCCTCGTTGTACATGTGACACAACCAAGGGGCTTGCGAAGTCTGCGATTGTAAAGTGCGCTTATGGCAGAAAGTTATTATGCCATTGAGATAAAATAAATATATATGAAAAATTGAAATGAAACAACATTTGGAGATGTTATAATTGCATAATGTATTTATAATAGTTGCATTATTAAAAATCGTTTATATCTTATCCATGTTTTCCGTTGAATTATATAAATGGAACGAATAACACAATTGAATGATTCCTCGGTTTTAAATCTGTCGCCTAAACTTCACATTGAATACAGATTAACTGTGTTTCTGTCAAAATATATTAAAACGATTAGCCTATGATTAAGATGAATATGGCTATTTCGTTGATTAGGCAACTTTTTTATATTGGCTATAGTACAGTGCCATGCAAAAGTATTCACCCCCTTGGCGTTTTTCCTATTTTGTTTCCTACTGTTCCTTTTGATGTTGATGGGTCACACTCACAGACTTCAGAAAGTAACAGCATGCAAAGGATATGCGGCCAAATATGAAATATGATACTTTAAAAATACATTAAAGCAAATACATATGCACGCACCATTTTTCAGTTCTTTATTTTTTTGAATTTTTTAAAACAAGTTTTTATTTTTGAATTTTTTTTTTTTTTTCATTTCACTTCACCAATTTGGAATATTTTGTGTAGGTCCATTACATAAAATCCAAATAAAAATAAATAAAATTACAGGTTGCAATGCAACAAAATAGGAAAAACGCCAAGAGGGGTGAATACTTTTGCACAGCACTGTATATCAGAAACACCCCTGAAAAATGGCTTTAACTTTGAAGCATCTAAACCACAATTACAAAAGCATCTACACAGGTGATTCCTATTAATTTGAATGCTAATTGGCAGCATGTGTCTACTTAAGAGGTCTAACCAGCAGCACTTTGCCAGGTAAGTCTCCAAAGCAAGATGAGCTCCAAAGAAGCCAAATAGTTGGTACCCGAATTGCAGGTGCGTCTGTCACAAAACCGGCAAAATTATTTAAGATGTCAAGGGGAACAGTGTCAAAAATGCACCAAAAAACAACATCAGCAAAAAATAACTGTGGTCGCAAGTCAAAGCTCTCCGACAGGGACAGATGGACACTTGGTAGGATAGTTGCTAATAACCACTGAACTACAGCTAAAAAAAAACACCACAGAATTGAATGAATCCATATGTGAACCAGTCTCAACAAAAACAGTACGTTGTGAGCTTCACAAAGCTGATATTTATGGCAGGGCCGCCATTCGGAAACCATTTGTATCCAAGGCTAATGCACAAAAATGTGTAACATGGTGTAAGGAACACAAAACCTGGACCCCTGAGAAAGGGAGAAAAGTGATATAGTCTGATGAGTCATCTTTTACTTTTTTTAATACATCTGGATGGGTTTATGTTTGGAGAAAGCCGAAGAAGGCATTCAATCCACAATGTCTGTTGCCAACTGTTAAGTATGGTGGTCTTTCTGTAATGGTATGGGCAGCCATTTCATTGGGTCCAATGATTGCTCTCCATGGACGTGTAACGGGAAAACAATATGAAGCCATTTTACAAGACCAGGTGCGCCCTATGGTGCACTGTTCCATCATGATGTCCCCATATTCTAACATAACACCCCTATACACAGTGCTAAAAACATTAAAGAATGGTTCCAAGAACACGAGGATGATGCCAAATGCCTTCCATGGCCTACACATTCACCAGATCTAAACATAATTTAACCTTTATGGGAAGTTCTGAATTTCATAACCTCCTTCATTCCACAACTGGAGACTGTCCTTCTTGAACAATGGGCCAATATCCCACTACACACTGTTCAGAAATTGTATGACAGCATTCCTAGAAGGATTTTAACTGTTTTGAAGTCAAAGGATGGGCCTACTTATTATTAGTTACTAGATATTCAGAAAGAAAAACTGCAGTAGCCCAATTACCTTTCTTAGGTTATTTGTCATAATTACAGTATGGCCAGATGGCGCTTGTTCTGAATTTTTTATTAATTTGTTCTGCCAACATCCCTTGCATGATTATTAAACCTAGTGGACTAATCTGAAACGCATAGGCTACCTTCTTGTTTCCCCTATGGGAATGTTGCGATATTAATAAAAAGCATTTTTACAACTTCTAAAGATGAATGCCTCGGAATAACTTTTCTTTATTTCAAGTAAAACAACTATTTGGAGGAGACAATTTTGTCAAAATGTCAGTTTGTGCTGCTTACAACTGTACCAATCATTCAGGTTTGAATGATATACACCTCTGGTATACACCTTTTCAGGTAGGCCTAAATCAGCGTGTGAACGGTGATTCCCTTAACAGCTAAGCTAAATTGTTTTACAAAATGGTAGGCCTATTGTAACGTTTCCAAAAGTAGCTGGTCCTGTCATATTAAGTTACATTATATTTCTGACCTTGTACCGTGAACTTTGCATTAACACCTGCTATTGTGTTGGCAAATTCCATTATACACTAACAGCATGCAGGAAAATGCACTTGCTGAGGCGCTATGCCAAATCGTTTTAATTTCATCTTAATTAGTTTGTGTTTGCTGTTATTTTACTGAATAAAATGTGTAGCCTACATGTTAATATGTTTATGAACGTACTTTGTGGAATTTATTAATTTCTTAGAATGATAATTGGACAATTAGCACTTTACCCATAGAGTGAATTAATTTCAAGCGGACATCATTAATTTCTGCGTTTAATAACGTTACACCGATAGCTGTCATGATAGGATATCAAGTTAGTGGAATTTTCGATAGGTGTGTAGCTAATTCAGTATGATGGAAATCCACCTGTATGTGTGTGCACGTGTTTGTCTATGTAGTTGCATGGAAAATAGGCCTACTTCAACTGCACCCACTTTCGCAGCGATTCCTCTCAGGGATAAATAAAGTGCACTTATTTTAAACAGTAGTATTGAACCTTATCTGAAGCCAATTAACCAGTTTGATACATTCAGGGTGCAATTTGCCGGTGGGGATGGTGGGGATTTCCCCCCCCCCTCTGGTTTACACGTCCTACCCTCTGCTGAATTATTTTTATCCTCGGTGGGGACGAAATTTATCCCCCCCACCCAAAGTATTTTCACCATTACATCGTAATTATTAACAGCCAAAATACAAAGGGTCCGAGTGCATTCTGGTTGTGCTGTGATTTTGATCAGGGGCGCCCCTCCCTAAACGCAGAACACGCGCTGTGCGTAGGGGCACCGCACCAAGTCAGCTCGAGGAGAGAGAAGGAAACATAATAATGAAATGCGCATTTAACTCAATATTTTCTCAAAAATAATAAAAGTAAAACATAAGGTGCCCCCCTACTCCCATTCTCCAATTGTATTTTCATATGCTGTAACAACTGTCAAATGAAGAGCGAATGTACGTGTAGCCGGTTCGGTCTGACACCGCCTGGCTACGCTCTGCGTTGTGTCTTTGGTGTAGAAGGAAGCGAGGACAACTGCTTTCATGCCAGCCGTGGAGGGCATTTATTTTCTGTGTGAAATACAATTACTTTCAGTGTACAGCACTATCTGTGGCCTCTCTGACATGCACACTCCTCTTCAGTGATCAAACGCTGACTCCCTGTGATACTACAGTGACCTTATATGTTACTACAACATTTCCATGTTTCATTTATGAAAATAAACTGCATCTCATTTGTATGCAAAAACAATATTAGTTACAGAAATTTTTCCTAACCACAGCGGCAATATTTTATATATTTTTGGCTTAATATAAAAATAGAATGAACAGAAATATACATAGATATTATAAAAAGAAAATACAAATTATTGATACAAAAGTTTACATAACCAGAAGTAAAGGGGGGAAGTTCACATACCTGTGTGAAATACAATTACTTTCAGTGTACAGCACTATCTGTGGCCTCTCTGACATGCACACTCCTTTAAAGAAGGAACAGACAACGGCAGACCGCATGTGAAACCACACCGGAACGCTTAGCTTAAATGCTACAACAATCTGATATGAGATCGGTAAGCTAGCTGAGTTAGTAAAATGCTGTACACGACAGAATTCACACATTTACACCAAATTAAACACCAGGGAAATGAAGAACGTTACTTTTAACTTGTTACAAAATATAACTGTGCTTCTGTTTAGCTTATTACACTGTTTTTACACTTTATTGAGCACAACAGCACTCGTACGGTCTTACCTCTTCAGTGATCAAACGCTGACTGAAGAGAAATTGGCGCGTATTGGGATTAATAGCCTGTTCACAGCATACCTTTCAGGACAAAACCGCCACCTAGTGGCGAGGCGGTGAAAATACAATGTGAAACTGCCTATGAAAATTAGACGTTCCCCAAAGAATTGTACACAGAAACAGATATAAATAACAAATTTCGAACAAGGAGAATAGTAATTTTGGTGAAATATAACTTACAATTATACATCTGTTACATTCACCCCTCCTAAATTTCACCAAAATTCAAACCATACCTATGAATAACCAGTCAAAATACTGGGACAGCTGACACAATATCTGAAAACTTGGCTGGGACTTACTGTAAAACTCTAAGCTTTACCATCAGCTGTATAAGCTACCTACTACATAGGTTCAGAGAAAACGTAAGGGTGATCAAGCCTTAGTCCCTCCTAGATCAAGATGCCTTTTACACCATACAAACATCCCGCCACCTTCAATCACATATCATACTACATGTGAAACCATACATTGGTCACACTGTCCCTTAAACGCAGATTGACAGAATTATAGGTAGGCCCACCAAAAAAAACAAAAAAAGTATTTGACCCCTTAAAACAGCGTGAGAAGTGATTGAGACTTTCTCCTAATTGAACCTGTCAAATCCCTGAAATCAAAAGGCCTTTGATTTGGAGAGCAGCTGCTCTTTCATTTCAATCTGGTAGCGATCAATATGCTCTTGAATCTCACTGGCTGCCCATTTATCTGGTGCTTTAAACTTGAAGACCGCAGCGAGGGCGGGATCTGGACAGTGTTTAACGAACATCATGGCTACCTCCTGACATGGATCTTCCATGTATCGTCCTAGCCTTTTCAGACCCTCCTCTGCAGCATCAACTGCCTTGTTCAGCCGAAGCCAGTACTCTACGGGGTTCTCTCCTGCCACAGGCACTGTGCTGTAGAAGTCAGCCATTGGCATACATGAATAAGTGAACTCACTAAAATTTCGTTTGAGGATATCAAAGATGATTTTTGGGTTTTCTTGAGGCTTCATAGATGGGCTGCTCCTCAAAGTTATCTTTACAATGTCCTTAGCTTTGCCCATTAGCTTACACATTATTTCAGCATGCTGTTCTTTCAGGGGTATGGCTCGTTTCCTGGAGTACACTTCCATTAGCTCTTGCCACTCACAGACTGTGTTCTTGTCAGACCCGTCTCCCCTGAACACCGGAGGTTCTTTCACATCTGACTGTAGGACTAACTTAGTACCAGTCAAGTCAAGGTAAGTGGGGTTACTGGCTGTCTGGCTTACACTGCTCTGAGCTTGTGCGCCTCTAGCTTCTTTTTCCCCACTCTCATCCCTTAACTGTTCGCTAATAGTCTGTCCTACCTGCTGAGCAATATGTGTTATCAGGTGATTTAAGGCTGGGTTGCTTGTGTCTGGAAGGCCCGAAAAGGTAGCTCCCTGAGTACGACTGGAAGCTGCCTGACTACGTATACGAGTAGAACAGAAAGCTGGTGAACTTAGCATTACATTAGCTGCACCTCGGCTTGAAGTACTAGATGAACCAGAGATACAAATCCCCCTTCCCCTACCAAGATTAAAATTGTCTACTGGAATTGTGTCACCATCCATTTTTCCAATAGTAAATTAATACTTGACTGTACAAAAAAATATATAGTAGGGTGACAAATTTCCCCTTTAAAGAGTTCAAAACAACTGAAAAGAAAACAGTTTCCAATTATGACTTATACATTTTTCTTATAACTTTTTCATGCCTTTCTTCAATTCTAAAAGTACTTTAGGGCAATTGTGTAACATGTAGCAACCTCTGGTGACCAAGCTGATGTTGATCCACTGCCCCAGGGATGATGATGAACCATTCTGGAGCAGAGAAATCCGAGTCACGGCACCAATGTAGCCGGTTCGGTCTGACACCGCCTGGCTACGCTCTGCGTTGTGTCTTTGGTGTAGAAGGAAGCGAGGACAACTGCTTTCATGCCAGCCGTGGAGGGCATTTATTTTCTGTGTGAAATACAATTACTTTCAGTGTACAGCACTATCTGTGGCCTCTCTGACATGCACACTCCTCTTCAGTGATCAAACGCTGACTCCCTGTGATACTACAGTGACCTTATATGTTACTACAACATTTCCATGTTTCATTTATGAAAATAAACTGCATCTCATTTGTATGCAAAAACAATATTAGTTACAGAAATTTTTCCTAACCACAGCGGCAATATTTTATATATTTTTGGCTTAATATAAAAATAGAATGAACAGAAATATACATAGATATTATAAAAAGAAAATACAAATTATTGATACAAAAGTTTACATAACCAGAAGTAAAGGGGGGAAGTTCACATACCTGTGTGAAATACAATTACTTTCAGTGTACAGCACTATCTGTGGCCTCTCTGACATGCACACTCCTTTAAAGAAGGAACAGACAACGGCAGACCGCATGTGAAACCACACCGGAACGCTTAGCTTAAATGCTACAACAATCTGATATGAGATCGGTAAGCTAGCTGAGTTAGTAAAATGCTGTACACGACAGAATTCACACATTTACACCAAATTAAACACCAGGGAAATGAAGAACGTTACTTTTAACTTGTTACAAAATATAACTGTGCTTCTGTTTAGCTTATTACACTGTTTTTACACTTTATTGAGCACAACAGCACTCGTACGGTCTTACCTCTTCAGTGATCAAACGCTGACTGAAGAGAAATTGGCGCGTATTGGGATTAATAGCCTGTTCACAGCATACCTTTCAGGACAAAACCGCCACCTAGTGGCGAGGCGGTGAAAATACAATGTGAAACTGCCTATGAAAATTAGACGTTCCCCAAAGAATTGTACACAGAAACAGATATAAATAACAAATTTCGAACAAGGAGAATAGTAATTTTGGTGAAATATAACTTACAATTATACATCTGTTACATACGCATCTCCCCTTTAAACCGCAAACAAAGTTTAAACGAAGTTACTCTTTTTATCACCCAGCACTAACAGGAACGCTAATACGGACTTATTTAATTAAATTCACCAAAGCGCGAACAGACGCAAACCGAAGTAATTACCTTACCATCCCCAGCGAACACAAACGCCAGCATGAATATGACCTAGATATATTGTTGTGACTTTGTGACTATTACTAATAAAGGTTGTTAAGTTAAATGGCATTTTGTTATGTTGTTATGCATAAAAAAAGTGGTATTTTTGTTGTTGAATAAAAGCGTTCCTCAAATTATCCCCCCCTCTGTTTTTTTCACAAATCGCACCCTGGATACATTCTAGTATGTTCTTCTTTCCTCTGTACCAATGATATTCTAGTCAAAACAGCGACATCTATTGGTAAGAAACAAGTACTACCCTAAAATATAATGGAACAGAAAATGACATACTTCGATGACTCATGACTCAGGACAGGGGGGAAAATAATCATCCCCATATTTTCAAGGAATGTATTAGAAAGGTTGAAGAAGCTAAGCTCCAAAATGTATCTTCCTAAAACCTCTGGTGCACAGAGAACTTGTACTACATATTGGTTATGGGGGGGGGGGGGGGGGGGCTGCAGTAGGGGTTGGTTGGTCCCTGGATGGATTTAAAACATTTATTTGGATTCCCCATGTTTGAATCTGTACCTGGGAAAAGTTTAGTACACATCGGATGTTGGAAAGAATATTGACAGAATCTTATCTGAATCCTACCCAGTGAACATGGCAAAATTAGAATTTTACTCAAAGATGTAATGATATTCCTATAAAATAAAGTTCCTGGGATGCTTATGTAACCTGTTTCCACCTATTCCTACCTCTATTATAAGGTTGTGAGATGTATGGTGTCATCCTGTTACTAATGGTAAAATCTCACTGATACACAAGTTCTTAGGAAATTCAGAATGGGCTTTCTTTCACGCTGCTCTAAGGAAACACTGAGAAGAACACCAAGTTGAACATGGCAGTTGAAATTTAAACCATTTTTTAAATTGAAATGAGATTTGTCATGACCCAAGGAGAGAGCATGGGCGGAACTGATGATTTTGGGCCCCCCCTCCCCTTCCCCTACGAGAAAACACATAAGGCCTGTTACACACTGTGGAGCTAACGCGAGGCAGACAGAAAAACTTGCGTTTCAAATAGGTTCCCATGTTAATGGACGCATGTTTTCATATGAATCGGAAATAATTGGAATGCACGATTTGTCACCAGTATTTGAAAATATGTGAATAATATATAAAACGTTAATCAGCACACAAACCATGGTGTGATAGTGATTTTTTTAATACAACAGTCAGGAATAGTGCCTGTAATGAGAAGGTGTAAAAAAATTAAATTCTACAATTACAAATTAGAATTCTGGAGGCCTACGGTCCTTCAATTTGTTGCATTAGAGCTCACGAGTCAGGCACGCATTTAGGTTAGGTAGGCTATAGCTACGTGATTAACGTCAAGCAAAAGGAACACAAAATAGCCTACACCAAATATGGTGGGGGAAAAAGAGGAACACAAAATAAAATATATTGCACAGGGGGGCGGGGGTGGACTGGGGACTGGATGCAGAACTTATTTGAATCATAAAAAAATTAAAATGAAAATAAAAACATTGTTCGGTGGCCTTCGGGGGCCCCCTCGTGGTTGGGGGCTCGTTTCATTTGAAACAGGTGAAACATAGGTCAATTCGCCCTTGGGAGAGAGGAAGTGTTTTCCCCCACTTCATTGGGCAAGAGCGCCCCCTGTGGTCAGTCTGGATTCTGCAGAAAGAATGTGTCAGCTGCTGCAGTTAGACCTGTTTGAGGCTAAATTCCTTCCCCTGTTTCCCTCCAGGAGCTGCACTTCTGCACACATTTGAGCCAAAATATGATGCAGGCAGGAGTCTGTCTGAGACATGACACTGAGACAAGACTACCAGAGCTCACTGAGCAGCACAGGATTCGACAGAAAGAGGAGGAACTCAGTGGGCTGGAATTTGTCCACATGGCAGAGTTGGGGTCAGAGTGTGCTGCACCAGGACTCAACACACTGGAGCCAGAGTGTGCTTCAGCACACAGTGGGGTCAGTGATGTAC
Organism: Ilyophis sp. 1 JC-2022; assembly: GCA_022702515.1. Taxonomy (NCBI): domain Eukaryota; kingdom Metazoa; phylum Chordata; class Actinopteri; order Anguilliformes; family Synaphobranchidae; genus Ilyophis; species Ilyophis sp. 1 JC-2022. Next base: position 63,379,753 of record CM040405.1, on the reverse strand, counting down.
ACCACACAGACACATCAATGATAAAAGCAGAAACGGATCTGGGCTCCATCCACACTGGGGATCTTAAGACCGAGAACTTGGACAGTACAGAGCTGGGATGTGTGACCCTTCTGCATCCTGACCAAATCAAAACAGAGGCTGATGATGAAGGATACCTTAAACCAGGACACATCAGTGACTTGCTGGATATTAAATGTGTTGATATTAAATCTGATGAAATAAAGTGTGAATCCAGTGAAAGTTTATTTAGTGATCTCATGAATACTGTGATGAATGGAGCTGGTGTTGATCACAAAGACCAGACTGAACCATGGCAATGTGCAGTTAATTCAAATGAAAACCCAAGCCTTCTGAATTTTGTTCAAAACGGAACAATTCAACCTTTCAAGTGTACACAGTGTGGGAAGTGTTTTAAAATAAAATCAACTTTGAATAAACACCTGAGAATTCATAGAGGTGAAAAGCCCTACAAATGTCCTCAGTGTGGGAAGTGCTTTTCCGAACGACACAGTTTAAATTGTCACCAGAGAATTCATACAGGTGAAAAGCCCTACAAGTGTACACAGTGTGAGAAGTGTTTTAGTACAAATTCAGCTTCAGTGAAACACCTGAGAATTCATACAGGTGAAAAGCCCTTCACATGTACACAGTGTGAGAAGTGTTTTAGTACAAATTCAGCTTTAATTAAACACCTGAGAATTCATACAGGTGAAAAACCATACAAATGTACAGAGTGTGAGAAGTGTTTTAGGACAAATTCAGCTATAATTGATCACCTGAGAATTCATACAGGTGAAAAGCCGTACAAGTGTACACAGTGTGCAAAGTGTTTTAGTACAAATTCAGCTGTACTTCAGCACTTGAAAATGCATACAGGTGAAAAGCCATACAAGTGTACACAGTGTGAGAAGTGTTTTAAAATAAAATCAACTTTGAATAAACACCTGAGAATTCATAGAGGTGAAAAGCCCTACAAATGTCCTCAGTGTGGGAAGTGCTTTTCCGAACGACACAGTTTAAATTGTCACCAGAGAATTCATACAGGTGAAAAGCCCTACAAGTGTACACAGTGTGAGAAGTGTTTTAGTACAAATTCAGCTTCAGTAAAACATCTGAGAATTCATACAGGTGAAAAGCCCTACACTTGTACACAGTGTGAGAAGTGTTTTAGTACAAATTCAGCTTTAATTAAACACCTGAGAATTCATACAGGTGAAAAGTCATACAAATGTACAGAGTGAGATAAGTGTTTTAGGACAAATTCAGTTATAATTGATCACCTGAAAATGTACACAGTGTACACAGTGAGAAGTGTTTTCTAAGAAAATCCTATTTACGTATACACCACACAATTCATTCAGGTGAAAAGCCACACAAGTGTACACAGTGTGAGAAGTGTTTTTCCAAAGCACCTCATTTAAGTACCCACCTGAGAATTCATATTTGTAAATAACCATGCAACTTATGCACTTTGATTTTTAATTTAAAAATCAATTTTAAATGATCAGAGAATTCATACCAAATACATACTTTGTGATGTCATTTAACTTTTATAAAAATTGCAGTATAGTTGAAACACCCGGACGACACACTTACTTCCGGGGTTTCGCTGAGTACACTCGGGAGCACACTTTTAAAGTAGTTCACAAATATTTTAGTTGCATAAATATGACAGAAAAAATTAGGTGCAGCTTCACTGATGTTTTCCTTCAAATACAACAAAAACAACACGTGACATGGCAACGCAAGGGTGGGGCGCAGTTCTTGTTGTCAGTTGTCAGTTCTTGCAAGACTTTCCAGCCAAATGACGACTCAAAACTAGCCCAAAATATATTTTGAACCGAAACCAATGTATTTTAAATAGAAATCATCATATTTTAATTTTTTAAAAATGTGCGTGCTTTGCGACTTTAAATATTTACCTGTGTCTGCACTTTGAAAGTATCAATTTAGCTGTAACACCGCGGACATGGTAACACTGGTGCGACATCTTATGACCTGTTTGGAAAATAGCATGGCGTGCACTGCTAAACAGTGCACATTAAACAGCACACTTTTGCCAGTGCACTGTACGCAGGAGACAGGGTGCATTTGATGGGGCTCTGATTCGGACACAGCCTTAGTGTGGGCTTGAACCAGGAGAGGGATGGGGCCAGAGCAGTCTGTTCAGGGCTGGGGAAAGGAAAGAAGCCCCATGGAAGTAAACGGAGAAGGAGAAGAGGCCGTTGCTGCCATTTTCCTGCTAGTGTTCCAGGGGCTCTTAATGAATAATTAATTCCACTAAGTACCAGGCTATTTCAGTCAAGAACCTGGTTGCCTCTGCTAGGAGGTTGAGACTTGGCCATAGATGGACCTTTCAACAAGACAATGACCCCAAACATACATAAAAATCGTCGCAGAAATGGTTGTGGGAACACAAAATCAATGCTTTGCAATGGCCATCTCAGTCTCCGGACTTGAACCCCGTGGAAAACCTCTGGGCTGAATTGAAGAGAGCAGTCCACAAGCGCTAATCTCAGAATATAAAGAATCTTTAAAATTTCTGCATGAAGGCGTGGTTCAAAATCCCACCAAAATCGTTCTCCAACTTTGTAAGATGTTACTGGAAGATGCTCAGTGGTGTTATCCTCTCAATGGGAGGCTTCACAAAATATAATTTGTTGGGGTGCCAGTAATTTTGAAACAAATTGTGGCAAGGCTCCATCTGGCAGAGAGAATCAGAGCAATCTGGGGCCACGCCTACTGCTTAAGTTCACTAAGTAGCCCAGGGCTTAAAAGTGTGCTGCTTTTCCACAGTAAGTGTCTGAGATCGAGAAATTCCTGCAGCAGTGAGCGAGAGCGAGTGAGAGTATGGAAAAGCCAAAGCCGTTGCTGAAAAGCATTTGTTTGTTTATTTTTGTCTCTTATTTTAGTTTATAATTTTTTGTCTGGATCCTGTGAGGGTGAGAGGTGAAGATTTGTGGTGGGTTTTTTACTTTTATTTTTAAATGTCTCACTCGCTCAATAAAGGCTGGTGAAAGCCGGAGAACTGCTGCATCTCCCTGTGTCCTGCTATTCTATTCCTCCCAGGGGTTTATTGTATGTTTTACAGAAAAACATGTACTACTCAATAAAACTTTTTGTGTTTCAGAAATTGTGTTAAAATAAATGTATACGGCTCCCCCATACGTTTGAGCCCAAAATAATGACTCTTTGTACGTGTAAATTTTTTATAGCCATTTTTTCACATTTTCATAAGGGGTGCCAATAATTCTTCAGTCGACTGTACGTACGATAATCGAAAAGATGATTACAGACAGACCAAATGGTTCTTGGAAGGTAGAGGCTTGATGTTTCCATCGCAACGCAAAGTAGATTTAGACAGGGTCATAGTACAATGGAACCAATGGTAAGTCTCGAGTCTGAGCTTGGGAAAGCCTGTGTTAATAGCAAGGTGTAGTAGCTGTGTATGATGTCGAAGGCATACGAATTTATGTTGAAGGAGGGGCTTTGGATTAAACTTGAAAAATTTGTAATGGGAAATATTTACAACTTCATAAAATTTTTTATTTCAATTCAAGTAAGAATAGTAAAAATGTTATAAAGCAGATAAACAGTTGAGAATGGAACACCCCAAGTAAGTATTATTTTTGTCATTGTCCATTATGATTAACGATGTTTACCAAAAAACAGGAACAGATTTGGTAAGTCATTATTTGCTGATGATGGGGCACTTTAGAAAAGAAGTAGAAATCTCCAGTACATTGTTCAAAGTCCAATATGCCATTTGGCTAGTGGAAACTTGCTCTTTTAGATGGGGATTTAAGTTCCCACAAGCAATTTCTTACTATAATGAAAATCGGTGATGGAATCTGTTTAAAACTGCATGGTAACCAGCTGGAGCGGGTAAATATTTTTAAATATCTCGGGGTATGGTTTGATTCATTGATTACATCAAAATATCGTATTCATAAGATGGAGGATAAATGTGTAAACGAGTGTTAACTGTAATAAGATATGTAGGAATTTAGCCTAAAAAACTTCACCTTGCCTTAATAAGATCAGTGTTTGATTATGCAAGTGTGGTTTATGGTCCCACAGGCAAAACGTCACTGAAGAAACTGGACCGTTTTCAAAGTCAGGCACTGGGAATTTGTTGTGGAGCGTATCGTACAACATCAGCTGCCGCATTGCAAGTAGAGATAGGCGAGACGCCTGTACGGTTAAGGAGGAAATAATTCATGGGTAACTACTGGATTAATCTCCAAGCACATGAAGAGTATTATCCCACAAAACATGGGACTAAGATATGTTGGGAAACAAAGTAAAATGCTTTAGTTTTATGAAATCAGGTTAAAAACAATTATCTGATTGGATTATTATCCCAACTGTGGTCCCTCTGTGTATTTTTTACCTCAGCCAACGTTATATTTTAGTGTACAGGATAAAATTCTGTCAAGTAGAGGAGGTATGAATAGTTAAAGTAGCAGAAAATATTTTACTTACAAAATATAGTCCACATGTTCCAATGCATACAGATGAATCTGAAGACCTTGTAACAAGATGAACAAGATGTACATGTAGTGTAACATAGTTAGATGTGTATGTCTGCAAAAGCACTACAGATCCGATGTATTCTTATGGAAATTATGGCATTGAAATGGGTAGAAGAATGATAATTTGTTCTGATTCAAGTTCAATGAGATCATTTAAATCTAGATGTAGACAGGATGTAGGCCTACTGTATGAAATTTGACAGCCATTATTTTGAATCGGCCAATTCGATATTGTAGCCCACATTGGGAACAAATGTAATGAGGAGTTGATAATATGAAGAATACCAGTCATTAGAAGCAAGAATACATCATCTTTTTTCTTCCTTCAAATTTTCCTTCAATTGTTACATTAGGCCGACTATAGAGCTCCCTAGTCCTGCCCACTTTGGTGACGAACCTCTGGTGCCACTTTTTGGAAAAAATACAATGGGAGTCAATGGACTGAATTTCCCCCCCCCTATATTCAGGCAGCTACACATGCAAAACACAGAAGAGAGGGGTTGTCACATTTAAAAATAATTTATGAAATTTTCGGAAATAAATTCCCTATGACAGATAGAACAGCCTTCGGAGATTATCGACAATTTCTTGAAATCTGATTTATAAAATGAACCGAAACGTTCCTGGATTAGCCTGTGTGGTATAAGGATATAGACCATATCGCATGTTCCAATTTTTATTTTTTAAAGTCAATTCTCATCTATTTAGGGGGTGCTCTGTTTAAGGCTTTATAACTCCAGGTGTATAAATGTCTTAAATGAAACAAGACAGGTGTACCATTTACAATACGAACTTAGATTCGATTTGTTCAATGCAGTCCAGTAGGGAGTCTACTGGTGCAAAGTCATCTTGGGAAAGTGCTATGTAAATTTGTGTGTCATCAGCATAGGTATGATAGGCAATTGTTATTCTGAAGAATTTTGCCTAGTGGGAGCATGTATAAGTTAAATAGGAGTGGTCCCAGAATGGACCCTTGAGGGACTCTACACGTCATGTTTGTACGATCAGAAGTAAAATTGCCAAGTGAAACAAAGTTGTCCCTATCCTGTAGGTAGGATCTGAACCATTGTAAAACTATATCAGATAGGCCTACCCAGTTTTCTAGTCTGTCCAGAAGTATTTAGTCAATGGTGTCAAATGCTGCACTAAGGTCCAATAGCACTATAACGGAGACTTTCCCCACATCAGTGGTGGATGTTGTTAAAGATCTTAATAAGAGCCGCCTCTGTGCCATGATTAGGCCGAAATCCATATTGAAAGTGATCGAGAAGGCTACATGACGTCAAAAATTCATTAAGTTGTTAATAGACCGTTTTCTCAATTATTTTATCTATAAAAGGCAGGTTAGAAATCGGCCTGTAGTTGTTCATTTCAGAGGAATCTAGGCTGCTCTTTTTTTAGTAGCGGTACAACCACAGCCATTTCTATGGCTTTTGGAAAAATTCCTGATTTAATTATTTGCAGTAAATCAGGTGCAAGGGAGCTAAATACTGTTTGGAAGAATTTAGTGGGTAGAAAATCCAGGCAGCAGGTAGAGATTTTAAGATTACGCACCGTTTCTTCAAAAGCATTTAGATCAATGGTTTTAAACTGTGACATGTTGGTGATGCTGCTGTTGTGTGCTACTACAGGTGGAACCTTGCTATTTGCCATAATAGATTGTCGGATTTAAGACTTCTAGCATTCCATTGCAAAAGGTGGAGTAATCAAATCAAATCAAATCAATATTTATTTATATAGCGCATTTCACAACTAGTTGTCACAATGCGCTTCACAGAAAAGACCCAGCCTAAAACCCCACAAGAGCAAGCCAGAGGCAACAGTGGCAAGGAAAAACTCCCTAAGGTAACTAGGAAGAAACCTTGGGAGGAACCAGACTCAAGGGGGAAACCCATTCTCCTCAGGTCGGCTCAGGGTCTAGATCTTAATGACCAGCATGGTCAAAACTGACTACCAATATCCATGATAGTAGAAATTGCAGCAGCTAGATGACAGTCCAGATGTGGCGGCAATGATTGTGGGAAACCGGGTGCCGATGGCGGCAGGATCAGCTGGCAGCGGTGGTGGGGAGGGAGGGGCAAGCGGCGACGGACAGGAAGCTGGACAGCAACTCTCGAGATGCCGGGGAATGTAAGAAGAGAGAGAGAGAACAGTTAGGGGGGGGGGGGGGTGGACAAGTACCCCCGCCAGGAGTAACTTATGGCTGCATAGCTATGAAGACAGGGTTTGAGAACCCATCCAGTCACGAGAGAGTAAACAATCCTATCCACCCCTCAAGAGCCAGCCCAGGAAGATGGGGTCACAGCTGTTGACAGGTGACAGTAAGGAAAGGATGTCACTCCGCATTACTCTACGACAAAAAGGCTTCTCAGACTGTGTCTGATTCCCTTATAGATTTTGGAAGGGTGTTCCACAGTAGTGGTGCTCTGTAGGAGAAAGCTCTACCACCCGTCAAGTTTTTAGATATTCTAGGGACTACTAAGTAGCCTGCGTCTTGGGAACGAAGGGATCTTTTCGGCTCATATGGTAAAAGCAGATTACATATATACACTGGTGCAAGTCCATTTAAAGCTTTAAAGGTCAGAAGCAAGACCTTTAAGTCTATAATACCAGTACCATTATAGGTTATCATTCTGAGACACTCCATCATTATTTAGATTCAACATTCCATGTACATCTTCAGCTCTCAAGTCTTTAATGCCTAGAAACTCCACTGCAGCTTCCACCACTGTCTTGATTTTACCGCTTTTTCTTTTTTGATGAGTAGCAACAGTAACAACTTTACACATGAAAGCTATAAAGCTCTTTTTGTCTACAATCAAGGTGTTCTCCTTAACACTACATTTGTGAGCACATGGCAGCCGTGGGGGTGCTGGCCTTCCTGACTGACATCTCCTTAGGCCCGAACTCTGGGGTACTGCATAACTCTGCATCCCATTATCATTCACGTTTTCATGAGCCTCTACTGGCCTGCACTCTGGGGTACTGCATAACTCTGCATCCCATTATCATTCACGTTTTCATGAGCCTCTACTGGCCTGCACTCTGGGGTACTGCATAACTCTGCATCCCATTATCATTCACGTTTTCATGAGCCTCTACTGGCCTACTTTGCTTCCTTTCATTAGTACCAACACTCCTTAATGCCTCTGCATATGACACCTTATTCACAATCTTATATCTCTGCACTTCCTTTGCTTGTTTCTGTACCACACATCCAGCATATGCCGCACTATGCTCACCTCCACAATTGCAACATTTTCAGCTTAGCATCCTTATTACATTTGCCATAATCATGCTCACCTCCACATTTTGCACACCTTTGCTTCCATTTACATTGGTGTGCTGCGTGTCCCATTCTTTGACATTTAAAGCACCTTAAAGGTTGCGGAATGTATTCTCTCACGTTGTAATTTATCCAGCCCATTTTTACCTCAGAAGGCATTATCTTCTCAAATACAAGTTATACTGACAAGCTATCAGGTTTGACACCACATTTATTAGCTTGGAGTCTTTTGGCCTCTACCACCTTTCCACCTTGGATCTCTTTCTTCACCTCTTCCATGAACATTTCCACTGGTACGTTTGTAATCACTCCTCTCAACTTTGCTGCCATTCCTGGTACGTGCACCGTAATCTTTCCACCACCTAGGTTACTCATTTCTAGAATAATTTCCTGCTTCTTTTTATCTTCTACTGAAATTAGAATTCTTCTATTATTTAGCAACATGGCATACTTTATTTTTCCGATTTGCTTATCTATTGCTTTAGTCACCTGAACTGGATGAAAGTGGCCTTTATCGTTACTGAGTGTTATAATAACTTTCCATTCTTCCTGTTTATCGACATCATCACTACTCATTTTAGCATTAGCTCTAATCTTTTTGGTTGTAGGCCTTGGGTTACGCTCTCCTCCACTACTTTCTTCAGACCATGTCTGTTTTCTTGCAAATTTAGTTTGGCTAGACTCTCTGAAGGCCCCCCATCACCATCTGAACTATCACCCCTTACTACACTCACGGTACAGTTTGATTGCAACCCGCCTTCTCTCCTTCCAAACAATTCCAAATTCTCTCCCTTCCGCCTTCGCAGTGCGGCCTCCTACTTCGCCTCCAAAGATGCCAAATAATGTTTCATTCTTTCCATCCACTTCCATTACTCTCGTCCAAACTCTCGTCCGACAAACAACCTCTGAGAAGGTTATAGTATCGCTTGTAACAGTACCTGAAAATAAGATATCGAGTCTTTTGATGTTGATTGGTCACAGACTTCAGGAAGTAACAGCATGCAAAGGATATGCGACCAAATATTAAATATGATACTTTAAAAATATGTTAAAGCAAAATATTAAAATTTTCTGAGACACTGAATTTTGGGTTTCATTAGCTGTAAGCCATAATCATCAAAATGTTAGAAATATTTGCCAAAAAGTACCGAAAATTGTTTTTGACAGTTTTCGGTACTTGGGGACATGATTCGGTCGGTGCTCAAAAAGTATTGAGGTTCAATACCCAGCTCTAGTGTTCGTCCTCTGACTACCATCTTGTGTAATTTGACAATCACTCCTTCCTTCCAAATCATGTCATATGCTTTCTCAACATCAAAAAAGACTACTACCACACTTTCTCTATTTATCTGAGCTCTCCTCACCTCATACTCTAAGCCTAAAGTTGGATCCATGGTTCCCCTTCCTTTTCTAAACCCACTCTGATATCCTGTTATACTTCCGCTTGTTTCTAACATGTCAATCTCTCATTGATTATTCTCTGCATGCTCTTACATAAATGTGACGTTAATGCTATTGGTCTGTAATTTGCTGGATTACTGGGGGTTTTTACCTGGTTTGTGAATTAGAACAACCACTACTTCCTCCCATGCTCTTGGAAGTTCTCCCTTTCCCCATACCCGATTTAAAACTCCTAAAATAACCTTCTTCCTCACTTACGTGTGACAGCATTGTACAACAAATCTGATCTTTCCCTGGAGACGTCTTCTTAGATTTCCTAAGGGCATTATTAAGCTGTTTTAGTTATAAATAAAAAAAATAAAAAACATGTTAAGTGCATCTTCTTTACTTTCATTAGTTTCTAGCACATGTTTATTCTCTGCTGGTGTTTTCTCTCGCCCCCTTACCTTTATCACTTATATTATCTGAGCTATGTATCTTGACAAATGTTTTTACACTAGATACGGCAACACACTCCCCATTATTTAAACCTGGGTATCCAAAGTTCCTGGTGATCCCATTCGTTATTTTTATCATCCCCCATATTCTTTCAATAGGTGGATTTTTAAAATTATTTTATTATCTACCAATAGGTGGACTTCTACCAACCGAGACACAACATGCCTCCAATCCTCTTTTTTTGCCTTTTGAATAGTATTCCTGACTATTGCTGCCATCCTTTTATATTCAATCAACTTTTCAAAATTGTATGGCATTTTTTACATTTTAAATGCCCTGTTTTGGTTCTTTTCCTGCTTTCCTACATTCCTCTGACCATCATGGTACTATTTTCCTCTGACCTGTGCTACCTATTCTTGTAATAAATTCTATTGCTGCTCTGATTATTACTTTGATTATCCTGTCGTTTAGAAGGCTTACATATTGGCTAGCTTGAATGTTTTGCCATTCTTGACTGCTCAGTTTCTTCAATTTATCCAAATCAGCTTTTTAAAATACCCAGTTCCCCACCATACATATTTGTTCTTTCACTATTTCAGACTGGGGACTGGGGGAAAATATGGACAAAGTGACTGTGACCTCACCCGTCAACTTTCCATGGGAATGTGAAAAGCGGTTTGAAGCTGCAGAAGCGCTGCCACGTTGTACAAAAATGTGAGCCTGAGACTGCGCAGTCGGGAGCAGGGGGACCCTTGCAGTCCCCCCTGAAACAGTCTTGACATATCTGGACACAAGTTTTTTTAATTTCCACCATATTGATTGATTAAGGTAAACTGATGCTAAAAAGTTTACCAGTCTCTGGAATCGCGTACGCCACGTTCTCACAGCGAACGACGGTTGCTGGGTCGCTCAAGTGCACTAATGCTGAGGGCGGGTTATGAGCTTCCCGTTGTGTTCGCTAAGTCAGCGACCATTTTCTATGAAGAGAAACAATGGCAATGCACAATATATCAGACGCATTTGCCTGTTCTTTATAGTTATGTCATGACACTGATAATGATTTGTTTTTAGCTAGCTAGCGATATATCAGTCTTCCTCGCTAGCAATCTCTATCCCTCTCCATAGACAGACAGACAGACGCCATATCTCTAGTAGTGTATAAACTATAAAACATGTTTTTAGGGTTGAACAGGACCGGGTAGGCTTGGACCATATTTATTAACGTTAGATGATCTTCCCTTGCTGCAATGAGTGAAGCGGGGCTGAACAGTTATTCATGTAATGGTATCATATCGGTTTGAGAACTAGAAAATGGTGGGTTATGGAATGGTCAAGTCAAAGTCCAGACATCAATCAAATGCTTTGGGGGGACTTGAAGTGGGCTGTGCATTCAAGGAAGCCTCTAAAATTACACAATTAAAGCAGTACTGCAAAGAAGAATGGCTGAAAATTCCTCCCAGTCGACGTAAGAGACGTATAGACAATTAAAAGAAACGCCTAGAAGAGTTTATTGCTGCCAAAGGGGGCAGCACCAGTTATAGAAGCATGGGCTGCGTTTACTTTTTCCTCACAGAATCATTGCACTTCTGTTGATTTCTGATAAATAATTTAAAAGCATAATTTATTTGTGTGCTTTGTTAAATTAGACAACCTTTAACAGTAAAAATCATTGGAATCAGGGTCAAATATCCATTTGTCCAAATATGTCTAAAAAGAGACAACTTATCTGGGGGTGTACTTACTTTTTCACATGGTTGTAGATGGTCATTACTTTCGGGCCGGGTCCGCTTCGTCTACTAAGTGCATGAGATGCTAGTGGCGCGCAGTAACGAGGAAGTGCCGCAAACTCTTTTTGTTCCAGATTGGTCCACGTAATAGTACAAATCCCAATTCCAAAAAAGTTGGGACAGTATTTAAAATGCACATAAATTTAGATATATTTAAATTCTCTTTTACATATATTTAATTGAAAACGGTACAAAGAAAAGATATTTAATGTCTTACCTTGTCAACTTTGTTGATTTTTGTAAATATACGACAAATCCGAATTTGATGCCTGCAACACATTCCAACAAAGTTGGGACAGGGGCAAAAAAAAAGACTGGGAAGAGAAACAACCCTTAAAGTGATCCATCCATATCAAATTAATATTTATTTATATAGCGCATTTCACAACTACTGTAGTTGTCACAATATGCTTCACAGAGAAACCCAGCCTAAACTAAACCCCCATAAGAGCAAGGCAGAGGAAACAGTGGCAAGGAAAAACGAACCAGGAAAAAACCTTGGGAGGAACCAGACTCAAGGGGGGAACCCATCCTCCTCTGGTCGGCTCAGGGTCTAGATCTTAATGACCAGCATGGTAAAAACTGCCAGTGTCCATGATAATAGAATTTGCAGCAGCTAGATTTAGACTTAAATATTGAGACTGTGTCTGATTCCTTTATAAATGTTGGCAGGGTGTTCCACAGTAGTGGCGCTCTGTAGGAGAAAGCTCTTCCACCCGTCAAGTTTTGCAATATTCTATGGACTACTAAGAAGCCTGCATTCTTGGAAACGAAGGGATCTTCTCGGCTTATATGGTAAAAGCAGATTACATATATACACTGGTGCAAGTCAATTTAAAGCTTTAAAGGTCAGAAGCAAAACCTTAAAGTCTATCCTATACTTAATTGGTAGAACATGAAGTGATGCTAGTACTGGGGTAATATGCTCATGTTTCTTAGTTCGTTAAAATGCGAGTGGCTGCATTTTGCGCAAGATGGAGATTATTTAGCAAGGATTTAGGGCAGCCAGATAGCAGAGCATTACAGTAATCTAGCCAAGACGTAATAAAAGCATGGATCAATTTCTCTGCGATCCCTTCTGATAGGAAATGCCTAATTTTAGCTATTTTCCTTAATTGAAAGAAAGCTACTCTTGATGTTTTTTATGTGCGCGCTAAAGGTTAAATCTGGGTCTATAGTAACACCTAGGTCTTTCACAGCTGAATTTGGAACAACAAAACAACCATCAAAATTTTAAGTAGATGTACACATTTTCTCCCTTTGTTTTTTTGGACCTAAAACCAGCATTTCGGTCTTCTCTGAGTTTAGGAGCAGGAAGTTGGAGAGCATCCAAGCTCTAATATCAGCAATACAAGCCTCTAATCGAGAAAGTGGTCGTGCCTCGCCAGGTTTCGTGGAAATGTATATCTGAGTACCGTCCGCATAGCAGTGAAAAATCTACCACATGTGACAGAATAATATCACCAAGGGGTAGCATATATAATGAAAAGAGTACTGGACCTAGCACTGATCCTTGTGGAATACTATATTTCATTACTGAGTAGCTGGATACTTCTCAATTTAATATAACTAATTGTTTCCTATTGTATAAGTATGATCTGAACCATGCAAGTGCTTGACAATTGAGTCCAACACAGCCCTAGAGTCTGATATCTACTCCATATCTGGCAGAAGAGTGATGGTTTGAGGCTCATTTGATACCTCAGACCCTTGATGACTTACAGCCATTTAGCCAATCATGGGTTCCATACTATTCCCGTGTAATTTACAGCTTAATCTAGTCCCACCCCCCAATTCCCATAGAGATTCATTGAAATGCAGAAAGGTTATAGCATCGCTTATAAGAGTACCTGAATATAAAATATCAAGAGACTTTTGATATCCTTTTATACCCAATCATGAGAGCATCACCTTTTTACCTGTGGATTGTTCCAAACAGGTGTTTTTTGACTGATCCCAGTCTTTGCCCAAGAATCACTGCTTTCATGTGCATTTTACATACAATTTTGGAATTTGTGTTTGTACATATTTGTCACTGTTATTTATTTCAATTGAGATATACAGTATATAAAGTTTACATGTTCAGACAAATTGAAAATATTTCAAAGGACTAAAACATCCCATACGAGTCAAATTTATTTATTGCACAATTAGCGTTATGAGTCATGTGCAACAGGAGTTACATTACATTTAAAAACAGGGGTAGTACAGGAGAAAACACATTTACATGGCATAGAGGCAAAATCACAATGCTAAATTATTTCAGACGCAATTCAATTAAAACACTGAAAAACACAGTGTCACAAAGATATCTCAGAATCAAACATACTGTCTAGAGTCTAATGATCAGCTTTAGCTGGCACACACACAACAGCCTCTATATTGGCAGAAAAAGACCTGCAATGGGTATTGTCAAGTTCATTTTCAGAAGTTTGCAATATACATTACTATGTTTCCTTCTACAGTATATCTAAACAATTTTCACATCGTTTCTTTCAAACAAATTACACTGGTGTCAATTACATCAGAAATGATCAGAGTGCAAGGGAAATAAGGAAATAGAATAAAATGGGGTCAGTTCGCCTCAGTCATAGTACCATCTTTCCAACTGCCTGTCTAAAATACCATCAGCAAGGAATACATAGGGGTACTGTACACTGTGCTATAACGCAACTGGAAATCTTTGCTACAGAACTGCAAGAAAAATAATTAATTACAAGTCCAAATTTTCACTTAAAATTTACTGGAAAATGGATAAAAAAAATTTCAGGAGGAAGTACCATAGTTATGCTTTGAAAGTAAGAAAAGTCGCTTTATCCTGTAGAAAACCTGTATGGTTTTTCTTCTCACATATAAGATTTTCTGTGGTCACTTTGAAGCAGGGTACTTTAAGCCTTTCTACAATGAGCAAACTTGTTCAGCCTTTTGTGGGAATTAAAGTGATGGACAAAGAAAATCCGTAACAAGTTTATGACCACGTTATTTATGGCTATTAAGGTAAGTATTAAGCGCCAATAAAGCATGAGGAATCAATTCCATTGCAATCAATTTCAGTCTATATCTATTTCTGTATGCTGGAAAAAAAGGGTGGAGTCAAAAATGGGTCCAAGTTGACGTCGACTTGAGACCTCAACCAATACATACTTTGATCTCATTACTTACCTCCTCCCATAGTTTGAGGCGAATAAACCTACTGTCGTACTAAGATATCCACTGAGCCGAACACTTGTTTTGTTTGCCCTTGAGTTTTATCCCTCTCCCGATCTCTTTCCTCACCTTTTTATCCATCCCTCCATGGTGCTAGGCTAGCTCATCATCATGGAAACTAACTCATCACTCACGCCTCGTTTTTACTTGGTGCTCATTCATCGGATAATATAACGAAAATAATATTTATCCATGATTTTGTGAAATAAAAATTCCAAGTATATGTAAAATTCCAATGTGTGCAGAGCCTTTAGGGCTTTTCACCTGTATGAATTCTCAGGTGTGCATTTAAAACTGACTTTGTTCTAAACCACTTCGCACACTGTGTACACTTGTAGGGCTTTTCACCTGTATGAATTCTCAGGTGTGCATCGAAAGAAGTTCTTTGATTAAAACACTTATCACACTGCGTACACTTGTAGGGCTTTTCACCTGTATGAATTCTCAGGTGTGTCATTAAAGCTGAATTTGTACTAAAACACTTCTCACACTGCGTACACTTGTAGGGCTTTTCACCTATATGAATTCTCAGGTGTGTATTTAAAGCTGACATTGTTCTAAACCACTTCGCACACTGTGTACACTTGTAGGGCTTTTCACCTGTATGAATTCTCAGGTGTGCATTGCAAGAAGTTCTTTGATTAAAACACTTCTCACACTGTGTACACTTGTAGGGCTTTTCACCTGTATGAATTCTCAGGTGTGTCATTAAAGCTGAATTTGTACTAAAACACTTCTCACACTGTGTACACTTGTAGGGCTTTTCACCTGTATGAATTCTCAGGTGTGTCATTAAAGATGAATTTGTACTAAAACTTTTCTCACACTGTGTACACTTGTATGGCTTTTCACTTGTATGAATTCTCAGGTGGTTCTTTAAATCAGATTTTACACTAAAACACTTCTCACACTGTGTACACTTGTAAGGCTTTAAACCTGTATGAATTCTCAGGTGGTTATTTAAATTAGATTTTTGATAAAAGCACTTCCCACACTGTGTACACTTGTAAGGCTTTAAACCTGTATGAATTCTCAGGTGGTTATTTAAATGAGATTTTACACGAAAACACTTCTCACACTGTGTACACTTGAAAGGCTTTTCACCTGTATGACTTCTCAGGTGTGCATTGAACGAAGTTCTTTGATTAAAACACTTCTCACACTGTGTACACTTGTAGGGCTTTTCACCTGTATGAATTCTCAGGTGTGTCATTAAAGCTGAATTTGTACGAAAACACTTCTCACACCCTGTACACTTGTACGGCTTTTCACCTGTATGAATTCTCAGGTGTGCATTGAACGAAGTTCTTTGATTAAAACACTTCTCACACTGTGTACACTTGTAGGGCTTTTCACCTGTATGAATTCTCAGGTGTGTCATTAAAGCTGAATTTGTACGAAAACACTTCTCACACCCTGTACACTTGTACGGGTTTTCACCTGTATGAATTCTCAGGTGTGTCATTAAAGGTGAATTTGTACTAAAACACTTCTCACACTGTGTACACTTGTAGGGCTTTTCACCTGTATGAATTCTCAGGTGGTTTTTTAAATCAGATTTTACACTAAAACACTTCTCACACTGTGTACACTTGTAGGGTTTTTCACCTGTATGAATTCTCAAGTGTGTCATTAAAGCTGAATTTGTCCTAAAACACTTCTCACACTGTGTACACTTGTAGGGCCTTTCTTCTGTATGAATTCTCAGGTGGGTAATTAAAGCCGAATTTGTATTAAAACATTTCTCACACTGTGTACACTTGTACGGCTGTTCACCTGAATGAATTTTCTGGTGCAGTACTACGTAAGATTTTGTGTTAAAACACTTCTCACACTGTGTACACTTGTAGGGCTTTTCACCTGTATGACTTCTCAGGTGTGCATCGAAAGACGCTTTTTGATTAAAACACTTCTCACACCGTGTACACTTGTAGGGCTTTTCACCTGTATGAATTCTCAGGTGTGTCATTAAAGCTGAATTTGTACTAAAACACTTCTCACACTGTGTACACTTGTAGGGCTTTTCACCTGTATGAATTCTCAGGTGTGTCGTTAAAGGTGAATTTGTACTAAAACACTTCTCACACTGTGTACACTTATAGGGCTTTTCACCTGTATGAATTCTCAGGTGGTTCTTTAAATCAGATTTTACACTAAAACACTTCTCACACTGTGTACACTTGTAGGGTTTCTCACCTGTATGAATTCTCAGGTGTTTCGTTAAATGTGATTTTTGATAAAAACACTTCTCACACTGTGTACACTTGTAGGGTTTCTCACCTGTATGAATTCTCAGGTGGTTCTTTAAATGAGATTTTTGATTAAAACCCTTCCCACACAGTGTACACCGGTGGGGCTTTTCACCTGTATGAAATCTCAGGTGGGTAATTAAATCTGAATTTGAACTAAAACACTTCTCACACTGTGTACACGTGTACGGCTTTTCACCGGTATAAATTACCCCCTCTTTCGGATGAATTGTATTGTTTTGAAATAAATTCAGAAGGCTTGAGTTTTTACTTGAATTCATTATCATGGGTTCCGTTTTCACATTCATTCTCCTACAATGTTCTCTCCCACCATTTGTGCTTTTCTGGAAAAAGCCTTTCTGATTATTTTCATTGTCACAGTGATGAGTTAAATGCCCATATTGTATTAGCAGATCATGACGTCCTTCTTTTTCACTACTTGCATTTGGCTCTCCTGCACATTGCCATGATTCAGTTTGTTCTTTCTGATCAACACCAGCGCCATTCATCACAGTGTTCATGAGATCATTCACTATACATTCACACTTCATTTGATCATACTTAATATCAACACATTTAATGTCCAGTAGGTCACTGATGTGTTCTGGTTCAAGGTATTCTCCATCATCAGTCTCTGTTTTGATTTGGTCAGGATGCAGATGGGTTACATAGGCCATCTCTGTACTGTCGAGGCTCTCTTTTTTTATCATTGATGTGTGTGTGTGGTGTACTTCACTGACCCCGCTGTGTGCTGAAACACACTCTGTCCCCGACTCTGCCATGTGGACAGACTCCAGTCCATTGTGTTCCTCTTCTTTCTGTACGATCCTGTGCTGCTCAGTGAACTCTGGTAGTGTTGTCTCTGTGTCCTGTCTCAGACAGACTCCTGCCTCCATCATACTGCCGCTCAAAGGTGTGCACAAGTGCAGCTCCTGGAGGGAAACCGGGGAAGGGATTTAGCCTCAAACAGGTTATCCTGAAGCAACTGACACATTCATTACACTCTGCAGTCCTGCAGATGCCTCTTGCATGGGGGAAACCCTGTACTCACTCCCTGGGTGATGCCAAATCTCAGGTCAGTTTTGAAAACATTTTAAACTTAAAAATAACTTTAAAATTTGTTATTTAGTTTCTTAGACCCGCTTGAAAGAAAGCCCATTCTGAAGACAAGAGAAAATCAGCAAAACACAAGACCTTGCATAGTGACCTGAAGACTGGGCTGGCCGTGGCATAAGGACAATTTCCCTCAGTCCATTCACGTCCCTGTCTTGGATTTTGGCGATGCTTTTAATTGAATTGCAGTTGACATAATCAATATCAATGCAATTAAAAATATATATATTAAAAAAATTAAAAAATTAAAAAATGCCATGAGCCATATTTATAGAACAAGTGACAAAGGCTGTATATCCAGAATGTATTAAAGGTTAATGTGCCATAACAGGGTTCTCCCCAAAGAATGTAACAGAGGCAGTGTGCCACTTTGTTCTCTTACTTGTGCCACTATATAACCAGAATAGTATCCCATCATCCGTATCTTGTTGCTGTTGTACTTACACACTCAACAAATGATATCACAACAAAAAATGCCAAGTTACTCACGCATAGCCTACAAAGCACTGTCTGTAAGTCATTCATTTCAATGTGCAAAAATTAGGTCTGCCTTTAACAGTATTGATCGTAGCTCACACCAATTTTCATCTCACCATCTCAAGAGAATGTGGTCATTCAAACTTTAAATGTCAAATAACCTTATCAAACAACACCTTTCAATTAATGTTTTAAACAGTTGATGAATAATTACACTCCAGAAAGGATAGGTTTAAACCAGTTTTTTTTGTTGAAAATGTACAGGTTTTAAAATGTTCACTGTTGCGACAAATTTCTCAACAATTCACCAACAGACATTTATACCAAGAAACATCTTTTTTAATAGAGAAAGGGGGATTTTTCAAAACTCAGAGTTCCCCCAAAGACATAACTTTTGCAAAGAGACGGATGTTTTTAGTTCAGCCCATGAGCACAGCAACTGAATTAATGCTGCATTCATTTTTTTCATTTTCAACTAGGAATCCCTATATCGCACTAGGGCAAATGTCCTTCCAATTAGGAGTTCCATGTTGGAAATCATGGATAGGGAAATCAACAACCCCGACTCGAAAGAACTTGACATAGATTTTCACTGCTACGCAGACGATACTCAGATATACATTTCCATGAAACCCGGCGAAGCATTACCACTTACTCGATTAGAGGCTTGCATTACAGATATTAAAGCTTGGATGCTCTCCAATTTCCTGCTCTTAAACTCAGGGGAAACCGAAATGCTGGTTTTAGGTCCTAAAAAACAAAGGGAGAAATTGTGTACATATACTTTAAGTATTGATGGTTGCTTAGTTGTTCCAAATTCAGCTGTGAAAGACCTAGGTGTTACTATAGACCCAGATTTAACCTTTGGCGCGCACATAAAAAACATATCTAGAGTTGCTTTCTTTCAGTTAAGGAACATAGCTAAAATTAGGCATTTCCTATCAGAAGGGGATGCAGAGAAATTGATTCATGCTTTTGTTACGTCTAGGCTAGATTACTGTAATGCTCTGCTATCTGGCTGTCCTAAGCTGTTGCTAAATAATCTCCAGCTTGTGCAGAATGCAGCCGCTCGCATTTTAACGAGAACAAAGAAATATGAGCATATTACCCCAGTACTAGCATCACTTCATTGGCTACCAATTAAGCATAGGATAGACTTTAAGGTCTTGCTTCTGACTTTTAAAGCTTTACATGGACTTGCACCAGTGTATATATGTAATCTGCTTTTACCATATAAGCCGAAAATATCCCTTCGTTCCCAAGACGCAGGCTACTTAGTAGTCCCTAGAATATCTAAAAACTTGATGGGTGGTAGAGCTTTCTCCTACAGAGCACCACTACTGTGGAACACCCTTCCAAAATCTATAAGGGAATCAGACGCAGTCTCAATATTTAAGTCTAGATTAAAAACGCACCTTTAAGATCAGGCTTATAATGAGTTGTAGTCCGGAGACAGGACCAGAGAAGCCCTTTTGTCATAGAGTAATACGGAGTGACATCCTTTCCTTACTGTCACCTGTCAACAGCTGTGACCCCATCTTCCTGGGCTGGCTCTTGATAGGTGGGTAGGATTGTTTACTCTCTCATGACTGGATGGGTTCTCAAACCCTGTCTTCATAGCTATGCAGCCATAAGTTACTCCTGGTGGGGGTACTTGTCCAACCCCCCCCCCCTAACTGTTCTCTCTCTCTCTCTTCTTCCACATTCCGCCGGCGGGGCTCATGCCCCGCATCTCGAGAGTTGCTGTCCAGCTTCCTGTCCAGCTTCCTGTCCATCGCCGCTTGCCCCTCCCTCCCCACCACCGCTGCCAGCCGATCCTGTCGCCATCGGCACCCGTTTTCCCATCATCATTGCCGCCACATCTGGACTGCCATCTAGCTGCTGCAATTTCCACTATCATGGATATTGCCAGTCAGTTTTGACCATGCTGGTCATTAAGATCTAGACCCCGAGCCGACCTGAGGAGAATGGGTTTCCCCCTTGAGTCTGGTTCCTCCCAAGGTTTCTTCCTAATTACACCAGGGAGTTTTTCCTTGCCACTGTTGCCTCTGGCTTGCTCTTGTGGGGGTTTAGGCTGGGTTTTTTCTGTGAAGCGCATTGTGACAACTTGTTGTGAAATACGCTATATAAATAAATATTGATTTGATTTGATTTGACATCACATCATCATGGCAGCTCACACCGTGACCCACATTGTGAACAATAAATAAACATGACTTTTAGACAATTTTTGCTTTTAAAACACTTTAGCTTTCGTTTTTCAGCATGAAATGGTTTGTATCGGCCAACATACCAATACAGAATGATAAACATATACAATTAAAAGTTAAAACGTTATTGTTGTTAGCTGTTTTAGCTATATTTGCTAGCAAAGCCAAAACTTCCCTGCGAAGGGCGTGCATGATGCCAAGTCCCCAGTTGTGCACCGCGAATGCAGTGATGTCGGTAATGACGCGGAAACGACGCGTTTCCCACATCCGACCTCCGACCATAAACGAATGCAGGTTTAGCACAACCCAGCCTCGTCAGTATGGCGAACTGGTACAAGGAAAAACAGAGTGGAGTGCAAACCCAGCTCCCCATGGCATTTAAGCTGCCTCCACTAATTCAGACCAGGAAAAAGCAATAACAAACGTCATAGCTTTTAAGAAAGAAAGATATGTGCCTTCCTTTTTTCAGGAAATTATAGCCAATTAGCCACCGTTTACAAGTTTATAAATTCATAATAAATGAAAAGCAGTTTTAAGTTTTGCATTTCTTTTTTCCCCACTGTACCGAACCGTGACTTCAAAACCGAGGTACGTACCAAACTGTGACTTCAAAACCGAGGTAAGTACCGAACCGTGACTTCAAAACCGAGGTACGTACCGAACCGTGACACTACCTTTACACCCCTAATTCTCATTGTGCTATATTGCAAATAATTACAAAAGAGGGGCAAAAAAAACATTTAACTTATCAAATTAAAGACAGGTGAATAGGCTCCTAAGTGGTGAAATTGTGGACACATGGCCACTAAAACTAACCATTTGATAAATAATGAAAAAAAGACAAAGCAAATGATAACGAGCAAAACCTGCACTGTGTTAATAGATTTAAGGAAAAAATTATGAGGGAACTTAAAAACACACGTGTTCAACTACCTAATTAGGAGCCAATTGATTCACCCCAGTCTTTAATTTGTTTAAAAATGTTTAAAAAAAAAAAAATTGTTACCCATTTGCAATATAGTCCAGTAAGAACTTTGGAATTGTATTCTTCATGGCATGCATAGGTATTTCTGACATGATGTGGCTTAAGAGGGTAAATAATCCCTCTAAACATTAACTCGACGTGTTTTAAGATTCAAAGACAAATTCTTGAACGATAGGATCTCATGCTGTTTTGGCAGGCACAAGAAACAACGTAATCTGTAGGAATCGTTTTTTGTACCAAGAATTTCAAACAGTTTGCCTAAATAAGGCCATGGATGGTGAATGGCTTCATCCATATAGGATTAAATATTTCCCTGAACTGCAACAACTGATGATGGTCCCTGTCTTCACTCTTTTCAGCAACAAGAGATTCAGCAATGAGCAGCCTATATCAACGGGTCGGAGAAGGAAGACGCGCATTTAAAAATAATAATTGAAGGCGCACATATTGATCGACTTGGTTCCGCTTCCTTTGCATTTAAATAAATGAAAACGAATGGACATAATTGTTTCTTTTCAAAGCTGTAAGCAAAAAGTAACGACACTGTTTTAGAAATGTAGTAAGTAGCAAGTAGAAAGTACTGGTTTTTGATTTTAAAAGAGAAAAGTCCCATACAAAATAAATACTCAAGTACAAACATGTAAAAAACATAGCCTACTTAAGTAGCCTACAGTAACTGAGTATTAGTACTTTGTTACGTTCCACCTCTGCTATAGTCTTATGGCAAGCCATTTTAACATTTATTAGGTCAGTTTTAACATTAACACTACAGATATTAACAACGTCATTTTGACTAGTCGTAATTACATTGTGACTAGTCCGAATTTTTATTCAAGATATCTATAACGTCATTCTGACTAGTCAAAACTGAATTACAGATATCAGCAGTGATGTCACTGAAAACGACACTCGACTCATCACATATCCTAAATGACAATTGCAGATATCTATAATTCAGTTGACTACTCCAAAATAATAGAGTACTCAAGTGAGTGTGTCAGTCTTGGGCAGAGTTTCGAAAGTAAATTCCCTATGTAATATAGAATGGGCTTCAGAGACTATCGATTATTTCTTGAAATCTGATTTATAGAATGAGCCGAAACGTTTCTGGAATAGCCTGTGTGGTACAAGGATATAGACCATATATTGCTCCAACGTATATTTTTTAAAGTAATGCATTAATGATTGTAGTTAGACTTGTAGTTCACTTTATGGAACTACAAATTCAGTACTGCAACGCACGGGTGGTTCTCGACCAATAAGATATCATCTCGTCTGTTTGGACATTCTTGGGCAGATGGGAGTACTGCAGCTGAAGATGAGCTAACGTTAGCTCGATAAGTTGAGAAGCCCGCCCGACAAGGTCAGAAACTATGCTACGGTTAACCACAATGCAATTAAATCTTTTAGTCCTTCAAGCTAGCTATCTAACGTTAGAAAAAAATGTTTAAAAACGGAGCTGTGTGCTACTGCTGGCTAACGTTATATGACAACGTCTGGAGCCAAAGCTGCTAGTACGGAGAGAATTATGGGACGTGGAGTTTTTAAACGGTGAACACAAAAAAATACTAAAACGGTAAATATACTCAAAGCTGGTCCAGAAAAATGACAGTGTGCGAATGGGCGTTATATTGAACAATCCGGGAAATTGACAGTAAGACATAATCAGTAGAAATGGTTTAAAAGTAAGCTTTAGTTAATATCTATGCTCTAAATGAATGGGGAATTTACTTCTGAAACCAGCGTGACGTAGTCACTTGAGTACCCTTTCGTGCTCATGCGAGGCTTCCCATTGGATATATTCCCTTTTCACATTTCCGGGTTGCCACTTTTGCAGCTTTCACTAAGGTCATTACATTTCCGTTGTCATCAAAACAAGTGGCGCAGTCAATCTGCAATACATGTTGTTGTGTCCCTCAGTGGCTAGCACATCAAATAACTGAGCGTTAGGTAAGTAGCTAGCTATACCTATATCTACTTACCGAAAGCTAAATCTGGCCAATTTCCCAGATAATTTCAGTGCTCATACCACTCAACAATAACGTACATTATCACCGGTGAATATGCTAGCTAATGGTTCGTGGGAACATTCTCCCCCCACTCAAAAAATAGTCTTTAATAAGCTGTAGCTATGTCTTAATGCCACTATTGGAGTGAAAATATAATGTTAGTTTGAAGCTTTTAAAAGTAAGATGATAAGGTAGCACCGGAGTTTCACATTGTTTGGAAGTTAGCCAGCTTGTCACCAAACATTGGCTGCTTTCGTGGCTACAAGCCTTTATACAGTCTGTACTACAAGCTAAAGTTATTCCCTGATTTTACTTGAAAAACGTCTTGGCTTTCATGATTTGTATGTCTTAATGCCAAACTCAGAGTACAAATACAGTTTTGAAGTTTTTAAACATAAAGACGTGTATCACCCCTCCATTTGCTAGAGTAGTTTATTCTTAATTTAATATCTCGTACGTTATGCAATAGAATGCTTTGAAATGTGTTCATATAACCTATAAATAGATACTCTTTCTACTGAAACAAACAAAATTATATTAACCTCGAGAGAAAACCAAGAGAAATTTTTTTTTCCCCATAAAAAGTGTCTAATTATGCATGTAACGCGTTACATAAACAAGCGTTACTGCTCACATGTTGTAGTATTGCGCCTTTGATATTCAACATAATAATACGGCACTCCTGGAGTACTTTAGCAAAATATAGATCAACATATTAACAGCATTTCAGAATCATTCCTTTATTCTATGCAAAGAAATAATACAAAGAGTTTCTTCCGACTTGATGTAACGCACGGTACGTTTCTAGTCACCGCTTGAGCCTTTTCTATCAATAGTAGCGCTATTTTGTTTTCCTTGATTCCAACACACTGACCAGTACGATGGGCTTGTTATGATTTACCTTTCACGTTAATCTAACATCATACATAAAATTGAATATTCACGAAGCGAGAGCGTTTTAAAGATAACTGAAACACTTTTTATTCCCTCTTAACACAACAAAATTATGTATGGACTCACCATTGAGCATGAATGTTTTGTTATCAAAAACTGCATTCTGACCTCTAGAAATGACAACATTCTGTTGGGCTTGTGTTGGTCTACGCTTGTGTGTATTTGTAGCTGATTAAATGCAGTAAAAAGCACGATATGGTACTTTTACCAAAACTGAAAAACGTTCTGCTATTATTACCGTGCTCACAAAGTGTAACGAAGAATAATCTAGTGCGAGGAACATCGAGAACCGCTCAAAACAAGCCATAATTCTTTGCCGTTTTGAAGACATTTCCTCCCTTATTCTTCGCTTGGCGTTCATGTAATCTGAGTACACATAACTGGGGTGGTAGATTGGTGGTAGATTTCAGGGCATTTTTATTGCATAATAAGTAAGTTTCGTAATTGCGCGATCTAAGTCACGTCCACGTGCGTTTACAATTTTGTAATTACAACATGCAGCTTACAGCATCTAAAATTACTATATTTCATTATTTTCTACTGATATCATGATCTAACATCAAAATACATTAAATGAGACAAAGAAAACTAAATTGCTGTGAAATTTGTTTTAATCACCTTTGTAACACCAAATGGAGGGGTGATTGTGCTACTGATCAAAATGACAAGCTAGCACTGGAGTTTGGCCTCGTTTAGAAGATAAGTTAGCCAGCTTGTCACCACCAAACATCAGATGTTAATTACATTTTGACTAGGCAGAATGAAAGTTAAAGATATCTCCAGTTTGAGATATCTCTAATCAAAATTAATTTCAAGATATCTATAACTTGATAATAGATATCTCTAGTTAAATTCTGACTATTCCTAATTCCAGTTCAAGATATCTACAAGGTCATTCTGACTAGTTAAAACTTAATTCAGGATATCTAAAAAGAACAAAGTAGACATCTTGAATTGAGAGGAATTAAATATATCTTGAACTGGAATTATGACTAGTCAAAAAAATGTTTTCAATGCATAAAATAAAAAATCCAAGTTACTCACGCATAGCCTACAAAGCACTGTCTGCAAGTCATTAATTCCAACTTGCAAAAACTAGGACTGCCTTTGGAAGCATAGCTATCAAAAAGTGGCGAAGTTACAAAAAACAATATTGCCCATCGTAGCGAACACTTATCTGCAACTGAATTGTAGATATCTGTAATGAGAAACCCCATACACATGAATGGCAAAAGTAGTTTGAATCTTACTAGTCAAAATGTAATTAGATATCTAAAATTTTGATTTTGACAAGTCAAAATATAATTACAGATATATCTTGAATTAGAGCTTTGACTAGGCAAAATGATGCTGCAGATATCAGTAATGAATATCTAGTCTAGCTAATAAATGTTAAAACGGCTCGCAATAATAGTCTAATCATTTCTCTTTTCCATTTCTAAGTGTAACATCACAGATTATTGTCCTTTCAGTGGCACTTTGTTTCATTCTCTTGAGATGGTAAGATGAAAAAACACAGGGCCAAGTTACATTAAACATTTTAGGAAAGATTGGATAGCATTGCTTTGGAATAGAGCTGCTTTAATAAGTTTTAGCTATGATGGGCAATATTGTTTGTTGTAACTTCGCCACTTTTTGATAGCAATGCTTTCAAAGGCAGACCTAGTTTTTGCAAGTTGGAATTAATGACTTGCAGACAGTGCTTTGTAGGCTATGCGTGAGTAACTTGGATTTTTTATTTTATGCGTTGAAAACATTTTTTGTTGAGATGCCATGTACGCTATGTAGACCTACTACTGCGAAAGCCATAGATAGGTCACTGGGTCCTGGCTTATATTGCCTAACGTTAACCACAGCAACAGTTTGCAGCTGATTAATACAACCAGTAACTAGCCAACATGAAATCTGCAAATTAAATAGTTTGTATTCAGCAAGTATGTTTTAATTTTAATCTACCAAAACACTTTTGTGGGTAGAGGTGCAGAATTTATTCAGTTCAGAAATATTACCGCAACATAGTAGAAATTTTGCACCATGCGGACCATGGTTGCGAGTAAACTCGGTGTAGCTAAACATGTGTCTGACCAATTTGTTTTTGCAGCCAAATTAGCAAACAGAAAACCTAACATCAACATTACCGTGTGTAAACCGTGAAATGAAAGTAACCCAATTTGGAGCTTGTTGGCAAACAAAACCAACAGAACTGCAAAATCATCAAGATTATTTTTAAAACGTATAGTGTAGTATTATAAATTGAATAATCCTTTCACCGCCCCGTCGGGAGGGGTCAGGACCATTCCACTACAAGTTATTCAAACTTTCTTCCAAATAGACACTACATTCTAGAGTCTGATATAACGTAATTTATTGTATATAGACTTGCATGAATATACATACCCAGGCTGATCGGCTAAGCATACATATGTTAAAACACTCTCAATCACACGGTGCAGTCTAAGTGTCAATTTCATGCTCACCCACAAGATGTAAAACAGGTCCGTTAATGACAGAGACAAAACATACTGGCACCCACCCAACTCAGATAACTCTGTTTTATGCTTATCTCAACTCCCCCCATGCGACTATAGTTTGAGACCCGTCCCCCCTGGGAAATATATTCGTTTCATGGTCTGCAGCGGTCTCTGCTGGTCTTATTTGAGCAATACAATTGGCCTTTGTTTTATATCGTAGTTTTAATGAAATACCATGATTCAATTATCTCAGAAACAGTCTGGCCATGGTCTGACCATAGTTATTCAATACATAATACAATTCTCTGATAGGTTAAATAATACTTGCTATAAGCTTTTTAATTGCTATTCACCACATATATTTATTTGTATGTGTTTTGGAGTTGTACAGTTAATGCATTGAAGATATTCCTTGTGACATAAAGGGAAAGTGTATTAATCATTAATTATTGCATATCCTTTGCCTGCAAGAAGTCTGCAAGCTGTAGAAATCATCAGATATTCTTGGAATACATTCCATTTCTGCTCTGATTATTACTTTGATTATCCTGTCGTTTAGAAGGCTTACATATTGGCTAGCTTGAATTATTTGCTATTCTTGACTGCTCAGTTCCTTGAATTTATCCAAATCAGCTTTTTAAAATACCCAGTTCCCCACCATACATCGTTGTTCTTTCACGATTTCAGACTGGGGTCCCATGCCCCAATCATAGACTGTAGAAAAATACGGACAAAGTGACTGTGACCTCACCCGTCAACTTTCCATGGGAATGTGAAAAGCAGTTTGAAGCTGGAGAATGTGCTGCCACGTTGTACAAAAATGTGAGCCTGAGACTGCGCAGTCGGGAGCAGGGGGACCCTTGCAGTCCCCCCTGAAAAAGTACACCGTGAAACGGTCTTGACATATCTGGACAAGTTTTTTAATTTCCACCATATTGATTGATTAAGGTAAACTAATTCAACAAATGATGCTAAAAAAAAGTGGTCTCTGGAATCGCTTACGCCACGTTCTCACAGCGAACGACGGTTGCTGGGTCGCTCAAGTGCACTAATGCTGAGGGCGGGTTATGAGCTTCCCGTTGTGTTCGCTAAGTCAGCGACAATTTTCTATGAAGAGAAACAACGGCAATGCACAATATATCAAAGACGCATTTAATTCCATATTTCAAATGTAGTGGAAACATTACACATTCAATTCCAAATCAAAGCATTAACTAATTTTATCAAGTCTGCGTTATTCTTCTACAGGAAGCTAAGAAAAGGAATATTAATTTGTTAAATATATATATTTTAAAAATAGCAGTGTCGACATTTTTTTCCTCAAACTCAAACACTTGCTGTATAAGCTGAATTTTTTTTTCAAGATTTAACTTCACTTGAAATTATTGAACTAATATTTAGTGGCATAACCATTGTTTTTGATAACTGCTGCGCATCTGCGTTGCATCGAGTCAACCCACTTCTGGCACCTAGAAACAGGTATTTCAGCCCAGGATGAACGAACTACATTCCACAGTTCCTGTGAATTTTTGGGTTTTGCTTCAAAAACTGCATTTTTAATGTCACCCCACAAATTTTCAATGGGGTTGAGGTTGGGGGATTGAGCTGGCCACTCCATTACCTCAATCCTTTTTGTCTGGAACCAAGATGTTGCTTGCTTACTCGTGTGTTTGGGGTCGTTGTCTCACTGAAAATCCCAACCCCAAAAATTCCCATAGAGATCCATTCAAATGTAGAAAGGTTATAGTATCGCTTATAAGAGTACCTGAAAATAAAATATCAAGAAACTTTTGATATCCCTTTATTCCCAATTATGATAGCATCACCCGTTTACCTGTGGATTGTTCCAAACAGGTGTTTTTTGACTGTTCCCAGTTTTTGCCCCTCTCCCAACTTTGTTGGAACGTGTTGCAGGCATCAAATTCGAAATTAGCGTATATTTACAAAAAAAGTTGATGAGGTAAAACATGAAATAACTTTCCTTTTACTGTTTTCAATTAAATATATGCAAAGAAAAATTTACATATCACTGCTTTCTGCTTTTATGTGCATTTTACATACAGTCCCAACTTTTTTGGAATTGGGGTTTGTACATATTTGTCACCGTTATTTATTTCAATTGAGACACAGTATATAAAGTTTACATGTTCAGACAAATTGAAAATATTTCAAAGGATTAAAACAGTTCACACCCCATACGAGTCAAATTTATTTCTTGCACAATTAGTGTGATGAGTTATGGGCAACAGGAGTTACATTACATTTAAAAACAGGGGTAGTACAGGAGAAAACACACATTTACATGGCATAGAGGCCTTGCTATGTGCAAAATCACAATGCAAAATTATTTCAGACACAATTCAATTACAACATTGAAAAGAAAAAGAGTGTAACAAAGATATCTCAGAATCAAACATACTGTCTATAGTCTAATGATCAGCTTTAGCTGGCACGCACACAACAGCCTCTACCTTGGCAGTAAAAGACCTGCAATGGGTACTGTAAATTAAATTTGCAATTCACATTACCATGTTTCCTTCTACAGTATATCCAAACAAATTTCACATCGTTTTTTTAAAAAACAAATTACACTGGTGTCAATTACATCACAAATGATCAGTCTCAGTACAAAGGAAATAAGGAAATAGAATAACATTGGGTCACAGTTTGCCCCAGTCTGTGCCACTTTTCCAACTGCCTGTCTAAAATACAGCTTTTGAAAGTAAGAAAAGTCTCTTTATCCTGTAGAAAATCTGTACGGTTTTTCTTCTCACATTTAAGATTTACTGCGGTCACGTTGAACCAGGATACTTTAAGCCTTTCGACAATGAGCAAACCTATACAGCTTTTTGTGGGAATTAAAGTGATGGACAAGGAAAATCTATAACAAGCTTATGCCCATGTTATTTATGGCTATTAAGGTAAGTATTGAGTGCCAATAAAGCATGAGGAATCAATTCCATTGCAATCTCGTTCAATTTCAGTCTATCTATTCCTGTATGCTGGAAAAAAGGGTGGAGTCGAAATTGGGTCCAAGTTGACGTGGAATTGAGACCTCAACCAATACATACCTCTTCTAATCATTTGAGGCGAATAAAACTACTGTCGTACTAAGAAATCCACCGAGCCGAACACTTGTTTTGTTTGCCCTTGAGAATAGTTGTTCGCGTTATCAGCATTTGGAATTTGAGTTTTTGAATAGTTAGTTAGCTAAAGTGTATATTTTTTCCCGCTCTCCTTATCTCTATACCAATTTTAACCTTCTCCCAATCTCTTTCCTCACTTTTTTATCCATCCATCCATGATGCTAGGCTAGCTCATGGCACAGCTCATCTTCATCATGGAAACGAATTCATCACTCACGCGACGTTTTACTTGGTGCTCATTCGTCAGATAATATATAGAAAAGAATAGTTCTCATATTTTGCTAAATAAACCATGCCTTGGAAATGGTTTTGTCGTATTGTTCGGTGATCCCAACTACGAGAACCATGATCTACCAAAGTTGCCATGCACGTAATTTTCATTCAATCAAAGTTGAGTGGGCCTTTAAATAAAAAATCTCAATAAAACTTACCATTGTGGAATGATTTGTGAGGAATGTGCATTTGGTGGAATGTTAGCATTGCAATTTAAAAAAATTGCTTTAAATAGACGTTAGATCAAGTTGTAATACCCTGCTTAGTGTTTAAGTTTAACCTACTTTGTGAGTTTGCGTGCGATATTCATCTCGTGATAGCAGCCGCACTGTATTTTACTTTGAATCGATTTAATTAATTCCTTTTTACGGTCTATGGTTCAAACATGTAGGGCTGGATGACGTCGATTACACTCGGGTTGAGGGCGTGGATTTAGACCACACCACTACAATCCTGAGTTTATTAGGTGACCGATATACAGTCAAGCCGGAAAGTCTGCCCACCCCTTTCACCTTCTCCACGTTTTATTACATTACAGACATATTCTACAATAGATTGAGTTCATTTTCTGTCTCAAAATTCTACACAAAATAGCCCATAATGACAAAGTGAAAACATGTTTTTAGAAATTTTTGCAAATGTATTAAAAATCGAAAACTGAAATCTCTCATTTACATAAGTATTCATACCCTTTGCTTTAACATATTTTGAAAGTATCATATTTCATATTTGGTCGCATATCCTTTGCATGCTGTTACTTCCTGAAGTCTGTGACCAATCAACATCAAAACACTCTCAATATCTTATCTTATAGGGGTGGGACGATTCAATCCCATAACGATTCGATTACGATTATTTAGGCAAAGGTTTGATGCATCATAACATCATACATTTGACCACGATTCGATTCGATACAATTCGGTTCAATTAATTTTGATACTTTAAAAAAATGTAATAGGTATGCTAATGTGATTTGATACCGATACAGTCAGCAGTAATTAAATATTCAATTAGAACCTTACGCCAAGTTCAGAGAATTATGTTTATTGTTAAGGCATGCCATACATTTTGCAGCTGTCTGCAGCAATAAACATGACTAACAGTGTATTTTCTAAAGTTGCCCAATTGAGGTTATTGTTTTTCAAACAGTGTCAGACATGGTACCCTAATACCTTTCCTTTATTCACTAAAATGTTTTCTGTATGGTGTATCTAGGTTCCACGACATTCATTAAGTGACTAAATCCTTCTTCTTCTACCGCACTGTATGGTCTAAGGCGGGGGTCGGCAACCCGCGGCTCTTAAGCGCCGCCCTAGTGGCTCCCTGGAGCTTTTTCAAAAATATGAAAATGGAAAAAGATGGTGTGAATATATTTTTTGTTTTAATATAATTTCTGTAGGAGGAAAAACATGACAAACATTCTTAAAGTTTTTCAACGTTGTAAAAATGTGTATAATAAATATTTAATTTCAACATTTCTGTCAACGAAGATTTACGTCATAGCCTGCGACACACGTTTCTTTCAGCTCGGCGTGGTGCCAGACAGGTGGCTGATGCAAACAAACCGGCGGGTGTGTCATGGGGCATGGAGCCCAAGGGGAAAAAGAGAAAGATAGCTGAGGAGAACAGAGGATTCAACAGTTCTTGGACCGAATCATTTGCTTTCATTGCCAATGCGGAAGGATTGCCTGCATGTTTGCTTTGTAATGAGAAGTTGTCAAATAACAAAAAGAGTAATGTGGAAAGACATTTCCAGGGAAGGCATGCTACATTTGCAGCCGAGTACCCAGTTGGGAGTGAGAGAAAAAGTGCGATTGCATTACTTCTGGAGAAATTAGAGGAGCGCAAAGATAGATTTAAGAAGTGGATTGCATCTCCAAACTCCACTACTGCTGCTAGTTTTGTTGCAACCCGGGAGATAATAAAGCGTGGAAAACCGTTCACAGATGGTGACTACATGAAGGATGCATTCATTAAAATATCAGAGCACCTATTTTCAGACTTCAAAAACAAAACCGAGATAATACAGAAAATTAAAGACATGCCTCTCTCCGCAAAGACAGTGAAGGAAAGGGCCATTAAAATGGCAGGCAACATCACCAATCAGCAAATCAAGGACATTAATTCAGCTCCAGCATACTCAATTGCCTGTGATGAGTCGTGTGATGTGATCGATATTGAACAGGCAGCGCTGTTATGCAGGTATGTTAACTCTGATGGGCCGCAAGAAGAAATGATCGAATTAATACCACTGAAAGGCCAAACACGCGGGGAGGACATATGTGAGGCTGTGCTGAAGTGTTTAAATGACAATGGAATAAACACCAACCACCTGCTTTCAGTGGCTACAGATGGGGCACCCAGTATGAGGGGATCACAAAAGGGGTTTGTGACTTTACTACAGAAAGCGTTGGATCGAAATCTGCTTGCATTTCACTGCATCTTGCACCAAGAAGCACTGTGTGCACAAACATTCCCACCGGAGTGTATGGAGGTGATGAACCTTGTCATCGAGATGGTGAACAAGATAATTGCAAAAGCATTAAACCACCGTCAGTTCCGTTGAAGTTGACAGCGAATATTCCGATCTCCTGCTACACAACAAAGTCCGATGGCTGTCCAGGGGTGAGGTTTTGCGTCGCTTTGTTGCTTGTTTAGAACATGTGAAAACATTCCTGAAAAGCAAAAACCTGAACTACCCGCAACTGGAAGATACCGAGTGGCTGGAAAAACTGCACTTTATGGTGGATATGACAAGTCACCTAAACATGCTGAATAAAAGTCTCCAGGGGCGGGGAAACACTGCACTGCAAATGCTGGAAGCTGTTTTGTCATTCGAGCGCAAGCTGACTGTATTCGCCAGACATGTACAGCGAGGCACGCTCTCTCACTTCCCCTCCCTGAGAGAGTTCAAAGAAGCCTATCACGATCACACACTCAACGGTGATTATTTACAAGGTGCGATCGTTGATATGCAAACTGCATTTGGGAGCAGGAAGGAAAAAATGACACTATCTTTCCCTGTCACACCCCTGGAGATTGACCCGTCCTTGTTGAACACATTCCCAGGAGTAATTCAAGCTGACCTTGAAATGGAAATGGCCGATATAGCTGACAAAGATTTGTGGGTGTCCAAGTTCAAAAGTCTGACAGCCGAGCTTGAAGACGTCACTCGCCAGAAAGCCCAGCTTGCCCAAAGCCACAAATGGAGCGAAATTGAAAGCCTCCAAACACCCGAGAAACTTGTGTTTGAAACATGGAATGCTCTTCCTGACAGTTATAGGAACATGAGGAAATATGCATTTGGAGTATTATCCATCTTTGGATCAACATACCTGTGCGAGCAGATATTCTCAAACATGAACTACATCAAATCCAAATACCGCACCCGCCTCACAGATGAGCTTGCAGTCCTGCGTGAAGATTAAAGTTACATCTTACATGCCCGATGTTGAGAAGCTGTCCAGTGATGTCCGAAAACAGAAGTCACATTAAACGGGTAAGAACACAATCCTGTCATAGGCACATATTTAGTAACAAAGTGGCTGTTTTTATAAAGTGATTTCTGATTTTTGTCAGTATATATTTGGAATGACACATAGGGATATTATTGTGTTTTGTTGCTCAGGTCCGAGGATGGCTGCATTGTATTGTGCGTGTCAAAAGAGAAGAGGATGATGCTGCATTTTACCCTTGCACTGACTTACTTGGCATTTGCAGAAAACTAAAGAGAAGAGGATAATGCACAGAAATCGAACTTAAACTGTATTATTTTTGTCACGGGCATGACTGGGCTGCTTTTATGTTTTTAGTGTGTTTTATCGTCGCATGCTTTTATACTGTTTTTATGCATGTTTTAATGCATGTTTTAACACATGTTTTTATGCATGTTTTTAAAGACTTTTCCAGCTCGTTTCAAAAGGCTGCTGTTATATTTTTATAATTGCAGGCTGCGTTTTATTGCACTCTGTCTGTTGCCCAGATAAGGGGGGAAAGAGAAGAGGATTGTATTGTATTATTGAGGATTGAAGAGGACTGCATTTTATTTCCATGGGGAGGTCTGAAATTACAGGAGGCCTATTATGCACATTGCACATTTTGTTGTTTTTTCGAATCCTAAAATGAAAATGACATCAAAAATCTGATTTCTTTATTGTATTTCTATAATTTCATCAATGCAACGAAACATAATACATTAAAATTATAATGGAAGTTAAACATCGTACAGCAGAGTAGTCACGTGGTGCGTCATTCTCTCCAGGATGCGCTGCAGGGAAAATAAACATTTAATCATGAATGCTCATTATGTATTTGTAGCCTACTTATCATTTTGATACTAGGCTAATAAAGCTAATATAGACACTTAAAGCATGTGTTGCCTTCATTATAAGGCTTATATAAGGCTTTTAATTTTTTGCGGCTCCAGACAGATTTGTTTTTTGTTTTTTTGGTCCAATATGGCTCTTTCAACATTTTGGGTTGCCGACCCCTGGTCTAAGGTCTTTGCAGATGAACGTGGCTATATGCCCGTTTAGAACCGTTTTTTAAAATTTTATTTTCGTTTTTGTCTGTGTGATATGTAGGGGAAGCGGGGGGGGGGGAGGTTTGGAATCGGACAGTTAACGTAGTAATAATTAATTGAACGTAAGACATTGGAAATAGTCTTACTATTTTTGTTTTTTGTCTCTAACGTCTACCTGATTTTGAATAGAAAATGGTTTAAATTAAAATATCAGAAAGCACTTTACAATTAACTGTCTGGACACGGTATGTGTATAAAAACTAATAAAAACAAATAAAATAAAAATCCTGATTCCCGAGTTTAGTTTGCTAACCCGCTTGCTGTCCTTCACGTCAATGGTGTGTCGTCGGCTCAAATGGTTTATCATGTTTGTGGTGTTGCCTGTGTATCTGATTTCAACTTGGCATATCTTGCATATTGCAGCGGTTTTGTCAAGTACACCCTCCTTCTTTCTAAACCCGAAATGCTTCCATACCACTGATTTTCTGTTCGGAACATCACACATTCTGTCAATTTCTGTCTCTTTTGTCGCACTCGAGCAGCAAGCCATTTCGCTTAGATCTGTCCGTCTCATTGTCGCTTGATTCCCGCCTGTCGCTGCTTTCAACTCACGCTTACGTGGGGGTTGGAGCAGAAACAAGGATTAAAGCTAGTCAAAACAGTTTTAAAAGTAGTCGTGTCTCAGAAATATACATTTTAAATAATGAAATTAATATTTTTTTTGAATAAATACATGTGCACATTCATTTACAATGTGATATTAATCGATGCTTATCAATTCTAAGCTTACAGATTGATGCATTTGTATTTACACATTC
Source organism: Ilyophis sp. 1 JC-2022 (assembly GCA_022702515.1). Taxonomy (NCBI): domain Eukaryota; kingdom Metazoa; phylum Chordata; class Actinopteri; order Anguilliformes; family Synaphobranchidae; genus Ilyophis; species Ilyophis sp. 1 JC-2022. Next base: position 63,343,872 of record CM040405.1, on the reverse strand, counting down.
AGATCGATGCATCGCGATGCATCGGCGCATTGTCCCACTCCTAATATCTTATTTTCAAGTACTGTTACAAGCGATACTATAACTTCTCTGCATTTGAACTGATCTCTATGAGAATTGGGGGGTGAGACTAGATTCAGCTGTAAATTACACTGGTACAGTATGGAACACATGACTGGTGAAATGGCTGTACGTCATCAAGGGCCTAAGGTATCAAACAAGCCCCAAACCATCACTCTGCGGCCAGATATGGAGTAGATGTGGATGGATCCCTTTAAGGGTTGTTTCTCCTGACTTTTTTCCCCCCAGAGTTCTATAGGAAAATGAGTCAGGAGAAATAACCCTTGCAGTGATCCATCCGCATCTACTCCATATCTGGCAACAGAGTGATGGTTTGGGGCTTGTTCGATAGCTCAGACCCTTGATGACTTACAGCCATCTATTTTCAGAGAGGGGTTTACACCTGTTGCACCAACTAAAGTTACGACCAGTGCTTTTTCCTGTGAAAGCATATTGGTTGCTAAGTAGTGTGCGTTGCTAAGCAAAATTGTTCACGTTGCTATGCGCGAGTAGCCTACACTAGTCTACTACCGCTAGCCAGAATAAGCCAATTTGCTAACTCGCTAATTTACATTGAAAATGGACCAAAAAAGACAAAACAGTTACTTCAGTGATAGTGAACTGTATAGCCAGCATAAATCGACACTGATCACAAAACATGCAGCGTTTCTCACTAATAAAAAAAAAGGTCAACGTGGAAAATTATAATCATTAAACTTAGCTACCATTAAACTTTGGGGGGGGGACCCTAGCTACTGTAGTCAGGACATGAGAAAAAGGTGGAAGGACCTTTTCAGTAAAGCGAGAAAGGACATGTCAATCAGTAAAAGTCATCCAACGGGCAGGGGTCCCTCACCGAAAATATCAATGCAGTGAAATCATTGTTGATGTGTTTGGTGAGGTGCTACATTTGTAATAAAACACTTCTTACAAAGTGTACAATTGTAAGGTTTTTGCCTGAATTAATTCTCAGGTGTGTAATTAAATCTGATTTTGTTCTAAACCACTTGACATACTCTCCACTTGTATGGTTTTTCACCCTTAGGAATTCTCAGGTGGGTAATGAAAGCCGAATTTGCCTTAAAGCATTTCTCACACTGTGTACACTTGTAAGGCTGTTTGCCTGTATGACTTCAGGTGTGAATCTAAAGAACTTTTTAAATGAAAACACCTCACACCGTGTACACTTGTAGGGCTTTTTTTCCACCTGTATGAATTCTCAGGTGTATATTTAAAGCTGACTTTCTTCTAAACCATTTCACACACTGTGTACACTTGTAGGGTTTTTCACCCGTATGAATTCTCAGGTGGGTAATGAAAGCCGAATTTGTATTAAAGCATTTCTCACACTGTGTACACTTGTAAGGCTGTTCACCTGAATGAATTTTCTGGTGCATTACTACGTAAGATTTTGTCTTAAAACACTTCTCGCACTGTGTACACTTGTAGGGCTTTTCACCTGTATGACTTATCAGGTGTGCATTTATAGAACTTTTTTGATTAAAACACTTCTCACACTGTGTACACTTGTAGGGCCTTTCACCTGTATGAATTCTCAGGTGTGTCATTAAAGCTGAATTTTTACTAAAACACTTCTCACATTGGGTACACTTGTAGGGCTTTTCACCTGTATGAATTCTCAGGTGTGTCATTAAAGCTGAATTTGTACTAAAACACTTCTCGCACTGTGTACACTTGTAGGGCTTTTCACCTGTATGAATTCTCAGGTGGTTCTTTAAATCAGATTTTATACTAAAACACTTCTCACACTGTGTACACTTGTAGGGTTTCTCACCTGTATGAATTCTCAGGTGTTTCGTTAAATGTGATTTTTTATAAAAACCGTTCCCACACTGTGTACACTTGTAGGGCTTTTCACCTGTATGAATTCTCAGGTGATTCTTTAAATCAGATTTTATACTAAAACACTTCTCACACTGTGTACACTTGTAGGGTTTCTCACCTGTATGAATTCTCAGGTGTGTAATTAAAGCTGAATTTATACTAAAACACTTCTCACACTGTGTACACCTGTACGGCTTTTCACCGGTATAAATTGCCCCCTCTTTCAGATGAATTGTCTTATTTTTAAATAAATTCAGAAGGCTTGAGTTTTTACTTGAATTCATTATCATGGGTTCCATTTTCACATTAATTCCGCTACAATGTTTTCTCCAACTGTTTGCGCTGTTCTGGAAAAATCTGGTCTGATTATTTTCATTGTCACAGTGATGAGTTAATTTCCCATATTGGGTCAGCAGATCATGACGTCCTTTTTCACTACTTGCATTTGGCTCTCCTGCACATTGCCATGATTCAGTTTGGTCTTTCTGATCAACACCAGCTCCATTCATCACAGTGTTCCTGAAATCATTCACTGAACTGTCATTGCATTCACACTTAATTTGATCATACTTAATATCAACACATTTAATATCCTGTATGTCACTGATGTGTTTTGGTTTAAGGTATTCTCCATCATCAGTCTCGGTTTTGATTTGGTCAGGATGCAGATGGGTTACATATCCCAGCTCTGTACTGTCGAGATTCTCTGTTTTAATATCCTCAGAGTGGGTGGAGCCCAGATCAGTTTCTGTTTTTATCATTGATGTGTGTGTGTGGTGTACATCACTGACCCCGCTGTGTGCTGTAACACGCTCTGGCTCCAGTGTGTTGAGTCCTGGTGCAGCACACTCTGTCCCTGACTCTGCCATGTGGACAGACTCCAGTCCATTGTGTTCCTCTTCTTTCTGTACGATCCTGTGCTGCTCAGTGAGCTCTGGGAGTGTTGTCTCAGTGTCCCGTCTCAGACAGACTCCTGCCTCCATCATACTGCCGCTCAAAGGTGTGCACAAGTGCAGCTCCTGGAGGGAAACCGGGGAAGGGATTTAGCCTCAAACAGGTTATCCTGAAGCAACTGACACATTCATTACACTCTGTACTCCTGTAGATGCCTCTTGCATGGGGGAAACCCTGTACTCACTCCCTGGGTGATGCCAAATCTCAGTTTTGAAAACAGTTTTAACTTTTTTAAATTTGTTATTTAGTTTCTTAGACCCGCTTGAAAGAAAGCCCATTCTGAAGAGCAAGAGAAAATCAGCAAAACACAAGACCTTGCATAGTGACCTGAAGACTGGGCTGGCTGTGACATAAGGACAATTTCCCTCAGTCCATTCACGTCCCTGTCTTGGATTGTGGAGATGCTTTGAATTTAATTGCAGTTGACATCAGTATCAGTGCAATTCAAAAAATAAAAATGTCCACAAACAAATGCCATGAGCCATATTTATAGAACATGACTCATGAAAATGACAGTAACACTACAAGTGACAAAGGCTGAATATCCAGAATGTATTAAAAGGTTAATGTGCCATAACAGGGTTCTCCCAAAAGAATGTAACAGAGGCAGTGCGCCAATTTGGTCTCTTATTTGCACCACTATTTAACCAGAATAGTATCCCATTATCCGCTGCTGTTGTACTTACACACTCAACAAATTATATCTCAACAAAATACATTTTTTCAACATAAAAAATGCCAAGTTACTCACGCATAGCTTACAGAACACTGTCTGTAAGTCATTAATTTAAACATGCAAAAACTAGGTCTGCCTTTAAAAGTATTGATCATAGCTCACACAAATGTTCATCTTACCATCTCAAGAGAATGTGGTCATTCAAACTTTAAATGTCAAATAACAAAAATTGCCTCATGGAACAACACATTTATAGTAATGTTTTAAACAGTTGATGAATAATTACACTCCAAAAAGGATAGGTTTAAGTTTATTTTTGAAAATGTACAGGTTTTAAAATGTTCACTTTTCAAGAATTTCAAGAATTTATATCAAGAAACATAATTTTAATAGAGAAAGTGGGATGAATAAATGAATACAGATAAAAGTATTATATTAAATATTTTTGACCAAGAAAATATTGCATTTCATGAACCTATCCAGATCATGTTTTCCCAATGTAGCCTACTGTATGTTTGTGGGTCAGACGACACCAAATAAGTAATAGTACTCATTATTTGAACATGTCAAATAATAGCAACTGTTATTTGTGACCACAAGAACATATTGGCTCTTTAGGACTACACAGGTTTTTATTCTAATACAAATATTCCAAAAACAATTATACATTTTATTCATGCTGTGCATTTTATAAACCCAAATCTATAATATAAATTTTAAAGGCAGGCCTAATTTTTGCAAGATGGAATTAATGACTTGCAGACAGTGCTTCGTAGGCTATGCGTGAGTAACTTGGATGTATTATTTTATACGCTGAAAACGTTTTTTTGTTGAGATGCCATCTACGCTATGTAGGCCTGGGCCTACTGCCAAAGCCATAAATTGGTCACCGGGCCCCGGCTTATATTGCCTAACGTTAACCAAAGCAACAGTTTGCAGCTAATTAATACAATCGGCAACTAGCTAACATGAAATCTGCAAATGAAATAGTTGTATTCAGCAAGTATCTTTTAACTTTAATCTCGCAAAAACACTTTTTTTTTCTTTTTTCTCCACAGCGGTGGAGAATTTATTCAGTTCGGAAATATTAACGCAACATGCGGACTGATTTGCGAGTATACACGGTGTAGCTAAACATGTCGGTGTGTCCGACCAACTTGTGTTTTTGCAGCCAATTTAACTGCCAAATTAACAAACAGAAAACCTAACGTCAATGTTACCGTGAGTAAACCGTGAAATGAAAGTAACCCGATTTGGAGCTTGTTGGTAAACAAAACCAACAGAACTGCAAAAAAATTAATTTTATTTTTAAAATATATATATATTTTAGAAAAGAAAAGAAAAGAAAAACTTACCCGTATTCGTTGACGACTCAATTGATTCAATTCAATCGTTTGATTCAACTTAATTCAACGTGATGTATTTCTTAGCGCAGAATGATCCCACGTGCATGTTAAAGCTGTGTGACCACAAAGAATACCACAAAGAACATGGGTGCGTCCCAATATTCTAAACTCCCCACCTCCTTTCCTCTCCTACCCAGAAATATGCAAAACTGCCTGAACGTTTCGAGTACGTAGAGGGTAGGCGGAGGTCGAACATCGGGGCTGGAACGTCCGCACTTGGAACTTATTTATCAGACGACAGGCACTCATTGAATGACTGGCGCTCAATGGAGTTTTTACTTAAACAGTTCGCAAAACGGGTCATTATCAGAGAGACGAAATTAAAAGTCTCGCTTTTCTTTTTCGATTATATATGCCTAGGTTGTCAGGACCCAGTACTCCTACTTACAACAAGGATTTTGACTATCCAACAAAAAACAACTTTAAATCCGCCTAGCGCCGGTCAGATGCACGCCACTCTAAGCATATGTTATGTAAATTTAGTTGCTAAGCTAACTGAAAACACTACTGCGCATTCGTGCCGAAGATAAGGACTGTGATTAATATGAGCCTAAGAGAGTTTTCACGTTTTGTTGTACGACAAATTACACGTATTCATATCTTAACCATGAATTCTTAGGCTTTTATATGGTGTTAAAAAGTATTGTGGCGAGCATGCGTAGAATAATGAGTCGGGACAACAGAGATCTCTCTTTTACCCAATACCTGTGCCCCTCACACCGCACGACTCCAGGTAATGGCATTTATTTAAACACTGCACTGAACACTACAAAACATTGGTTGGGGGTCCTTATTAGCTTGCTAACCTGACCCATCACTATAATTTACGCTACCTTAAAAACAGGTAAACGCACATAAATCACATTACAACAATAGTTTTTAATACGATAATTAAAACATGATAAGAACAATTCCCATGAGTCTCGGCTGGGCACGTCGGGTGTAGTCGTGGACCACCTGTAGCCGGTCCCTCAGCCTTCAGAAGTAGTCCTTCTCTTTCCCCCCAGCGATCTCAGGCTTGGGCGGGGCCCCAAACACCAAGTCCACCGGTGTCCGGAGTTCCCGCTCAAACATGAGTGCAGCAGGCGTGCATTGGCTTGACTCCTGGACAGCAGACTGGTAGGACCACAGGACCAGAGGCAGGTGGCGGTTCCAGTCCCATTGGTGTTAGCTGGTGAGGATGGCAAGCTGGGTGGCTAGGGTGCGGGTGAACCGCTCCACCAGTCTGTCGCTCTGAGGGTGAAGTGGTGTCGTTCTCATCTTGCTCACGCCCAGCCGCCAGCAGACCTCCCCAAAAACCTGGGCCTCGAAGTTCCGCCCCTGGTCGCTGTGGAGATTGCTGGGGACCCCGAAGTGAACATCTCCTCCACCAGCCGTTCTGCTGTTGTGTTCGCGCTATAATCCGGCACCGCATATGCCTCAGGTCACTTTGTGAAGTGGTCCATAGCCACAAAGACATAGCGGTTGCCGGAGTCGGTGACCGGGAAGGGCCCCAGGATGTCCACCCCAACCGGTTCCATCAGGGTCCCCACCAAGTACTGCTGCAGTGGGGCATGGGAGCGCTGGGTTAGTCCCTTCCAGGCAGTGCAGGAATTGCAGTGGTGCACGTGCAGCTCCACGTCTCATCGACAGCCAGGCCAGTAGAATTGTCCCCTGAGGCGGTGAAGGTCTTAGTGTTACCGTAGTGCCCCGCCCCCATGACCTATGGATGATCTGGAGCTGCAGGAGGCCGTTCTCTCACCCGGAGCTTGCCACCTTCTGTATGCCAACCCATTGTGGAGCTCGAAGTTGCCCGATTGGGAGTGAAAGGCCTTCACCTCCGGCCCCCGCGCCAATACCTCAGTCCACTCGGGGGTGCCGCTCCGTCTCTAGCCAGTCCCTCACCAGCACCAAGGTCTCGTCGGCCTCCTGCTGTTGTTTTAGTTGCGGCGTGATCAGCGGGAGCCACCCCTCTTCGTTGTCGGCGGTCTGAATGGCTGCCACCATCCACTCTGACTGGCTCTTGTCCTATTGTTGCTGGCAGTAACGGCACTCCAGTGTTGCGCAGGGGCGCCGGGAGAGTGCATCGCCGTTGCCATGGTATCACCTGCCCGATGCTGGATTTCTCTTGAAGAGTCATGCTCTTGAAGGGTCTCGAGCCAGCGGACCACCTGGCCTTCAGGCTGTTTAAAGTTCAGTGAGGCACGGTCGGTGCAAGTGAGGAAGTGGCTGCCGTGCAAATATGGCCAGAAATGCCGTACTGCTTCGACCACTGCTAGCTGCTCGCGTCGGGTCACACAATAGTTTTTTTCAGCCCGATTCAGGGCGCGACTGTAGTATGCCACAGCACGTTCCCCCTCTTCTCCCCGCTGGGAGAGGACAGCCCCGACCCCCACATTGCTGGCATCGGTGTCCACGATTAAGACACTGGTCTATAGATTTAAATGAATATTCCCTACACTAGCTAGCTAACCCAGCATTGCCAAACATGGCAGTGTTGCCAAATCAGACTCGATAGAAAAAGTTAATCAACCTCTCCGTCAAAAACACGGCCAAACAAACAGGGGAGTAGAGCGATTGTGGACGGGAGGGGGTCCGGGCTTATATTGCCTAACGTTAACCACATCAACAGTTTGCAGCTGATTAATACAACCGGTAACTATCCAACATGAAATCTGCAAATTAAATAGTTTGCATTCAGCAAGTATGTTTTAATTTTAATCTAGCAAAACACTTTAGTGGTTAGAGGTGCAGAATTTATTCAGTTCAGAAATATTAACGCAACATAGAAGAAATTTAGCACCATGCAGACTGGTTGCGAGTAAACTCGGACATGTGTCCGACTAACTTGTTTTTGCAGCCAAATTAGCAAACAGAAAACCTAACATCAACGTTACCGTGTGTAATTAATTATGTCTAATTTATTATGTTGTGACTGCATATTTTCTGATAATAATGATCAAATACAACTTTGTATAACTGATGATAATAGGTATGTATATGCTGTATCATGTGATTTGATCAATAATAAAAACGTTTTGGACGTTTCTGGAACCGGCAGAGAAAAACAACATGGAGGAGTTTGTGGTTGCGGAGGACTTGGGAGGCGACAGAGATGTCCTTTTTACTTCAAAATCTTGAAGAAATGGAGGAGAACGAGAGAAGGTTGTTTTAATACTGACTTACATTATTTCATGACTTGTATTGACAATAGCCTATTTATCTTTTGCTACGCGACTTTGGCTAAGGACCCTGAATTGTGCCACAGTGAAACTCCAATTAAAGTTCTTGAATAAGTATGTGTAATTGTCATTTAAATTAAAGCGCTGGGCGCCGTTTCATTATCGAATAGGATAACTAAATTATTTAGCTAAGCTGTCATGTTATGGTAATATACATGTACACATTAGGCTGCTTATGTTCTATTGCTCATATTCAGTTGTTTCTTGTCTGTCCATTTATTAGATGGCCTAAACTACACCTGTCCTCTGTTTAGACTGGCAAACATGGTAGACATGCCATTTTAGTGAATCTAACCATCGATAGCCATACATTGTAATGTGAGAATCTATGTAGCTATGTTAAGTATCATAACTTACATGCATGTTTTTATAGACTTTTGAGTAGTGGTTCTAAAGAATATTTTATTGCATAATAGCGATACCAATATAAATGAGAAATGTCACTTTCAGAGGACTTCTTTAGAGTTGTACAGTTAATGCATTGAAGATATTCCTTGTGACATAAAGGGAAAGTGTATTAATCATTAATTATGTTGCTACGAAATAATAATACTTGGTTGCATATCATTTGTGTGCAAGAAGGACTGCCTGAAGTCTGCGAGCTGTAGAAATCATCAGATGCTGGGTATCTTCACTGGTGATGCTATGCCAGGCCTGTACTCCAGCCTTCTTCAGTTACAATATGGATGAAAATGCCCTCAAATTAAAGCTTACAGTCTGTACTTTAGCCATTGTATCATTTCACATCCAAAGTGCTGGAATACAGGGCCAAAACATAGGAAAAAAATATTCACTGTTCACTGTATATATCCTTTACTTGACCAGTCTGTTGAGATTTATTTTCACACTAAAACATTACATAGCATACATGATTCAGCTACTCATAATGTCAATGTTCATGATTTATTCAAATTACATGACAGCAGGTGGTCCCTTTGGACCCTGACAATGGACTTATTGAATGGAATGCCATCCAATGTATTTAACAAGATAAATTGAGTTTGTATGAATGAATAACTAATATAGTACGTATAGGGACATTGGGATACTGGGAGTCATTATGTGTTTTGAGGGAACAATGTCAAGAAAGATGACATTTTCCTTGCCAGTTATGCTAATGTATGGATAAATAGAATTGTATTTGCATGAGATGTATTCCAATATCAACATGTCATCTTCCTTATACCTGTCACCAATCATTGTTCATATATTTCTGATTTGACAAACATACAAAATGACAGAAAGAACCTGGTGTCATTGTGGCTTGAATGGTGGTGGAGGGAAATAGTCCTACAGTTTATTTACCTTTTGTGAATGTCACCATATTGTGTGAAATAAATATTCTGAAAATGTTCTGGTGTAAATTATCCGTTTTGTTCTGGAGACCAGACCACCCACATCTAATCAACCCATGGCCATAATAACGGTGTTTGATCTTGAATAACTGTGCCTGCCCCCCGAAGCCAAATCGAGAAAAAGTTAAATCCGAAAATATAAAGTCGGTGGGCTATTAGAGCTACAGACATTTCGGCCAATCATAAAAATGTAATGTTTCACATAAAATAGCACAGAGAATGAAATGATAAAGGAATATTGCTCATATTTATTATGCTCGTTTCCCTATTAGATTATGATTTGGTATTATTGGGCATTAATAAAGTTGTCCTCCTATAAGATGAGGGGGGTGGAGGTTGGTTTAAAATTTAATTAAATTATCTTATATACTAATATACTGATTAGCCTATACTTTGAAGTATATAAAGTTTGCATGTTCAGACAAATTGAAAATAGTATTGAAAAGTATTAAAACAGTTCAGAGTCAAATTTATTTCTTGCATAGTGTTATGAGTCATGTGCAACAGGAGTTACATTGCATTTAAAAACGGGTAGTACAGGAGAAAACACATTTACATGGCATAGAGGCAAAATCACAATGCTAAATTATTTCAGATGCAATTCAATTACAACACTTTTTGGGGGTTGTCTTGCTATTGCCTCTCCTGTCCATCTATTGTCACTTTCATTTGCATCAAAGCAGGTGAAATTGATTATTCACAATCGTTTACGCTTCCTAACTGGACAGATCAATATCCCAGAAGTTTAATTGACTTGGTGTTATACTGCGTTGATTAAGTGTTCCCTTAATTTTTTTGAGCAGTGTATATTAATATACCTATGGACATTTTCTTGAAAATATATTTGGTGGTTGTGTAGTGGACACATTCCTCTGTGATATGTTGCAGTAATTTGAAGTTTTTAAAATCCCTTATCCATCACTATGTATTTTTGGTGAAAATGTAATCAATTTAAATTGCACAAGACAGACAAACCTTCCACTGAGTACATGTAAAGCGCCTTTCCATTTAAAAAATTCCAAGTATATGTAAAATTACAATGTGTGCAGAGCCTTGTAGGGTTTTTCACCTATATGAATTCTAAGGTGTGTATTTAAAGCTGACATTGTTCTAAACCATTTCTCACACTGTGTACACTTGTAGGGCTTTTCACCTGTATGCATTCTCAGGTGTGTCATTAAAGCTGACTTTGACCTAAAACACTTCTCACACTGTGTACACTTGTATGGCTTTTCACCCGTATGAATTCTCAGGTGTGTATTTAAAGCTGACTTTGTACAAAAACACTTCCCACACAGTGTACACCTATGCGGCTTTTCACCGGTATACATTTCCCCCCCTTTTGGATGAATTGTCTTGTTTTGAAATAAATTCAGACGGCTTGAGTTTTTGCTTGAAGTAATTATCATGGGTTCCATTTTCACATTCATTCTCCTACAATGTTTTCTCCCACCGTTTGTGCTTTTCTGGAAAAATCTGGTCTGACTATTTTCATAGCCACAGTGACGAGTTAAATGCCTGTATTGGGTCAGCAGATCATGACGTCCTTCTTTTTCACTACTTGCATTTGGCTCTCCTGCACATTGCCATGATTCAGTTTGGTCTTTCTGATCAACACCAGCTCCATTCATCACAGTGTTCATGAGATCATTCACTATACATTCACTGCATTCACACTTCATTTGATCATACTTAATATCAACACATTTAATATCCTGCAAGTCAGTGAAGTGTTCTGGTTTAAGGTATCCTCCATCATCAGCCTCCGTTTTGATTTGTTCAGGATGCAGATGGATTACATATGCCAGCTCTGTACTGTCTATGTTCACCGTTTTAAGACCCACAGTTTGAGTGGAGTCCAGATCAGTTTCCGTTTTTATCATTGATGTGTGCGTGTGGCGTACATCACTGACCCCACTGTGTGCTGAAACACACTCTGGCTCCAGTGTCTTGAGTTCTGATGCAGCACACTCTGTCCCTGACTCTGCCATGCGGACAGACTCCAGTCCATTGTTCCTCATCTTTCGGTCTGATCCTGTGCTGCTCAGTGAGCTCTGGTAGTGTTGTCTCAGTGTCCCGTCTCAGACAGACTGCTCATCATACTGCCACTCAAAGGTGTGCACACATGCAGCTCCTGTAGGGAAGCAGGGGAAGGGATTTTGCCTCAATCAAACAGGTCATCCTGAAGCAACTGACACATTCATTACACTCCGCAGTCCTGCAGATGCCTCTTGCATGGGGGAAACCTGTACTCACTCCCACTCATGCCAAAAAAACAGATTTTGTTCTTTAGTTTCTTTGAGCAGCCTGGAAGAAAGCCCATTCTGAAGACCCTAAGAACATGTCTATGTTTATATTTGTGTTTGTCTCAGCTTTGTTTGTTAGAAAATCTCCTGGAACGTGAAATTGAGAAAACCAGCAAAACATAGTGACCTGAAGACTGGGCTGGCCGTGGCATAAGGACAATTTCCCTCAGTCCATTCACGTCCCTGTGGCGATGCTTTGAATTTAATTGCAGTTGACATCATCAGTATCAGTGCAATTAAAAAAATAAAAATGTCCACACACAAATGCCATGAGCCATATTTATAGAACATGACTCATGAAGATGACAGTAACACTACAAGTGACAAAGGCTGAATATCCAGAATGTATTAAAAGGTTAATGTGCTGTAACAGCGTTCTCCCCAAAGAATGTAACAGAGGCAGTGCGCCAATTTGTGCTCTTACTTGTGCCACTATATAACCAGAATAGTATCCCATTATCCGCTGCTGTTGTACTTACACTCAACAAATGATATCTCAACAAAATCTATTTTTTCAACATAAAAAATGCCAAGGTACTCACGCATAGACTACAAAGCACTATCTCATTAATTCCAATGTGCAAAAACTAGGTCTGCCTTTATGATCGGCGCTCACACTAATTTTCATCTTACCATATCAAGGGAATGTGGTCATTTAAACTTTAAATGTCAAATAACAAAAATTGCCTCATGGAACAACACATAATTTCAATTAATGTTTTAAACAGTTGATGAATAATTACTCCAGAAAGGACAGGTTTATACTTTGTCGTCAAGTTTTTTTTGTACAGGTTTTAAAATGTTCACTGTTGCTACAAATTTCTCTATGATTCACCAACAGACATTTATACCAAGAAACATAATTTTTAATAGGAAAAATACATGACCTAGAAAATATTGCATTTTACAAATCTATCCAGACATATGTTTGCCCCATTAATGTAGTCTACAGTATGTTTGTGGGTCAGATGACTCCAAATAAATAATACTAATTATTTTAGTTGCAAATGTTATTTGTGACCACAAGAATGTATTGGCTCTTTAGGACTACACGTTTCTATTAAAATACAAATAGTCCAAATTAGGGATGCACCGAAATGAAAATTCTTGGCCGAAACCGAAAACCAAAAATGAGAAACCAAGGCCGAAAACCGAAAACCGAAACACCGAAAGAAATGATTGTCAATTATTAGAACCATTGCATTTATGGCTATGACTGTGTACTAACCTCACTAAAATCAAAGCATTGCAATTCAAGAATAAATCAATTACAAAAGTATGAAAATATTTATTTAGCACTGACATTACAGCAATGCACAATATAAATTAAAATTCAAAACAAAATGTTTAACTTGACCCCGCTCATGTGTACATTAAATAATAATGTACAGGCCTATAACTGACTGGCCTGCTGAAAGATTGTAAAATTAAATATGTTCTCTCATAAAAACACAAAGTGCATTTAACTCACTCAGTGCCACGGAATTCTGGAACACTGTGCCCCTTGAGTGCCAAGCCAATATGGCCGCACAACATTCTAAATGCTCAAATTCAGTTTTTGACTCTGCAAACTTACAATAAAACATTTTTAAACACGTCTTATGGTTTCTAACTTCAGATAGGAGTATACATATTTTTGTAAGACTTACACCTGCAAGAGGACAAACACTAGAAATGACTTCAAATAATATTACTGGCCAGCTGATTCACAACAAAGACTGTTGATGGTAAACTGACTTGAAAAATTAAAACCTGAGATAAAATATCAGTTTAAACATTTATTTTCAATTTAGAAAAGGGAAATAAATGACCATAAATGGATGCTATTTTTATATATTGAGCCTTTTATTACAGTTAATTGTATTTTACTACATTGTATAATATTTATTTATTTCATTAGGCCTAAATTTATTTTCATTTCTTGTATTTCATTTCTATCATGTTGTAGCCTACAGCACTTTATAACCCAGTGTTTCAAAAAGAGCTATACAAAATAGTTATTGTTGTTTTTCATTATTATTACTTGCATTTTTGGTCAACTTTGGAGCTTAACAGCCATATCTTTCTAATAAAGAAGCATTTAGCAAAGAATATGCCAAATATTTCACTTAAGGTTCTCTTTTTGTCTTTAGTCAATGCACAACTAAAGATGCTCCCCCATTTGTGAAATAACTCCTGACTCTGAATCCAATTCCTCAACCTCATGATTTTGTTAACGTTAACTAATATAACGTGTGCTCTCCCGTTGAGAGACTTGACGCAATGATGTGACAAAGTCGGATCGATAATGATTGGCAACCTAACGTTAGCATTTACCTACACAACTTTTGTCAACTGCCAGAATGTCATCCAGGACAATTAACGTTTGCTAGCTAACTTTGACTTCACACATACGTTTGTTAACTTTTTAAGTTCACTTATGTGTCTGCAATATCGGGCGAATCGCGGCAGCTTGTTCGTTTCACCTCGTAAACTAACTTAACGTTATTCGTTTTTTTAAATTGTCCGTCTGGGCAAGTTAAGCTGTATTATGCTTGTCTGACAACTTTTTTGACAATCGGACAAGAGTTAATGTCGAGCACTGCTCCTCATCTTCCTCTCCACTATCGCTATTAAAGTTAAACACAAATACGTACTCGTCACCGTTCGCCATTCTGATATCGCCTCTCGCTACTTTTTTTTCAAGTTGCCAGCTCGTATTTCTAACTGCACACAAAGACCGCTAATTTACATAGTAATTGTTTTAACCAATAAGATCGTCCATCTATTACTGCTGACTAATATTTGCCCAGTAACAACATGTATTTGTTGTATTTAACTTATTTAATTGGCTAAAAAAAAGAGGATGTAAAATACGAGTTCAGGGCGCCTTAAGGCGCCCCTGGCACTCTGGAACATTCGTAGTTGGGGCGCTTTAAAGCGCCTCTGGCACTGAGTGAGTTAAGTCACCCGACGTGGAGAAACTCTTTGCAGATGCACCCCCTCTTGAAATTTCAGCACTGCATTTTTTGCAAATCGCTATCCGTGGGTCTTTCTCCGAGATATTGAAATAACTCCACACCGCCGACATGCTGGCTCTTATCCAGATAACCGTGTGCTGGCTGCGCTTTTTGTTTGCGTCATTACAATTCTGTTTCGGCCGTGTTGTTTCGGTGATTTAGGTCTTTCGGCCGAAAACCGAAAATGCAGTTTTGGGCCATTTTCGGCCGAAAATTTTCGGTGGCCGAATTTTCGGTGCATCCCTAGTCCAAATAATAAATGTTATCCATGCTGTGCTTTTTATAGACCCAAAGCACTGGGTGCAGACACAATTGTTCAAACATACCCTGTAGTAGTCATTCCTCTTTTCCATTTCTAGGTGCAACACATCTGAATCACAGATTATTGCCACTATAAATTATTCTCCTTTCAGTTTGATGTGGCACATAGTTTAATTGACTGCATTCTCTTGAGATGGTCAGATAAAAAAAACACAGGGCCAAGCTACATTCAATATTTTAGAAAAGATTGTATAGCATTGCTTTGGAATAGAGCTGAGGGGTGTAGTACGAAGCGAGATTAAGGGCGATAGCGAGCTAAATTAAGCTTCAACCCTGGGTTTTCTGTATCATAAAGCCGACTCACTTTTAATCAGGGTATATTGCCACGGCTATGGCAAGCCGTTTTAAAATTTATTCCTCAAGACTTACTAGAAACAATTCTAAATTTACTATTACTTATTTTTGAGTTACTAGTCACTAGTCCAATAGTGACTAGTATCTATTTCAGTTTTACTAGTAACTATTCATTACTAGTACTTATTCTTTAGTTACTAGTAATTATTCCAATAACTAAAACCATGAGCCTTTATTTGCGATAGAATATAAAAAAATTGTTTTCCATAGTTCTAATAAAACTAAACAAATAAACTAAGACAATCGTCTGGCCTGGTGGGATCTGTTGAGAATGGCCTCCTTCAGTAGTGTTAGATTTGAGCAATTTCAAAGTTAATTTAGCAACATGTTTTAGTTAGTCAAACCTGTATGCCCCAATACACTACGCAGTTTCTGCCTGGGGGAGCCTAACAGTCACCCCGTCTCTGTCTTGGTGTGAAGCACCCTTTCAGATGTAAGTGCTCCTAAGTACTCCTTGCCACCTGCATGAATGCCCCACTGAGTTTCCCGGGAATACACATCCACGAGACTTCCCCGTCTAGCCTCACCTACATGATATTTCCTGCTATATGTGTATAAATGCTGGGCCAGTTTGGAAGGCAAGAGCATGTTAGACTGGAAAGCTGACAACCATCATGCTGAACTGTACCTACGAATAAACCAGCTACCGTCTTTCATCACAGAAGCGTTTCAAGACCCTCTTATTCCTTGAACGTAATTGCAAGTACCGGCAACAAACAGAAGTGTAATTGAAAAATACGAAGCAATTCTTCAATTTTCTTGTTCGATCTGTGCTTTCCTCCAGTTTGCCTTTCATAAAATGTCATGGAAAATTGAGAAACAGTATGGAAGATAATAAGCACACACTGCTCAGCGCTTGTTACATTTCATCAAAGATGCGAAATCAGACGATATGCTTTTTTATATTACAATATTACAGAATATAATATGGAATATTATTACAGAATATAATACTATAGGCTACAGAATTTTAAAAGAAAATGTCATCGGGTCCTCACGGGTCCATACGGGCAAATCAGTTTCACATGTGCTTACCAGAGACCCGCGGCTATTATGTCAGTTCCGACCCGTACTCCTGAGACAAGTCAGAATTTTGGACCCGTGCCCGCTCGGGTCACGGGTATTCGGGTTCGGGTTGACCCGTGAAGACCTCTAACGCCCGCTACTGACGAGAATTAGAACATATTTTCTCCTATTGATAGCCCACAATTACATTAAAAGAGTTTGTAGATGAGCTTTATTTAATGTCTAAAGAAATACAATGAACAGTACCACCTGAGCCAGGACATTTGTGAAAGACAAACCAGAGCGTTGCAGCGAGGGACACTATAGCAGGCAACAACAGTAAACAATTTTCTTGTTCGATCTGTGCTTTCCTCCAGTTTGCCTTTCATAAAATGTCATGGCAAAAGAAAAACTGTTCGCGTACCTCGAAGCGTCCACGTTCGCGTATTTGCGTGAGGTAGGTCTCTGTTTTGGCCCTAACGTTGGCTAACAACCTTAATTGGACAACGCATATTTCCCAGAAATCTGAGCCAGAAAGAAAACAATAGATACTACTAAAAAAATTGCCTACCAGATATTATTCTTCTTAATTAATTAATGCCTTTTGCCTTTGCAATAAGAATATGTGAAAATAATAACAGTGTAATAAATCAAAAGTATGTAACAGTGTGCCCTGTTGGGCTCTAACACCTAATCCTCTGTGTGAGAGGCAGCAATTGTAACCAATAAGCCACAGTAGCTTCATGCAATACACAAAGCCATTTTATTGGCGGTTGGCAAACCGGAGAGGATGCTGGATGCCTGCCTCATGTTTATGCATTGAGTCATTTGAATGAAGATATCTCCAAATATTTTTTTACTAGTTGTTATTCGAGTTGAGAATATCTCCAATTTAATAGATACTAGTTGTTATTCTGATCTAAGATATCAACTATTTGCTTCTGACAATTAACTATTCCAATAGTGACTAGTATCCATTTCAGTTTTATTAGTAACTATTCATTAGATACTAGGACTTATTCTTTAGAGACTAGTAACTATTCCAATAGTTACTAGTAACTATTTCAGTTTTCCTAGTAACTACTAATTAGACACTAGTAACTATTAATTAGTTACTAGTAACTATTCCAATTGTTACTAGTAACATTTGTATTGCTACTAGTAAGAATGTTAGTAGTCATTCAAGTAGTAATTTTGACGAGTCATTACCGATGACGAGTAAAACCGAAATGGTTACTAGTAAAAATAAAAATATTACTAGTAACAATTGGAATAGTTACTAGTAACTAATAAATAGGTAGTGGTATCTAATGAATAGATACTAGTCACTATTAGAATAGTTACTAGTCAGAAGCAAATGGTTGATATCTGAACCGCAGAGCCCCATATAATTAAATTGCAAACATTTTCCAATCTCTTACGAGTAAAAATAGAATAGTTACTAGTAACTACAGAGTAAGTACTAGTATCTAATGAAGAATTACAAGTAAAACTGAAATAGATACTAGTAACTATTGGAATATTTACTAGTAACTAAAGAATATGTACTAGTATCTAATGAATAGTTACTAGTAAAACTGAAATAGATACTAGTCACTATTGGATTAGTGAGTAGTAACTAAAAAATAAGTACTAGTAACTTTAGAATAGTTACTAGTAAGTCTTGAGGAATAAATGTTAAAACGGTTGCCACACACGGCAATTTACTCAGCACGGCTAACCCGCTTCGGGGCAGGTTATGGTCAGGATAACAGATTGAAATGTATAAAAGCATCGCCCTTTGGCCAATCAACTCCTTAGCTATGGGAAAAGGCGTCTCCGTTCCAAAGGATTCCGTAGAGATATGTGCGGACACCGAGGGAATCTCTTCGCAGCGCGAGCTTAGTGAGTTCCCCAAAAGATTTTCTGAGTTCCGGAAAATGCTTGAGATACTTTTTTATGAATGTGATGTGATTGCTTCAGCAATGTTTTAAACAAGTCTAGGAGCTCTAGGGTGTAGTAGTACAGTTGTCACATTATAAATAAACTATGACAATGTACTGAAAGTATAGATTTATTTGTTACGAGTGGTAAGGTGAATACGGTATTAACGAGCCTAACGAATTTAACCTACATGATGAGTATTTTGATTTTTTGACCTGGATGTTTTATTTTACACGTTGAAAACGTTTTTTGTTGCAATGCCATGTACGCTATGTATGCCTACTGCCAAAGCCATAGATTGGTCACCGGACCCCGACTTATATTGCCTAACGTTAACCACAGCAAGTTTGCAGCTGATTAATACAACCGGTAACTAGCTAACATGAAATCGGCAAACTAAATGGTTTGTATTCAGCAAGTATGCTTTAATTTTTAACACTTTTGTGGTTATAGGTGCAGAATATATTCAGTTCGGAAATATTAACGCAACATGGTAGAAATCTAGCACCATACTCGCTCTTGCGAGTACACTCGGTGTAGCTAAACATGTGTCCGACCAACTTGTGTTTTTGCAGCCAAGTTGCCAAATTAGCAAACAGAAAACCTAACGTCAACGTTACCGTGTGTAAACCGTGAAATGAAAGTAACCCGATTTGGAGCTTGTTGGTAAACAAAACCAACAGAACTGCAAAAGCATCAAGATTATGTTTAAAACAAACATATATATTTAAAATAAAAAAAACTTACCCCTATTCGTTGATGATTCAGCTTGATGTATTTCTTAGCGCCGAATGATCCTACGTGCGTGTTAAAGCTGTGAGACCACAAAGAATATGGGTGCGTCCCAATATCCTTCACTCTCCAGCCCACCTCGGCTGCGTTCAGATCCGAAATGTATCCTTTCTTCCTGTCGTTCACTTCCCTTGCTTCAAGGGGGGACTTTCCAAAATGCCAGGATGAAATATGGCAGCCACAGCAAGTGTGATTCGGGTCCAATTTAAGAAAGGCGAGGGAGTAATTATATTCCCTCACTCCCTAACCTCATTCGCAGTTTTATCGTCTCACGAGAAGATAAAGCCTGGAAAAGAACTACTGCCGAAAGTGTCTATTGGGTAGCCGAACGGAATGTATTTCGACCAATGACGACACGGTGTTCATGAAAACGTAACCCCCCCAGAAACAACCTCGTTATCACCGTCTCGACCAGCCTAATATCCATCTCACGATACCCGAAAAATGGAACGTTTTACTAGTACTATTACTAGTCCGCTAATAACTACATTTTTCTTGAGCAAACGTTCAGCGTTCGCTTCTTCTTCGAGATTTAATAGCGTCTGCTTTCTTTCTTCGTTCTTTGTTTCGCTGGGGAATGTAAACAGATCAAATCAAATCAATATTTATTTATATAGCGTATTTCACAACAAGTTGTCACAATGCGCTTCACAGAAAAAACCCAGCCTAAACCCCCACAAGAGCATGCCAGAGGCAACAGTGGCAAGGAAAAACTCCCTGGTGAAATTAGGAAGAAACCTTGGGAGGAACCAGACTCAAGGGGGAAACCCATTCTCCTCAGGTCGGCTCAGGGTCTAGATCTTAATGACCAGCATGGTCAAACTGACTGGCAATATCCATGATAGTGGAAATTGCAGCAGCTAGATGGCAGTCCAGATGTGGCGGCAATGATGATGGGAAAACGGGTGCCGATGGCAACAGGATCGGCTGGTAGCGGTGGTGGGGAGGGAGGGGCAAGATCTGCGCCGCTTTACCGGAACTTAAGTTTGCTTGCTGCACGTAGCGAATTGCGTCACAAGATAGCTCCCTCAAGGGAAGACAGCAAGGGAAGGGAGCGTGTTAAGGGCTGCATTCGGATATGAAATGTATCCTTTCTTCCTTTCGTTCCCTTCCCTTGCTTCAAGGGGGGAATCCCCAAAATGCCAGGATGAAATATGGCAGCCACACCAAGGCCATGTCCGAATGCCACCCCAACACCCTTTTGAGGGCGCATATTTGAGTCCACTTTGTCAAAAAGCTTTTGAGTGGGTGACTTTTTCTCACAAATGAGGGCACTTAAAATACCAGGATGAACCCCTTATTTCCCGGTTTTGTTGAGGGAATTCAGGAGCACACTCATCTGCAGAACGGTGCACTCATCTGACAATTTCAGTAAGTAACCCGGAAGTAAAAGCGTAACAGACATAGAGCGTATATGGTATTCATATTACAAAACTCTTTATTTTTGTTAATTCTATCTTTATTCATAATCTACACTTTGTAACGATCGTCATATGTTAACTGATTGATATTCTCAATAAAAAATAAAAATAAATATTACGAACTACTTCCTCACTAGTTTGGAAAGAGTTTTGCGGGATTTCTTTCGCACACTGAAATTCTTTGGGCTAGATGGTTTTCCCCATGCCCTTGCAGGTTTACCAAGTATAATAAAGCAAGCTGTAATCGCCTCAGTTCGAGTGGGGTCTCTCCCATCTCCGCATGCATTGCTGCCACTGGTGTTGTTTTAACTGCCCCACAAATTAACCTAAGTGCCTGATTTTGTATTATAACCCGTTTTTTTAACAGACTACTGGTTACTGAGCCATACACAATACTTCTGTAATTCTCATATTGGTAATAAATAAATCCAATATGAGATGGAAACATCAAGCTTCTACCTTCCAAGAACCATGTTAGTCCATCTGTAATCATCCTTTCCATGATCTTACGTACAGTCAACTCAAGAATTATTGGCACCCTTCATGAAAATGTGTAAAAATGGTGGTAAAAGATTAACAACACATACAACTAGTCATATTTTGGGCTCAAACATATGGGGGAGCCGTATACTTTAATTTTTTATCACAATCACTTTTCAAAAAAACAAAAAACTTTTGAGTAGTATATATTTTTTCCTGCAACACATGTTTCAAAATTACTGGCATTAATATTTGGTGAATATCAATTAATTCAATTAATACTTGAGAGGATAACAGCACAGAGCTGACAAGGTTGGAGAACACTTCCAGAGGGATCTTGAGCCACTCCTCCATGCAGAACATTTCAAGATCCTTGATATTGATATCCTCTTCATTTCAGACCACAGTTTTTAAGTCCAGAGAATGAAATGGCCATGGAAAAGCATTGATTTTGTGTTCCAGCAACCACACCTGTGCTGATTTTGATGTATGATTGGGGTCATTGTCTTCTTGAAAAATTCCATCTACAGCTAAGTCTCTACCTACTGGAAGAAGCAACCAGGTTTTGGGGAACAATATCTAGGTACTTCATGCAATTAATTCATTAATTGAACCCCTTTGCGCAGTACCCCTAGTGGCCATGGTGCCGGCGCCAAGATTTTGCTCAACTCAGATATTAATTTCTCCTGTAACAAAACTATGAGTGGAAACGACAAACTCCATGTTTTAGCTTGATAAGTACATGGTTTGTGAATATGGAGTTTCTAAGTATCACTATTGTCCTGTAGAAAGTCAATTTAACAAGCAACCCCCCACCCAGTCTCACCTGCAACTATACCTACCCATGCGTGACACAGCGGACAAGAGCATCTGTGTGAGATCATATATTTTTTTTATCACCAAAAAATCGAATTCCATCATAGGAACAAGATACACCCAACAATAGCCTGATCATATGCCAAAAAAAAGCAGTGAAAAACCCTGCTTGCTCAAATGCAAAATAAACATCTGAAATTATTGTGTCATTATTCCACATCATTCTACTATCAATATCTGTTACGAAATTTGAAATAAATATCTTACCATTGTTTTTACACAAAGAGATGTTACTTTCAAAATTCAGTGGTCATTTATTGTCTTGGGGAATCTGTTTGAGAAATACACACCAGTTTAGGACGTTATTACAATATCTCGAACGTCTGCGCGCACAACCTCATTTGCTCTACCAGCAGCTGAAGCATTCACGTCATTCCGGTTTTATTCAGAACTGTTTCATTCGATGGAGGACAGTATGTCCTTCTCAATGGTGTTTCCGATTTCTTATTACCGGTAAATGCTTTGAACAATCAGTTACAGCCCAGTGTAACAGCAATTACAAATTTTTATCAATTTAGTATGACGTGAACAGCTACAGAAAAAACATTCGCCGATGGGAGTTTTTTTACATCCTCGATATTAAAGTATACCGTTTGTAATATGAGGTTCTTCTCGCTGGCTACATATGTACGTTAGTTTTTCCACACGATCACTGTCTTGTCCAGTAGGCTTTGGTAGATATTGATATTTTTGCATTGTGAGTGCATTTCACACTGTAGTACAAGCAGTCATTGGTGGCTCGGTCCTGTTTTATGTTTGTTCTACTGATTTTTATTGACGCTAGAACATTTGGCAGCATTTTCCTGTTGGTAGAATATTATTTTATTGTAATGTTATTGTACATAATATAGGCGATAGGCTTAGTTTCTTCCTGGGCTACACTTAAGGCATGGAAAAGACTAATTCCAATTTAATGCTGATATATGCTAGATGAATGTAAAATGTTCCTTGTAGTCATATAAATGGGAACATTTATATAAAGATAATAAAAATTTAAAAACTATAGAAAAATGCAATCCCAGGGCAAAAGTATACATACTGTAGAGGACAGGAAAAAGTGATGCTTTATTGAGGTACATGAGTGAATGATTAGGCTACATATTTAGGTGTGTGTAACAGTGATATCAATGTTTTCATCTTCAACCACCAGAAGGGTCAAATGTTTATGCTGGACAAAACAAATTCTATAAATTTTATGACATATTTTGGAAAAAATATATATAAGAATGCACACCCAAAAGAAAGAAAGGTGCTGATAACCGGTCCATTAAATTAGAAAAAATATGAGAATCGCACTCCATGCAAAAATAGTTTTTTAATTTTTAAGTTACCAACATGTTTCGGCAGTATGCCTTCATCAGGGTGTAGTGTACACCAAAGGTGTAGGTTTTGGACCCATAGATATCTACCCCCCAATACTGATAAAAAGATAGTAATTCCCACTTGGAAATGATGCAAAAGTGAGTATAATTATTTTATGATTTAGAGCAGTGCACAATTTAGTCATTTGGATTTGGAGACACTGCTGGACAAGTTTTTATGGAGTTTGTGATCTAGCGAATGTATAGATTTACCTGTTTCACATATGTAGTTCTCAGTATTTCATTGCAAACAAAAAAAAAACTTTTCTTTGCATTTCTGGCACTTTATTTTGACTTAAATTGTTAAAATAAACAAATCTATTGTAAATTGTACAACTTTCTTGTTTCATTTAAGCCATTTACCAAGTTTCTGTGATGCTCACACTTGGAGTTATAAAGCCTTAAACAGAACGCCCCATATATAGGTGAGAATTGACCAAATTTGCCATCTGTGCGAAGGGGTTAAAACAGCTACTAGGAGCAAAACAGCCCCAAAGCATGAATGATCCAATACCATACTTCAATGTGGGTATCAGGTGCTTTTCCTTCTATTCAGAGAGTACATGGAAAAGGTTGCCTGTTGAATGTAGAATTGAGAATGAGATTACTTTGTTCACAAGGTGGCAGGCTATTTAAATATTCCAAGTATATCTAGTATAAAATTGGATACAGAGGCTTCTCCTACAGAGCTCCAGTTTTATAGAATAATCTCCCTTTACATGTTTGGG
This sequence comes from Ilyophis sp. 1 JC-2022, assembly GCA_022702515.1. Lineage (NCBI taxonomy): Eukaryota > Metazoa > Chordata > Actinopteri > Anguilliformes > Synaphobranchidae > Ilyophis > Ilyophis sp. 1 JC-2022. The sequence goes on along the minus strand of CM040405.1, from coordinate 63,319,792 downwards.
CTTCAGACAAACTTTCTGCCATTAAAAGGGAATACCACCCATTTTCAGCATTGAAATAGTCAAGACAATACAACTCTGGGGCCACATGTATAAAACTCTGAGTAAAATAATGCGTAAAAAAACGCTCAAGGAAAAAGTCAGAAATCTGCTTTTGCAAAGTTTTGCATTTTCTCTCTCTGCCTTTCTATCACTGTGTAGCCATATCACACTGTCTCCAAACATTGTGTACACATGGTGTACAGTGCAATGGCGGCTCCTGAGCTGAAAATTGAGGAGGCAGAAAACTTCCCCTTAAACTGATTATTGGTCTCAATCATTTTTCAATCAGTTTCCTTGATTAACAATAGGCTACATCAGCGTTTAATTCACAAATTACTCATTGCCATCAAATGTAGCCAGTTCTCCTCAATTAGGCTATTAGGCAAGCAATTTAATTATTTTAACTTGCATTGCAAAATTGTGCACATTTTAATCAGCATTATAATTGTGTACACATGTGCTCTTCATTCTCTGCACTCAAATTTCGAAAATATTAATGGAAATTTTATTTCAGGTTGTGCTTTTTTTGTAAACTGTACTTTTACGTTTAATCTCCCAAACATGATGTGAAGAATGAAGCTGTGTCTTCACCCGCAAATGGATTATTCAGATCATTGGCACACTTATTAATCAAGAAAAATGATTGAAAAAAAGATTAGGACCAATAATCAGTTTAAAGGGAAGTTTTCTGCCTCCTCAATTTTCAGCTCAGGAGCCGCCACTGGTACAGCGTGTGCAGAGGTACGCAGGTTCTCTTATGTTATACATCTGAATTTCTGCATAGAAACTCGCTTACGCAGCTTTCTGAGGGCATTTTTCTGCTCAGCAGTTTATACATGTGGTTGTTTTAACGTCCACAAAACATATTCCTACAGAGCAGGCAGTCTCTTTGAGGGGCTCGACTGTGATGTACCGATGTGCATGTTTTGCCACACCCCCTAGAGAGAGCAGTTGAAATTAATGGAGAATCTCAACTAGAGTTGAAACATTGCAAATTGAAGATGACATTTACGCTTGTTTGAGCTTATCTGGGCAAATGAGCCATCTCACACAATAGTTACACAGTCAACAGCCAATGAATAGAGCCAGAGAAGGTAAAACTCCAAATATGGGCATAAACATCACAGCCAAGAAAAAGCTACCTCCCTGCACTTTTGGTGGATGATATATTTATGTTGTAAGACTAGTGTGTGATATTTGCCCGTGTACACTTATATGGTTTTTCGCCTGTATGAGTTCTCAGGTGTGCAATTAAAGCTGAATTTGTACCAAAGCACTTCTGGCACTGTGTACACTTGTGAGGCTTTTCACCTGTATGAATTCTCTGGTGTACACGTAAATACGATTTTTGATTAAAACACTTCCCACACTGTGTACACTTGTAGGGCTTTTCACCTGTATGAATTCTCTGGTGTACATCCAAATAAGATTTTTCAGTAAAACAATTCCCACACTGTGCACACTGGAAGGGCTTTTCACCTGTATGAATTCTATGGTGTACAGCTAAATTAGATTTTTGACTAAAGCACTTCTCACACTGTGTACACTTGTAGGGCTTTTCACCTGTATGAATTCTCAGGTGTTTAATTAAAGATGAATTTGTTCTAAAACCCTTCGGACAAACTGTACACTTGTATGGTTTTTCACCTGTGTGAATTCTCTGATGTTTAATTAGAGCTGGATTTGTACTAAAGCACTTTGGACACTGTGTACACTTGTAGGGCTTTTCACCTGTATGAATTCTGTGGTGTACAGCTAAATTAGATTTTTGACTAAAACACTTCTCACACTTTGTACACTTGTAGGGCTTTTCACCTTTATGAATTCTGAGGTGTTTCATTAAAGATGAATTTAGACTAAAACCCTTCTGACACTCTGTACATTTGTATGGTCTTTCACCTGTGTGAATTCTCTGGTGTTTAATTAAAGATGATTTTGTACTAACACACTTGTGACACTGTGTACACTTGTAGGGCTTTTCACATGTATGAATTCTCAGGTGGTTCTTTAAATCAGATTCTGTACTAAAGCACTTCTGGCACACTGTACACTTGTAAGGTTTTTCACCTGTATGAGTTCTCAGGTGTACAATTAAAGCTGAATTTGTACTAAAGCACTTATGACACTGTGTACACTTGTGGGGCTTTTCACCTGTATGAATTCTTTGGTGTACACGAAAATAAGATTTTTGATTAAAACACTTTCCACACTGTGTACACTTGTAGGGCTTTTCACCTGTATGAATTCTCTGGTGCACATCTAAATAAGATTTTTCATTAAAACAATTCCCACACTGTGCACACTGGAAGGGCTTTTCACCTGTATGAATTCTGTGGTGTACAGCTAAATTAGATTTTTGACTAAAACACTTCGCACACTGTGTACACTTGTAGGGCTTTTCACCTTTATGAATTCTCAGGTGTATAATTAAAGATGAATTTGTAGTAAAACCCTTCTGGCACTCTGGACACTTGTAGGGCTTTTCACCTGTATGAATTTGCAGGTGTTTCCTTAAAGCTGAATTTGCACTAAAACACTTCTCACACTGGATACAATTGTACAATTTGTTCCTACACTTTGTGCTTTTGTTGTGAAAAATTCTCTTCTGATTATTTTCATTGTTTATGTCACAGTGATGATTGGATTCCCCACATTGGGTCAGCAGATCATGACTGTCTTCTTTTTCATAATTTGGATTAGGCTCTCCTGCACATTGCCATGGTTCAGTATGGTCTTTGTGGTCAACACCAGCTCCATTCATCACAGTATTCATGAGATCACTCACTAAACTTTCACTGGATTCACACTTAATTTGATCAGATTTAATATTAACAAATTTAATATCCTGTAAGTCACTGATGTGTTCTGGTTCAAGGTATCCTCCATCATCAGTCTCCATTTTGATTTGGTCAGGATGCACATGTGTTTCATATCCCAGCTCTGTACTGTCCAGGTTCTCGGTCTTCAGAACCCCAGTGTAGGTGGAGCCTAGATTAGTTTCTGTTTTTATCATTGATGTGTGTGTGTGGTGTACATCACTGACCCCACTGTGCGCTGTAACACACTCTGGCTCCAGTGTGTTGTGTCCTGGTGCAGCACACACTGTCTCTAACTCTGCCATGTTGACAGACGCCAGTCCACTGAGTTCCTCTTCTTTCCGTCTGATCCTGCGCTGGTCAACAAGCTCTGGTAGTGTTGCCTCAGTGTCCCGTCTCAGACACTCCTGCCTGCATCATCCTGCTGCTCAAAGGTGTGTGGAAGTCCTGGAGGGAAACAGGGGAAGGGATTTAGCCTTAATCAAACAGGTACTACTGCAGCAGCTGACACATTCATTACACTCCATGTGGCTATGTACGACCCGTTTTGGAGTACGCAGCACCTGTCTGGCATAGCTCTCTCACTACTAGGCAGACCGCAAGAACGGAGAAGATGCAGAAACGCGCCTGCCGGACCATTCTTGGTTGTAGGTATACCACCTACTCGGCTGCACTATCAACCCTCAAGTTACCCTCATTATCTGACAGACGCTCCAGTCTGAGTCTCACCTTTGCACGGAATCTGTTCAAATCCAGCTTCAGGGATTGGCTGCCCCCCCTCCGCGAGAAAGTCTCAGGGCGTCAGACCGGCAACAGCAAAAAGCTTGCAACAGGAAGGCACCGAACAGAGAGAGCTTCAAACTCACCTTTACCCTATCTTGCTGGACTTTTAAATCGATATGGGTTTTAGCTTTCCACATCTTAGTTTTAGGATATATCCATTTATTTATTTATTTAGTTATATTCTTTTAATGAAGAAATTGTTACAGCAATGTAATTCAGTTTTTTAAATAACATTGTGTTTTTAAGAACCTGTAAATTTGCTGAAATTATCAATAAACAATAAATAAATAAAAAAACTCTGCAGTCCTGCAGATGCATGACTGACTAAAGGGGGCACTCTTGGATCATGAGGTGGGACAAACCCTTCCTCCCTCCCTGGGTCATGCCACTTTGTTCTTTTTAGTATTTACTTAGAGCAGTGTGGGTTGGCCGTGGCATAAGGACAATTTCCCTCAGTCCATTCATGTCCCTGTCTTGTATTGTGGAGTTACCTTGAAATGAATGCCGTTGACATCAACAGTACCAGGGCAATTTTAAAAATAAAGCATTTAAAGAACATGACTCAAGAAGATGAAAATAAAGCTACAAATGACAAAAGGCTGTATTTCTAGAATGTTTAAGAGAATTATCCAAGGTTGATGTGCCACAAAATTCAGCAGTTGCTGGGTAGAGGACAAATGCAGTGTTTCCCATTAATGTACAAACCCCAATTCCAGAAAAGTTGGGACAGTGAATAAAATGTAAATAAAAACAGAAAGCAATGATTTGCAAATCCCTTTGGACCTGTATTCAATTAAAAACAGTACAAAAACAAGTTATTTAATGTTTTAACAAATCAACTTTATTGTTTTTTGTAAATATACGCTCATTCTAGATTTGATGCCTGCAACATGTCCAAAAAAGTTGGGACAGGGGCATGTTTACCACTGTGTTACATAACCTTTCCTTTTAACAACACTCAGTAATCTTTTGGGATCAGAGGACACCAATTGTTGTAGTTTTTAAAGTGGAATGTTTCCCCTTGCGCTACATGTTTTCAATGGGAGACAGGTCTGGACTGCAGGCAGGCCAGTCTAGAACCCACACTCTCTGACAACGAAGTCACACTGTCGTAACACATGCAGAAGGTGGCTTGGCATTGTCTCGCTGAAATAAGTAGCGATGTCCCTGAAAAAGATGTTGACTGCGCAGTAGTTTGGGGCTATATCTCTGCTCTCACTACAGCTAGAAAGTTGGCTGAGAGCTACTTTCCTACAAACCAAACATAATTTTTGGGTGGAATTAATTTCTGTGTCAATTAACGTATTTATTTATTTTATCCACTTATTGCAATATTTATTTATTCATTTATAAATTCCTCCTTCTGGCATTTCTGGTCCTCAATAAGATTTAGTAAGTTGTAATTATATATAGACAGTGCTTCATATGCGTGAATAACTTGGCACTTTTGTAGGCCTATGTTGAAAACGTTTTTTGTTGATGCATTCCTCACGGCACAACTCCTATCCCTTCTCAGGTTTTGCCCGCTTGATCAGAGAGTTTCTCCACGACTGAGACAGTATCCAAAAAATAAACTTTAGGTGGGCGTGTTAATCTCAATGTTTAGTTGACATTTACGTCCAGTTTACACCTAAATCGCGTCACATTAATTTCCAATAGGGTGGCGAGATAAAGGCCAAATAAGGTGGACCATGGGGCCAATGGTCTTTTTAAGAACAATATTCTTCACGCCTCACCTCCTTTCCTCCACTCCCACTCCTCTCCTACCCGGAAGTATGCAAAACTGTATGTACATTTGAATATTTCAGTAACAGCTACATTTGTTAACCAGCTACCTGAATCATGTAAGGGGTCTCATTTTTTCGCATTGAACAAAATGATCTCACAACACATTCACTCCAGTCCTGACTGTAAAACCATTGCATTGGATGATCTAGCATTAGCAGCACACAAAGCAAGCAACAAGCAATACGATCACAACACAATCACCAGGTAGAGAGAGAACGAGCCGTTGCCACATCTTGCACTTCGCTTTGACATGTCTGCCAGGAGATAGCTAGCGTTACCGACCAAGCTAACAAGCTATAAGACCAATTCGCGTAGCGGACACCTTCGGGTTCCCCCGGGCACGGAGGGCCATAGTATGATTTATTAATTTAAGATTTTAAAATTTGACTGTAAGATATGTGTTGATAGACAAGCAGGGGCTACAAGGCGAAAAGTGAACTAACATTAGCCGCACACAAAATGCGCAGCTGAATAAAGCTACCGAAAATATCACTCGGATCACTGCTGAAGCCAGTTGGAGAGTGGGTAGGCTAGTCTATGTGGTTTGTTTCTCAAGATTAAGTGAAGTCTCGTAATGGTGCCCAAAAACGATGCAAAAAAACAGTGAGTAGCTTCCATGGTTTATTTCTCTAGATGAAGACTTCTAACATTAGGCTAGTGGTGCCCAGAAATGCAGCAAAGACATTATCAAAACAAGCTAAAATACCAAAAAATAACGTCATTATTTTTACCAGTAAGATCCTGCGAATCTTCCACATCGACGGACGATTCGAAACGCAATTACAGTGCGGCTAGTCTAGCTAATGTTACCCCCGCTGCGGTAGCTTGCAGCCTCCCGACAGATTTGGGCTGTCTGCTAAACAAACACATTTTAATTCTCAACAAGGCTACAATACGTTTTACTGGCTTACAACCATACTATTAAATGTAACCATAGTTAGGCTAGTCTATGCTAAAACTATGACTGACAAGAAACACTGTCGTGAACACAACAGGCTGCGTTTTGCGATAGATTTGCATCGCAAATCTGTATACGTACAATAAAGGCTACATAAAACAATATATTTTAACAAAATAAAATGTATTTTGGGGATCCCTTGTCGGCTCAAGTTTCAATCGTAGGCCTACTGACAGTGAATTTCGGCAAGAGCTCCAGGTTGGTAGTCGGGGGCTGCGTCCCAATATTCTTCACTCCCCACCTCCTTTCCTCCACTCCCCACCTCCTTTCCGCCACTCCCCCACTACCACTCCTCTCCTCCACTTCCCCACTACCACTCCTCTCCTCTCCTACCCGGACGTGTGCAAAACTGCCTTTCGTTTCGAGTACAATTATTTGCATGTACAGTATACGATGTACCTGGCATTACGGTTTGCATCGAGACATGAATTAATATGTTGTAGTGAGCACTGGGGGGAGAGAGACAGAATTCCCTGCGGCAACACGCCCACATTCTCAGACTCACCTGACAGGTGACGTGTCAGCCGGGGGGTAGATATAAGACGGGGGTTTAGTGGGAGAGGGTAGAGCTTCCTGACGTGGCAGTCTGAATGCATGTTATCCAGAGCGATCTACTCGAATAAAAGTTATATTTGCATATCTGAAAACCAAGCCAGTCGTTTTTCTGTGCAAACTCTACATTGGTGACCTCGACGTTTCTTCGGACGATTCCGAAGTGGTTCTTTTCCCTGGGAAAGATGCACGCCGTCACGCTCAAGCTCCCGGAGTTCTGGCAGGAACATGCCGCCGTTTGGTTCGCTCAAGCGGAGGCTCAGTTCGCGTTGAGAGGCATAACGCAGGAGGACACGCAATACTACTACGTGGTTGCTGCTTTGAATAGTTCGACAGCATCGCGGGTATTAAGCCTACTCCAGGACCCTCCGGAAGCGGATAAGTATTCGTCTCTCAAACAGCTCCTTTTGGAGACTTTCGAGCTGTCAGAACCTGAGCGTGCTCGCAAGCTCATTACACTGCCTGGTTTAGGTGATTCTAAACCTTCGGAATTAATGGACCATATGCTGACACTTTTGGGTAACCACCAACCTTGCTTCATATTCCGGGAATTATTTATGCAGCAGATGCCCAGTCAAGTGCGTGCAGCTCTGGCAGGTTCCCCGTTGAAAGACCTCAGGGCTCTGGCTAGGGAAGCCGATAAAGTTTTAAATTCCAGTCGGCTACCCGGTCCTGTAGTAAGGGTAGTTGGCGCTGCTGATGTGCTGGCTATCCGGGAGGATGTCATCGCCGCTGCCCAGCAGCAACGACTTACAGCGGGTCTCTGCTACTACCATGCCAGGTTTGGCTCACGCGCTAAGAAGTGCCGTCCACCTTGCTCTTTCGTGTCGGGAAACGGCAGAGCCGACGCTCATTAGCTGCGTTGAGTGTCGGCAAGGCTAGCAGTTTGCTTTTTGTTACGGACTCCGTTTCTGATCGACATTTTTTATGTGACACAGGCGCGCAGGTTAGCGTCCTCCCTGCGTCTGCTTTGGACGTACAGACTGGGGATCGTGGACCACCTCTGGAGGCAGCCAACGGCAGTACCATCCCCACTTTTGGCAAACGAGCAGTGGACCTGTGTTTCAACGGACAACATTTCCAGTGGGTGTTTGTGCTAGCGTCTGTGTCTACTCCGTTGTTGGGCGCAGATTTTCTGTGTGCTAACAGCCTGCTGGTCGACGTCAGGAACAGACGACTGGTGAATGCGGAGACATTCGCAACACTTCCGGGTTCTCCCAGCAGCACCGGGACGTCCAAGCTGTCTAGCGCCCTGTCATCTGCGGATGTGTTTCAGCGCCTCCTGGTGGAATTCCCGGACCTCACCACGCCCACGTTTTCTTCAGCAGCCGTCAAGCATGGGGTGGAACATTATATCGCCACTACGGGTCCGCCGGTCCACGCCCGGGCAAGGCGGTTGGACCCACAGAAGCTGGCTGTGGCTAAAGCGGAGTTTGACTCCATGGAACGCCTGGGGATTGTGCGCAGGTCCAGCAGTCCTTGGGCCTCACCCCTCCACTTGGTTCCGAAAACAGGGGGGGGGTGGCGACCTTGCGGGGACTATCGACGACTGAATGACGCCACGACCCCTGACCGCTACCCTATACCGTACATACAGGATTTCTCGGCTCGATTAGCTGGGAAGGTTTTTTTTTCGAAAATTGATTTAGTCAGGGGTTATCACCAGGTTCCGGTTCAGCCGCAAGATATCCCTAAAACCGCGGTAATAACCCCGTTTGGGCTATTTGAGTTTTTAAGGATGCCTTTTGGTTTAAAAAACGCGGCCCAAACTTTTCAGCGCTTAATGGATAGTGTTTTGCGGGATATGCCTTTTCTTTACGTATATTTAGACGACATCCTGGTGGCTAGTGCCTCCAGTGATGAGCACCAGGCTCATCTCCGGGCCCTTTTTGTGCGCCTCAGCGAACACGGATTAATTATTAACCTTGCTAAATGTCAATTTGGGGTTTCCGTGGTGGATTTCCTCGGCCACCACGTCACCAGGGAAGGTGCGGTGCCCCTCCCGTCCAAGGTCGAGGCTATCCAAAATTTTCCGCGACCGGTTACAGTTCGGGCTTTGCAGGAATTTCTGGGCATGGTAAATTTTTACCATCGCTTCATTCCCAGAGCCGCTCAGCTAATGCTGCCCCTGTACGCTGCCCTTAAAGGGGCCACAGCGAAGCAACTGGTAAGTTGGTCGGCCGAAATGTCGCATGCTTTTTTAAAAACGAAAGAGGCATTAGCGAATGCTACTCTCCTTACGCACCCGTGGCCGGACGCGCCTGTTTCTGTAACGACGGATGCATCAGATTTTGCGGTTGGCGGGGTGCATGAACAGCTATTAAATGGGGTTTGGCAGCCGCTGGCTTTTTTTAGCCGCCAGCTCCGTCCTGCTGAGCGCAATTACAGCACGTTCGATCGCGAGCTCCTTGCTCTTTATTTAGCTGTGCGTCATTTCCGGTTCCTGCTCGAGGGCCGCACGTTCACGGCTTTTGTAGACCACAAGCCTTTAGCTCTAGCTATGGCTAAAGTTTCGGAGCCGTGGTCCGCCCGTCAGCAAAGGCAGTTGGCATTCATCTCCGAGTTCACCACGGATATCCAGCATGTCGCAGGTAAGGACAACGTGGTGGCTGACTGTCTTTCGCGGTCCATAGTGGACGCGGTCAATTTAGGGGTAGACTACGGGCAGATGGCTGCTGACCAGGCGTCTGATCCCGAAGTGCAGGCGTTACGCACAGCGACTACAGGTCTGCAGCTGCAGGAGGTAAGTTTTGGTCCTTCATGCACCCCACTCCTTTGTGACGTGTCCACTGGGGTCGCCAGACCAGTGGTGCCCGTGGTTTGGCAGCGGCGTATTTTTGAGGTTTTACACAACCTATCCCATCCGGGCCGCAAGGCGTCGCAAAAACTATTGTCTGGAAGGTTTGTGTGGCATGGCCTGAAAAAGGATGTCCGTGACTGGGTGAATGCTTGCTTAGCGTGTCAACGGGCTAAAGTTCACAAGCACACCAAGGCTCCTTTAGCGCCGTTTGCCGTCCCTGAAAGGCGGTTTGATCATGTTAATGTGGATCTGGTGGGGCCGTTGCCTCCGTCGCGGGGTTACACACACCTTTTAACAATCGTAGATAGGACCACGCGTTGGCCAGAGGTGATACCGCTGACGTCCACCACCACTGCTGAAGTGGCTCGGGCGTTTATTAATGCATGGGTCTCGCGTTTCGGGGTTCCGGCCGATTTATCCTCCGACCGTGGGGCTCAGTTCACGTCAGAATTGTGGGCAGCGATAGCTCGACAGTTGGGGGTGACGCTGCATTGGACTACGGCGTATCACCCTCAGGCTAACGGGATGTGCGAGCGTTTTCATCGTTCGTTAAAGGTGTCCCTCCGCGCTGCACTGCAGGGGGACGCTTGGTTTGATACGCTCCCGTGGGTCTTACTGGGTCTTAGGACGGCCCCTAAGGCTGATTTAGGAGCGTCATCTGCGGAGCTAGTTTATGGGCAACCGTTGCACGTACCAGGGGAGTTTCTACCTAGCTGTTCGGTACCTTGGTCAGCTACGCGCCAGCTCCCGGTTCTGCGGGACGGTCTGAAATCGTTCGCCCCAGTGCCTACGACGCATCACGGTTTGCCACGCTCCCACGTTCATCCAGGTTTGGGTGAGGCGCGCTTTGTGTTTGTGCGCCAAGATAAACATCGTGGCCCTTTGCAGCCTCCTTACGAGGGACCGTTTCGTGTAGTAAAGTCCGGGGAGAAATTTTTTATTTTGGATATCGGTGGTAGATCTGAGCACATTACCATAGACCGCTTAAAACCGGCGCACGTAGATTTAGATTCGCCGGTAGAGGTCGCTTGTCCTCCGCGCAGAGGGCGCCCTCCGGCTCTCAAGCCGAGAAATCCTGCCCCTGACTTAAACCCTGACCCCGGTGACAGCCCTAAAACTGACTCTAGTATGGGTCCTGATCCGTCCGGGGCTGCGGGCAAGAAACTGGGGAGGTTTGGCCGTGTCATCAAGACCCCTAGGCGGTTTTGCTGCCACAGTAAATTCTGGGGGGGCTTGTGTAGTGAGCACTGGGGGGAGAGAGACAGAATTCCCTGCGGCAACACGCCCACATTCTCAGACTCACCTGACAGGTGACGTGTCAGCCGGGGGGTAGATATAAGACGGGGGTTTAGTGGGAGAGGGTAGAGCTTCCTGACGTGGCAGTCTGAATGCATGTTATCCAGAGCGATCTACTCGAATAAAAGTTATATTTGCATATCTGAAAACCAAGCCAGTCGTTTTTCTGTGCAAACTCTACAATGTAACCATTAATACGTAATTAAGATGTAATCAGCAACATTAGATTAAAACACATCCATTTCCGGGGCACGGAGTACAGGAGGGGTAGCGGAGGAGGAAAGGTTGCATTTTTCGACTATTGGGATGCACCCCAACCCATTGTTGTTGACATTCACTTCCGGAATTTTCCCACCTCAGCGTCACTTTCGATTTCAAGATGGCCGCCGCGTGAATAAGGTATTGGGACGCACACTAGGATTTTATCAAGTATACAGCCTGTGCAACTCACATTTTTGATGAAATTGTAAATTGGTATCAATTAACGCATAATATCTTATTATTTTATCATGCATTTTCACTTACCGGTTCTCCAGTAGGCTATTGTTTTGACCAAATCACACCACAATTCCACGGCACCGTTTCGTTTAAAAGCAATGGACGGGGTGAGCATAATTATGCAGCCTACTTCGCTGAAAAGTAAGCTATTTCACCAACTTAATTGTATTGCATTAAATAGCCTACCTTTATAAAATACATGTGATTGAACCTATTAAGCATATTTCCACATGGTCCACGGATAAATTTAGTGAACAGTAGGCCTACGCTCATGCAAAGTGACGCCATTGCAGTGTTATAACTATTTTGCGACTATCTTTAATTTATTGTATCTTATTAAATATCTTATATATAAGTAACGTTGGACACTGGTAGGCTGCGAAGCTGGCAAATAAATGTTAACTGCCAAATTAGCAAACAGGTTGTAACTTACGCAAAATGAAAGTAACCGGACTTGGAGCTTGTTGGTAAACAAAACCAAGAGAACTGCAAAAAAGTATCGAGATTATAGAAAATAACTAATGGTCTTACCCGTATTCGGTTCAATTAATTCAACTCAATCGTTTGTGTTCAATCTCAAATTTTTTCTCGGTGTGTTAAAGCTGTGTGCTCCACAAAACAGATATGATTCAGTTCAGTTGTTCTTAGAATTTTTTGGCCGAATTTGACCAACGTTAAGGTGCATACCGCCACCTACTGTAACGGAGTGTGTAGTTCATGCAATTTAATATTTACATGTTAAATCTTACTCACTAACCCTGTGTTATTACAGTTTTTTACGATTGCTTTGACTCATTTTGCACAACAAAGTTTCAATGTGCAAAACTCTTAACACAGAATGCTATACTGCTCATTTTGGGTTCAAAATGTAATATAGCATGCAAAATAAAAATACCTGTGTCAAATCAGAGAACATTATATGCAAATGTTTATCATAGCACCAGAACATTGGATATGTTCATCGTTGAAGTTTAATTATTGGTGCATTTCTGAATACACCGGCCATTATCAAATAATGCTGTCAAACACAAAATAATTGCCATCAAAAAAGACTATGCAAGGATGATTTCCTCATAAGTACTTGAAATGATGTACAGCAAGCATCCCTTGTGATAGACTGCAGTGTGTGTGTATATATATATATATATATATATATATATATATATATATAGCTTGTGTTTTTATGGAAGACAAACTAAATATTAGATTACAGTAGGTGACTGTATATGAAGTTTAATCATTGAAAACAAATCATACACTAATGCAGTAAACTCAACTGTATTTTACAGTAAAAGCAAAAACAACAGTAACAGCAAAAACAGTAAAAGCAAAAGCAGTTACAATAACGAAAAACTTTACAGTGAAAAAATAAAATAAAATGCATTTCAGTGCTTAAGCAGCATCTTGCCTCTCTGCTGCATTTGGCCACAGCATTTCATCTACGTCGCATCTGATGTCTTCATTTGCAAGGCAGCGTTGGTAAAATCTTCAGGAGTGTCTTATCCACCCCTGGCACTGCTGGGCTGTAATGTCATCGCACGCCTCATCCATGGCCTGAAGGAGTGTCGCCTGCTCATACGGACGCCGATCATACACCTTCCACCTCCAGGCCGAGAAAAACTCCTCTATGGGCTTTAGAAAGGGGGAGTAAGGTGGAAGGAATTGTGATCGGAACTCTGGATGGGCTGTAAACCAGTCTCGCACAGCCAATGCACGATGGAAGTTTACATTGTCCCAAACAATGATGAATACCATCTGAGCATTTGGCTGTACGAGACAATTGTACAGCCCCTCCAGAAAATGTATGAGGCGCATGGAGTTGTATGCCCCCAGCAGAGGGTCACGAGCCTCAACTCCATTGCGGGAAATGACAGCACACATTGAGATGTTGGCTCCACGCTGTGGCATTTTATGTAGTGGTGAAGAGATTATCAATTGTGTTGCAATGCTACTCACCTGGGCAAGGTTGTTGGAAGTACTGAGACATGACTACAAACACATGTTGAATTGATTTAGTGATATGCATTTGTATTAACAGTTTTGCACTTTGTATGTCAGCATAGGATATAGTGTCTTAAGGTAAGAATTCTGCAAGTCAGTTTAGCACTTTGTGTTAACAGTTTTACACTTTGTATGTCAGCATAGGATGTAGTGTCTTAGAGTACGAATTTTGAAAGTCAGTTTGGCACTTTGCATTTTGAGTTTTGTACATTGAAATTCTGCTGTGCAAAATGAGTCAAAGCAATCGTAAAAAACTGTAATAAAACAGAACAGTGCCCTACTTACTTCCCACGTCCCATCTCCCCCTATACCCAATACCCCCCTCCCAATCCCATCCCCGTACAGCCTCTCTCACCCATTACAAAACGTTTCCCTTTTTTATTGTACTTTGTGCAGTGCAGTGATATGTGTTCAACATTTTCTTTTAATTAGCAATGTTCATATAAGTCAGAATTCCTTTTCCCCATCATAAATAATGCTGCATTTAAACCAGTGTGGTCGAATCTGTGCTTTGACATTATTATTTCCTCTTTCTCTCTTTAAAAGTCTTTGCAATGACCAATTTTTGTACACGATAGTATCTTCTACCCTTCTCATCATCGTCCCATATCCTCTGCCATATCTCCATACGCCTTCTTTTTAATATGGCCTTTCCCTCCCCTTCCAAATGGAATGCAAATTATGTTGTTGTCAAACATCAAGGCTCTCTTAACAACTCTGTCTGTACATTAATTTCCCTTCACTCCCTCATGCTCAGGGATTCAACAGAACTGGGGGGTATACTACGAAGCAAGATTATGGAGTTAGCTGGAGAACTGCACCAAGTAAAACATGGAACAGCTCTTTTTACTTAAGTACATGTTCCACGTTTGGTAGGGTTCCGGGTTTTACTCAATACAGTTATCCAGCTAACTTTGTGATCCTGTATCGTAGTATACCCCCCAGGATATCTATCCATATTCTACTAACTCTCATCAAAATATGATTGAGTTGGTTGGCTGGTTGGTTCGTGGTTTTCATTGGAGAACGGCAACTTTTTTCTGGGGCATATCGCCTCTTAGTGAACTGGAGTGGATCACAAAATCTATGTATTAATCAGGTTTAAAATAGGTCAATAGACTGCCTATCCCAGCATGCATTGGGCAAGAGGCAGGAATACACCCAGGACAGGTCACCAATCCATTGCAGGGCACACACCCTATTCACTCACACATAATTTAGAGTCTCCAATTAGCCTAACCTGCAGGGGTGCGTCCCACATCTTTTCCTCCACGTCTCCTACCCTGAAATGTGCAAAACTGCCTGAACATTTCAAGTGCAAGTAGTTGCATGTACAGTATACAATGTACCTGACATTACGGTTTGTGTCGAGACATGAATTAATATGTAACCATTAATATGTAATTAATATACAAACCCCAATTCAGTAAAATGCTCATAAAAGCAGAAATTTGTAAATCGTCTTTTACATATATTTAATTGAAAATAGTACAAAGAAAAGATATTTCATGTTTTACCTCATCCACTTTATTAATTTTTGTAAATATATGCTAATTCTGTCTTTGTTGCCTGCAACACGTTCCAAAAAAAGTTGGGACAGGGAAAAAAAACCCTGTCTGGAACATTCCACAGGTAAACAGGTAACGCTATCATGACTGGGTATAAAAGGATATCAAAATATTATTTATATCTATTTTCAGGTATTTTTACATCGGCTACGTGCATCGGCTCGGTCACGTGGCGCTGTAATGGCGACATGTCGTCCAGCTGTGTCTCGTGTGTTTGTTAATTTGAATGTGTTTTGTTGTGTCGGGCTTTTGTCTTTTGTTTTTTTTCATGCGCCATGTGTCTGTTGTGATACGGGGAAGCAGATGGAGATTTTCCGGGGCACTCGTGCTGCTCGTTTTTGTAATATTGACGAATTGTCTAGCCGGGATGATTTTGTTTGTGGTCGTCATCATGGAGACGCATTCGCATTAGGCTCGGGAATGTCCGTTGGATCTGCAGCCACAGAGTTTACCATCGCTCTTCACCGTAGTTGAAGATGTCGGGACTAATCCGGGAGTACGGGCACTCTTCAGAAGGCCACCAGGGAAGGAGAAGGCAATGCGGATGAGTGGGGCGGCGCGACTGTGAAGGTTTTGACAGTGGACAGAGACCGCAGCACTGCGTGTATGGAGGAAAGGCAGAGGCGGAGTTTGTGTGTTGGATTTATGACACTGCACATCTCGGGACAGCGGGGGGCTGTTTCTAATCATGGCTATTCCACTTTAATTCACATAAGTCACTTGATTAATGCAATGATTCTGTTGTGTCTTTATTTGATATGTTTGTGTGTTGTGGGTCTGCCCCACTTTCTATTTATTTTTTGTTGTTGCTGGGGCTACAACTGAAGTTCCCGAAAGGGACATAAAAGTTATTCTATTATCTGTGGAATGTTTTAAACAGGTGTTTTTTGAACTTCCCAGTCTTTCTTTTTTTTTTGCCCCATCCCAACTTTTTAGGAACATGTTGCAGGCATTCAATTTGGAATTAGCATATATTTACAAAAATAAAGTTGATAAGGTAAAACATTAAATAAACTGCTCTCTGCTTTTATGTGCATTTTCATCCTAACTTTTTTGGAATTGTTACACAACATGTACATCCTGTTCTTCCGACTACAAGGTCTTCAGATCCATCTGTATGTATTGGAACATGTGGACTATATTTTGAAAGTAAAAGATATTCAACTACTTGAACCTATTTCATACCTCCTCTACTTGACTAAATTTTATCTTGGTCACCAAAATATATGTACTATTGGCTGAGGTAAAATACAGAGGGACTGCAGGCAATGCTAGTTTGGATTAATCATCCAGTCAGATATTTAAATTTCCTGCACTATTTTACAACCTGATTTCATAAAACTAAAGCATTTTACTTTATATGTCTCCAAACAAATCTTAGTCCCTTGTTTTGTGACATAATACTCTTCATGTGTTTACAGATTAATCCAGTAGTTACCCATTACGTATTTCCTACCTCTACTTGCAATGCTGCAGCTGATGTTGTACAGTACACTCCACAACAAATTCCCAGTGCCGACTTTGAATACTGGCCAGCTTTTTCACACTCCCACAATCAAACACTGACCTTAAGGCAATGTGCAGTTTTCAGGCTATAGTCTACTTGCTTCCCATGCAACATCTGCTATCTTGGATGGGAATCTTATTACTTTTAACACTGTCATAGGTTTATCCTCCATCTTATCAATACAGTACTTCCATGTTATCAATAAATCAAACAACATCCTTAGTAATTTAAAAACATTTACTCAGTCCAGCTGGTTACCATGTAGTTTTAAACAGATTCCATCACCGGTTTTCTTTCTAGTAAAAAATAGCTTTTGTGTTCACTATAGAGAACTTAAATCCCCATCTAAAAGACCAAGCTTCCACTAGTCAAATGGCTTTGAGGACTTTGAGCAATGAAATGGATATTTATACCTCTTTTACAAAGTGCCCCATTATCAGCAAATAATGACTTAATGACCAAATTCTGTCCCTATTTGTTGGTAAACATTGTTAATCATAATGGTCAATGACAGTGGACTTGTAATACTTACTTGGGGAGTTCTATTCTCAAATGTGTATCTGCTTTATCACATTTTTACTATTCTTACTGGCATTGACCGACCAAATAAAAATCCAATTGTAAATATTTCCCATTCCAAAATTTCCAAGTTTAATCAAACGCCCCTCCTTATACATCATTTCATATGCCTTCTCCACATCAAAGAGCACAGCTACTACAACTTTTTTTATTAACCTGGGCTTTTCCTAGGTCAGACTCAAGACATACCATTGGATCCACTGTAATACGACCCTGTCTAAATCCACTGCAAGATGGAAACATCAAGCTTCTACCTTCCAAGAACCATTTGGTCCGTCTGTAATCATCGGCTCCATTATCTTACATACAGTCAACTCAAGAATTATTGGCGCCCTTCATGAAAATGTGCAGAAATGGCTGTAAAATGAACACGTACAAGGAGTCATTTGATTTTATTTGCACATTTTTAAAAAAACAGTGGTCAAACATTTATAAACAGTTACATGCAGGGAACACCCCCAAAAAAGGGCTTAACCAGGGGTACCCCTAGAAAACATTAATTATAGAAAATACATAGTAATAATAGATGATGATGAACAATAATTGGTAATCATACACACACAAAAAACAAGAAAATAAAAGAAAAAAGTGGGGGCAATGACACAGTAGATTAATACAAGTTCAAAAGGAAAAGAAGAAAGAAATATAAATCCTAGAAATTATGATAATACTATCAATATAATATTAGTTATATAACAGGTGATCTTTGAGCGATTGTTTACATAAAAATGGGGAACGATCTACAAAGTGGCGGGGAAGTGAAATCCAGATCTTGGAACCTTGGTATGAAATTCTAAATTGGGATAATGATGTGTGTGAGAGGGAGGGCGGAGTTGGTGTGCATTTATGGTAGTGTAACTGTGAAACTCATTAGTGGAGAAAACATTGTGGGAAAAAAAAGGAGGAAGAATATTGTTGATTGAGTCGTATACAAATTGGGCGACTTGTTGAGTGTTAATTTGGTATATATTGAGGATTCTCAGTTTCTGAAATAGTGGTTTAGTATGTGTTCTTGAAGGTGCTACTGAAATAATTCTGATGGCTCGTTTCTGAAGTCTAAGGATTGGTTGAAGTGAGGTGTTATGTGTGCTGGCCCAGACAACGTTACTATAACTGATGTATGATGAAACAATGGAATTGTGAAGACCGAGTGCAGTTTTTGTGTTTAAGAGATAACGGACTCTACTAGTGATTCCGACATTTTTTGCTATTTTGGATGAGATTTGAGTGATATGAGGTTTCCAAGTGAGGTTTTCATCAATGAGTATACCCAAAAAACTTATTGTGCTAGCTTGAGATACAGGCGTATGGTCAATTTTAAGGTTAATGTTTTCACAACCCCTTCTTTGGTTATTACCAAATAGTAGAATTTTTTATTTATTTTTTTATGTTGAGTGAAAGTTTGTTCATTTTAAACCATTTTGCCAATTCTGTTAGCTCTTCATTTACCACAGTCATGATGTGATTAAGATTTTTGTGTGAATAAAAAAATACATGTGTCATCAGCAAACATCATCTTTGACAGTACAGCAGATACATCTGACAAGTCATTAATATATATAAGAAATAACAAAGGCCTAAGGATCGAGCCCTGGGGCACACACCACATAGCAATTCAAGAGGAGGGGAGTCTGAGCCTTTAAATGATACAAATTGTTTTTGATAAAGCCTTTTAGATAACTGGTGAACCATAAAAGAGATTGTTCTGTAAGACCTATGTGTTTTAATTTCTGTAATATGTGATGGTCAACTGTATTGAAAGCCTTTGAAAGATCCAGAAATATACCTCCTGTGTATTCTTTGTTGTCAATTGCCTTATGTAATTCTTCAACAAGATATATAACAGGCATGTAAGTAGTGAGCTTTTCTGAAACCATATTGCTGCTCATACAGTATATTGTGGTCCTCAAGATATTCATCAGTCTATTATAGGCAAATTTTTCAAAATTTTTTGAGATTGTGGGTAAAATTGAAATAGGTCGATAGTTAGTAAAGACAGTTGGATCATCAGCCTTGTGTATAGGAATGATCTTAGCCATCTTTAATTCACATGGTACCATTATTTTGGTGAAAGATAGATTAAATATGTGGATCAGTGGGATTACTTGCTACTTCTTTTATTCATTTTGCAAAGTGATCATGTCCTGGGGATGCATTTTTTAAGGATGAAATAATTTCATGAATCTCTTCAGGTATGACACACGAAGTGAAAGCCATCTGAATCAACACTTTTCATGTATTGAGGTGGACTTTCATCAATCTTAGGTATTTTAGATGGCAGAGTGGGACCAATGTCAGTAAAAAACCTGTTAAATTGATTGGCTATTGTTGTCGGATCTCTCATGAGTGAACCATCAACTTTGAATTCATTAGGCAAAGGTTTTTTTATTTTGTTTCTGTATAATTTGTATTTATTCAAATAAAATGGAGTAGGGTTCAGGCAATATTTTTTATATAATCTTTATGATTCCTTGGGTTAACCAAGGCTTTGCCGGTTGGTGGTGAGTTCGAGAAGATTTCTTTCTCTCTGGAAAAGCAATGTTGTATGATTTGGTTATTTCATTGATAAATAAAGTGTAGGCCTGTTGTGGATCATCAGAATTTAAAACGTCTTTGCATGTGAGATGTTCTAGCAACTCTTTGAATTTCAAAACTGTATGGTGGTTAATCAGTCTATGTATTTGTTGATGTATATCTAGATTGCTAGTCTTTGTTTGAGCTGATGTGATGGGAAATATAGGGAAATTATCAGTTATGTCCATGTAAAGTATACCTGCATCCATTTTTCTATCAATGAGATTAGTAAAGATGTTATCAATCAAGGTTACGGTGGTATCTGTTATTCTAGTTGGCTTACAAATGACAGAGTGAAAACAATATGAAAACATTGTGTCAAAAAATCATGATTTACAGAGTTTAAAATGTTAATGTTAAAGTCACCCATGATATAGCATTCCTTGCTTTCTCTGGATATCATAGCAAGTGAAGGTTGAAGTGATGCATGGTGGTTTGTACATCAAATTATTACATGATTGCTTATTTCGATAAAGACAGTTTCAGCAGACAACACAAAACAGCTTTCAATATCATTTCTCTCTTTATATTCTATATCCTCCTTTACATACACTGATCAAAGAAATTAAGGGAACACAATCAACACAGTATAACACCAAGTAAATTAAACTTCTGGGATATCGATCTGTCCAGTTAGGAAGCGTAAATGATTGTGAATCAATTTCACCTGCTTTGGTGCAAATGAAAGATGGACAGGAGAGGCAATAGCAAGACAATTCCCAAAAAGTAAATGGTTTTGCAGGTGGTGGCCACAGACCATTTCTCTCTCCTTATCCTTCCTGACTGATTTTTCTCTAGTTTTGCATTTTGCTAGTGCCCCTGTCACTACTGGTAGTATGAGGCGGTACCTGCAGCCCATTCAGGTTGCACAGGTAGTCCAGCTCCTCCAGGATGGCACATCCATACGTGCCGTCGCAAGAAGGTTTGCGGTGTCTCCCAGCACAGTCTCCAGAGCGTGGAGGAGATACCGGGAGACGGGCATTACACGAGGAGCTGGACAGGGCCGTAGAAGGGCAACAACCCAGCCCCAGGACCGGTATCTGCTCTTTTGTGTGAGGAGAAACAGGAGGAGTACTGCCAGAGCCCTACAAAATGACCTCCAGCGGGCTACTTGAGTGCATGTTTCTGACCAAACTTTCAGAAACAGACTCCATGAGGGTGGCATGAGGGCCCGACGTCCTGTAATGGGACCTGTGCTCACAGCCCAGCACCGTGCAGCTCGATTGGCATTTGCCAGAGAACACCAGAATTGGCAGGTTCACCATTGGCGCCCCGTTCTCTTCACAGATGACAGCAGGTTCACACTGAACACGTGACAGACGTGAAAGAGTCTGGAGACGCCGTGGCGAATGTTATGCTGTTTGCAACATCATCCAGCATGACTGGTTTGGTTTAATTGACTTGGTGTTATACTGTGATGATTAAGTGTTCCCTTAATTTTTTTGAGCAGTGTATAATGAAACTCCTCCACCTGTCTTATCTTCTCTATATCTATGAACATTATTACATTTCTCAATACTATATAGTTTAGCATTATGTTTGTTTGAACATGATTTTGATATTCCCATGGCAGAAAAATTATGATTTAGACTGGATAAGCATAGAGTAAATTGATCAAAATGTTTGGGCATACTACGTACATTAATGTGAAGGAGAGAAAGATCACCTTTTTGTGAATTAGATTAGTAACAGATTTAAAATAATCTTCTAGCATATATTTACAGTTGGTCACAAGAGCATTATTCATATCAAAAAAATGATTGACATCAGCGTCATTTGCAGTTAGCACATCATTGAAGGGACAGTCAGTGCTGATGAGGTCCATCTCAAATGGATCAAAGATTGCATTCTTAAGCCTTTTCACTAATTCGGATCTTCTGGACGTTCCAAGAGTCTTTGTGGGGAGTCATACTTTGGGCTCAAACACACGGGGGAGCCGTATGCATTTATTTGAACACAATTTCTCAAACAGTTTTATTGAGTAGTACATTTCTGCAAAACATTGGTTTCAAAATTACTGGCACCCCTACAATTAATATTTGGGGAAGCCACCCCTTGAGAGGATAACAGCACTGAGCCCCTTCCTCTAATGTCTGACAAGGTTGGAGAACACTTTTGGAGGGATCTTGAACCACTTCTCCATGCAGAACTTTTCAAGATCCTTGATATTCTTAAATTTGCACTTGTGGACTGCCCTCTTTAATTCAGCCCACAAGTTTAACAAAGGGTTTACGTCCAAAGACTGAGATGGCCATTGCAAAGCATTGGTTTTGTGTTCCTGCAACCCTTTCTGTGCTAATTTTGATGTAAGCTTGGGGTCATTATCTTGTTGAAAGGTCCATCCGATTTATTTTTCTCATTTTAAAGGGACTGCCAACTCAAATGGATGATTAATCTTTTCAATGATTAATTGTTGTCATCCTGGGGTGGAATAAACATAACCCAAATATCAGTACTAAGTGATGTGCCTAAATTGAGATATGACTTTCTTTTCCCCCCAAAATTGCCTGTAACTGATCAGGCAAGGTGTTCGAGCAGGCGGGATTAAAACAGGACAAGTACAAGTCCTGTTAGAGAACCACAGTCATACGTCTCTGTGAATGCCACGCCCACTTGCTCCAATAGAAAACACAGCCAATGCAATTTAAAAAACCACGTTTGCCATGTCCAATCAGAAAACTCATAGACGAGCCCTGCGGCTACCTGCTCTTACATTACATTACATTATAGGCATTTAGCAGACGCTCTTATCCGGAGCGACTTACACAGCATTTCTTTTGCATTTATACATAGTATCCATTAATACAGCTGGATATATACTGAAGCAATGCAGGTGAAGTACCTTGCTCAAGGGTACAACGGCAGCGTCCGACCTGGGAATCGAACCTGCAACCTTTCGGTTACAAACCCAGTTCCTTAACCATTATACCACACTGCCGCCCTCTTACGAGAGAGCAGTTGGAAGGAAACTAACGTTATATGGTGTCCTGCATCATATGTCTGCGCAAAAAGCACTTTTAACAGGTAAATGAATAGTCACATAATATGGATAGGTATAACTACAGGCTTCAACAATAACTGTCGCCTGAAACTTGAGCTCAATTGTTACGATCGGGTCAGTGCGAATATTCCCTCATGCTACACTGTACCGGTAACGTTACTATTTGAAAGACTCAAGAGTCTGAGTTTAACATTAGTATTATTATGTGAATGGATCTTCTTTAGATCAGTGGCTCAAACATATGGCACGGTTGCACCACGTACTGTCTTTATTATTTAGCTATCATTTGTTTTTCTAAATGGTGTTTGCCTTTCTGAGTCTGCTCGTAACTTGTCTAGAGGCTCTTGGGCCAAGGCCTGAATATTATAGCTTTCATGCCCACCCAGGCCTGAGAACTGCAGTCGGCAGAAAGTGACAATATTCAACCTTCATATTTTTCAGCTGTAGACGTTTTTAATGGCTGAAATCTTGGTGGATGATTATTTTAATAACAAGAAGTAATGTCAAATGAAGAAAACCACATTTTTAAAAACAGTTGTCAAAACTTTTCTTTCTCCCTTTTCGAGTTTCAGGGCTGGTTTTTGTCATATTTTCCTTTACTCCCCCCTCTGTAAATTGTCTCTGTAAAAAGCGCAATACAAATAAAATGTAATTGAATGAAAATGACAAAATACGTCACAAAGTATGTTTTTGGTGTGAATTTTCTCAAATCATTTAAAAATCAATGTGCATAAGAAAGGTTATTCACCACAATGAATTCTCAGGTGGATACGTAAATGAGATGCTTGGGAAAAACACTTCCCACACTGTGTACACATGTACGGCTTTTCACCCGAATGAATTCTATGGTGTATACGTAAATAGGATTTTCTTGGAAAACACTTGTCACACTGTGCACACTGGAAGGGCTTTTCACCCGTATGAATTCTCAGATGCTTCTTTAAATCAGATTGTGTACTAAAAAAATTCCCACACACTGTACACTTGTAGGGTTTTTCACCAGTATGAATTCTCTGGTGGTTCGTTAAATTAGATTTTGTAGTAAAACACTTCCCACACTGTGTACACTTGTAGGGTTTTTCACCTGTATGAATTCGCAGGTGGTTTGTTAAATTATATTTCATATTAAAACACTTCTCACACTGTGTACACTTGTACGGTTTTTCACCTGTATGAATTCGCAGGTGTTTACTTAAAGCTGATTTTCTATTAAAACACTTCTCACACTGTGTACACTTGTAGGGTTTTTCACCTGTATGAATTTGCAGGTGTTTACTTAAAGCTGATTTTCTACTAAACCACTTCTGACATTGTGTACATTTGTAGGGCTTTTCATCAGTATGAATTCTCAGGTGGTTTGTTAAATTAGATTTTGTATTGAAACACATCCCACACTGTGTACACTTGGGCTTTTCATCTGTATGAATTACCAGGTGTTGCCTTAAAGCTGAATTTGCACTAAAACACTTTTCACACTGTGCACACTTGTAGGGCTTTTCACCTGAATGAATTCTCTGGTGCATAACTGCATTAGATTTTCTATTAAAACACTTCCCACACTGTGTACACTTGTAGGGCTTTTCACCTGTATGAATTATCAGGTGTCTCCTCATATCTGAATTTGTACTAAAACACTTCCCACACTGTGTACACTTGTACAGCTTTTCACCTGTATAATTTCCCCCTTTAATCCCATGAATTGTCTTGTTTTGAAAGTAATTGAGAAGGCTTGGGTTTTTACTTGGATGAATTATCGCAGGTTCTCTCATCACATTCACTTTCCTACAATGTACATGGTTTTTCCTTGTGTTTGTGCTTTTCTGGACAATTTTGGTCTGATTATTTTCATTGTTTATGTCACAGGGATTATTTAAATCCCCACATTGTGTTGGCAGATTATGAATTTCTTCTATTTTACAGTTTGGATTTGGCTCTCCTGCACATTGCCATGGTTCAGTCTGGTCTTCCTGATCAACACCAGCTCCATTCATCACAGTATTCATGAGATCACTAACTAAAGGTTCACTGGATTCACATTTTATCTTATCAGATTTAATATCAACACATTTAATATCCTGTAAGTCACTGATGTGTTCTGGTTTAATGTATCCTCCATTATCTGTCTCTGTTTTGATTTGATCAGAATGCAGATGGGTTACATATCCCAGCTCTGTACTGTCTAGGTTCTCTGTTTTAAGATCCCCAGTTTGCGTGGAATCCAGATCAGCTTCTGTTTTTATCGTTGATGTGTGTATGTGGTGTACATCACTGACCCCACTGTGTGCTGAAACACATTCTGGCTCCATTGTGTTGAGTCCTGGTGCAGCACACTCTGTCCCTGACTCTGCCATGTGGACAGACTCCAGTACATTGAGTTCCTCTTCTTTCTGTCTGACCCTGTGCTGCTCAGTGAGCTCTGGTAGTGTTGTCTCAGTGTCCTGTCTCAGACAAACTCCTGTCTCCATCATACTGCTGCTAAAAGGTGCGCAGAGGTGGGGCTCCTGGAGGGAAAGAGGGGAAGAGATTTAGCCTTAATCAAACAGCCATATTGCTGCAGCTGACACATTCATTACACTCTGCAGTCCTGCAGATGCCTGACCGACCGCAGGGGGCGCTCTTGCATCACAAGGTGAGGGAAAGCCTTCCTTCCTCCCTCCCTGGGTGAATCCAAATCTCAGGTCAATTTTAAAAACAGTTTTAACTTCAAATGCCACTTTGTTTGTTATTTTAAGTGTTTGAGAGCACCGTGGAAGAAAGCCCATTCTGAAGTGCCTCAGAACATGTGTAAGTTTGTATTTGTCTCAGCTTTGTGAGAAAAACTCCTGGAACATGAAATGGAGCAAACCAGCAAAACACAAGACCTTGTACACCAATATACACCATCACCGATTCACTCCTAAATTACACCACGATAAAACGCTACAATACATGCATACTTGGGATGAGGCATGAGTACGTGAGTACTCGATTTGGACGTCAGTATTCGTTCAACGTAGAGTACTCGCTTTAAAAAAAAAAAAGTTTTGCTTTGTAAAAAAAACACACACATATATATATATATACAGGTGCAGCTCAAAAAATTAGAATATCGTGAAAAAGTTCAATATTTTTTTCACTCATTTCAGAAAGTGAAACGCCCGTTCCCCACCAGACGCGCAAGCGCACGCACACGCACACGCGCACTAGTGCGCTTCACTTCCGCTCCCATGTTAACGAATTGCCGTGGTCCTCACCGGCCGCGCGCGCACGGCTGGCGGGCGGACGGCTCGCGGACGTGGAGCTGATTTTTCCGCTCGGGGCGGAATTTTCTGGGCGTTCGCATGCGCAATCTCATAGAAATACATTGTATATGCACAATATCTGCATCATATGACCACATATTAATGTTTTTCAACCTACTAATAGTTTTACTATTGTTATTCATTATTTTAATACATATTATATTTTAATATAGGCTCTAATAAAAAAGGGAACAGAGACAATGACCATTGTGGGATGAATGAAGTTATATCAAGTCATACATTTTACATATAACCAGTTATTACCGTTTTTATAATGCTTTTTCTTTATTATAGGATACATATTTGTTCCATTAATGAAGACTATGCTTACTTCCCGAAAGGGAAATAAACGTTATTCTATTCTATATTCTATTCTGTTTTTATTGCACTGATATCACTGTATAGATTTAAGGTACTACAGAATAGCTGCCAATTCTGATATAATTAAATGTTTAGAACATGTTGATTACTGTCCCAAATAAATAAAAGCGAACTTTATAAAGGAGGCATTTGTCTTGTTTGCTACATTTAGCTTTACATTGCTAAATTGAGCTTTTAAGCAGTAAGACATATGTAATAGCAGTATTTACTTAACCATTATTTAGCGAAGCTCACAAATCCGGAATGTAGATTGTTTGTTTGTACATCGCGTCTCTGTCATTCACGGAATGCGCTCCGAAAAAGCAAAAAGCGTCTGTGCTCTTGCGCATCTGGTGGGGAACGTTCTGCTCAAATCTGCACGTGCAATAAGCGTCTGTGCGCTTGCGCGTCTGGTGGGGAAGGGGCGTAAGAAAAAGCCCACTTGCATGCTCCAAGTCCTTTTTTTCTCCTGCGACCTTTTGATTCACCCTCTCAGTTCTTTTTTTTTTTGCTCGCGAGCTTGGGATTTGCACGTGCAAAGTTTTCCTTTTTGCTCGCTAGCCTTGTAGCTACACGTGTGAGTTTTGGCAGGAATCTGACGCCATAAGAGGGCACATAGAAGACACAGGTCTGAGTGGACAGGGGGCAGGGGGCAGGGGACAAGAATCATATACCGCCACAACCCTGGTGAGGCTAAAAAGCAGCGTTTCACTCACCACCTCTTCACCACAGATTGCCATCACGATCCCACTGGCAGGACGACAGAATAGTTCTGTGGGTAGGATTATGGTTTACACCTAAATTGCGTCCATTTCTTATTCAATATGGCGGCGAGAGAAAGGCCTAAACTCCAAAAATGCAACCGCTTTTCCTTCACTACCACCTCCTCTCCTCAGTGCCCCAGAAACAGATCTTTGTGTCGTAATCTAATGTTGAAGATTTCATATTGTTACATATTAATCATCGTCTCGACGCGAACCGTAATGAACGCAAGTACATTCTATACTGTACATGCAAAGACTTGTACTTGAAACGTACAGGCAGTTTTGCATACTTTTGGGCAGGAGAGGAGCGGTAGTGGGAGAGTGGAGGAGAGGAGTGAGGAATATTTGGACGCACCCCGGTGGTATCGCCAGCAGCCATACCACCGTGCACTCTGCTCCTGCTGAATGGCTGAAGCTAAGCAGGTGTGGGCTTGGTTAGTAATTGGATGGGAGACCTCCTGGGAAAAAAACTAAGTTGCTGCTGGAAGTGGTGTTGGTGGACCAGTAGGGGGCAATCTTCCCTCTGGTCAAATAAAAATCCCAATGCCCCAGTGCAGTGATGGGGACACTGTGCTGTAGGAGATGCCGTCTTTCGGATGAGACGTTAAACCGAGGTCCTGACTCACTGTGGTCATTAAAGATCCCATGACACTTATCGTAAAGAGTAGGGGTTTCCCCGGTGTCCTGGCTAAATTCCCAACCTGGCTCTTTCAATCTGCCACCTAATCATCCCCCAGTTTAATTGGCTAAAATCATTCTCTCCCTCTCCACCTCAGCTGATGTGTGGTGAGCATTCTGGCGCAAAATGGCTGCCGTTGCATCACCCAGGTGGGTGCTACATATTGGTGGTGGTAGAGACGAGTTTCCCCCTCATCACTGTAAAGCGCTTTGAGTGTCGAGAAAGGCGCTATATAAATACAAGGTATTATTATTATCCTAATCCAATTTAACACGCTCCCGGAGGATTGACGAGAAACAAACAAAAACGGAACCAAACCGCCCTCGCAACATTTCGGAAGTGCAACACCATAGAGTTGAAATGTGACAGCCACATAGTTCTGTGGTGACTGCCAACTTTTTCCATGCGGAGCATTGTATTGTGGGATTCCCTTCTTGCTGGAAGCTTGCATTTTATACCCTTGGTGGAAGGGAGGATAAACGAGAGAGCGAAGGGATATAATTATTCCCTCCCCTTCTTAAATTGGATCCGAATCACACTTGGTGTGGCTGCCATATTTCATCCTGGCATTTTGGGGATTCCCCCCTTGAAGTGAGGATACATTTCGGATCCCGTGTCTTTGAAAACAATAGCCCATGATTTAATTCGTTCCGTAGCCGTCTTGAACCTGTGTAAATCCCGTTGTTGACAACAAGCTAAAAATTGTATCTATTAGCCCATAACCTCCGTTTATATTATCACACTTCTTCACACAGGTCCTCCAGCAGGCCTATGTTTTCACCAAATCACATTTCCATGGCACCGTTTAGTTTTGGCACAATCTCTGGTTCAATATTGTATATGCTACTATAGCCCACCTAGAACACACGTGATATAACCCAATTCAGAATATTTATAGGATTCAAAAAATTCCATGGATTAATTTAGTGGACAACCAAGTCATCCAAGGTGACGCCATTAGCCACATTAAACTAGCCTATTTACGTTAGCGACATCTTCAACTCATTGTAATCTTATAGGCTATAGAAGTAGGGTTTCGTTCGACCAGTAGGCTAGGAAGTTTTCAAAACTCTAAAATCAATTCTACAATCACGAGTGTTTTGCAGCTAATTGAACAGCCAAATTAGCAAACAGCCTAACGTGACGGTATCCGTGTGTAAATCGTGAAATGAAAGTAACCCGATTTGGAGACTGTTGGTAAACAAAACGAACAAAACTGCAAAAGATTATGGAAAAGAACTTACCCGTATTCATTGATAACTCAATCGTTTAATTCAACTTGATGCATTTTTCAGCGGCGAATGATCTCGCGTGTGTGTGAACCACAAAGCGTGTGATTCAAGGGGCCGGGCTTTCGTTTTGAAGCTCACTTCCTAAACCGTGTCCGAATACGACCCCTACACCCTTTTCAGGGCGCATATTTGAGTCCACTTCGTCAAAAAGCTTTTGAGTGGGGGTGCGTCCCAATAGTCGAAAAATGCAACCTTTCCTCCTCCACTACCACTCCTTTACTCCGTGCCCCGGAAACTCGAAACGTTCAGACAGTTTTGCATACTTCCGGAAGAACGCACCGCTCCCGTCTTACCCGAAAGTATGCAAAACTGTGAACGTTTCGAGTACAAGTATTTGCATGTACAGTATACAATGTACCTGACATTGCGGTTTGCATCGAGACATTAAGTAATATGTAATCAGCGAAATTAGATTAAAACACAAGATCCGTTTCCAGGGCACGGAGTAGTGGAGGTTGTAGTGGAGGAAGGGAGGGTGAATTTTTTTTACTATTGGGACGCATGGTATAAAATAGATTTTTTTATTTGTGTTAATTATATCTTCATTCATTATCTACACTTTGTAACAATCGTCATATGTTAAATGATTGATATTCTCAATAAAAAAAATATTACGAACTACTTCCTCACTAGTTTGGAAAGAGTTTTGCGGAATTTCTTTCGCACACTGCTTGCAAAGTGAGGGGACAGGGCACATAGGGACAGGGGTCTGAGTGGACAGGGGACAGTGGACAGGGAACATGGGTCGCATTTGGGAGCCGCCATAGAGTACTCAAGTGAGGCGGAGTCTGGTTTCTGATTTATAGAATGATTGCTACTGCTGGCTAACGTTATATGACAACGTTTGAAGACAACGCTGCTTGTCCGTAGGGAATTATAGGACGTCGAGTTTTTAAACAGTGCCAGCGCTGGTATATTCACCAAAAAAATACAAAAATGTAAAGCTCTTCCAGAAAAACGACATATTTTGCGAACAGGCGTTATATTGAACAATCCAGGAAATTGATGGTAAGACATAATCACTAGAAATGGTTTAAAAGTAAGTTTTAGTTAATGTCTACGCTCTAAATGAATGGGGTGTGACGAAACCAGTGTGACGTAGTCACTTGAGTACTCTTTCGAGCATTGCTCACTAGCACCACTGCAGTTGGCTCCAATATAGTTCTTTCAGCCCGGTTTATTTTATTTATATTTATTTATTTATTTTAATAATTTGGCGCTGTGGTAGGGGGGTGTGGTTTTAGGCGCGGCCGGCAAGAGAGAGAGTGAACTCGGTGGTTTATGGAACCGGCACAGCTGTCGGCAATCAGGCAATTGGTGACGATTGATTGTTTTATTGTTTGTATCAATTAACCAATTGCCTTGATTGTTCAACAGTGAGCCTGGGAACCTTTAAAAGGATCCTTCTGGGGTTTTGAGGAGGAGGCGGAGAACTGTGTGTTGTATGTATTTGTTTGTGACCGAGTGAGAAAAGAAAGAGTAACCAAAATAAAAACCGGTTCTCTTTATACAAAGCCTGATTTCTTGTCTCTGCACCCGAGCACTACGGCTCACTTCGCCACAGTGGTAGCCAGTACGGGGAGCGAAAAACAAAGGCGAAGAAAAGTGCAAGAAGACAAAAAATATATATATTATATATAAATATATGTGTCCATCAATGTTGATTGACCTCTACAGTTTGAGAGGTCCAACACAAGGCCCTCCACCATCAAAGTCACACAGTCTGCTAAACTTTTACCAGTGTGGCTCTCAATTGGCTCAAAGCCCAGGAATCACTCCACCACATTTCCGCTGCTGTTAACAAACCGGAATATGAACGTCAATTGGTCCATGTGACAGAACTGGGGTGGAGTCAACAATTATTTAAAAATATTTGGCATCCCAAATCTCATCTGCTATTGTTTTCTGATCCATTAGCTCAATGAGTTCTTCACATATTGTCGATGACAAATAGACACTGTGCATATTCCTTTTCTGCCAAACTTTTTAATATGTTCAGCTAATAATGGGTAAAATTGTGATAGCAATTCTAGGATGCTAAGAAAATTACCATTATGGGTTGACCCAAACTGTTCATCATCTTCCATAAACGCAAGTCCTCTTTCACCCAAGAACTTGATCACTGCTACAACTCTTTTCAAAATGTCCCTCCAGTATTTACACTCCCCATAAAGTTGCTGCATGAGATCTGCATCTATCGCACTGCCCATTGTCCGCTGGTGCAAGGCAAGCATGCATGATCTGTGCTCTGCACTCTTTTCGTGTTCCCCTATTCTTTCAGAGTGTTTCCAGTCACTAAACCCCTGACTAAAGCCACCAAGCTTGCTGGAGAACAGTTTGCATGCAAAACAGTACACACAACCTGTTGAGGGTGAGTACAGTAGCCACTGTCTAGAAACCTTCTGCCAATTTAGTAATATACAATTCAGAAGTTAATTGTGGAAACTTCTAGTCTTTCCACCAAGCGCTCTATCTCGGGCTGGTATTTTTCACTGCGGTTTTGGAAAGGGACTGCTCCTCTTTTAAAACTACTGACTTAACAACGTCACTGGAAGTGCTTTGCCATAATGCAGAGTCAGTGACCTCACAGCACCAGGAATGGCTTAGTTGCTGATTTGATTCTTGTGAACTGACCAACTGCTCCTGAGGTAAAAATAATGGTTCTTGTATACCATTAGCTGTTGAGGGTTCGCCTTCAAAGGATGGCTCTAGGGGAGTGACAACATTACTGAAAACTGAACTAGTGCTAGTTCCTTCCTCACAGCTGACAATAGTTTGCTGTCATCATTATTACCATCATAGGGTTTTTGAAAGAAGTTGGCAATGAGTAGAACACTTTTAAGCAAAACTGCCTCGCTTGTCTCCTTTTCTTTTTTTGGCTTTCCTTTAGGAAGCAACACTATTCCAATGTTTGTGGTCCATATTTCAGAACAAGTATGCTATTTATATGAATATATTTATAGCATATCTCAATACTTATTAAATCATAATTGAATTAATATATATTAATAATGACAACACCTTTCAAATACTGTTGTTGGAAAATACAATCAAGTGGTAGTATTTTATAGTCTACGTGTACCTAAAGGCAGCTTTGAATAGATTTAAAAGCACATAAAAAATAACCCCAACCCTTTAGAAAGGCTGTTAGAAAATAGCCCTTCTGAGGGATTGTTGAAATAGTTTTTAGAAAGGCTTTTGTTTTAGAAAAAGATGAAAAAAGTCTCTGAATATATTACTGTGGCATACCAAGCAAGAAAACAGACATCTGTCTGTGGCTTTTCCTACCAAGAAATGTCTTACATACCTGCCTGACATAGAGAGAATTATGTTGCTTGAAATTCAGAAGGTTACTTTTTTTTTTCATTGGCTGAACAACTAACAAAGGTTTCTGATAAGTCAGTGAAATAACTTGGTGGAGATTATGCATAAAGGCCACACCCCATCAATGGGGAGGGGAAAAAAAGACCATGTAACAGCTGTCGACAATTTGTATGTCAACGTTAGCATTATTTACTTCCGTGGATATAAAAATAGACGGTCTATGGAAAAAATGAATGGGGTTTTCCTTCATCTTTAAGTATGGATTGGGTCTCTTATATATACGCTAGTGTATGAAAAAATATAACTTTTGCCATATTTTCTTAATGTTTCACAAAACCGCTAGCTAAGAAGCTCTCAATGAGGTTTTTATTCCCACGACCACAGCATCCCATGTTTTGAACTAATAGCACTAATAATTAGCTAGCTAGTAGCTTTGATTTAAGCATCATGTCTATGGCATGATTTTTAAACATTTATTCAACCCACTGGAATTAGCTACACTTTTATCTTATACCCCTTTTCACACAGATGACCCGCAAACAAATGCGGGGCCCTAGTGGTCAACTCGTGCTTTAAGCACCGAGGGGCCTCACATTGTAAGCATTGCAGGTCCTGGGGGCCCTAGTAGTCAGCTCATGCTTTAAGTGCAGAGGGGCCCAGGGACCCTCACACTGTAGGTGCCGAGGGGCCATAGTGGTCAGTTCACTCTTTAAATGCCAAGGGGCCTGGGGGCCCTCACACAGTAAGCGCTGAAAAACCGAGTTTAAATGGATTTGGCTAAGGTGTACGTAAACTTTCGGCTTCAACTGTAAATGCATTTTATTAGCTGGCTAGCTCTCTCTCTTCTCGTGACACAACTATCTGGACGCCAACAAAGTGTATAAACAAAACTTAAATAACAAAACTATATTTATAGTCAAACATACACAGTATAAACATATACACGCGAGTTTTAGCACTTTGCCGTTGGATGAAAAATTATCAGGATAAGAGCCCCAGCATATGCCTAAAATGAATGTGTGCCCCCAATTTCCATGCATTAAATTAATACATTTGTAAATTATAAATCGCCATTGCATCGCTGTATCATTAGCAACACATGTACAGCTATTATTCTGGGTTGTCCTTAAAATTATAGTAAATTTCGTTTCTTTACTGCCGCTGAAACGGTAACATTGGGACAGTTTTGACGAAAAGCACGTTTGCTCAGACGTCACGTGGCGCTGTCTCTCGTGTTTGTGTTTGTCAATTTGAATGTGTTTTGTTGTGTCGGGCTTTTGTCTTTTGTTTTTTCATGCGCCGTTTGTCTGGTGGGACGGGGAAGCGGGCTGTATATTTTTCAGGGCACTCCTGCTGCTCGTTTTTATAATATTGAAGAATTGTCTCATCGATATCATTTTGTTTGTGGTCGTCACCATGGAGACGCATTCGCAACATATGCTCGGGAATGTCCGTTGGATCTGCAGCAACAAAGTTTACCATCGCTCCTCAACGGAGTTGAAGGGACTGATCGAGAACTGCAGGCAATCTTCAAAGGCCACCACGGAAGAGAAGGAGAGGATAATACCAGGAAGGAGTGAGCCGGCGACTAGGCTGACGCAGTTTGGTGCTCAGTTGCGACAGTGTACAGAGACTGCGACGCTGCGTGTATGGAGGAGAGTCGTGGAGGCGGAGTTTGTGTGTTGGACTGCTTAATGCCACTGGACATTTCGGGACAGCGGGGGCTATTTTTAATTATGGCTGAATTACTTTAATTTACTTTAATTCACTTAATTAGTTTGATCAATGCAATGATTCTATTGAGTGTCTTTATTTGATAAGTTTGTATGTGTGTTGTGGGTCTGCCCCACTGTCTTTTTCGTTGTTGCTGGGGCTACAACTGAAGTTCCTTAATGTTGGCTGACCATATTTTGGATAAAAAAAAAGAAAAGAGGACCGGGTTAGACGGGCATTATGAACATAATACTAGGCTATTTTTTGTTTATACAGTTGTGTTAAAAACAATAGCAGTACAATATCAGCAGTGGCGGGCCGTCAGGGCCAGCAAGGCCTTCTCTGCTGGCCTAAACATCATCAGAATATAAATTTAATTTTGATATATTTTTTCCACAAATATGTATTAAATTATTCCCCATAGTCTATTCTCTTCATTTCATAGCTTTCCTCTTGGTTGCGCTGCTTCCAGCCTCAGATCGAGATTTGGAGGGCTGGCCTTTATGTTAGAGCTTTTATCCAATCATATTTCAGCCATAATGTGTTGCCAGGGTCCAAGAAATCTGCCCTTAGGCCTTCAGAATAAACATTGCGGGCCCCTGTAGCTTAAAGTGAACGGAACGTTAACTGTGGCGTTAACCAATCAGATTTCGAGTTGGCGACACCCGGGCCAGCTAGCAGGCGTACGATAACGTCAGCACGTGCACGTCTTTTGATTGGATACGCACTATTCAGAGGCAGAGCTATCACAGAGCTAGCAAACTGAACTTGAACGAGCTCATTTGTGTAGATTTCTACAAGCTGTTTTTTTTCAACCCACAATGGCTGAAGGAGGAGAAGAGATCGATTTGGTCGCAGATATAATTACAACGTCATTTTTAAGACGAACTTTTCAAGAAAAGCTAGACATCGTCAGAAGAGAACGGCCAACCCTGACGCTAGCGAGCCGACGCTAGCGAGTCAAAGTGGACATTCAAGGCTAGGAATACACTTTCACCACTGTCGCAAATATATCCTTATGAACAAATGCTAATTATTTGTTTGTTTTCTTTTATTTTCAGTGAATAGTTTATGTGTCTTTATCGTCACGTTTCTTAAATGAAACTGCTTTGGGTGCGACAATGCGCTGTTTAGCGAACAAACTTGTTAAAGCTAACATACTTTTGGTGGACTTAATAAAACTTTGTAGACTAATCCCTTAAAAGCGCCTTTTATTTTAAAGTTTTGACAGTATCCAAGCGATCTTAAAGCTGGTAGTTTAACACTCTTAATTGTAAATGCGGATTTATTGATTATAAATGCTTCGGAAATATGAATATAACTGTTGTACTTGACTATGTTAAGGTGATGCAACGCCCGGTTATACTGCGTTTCTGTCTAAATGTATAGTTTCTAGAGCCATGGCGTCATAATGATGGTATTAAGAGGTGGAATAATTCAGGTAGGACTGTGTAGGACATCACTGAAGGCCTAGGTGTGAAATGCACGGCCCGCCACTGAATATCAGTAACCTGATGAACCACTGTTATTCGTAGTAGTGATATTTCTGCATGGCAAATAATTTACTTGTAGACGTAGTAGTGTAATAGAAAAACAACAGACCCAATTGTCATGACATGCACGCTGCTTGTTCTGAGTAATTGACTCATTCATTGAAAGGGGCGTGTTCAAAATAATAGCAGTGTGGAGTTTAATTAGAGAATGAATTAATTCTGTGAAAAAACAGGTGTCCTTAACTGTCCTTTATTAAGGAAGAAGGGAAGCAAATGTTTCACACATTATATTATACATGTTATAAAATATATTTTCTTCTGAATTGCTAAGTAAAATGGGCCGTTCCAAACATGTTCGGAACAACAACATAATTTAATTAAAAAGTTGATTGGAGAGGGGAAAATGTATAAAGAAGTGCAGAAAATTATAGGATGCTCAGCTAAAAAGATCTCAAATGCTTTAAAATCGGTTAAAATTTGCCAAGGAACACATCGATTGGCCCAAAGAGAAATGGCGTAACATTCTATGGACTGATGAGAGTAAAATAGTTATTTTCGGGTCTAGTGGTCGACAATACGACAGACGACCCCCTGGGTACTGAATTCAAGCCACAGTACACTGTGAAGACAGTGAAGCATGGTGGCGCAAAAATCATGGTATGGGGATGTTTTTCATACTACGGTGTTGGGCCTATTTATCGTATACCAGGGATCATGGATCAGTTTGAATACATCAAAATACTTGGAGATTATGTTGCCGTATGCTGAAGAGGGAATGCCCCTGAAATGGGTGTTTCAACAAGACAACGACCCCAAACACACGAGTAAGCGAGCAACATGGTTCCAGACAAAAAGGATTGAGGTAATGGAGTGGCCAGCTCAATCCCCTGACCTCAACCCTATTGAAAACTTGTGAGGTGACATAAAAAATGCAGTTTCTGAAGCAAAACCCAGGAACAGGAACTGTGGAATGCAGTTTGTTCATCCTGGGCTGAAATACCTGTTTCTAGGTGCCAGAAGTTGGTTGACTCGATGCAACGCAGATGCGCAGCAAAAACAATGGTTATGCAACTAAACATTAGTTCAGTAATTTAAAGTGAAGTTAAATCTTGAAAAATGTCTTCAGTTTATACAGTAAGTGTTTGAGTTTGAGGAGAAAAATGTCGACACTGCAATTTTTTTTTTTTTAACAGATTAATATTCCTTTTCTTTGCTTCCTGTAAAAGAATAACACAGACTTGATAAAATTAGCTAATGCTTTGATTTGGAATTGAATGTGTAATGTTTCCACTACATTTGAAATATGGAACTAAAAGCTATTAAAAATATTTGCACTTTATTCACTTCAAGGAAATCATAAACAGACATTTTAGAAATTTAGAAATCCCGCCTGGACGGATATTTTCGGTCCCAAAAAGAAGAAATGTCCGGGAAAAATATTTTATATTTAGCATGGCATAACAGTGCTGATTCCCCCATCGTGTATATGTCAATGTCTTTTCTGCAAAACTTGCAGTAAGCCGTGAGGCCGGCCCTCGCTGTAGCCACAGCCTGTAACATTAATTTTGAAACCCATTTTCACTGAACCAGCAGCCGGGCATGATGGCAGGAGCGTGTCGTGGACACTGTGTAGCCCCTTCAACTGTAGCTGTTCTGTGGTAATACAATGTAGTTATGCACGCAATTGAAGAGAAGACGTCACAGATAACCTCACTCACAACAAGGAAAACTATTTCTGTTTTAATTCACAAATACAAACTAAGTTTTGTTTCCTCCCGACAATTACTTTGATTACAAGTTATGGAAAACTTAAAATTTTCAAGTGGTTTATTCAAAATTCAAGCATATTTCTAACCTTGAAAACGGAGCTTTCAGAATCAAGCATTTTCAAGACTTTCAATGATCTGTAGGCTACAAACCCTGTTATTAAGGCAATGTGCAGTTTTCAGGCTAGTCTAATTGCTTCTCATGCAATATCTGCTATCTTGGATGGTAATCTTATTACTTTATGTCTTACGTGTATCCTCCATCTTATCAATACAATACTTCCACGTTATCAATAAATCAAACAACATCTTTAGTAATTTAAGAACATTTACTCAGTCAAGCCGGTTACCATGTAGTTCCATCACCTGCTTTCTTTCTAGTAAAGAATAGTCTTTGTGTTCCCTATAGAGAACTTAAATCCTCATCTAAAAGACCAAGCTTCCACGAGTCAAATGGCTTCTAGGACTTTCTGAGCAATAAAATGGATATTTATACCTCTTTTACAAAGTGCCCCATTATCAGCAAATAATGACTTAATGACCAAATTCTGTCCCTATTTGTTGGTAAACATTGTTAATCATAATGGTCAATGACAGTGGACTTGTAATACTTACTTGGGGAGTTCTATTCTCAAATGTGTATCTGCTTTATAACATTTTTACTATTCTTACTGGCATTGACCGACCAAATAAAAATCCAATTGTAAATATTTCCCATTCCAAAATTTCCAAGTTTAATCAAACGCCCCTCCTTATACATCATTTCATATGCCTTCTCCACAACAAAAAACGTTTCAATTAACTGGGGCTTTCCCTATAGCTCAAACTCAAGACTTACCATTGGATCCACTGTACTATGACCCTGTCTAAATCCACTGCGAGAGGGAAACATCAAGCCTCTACCTTCCAAGAACCATTTGGTCCGTCTGTAATCATCGGCTCCATTATCTTACATACAGTCAACTCGAGAATTATTGGCACCCTTCATGAAAATGTGCAGAAATGGCTGTAAAAAATTAACACAAGGAGTCATCTTTTGGGCTCAAACATATGGGGGAGCCGTATGCATTTATTTATTGTTTTATTGAGTAGTACATTTCTGCAAAACATTGGTTTCAAAATGACTGGCATCCCTACAATTAATATTTACATGGGGCTTCTGCCTTTTCCCCCGCCCTACCCTGAGCCCTGAGATTTTTTTTCGTTTTAAAGGGACTGCCAACTCAAATTGATGATTCAGCTTTTCAATGATCAATTGTTGTCATCCTGGGGTCACAACAAAAAGTGGATACGGAGGTTTCTTTGCAAATGGCAAAGAGGTATATAGAGGCGCTGGGCATACATAAAATGAACCCACATAAAGCGCTCAAATACAGACAGGTAAGACAAACAATATAAGGCTATGGCTACTTCCACTCAGCATACGGCAGCAAAAATATGGAACGCTTCACGAATTTGCGTGTCATTGCCTAATATTGTTTGTCTTACCTGTCTGTATTTGAGCGCTTTATGTGGGTTCATTTTATGTATGCACAGTGCATTCAGTTTATTAAACAGACGGTGTACTCTTTTCACCCCAAATAGGTTTCTCTCCTATCTTTTTACTCTGTCATCCTGGGGTGGAATAAACATAACCCAAATATCAGTACTGTGCCTAAATTGATAGCCTTTCTTTTTTCCCAAAATTGCCTGTAACTGATCAAGCAAGGTTTTGAGCGGGCGGGATTAAAACAGGAAGAGTGCATGCCATTAAGTCCTGTTAGAGAACCGTGGTCATACGTCTCTGTGAATGCCACGCCCACTTGCTCCAATAGAAAACACAGCCAAAACCCGACTTGCATTTTGCACGTTTACCATGTCCAATCGGAAATCCCAAAGACGAGCCCTGTGGATACATGCTCTTACGAGAGAGCAGTTGGAAGGAAACTAACGTTATATGGTGCCCTGCATCATATGTCTGCGTAAAGCACTTTAACAGGTAAATAAACGTCACATAATATGGATAGTTATACTGTAACTACAGGCTTCAACAATAACTGTCGCTGGAAATTTAGCTAAATTGTTATGATCGGGTCAGTGCGAATATTCCCTCATGCTACACTGTACCGGTTACTATCTGAAAGACTCAGAGTCTGAGATTAACGTTAGTATTATTATGTGAACGGATCTTCTTTAGTTCAGTGGCGCAAACATACGGCACGGTTGCACTACGCACTTTCTTTTTTATTTAGCTATCATTTGTCTGCTCGTAACTTGTCTAGAGGCTCTTGGGCAAGGCCTGAATATTATAGCTTTCACACCCACCCAGGCCTGAGAACTGCATAGTCGGCAGAAAGTGACAATATTCAACCTTCATATTTTTCAGCTGTAGACATTTTTAATGGCTGAAATCTTGGTGGATGATTATTTTAATAACAAGAAGTAATGTCAAATGAAGAAAACCACATTTTTAAAAACAGTTGTCAAAACTTTTCTTTCTCCCTTTTAGAGTTTCAGGGCTGGTTTTTGTCATATTTTCCTTTCCTCCCCCCTCTGTAAATTGTCTCTGTAAAATGCGCAATACAAATAAAATGTAATTGAATGGAAATGACAAAATACGTCACAAAGTATGTTTTTGGTGTGAATTTTCTCAGATCATTTAACATTGATTTTTTACTTAAAAATCTACGTGCATAAGAAAGGCTATTCACCACAATGAATTCTCAGGTGGGTACGTAAATGAGATGCTTGGGAAAAACACTTCCCACACTGTGTACACATGTACGGCTTTTCACCTGAATGAATTCTATGGTGTATACGTAAATAGGATTTTCTTGGAAAACACTTCTCACACTGTGTACACTTGTAGGGCTTTTCACCTGTATGAATTCTCAGATGATTCTTTAACTCAAATTGTGTACTAAAACCATTCCCACACACTGTACACTTGTAGGGTTTTTCACCAGTATGAATTCTCTGGTGGTGCGTTAAATTAGATTTTGTAGTAAAACACTTCCCACACTGTGTACACTTGTAGGGTTTTTCACCTGTATGAATTCGCAGGTGGTTTGTTAAA
The DNA here is from genome assembly GCA_022702515.1 of Ilyophis sp. 1 JC-2022. NCBI lineage: Eukaryota > Metazoa > Chordata > Actinopteri > Anguilliformes > Synaphobranchidae > Ilyophis > Ilyophis sp. 1 JC-2022. The sequence goes on along the minus strand of CM040405.1, from coordinate 63,279,305 downwards.
TTATATTTCATATTAAAACACTTCTCACACTGTGTACACTTGTAGGGTTTTTCACCTGTATGAATTCTCAGATGGTTCTTTAAATCTGATTGTGTACTAAAAAAATTCCCACACACTGTACACTTGTAGGGTTTTTCACCAGTATGAATAATCTGGTGGTTCGTTAAATTAGATTTTGTAGTAAAACACTTCCCACACTGTGTACACTTGTTGGGCTTTTCACCCGTATGAATTCGCAGGTGGTTTGTTAAATTATATTTCATATTGAAACACTTCTCACACTGTGTACATTTGTAAGGTTTTTCACCTGTATGAATTCTCAGGTGTGTATTTAAAGCTGAATTTCTACTAAAACACTTCCCACACTGTGTACACTTGTAGGGCTTTTCACCTGTATGAATTATCAGGTGTCTCTTCATATCTGAATTTGTACTAAAACACTTCCCACACTGTGTACACTTGTAGGGCTTTTCACCTGTATGAATTATCAGGTGTCTCCTCATATCTGAATTTGTACTAAAACACTTCCCACACTGTGTACACTTGTACAGCTTTTCACCTGTATAAGTTCCCCCTTTAATCCCATGAATTGTCTTGTTTAGAAAGAACTTGAGAAGGCTTGGGTTTTTACTTGGATTAATTATCACAGGTTCTCTCATCACGTTCACTTCCCTACAATGTACATGGTTTTTCCTTGTGTTTGTGCTTTTCTGGACAATTTTGGTCTGATTATTTTCATTGTTTATGTCACAGGGATGATTTAAATCCCCACATTGTGTTGGCAGATCATGAATTTCTTCTTTTTTACAGTTTGGATTTGGCTCTCCTGCACATTGCCATGGTTCAGTCTGGTCTTCCTGATCAACACCAGCTCCATTCATCACAGTATTCATGAGATCACTAACTAAAGGTTCACTGGATTCACATTTTATCTTATCAGATTTAATATCAACACATTTAATATCCAGTACGTCACTGATGTGTTCTGGCATAAGGTATCCTCCATTATCTGTCTCCGTTTTGATTTGATCAGGATGCAGATGGGTTACATATCCAAGCTCTGTACTGTCTAGGTTCTCTGTTTTAAGATCCCCAGTTTGCCTGGAGTCCAGATCAGTTTCTGTTTTTATCATTGATGTGTGTGTATGGTGTACATCACTGACCCCATTATTTACTGTAACACATTCTGGCTCCATTGTGTTGAGTCCTGGTGCAGCGGATTCAGTTTCTACCATGTGGACAGACTCCAGTACATTGAGTTCCTCTTCTTTCTGTCTGATCCTGTGCTGCTCAGTGAGCTCTGGTAATGTTGTCTCAGTGTCCTGTCTCAGCCAGTCTCCAGCCTGCATCATACTGCTGCTCAAAGGTGCGCAGAGGTGGGGCTCCTGGAGGGAAAGAGGGGAAGAGATTTAGCCTTAATCAAACAGCCATATTGCTGCAGCTGACACATTCATTACACTCTGCAGTCCTGCAGATGCCTGACCGACCGCAGGGGGCGCTCTTGCATCACAAGGTGAGGGAAAGCCTTCCTTCCTCCCTCCCTGGGTGAATCCAAATCTCAGGTCAATTTTAAAAACAGTTTTAACTTCAAATGCCACTTTGTTTGTTATTTTAAGTGTTTGAGAGCACCATGAAAGAAAGCCCATTCTGAAGTGCCTCAGAACATGTGTAAGCTTGTCTTTGCCATAGCTTTGTTTGAGAGAAAATCTCCAGGAACATGAAATGGAGCAAACCAGCAAAACACAAGACCTTGTATCGCAACCTGAAGACGAGGATGGCTGTGGCATAAATTGGACTGAAGACTAGGACTGCAATGAAGTAGTACAAATGGTCAATGCAGTAACTGAGAAAAGCGTGTTGTGGATTAACCAAAGAATATGTATTAATATTATATTCATTTATTTAGGAGAACGACCACTTCACTTTTTACGTTTTACCACTAGAAGGCAGAAGAGAACAAGCAGGATACAGAATGAATGTGACCCAATGAAGTTGAACCCTAAAAAAAATACATCTAAAATGATACCAAGTAGTGAAACATGACTTTAAAAAATACTATTTTATATTTAGGACATCAAGGCTAACCTTGAATTTGTTCAATAAACTGAAGTTTGTATTTAATTGAAATAAAGCTTGTGTTGCGGAGGAGGGAATGGTGTCCAAGGGGTTTTGATGCTACAAGAGATTTATGGGATTGTGTCAATTAATTTTTACCTGTGCTCTTCAGCGGCGTGTCTATGGGTGGGCATTGCCCATTTAGAGATAAGCCTTGCCCACCCAGAGGAATCGTCTGCCCATCCAATGAAAAATCCTATTTTTTCAAATCCAATTTTTTTGAGCGTTCATAGTTTTCTGTAATTTTGTCATTGGTCATCAAAAAATGCACTGCTTTCCTATTGGCCATTTTGAAGCCAAATCCAGAAAAATAAAATCCGACAATATGAAGTCTAGGCTATTAGAGCTACAGACGATTCGGCCAATAATAAAAATGCCACATCAAAATCATATATTTCTCTAATATCTGATTGGTTGGTTTGGCCATATAAAACATGGAGATGCAACTAGAGAGAAAGAGGTCAGATTCTTTGATCAATCTATGCTGTCTCTTCTTGATAACTGTAACTGTTATGCATTGCTTAGGATATAATATTCGCTAGCCTAGCTTACTCAGTGAGTTGAGGATAGTGGCGAGAAGCTCCGTCTGGGAGATTTGATTTTAAATTGATTACATGTTGCATCTAGCCTAGTTGTTATAGCTGCGATTCTGCAAAACATCTGCAGCATTGCACTAGCTGGCTGCACTTGTGTGTGCGGCGCCTGTGTGTGTGTGTGTGTGTGTGTGTGTGTGTGTGTGTTAGCTAGCCTACTGCTGCGTGTTTGCTAGTCAGTGGAGTGGCTAAAATATAAATGAAAATGACAGTAGTTTCACATGTAATTAGAAAATAGCACAAAGAGACTGAAATGATGAAAGAATATAGCTCATCTTTAATATACTTCTTTCCAAGATTAGATAATGATTTGGTATTATTGGGCATAAATAAAGTTGTCCTCCTATAAAATGAGGGGGGTGGAGGTGTGGTTAAAATGTAATAAAATTATGTAGATTATGACGACGATGATGATGATAATCATGATGATATTGATAGCTGTGGTAGTGTTGATGATGGTGTCAATGATAATGGTAGTGTTAGTGATGATAATGATGGTGATAATAATGGTGATGGTGATGGTGATGGTAATGGTAGTGATAATAATAATGATAATGGTGATAATAATAATAATAATAATAATACTGCATCATGGGAAGGGAACGAGCATGCATTGTCCAATTAGACAGGCAATGATTTGTCTCTTCCCTCTGCCTCTCATGTCTTCCTTCTCTGTTATGTTTTTCGTTATTCTCCCCCCTCTAATTTTCCCCCCTTTATGTTCCTCCCCTCACTCCGTGTTCCCCCCCTGTATAACTAAAACTTTTGATCTCCCTTCTTGCCCCTTTCCTTCCCTTCCCTTCCCCCACCCAGCATACACTCACGCACATGCATACAAATACAATATGCATACTCACAAGCACAAGCCCTCACAAACACACACTCATAAATGTTTCCTATTAAATTTATAACTTGGAATATTCGAGGGGCTGGCTCACAGGCCAAATCAATTAAAATCATGAATCATCTAATCAAACTACAAGCAGACATCTGTCTACTACAAGAGACCCATCTTACAAAATCAAACCACCAGAAATTTAAATCCCCACACTTCAACCAAATATTCTCAGCAACATATAACTCCAAACAAAGAGGAGTCTCTATTTTAATTAATAAACGACTGCCATTTACCCACATTTCCACAACCTCAGACCCAGAGGGACGTTTCATCATTGTCAGCAGCACTATTTATAATCACAATTTGACCATTGCCAGTATTTACGGTCCAAATACAGACGACCCCCCATTCTTTCACTCCTTCTTTTCAGCACTAAGTAACCACCCCAATTCAACAATCTTAATCGGAGGCGATTTCAACACAGTTATTAATCCTGCTATCGACAGAACAAGTTATTCTAGAAACTGGCACTCTACAGACACTTTAAAACAATATATGAGCGATTTTGGTCTTGGCGACTGCTGGCGCATGAGCAATCCCTCCGCAAATGAATTTACACACTTCTCACATGTCCATAAGTCGTACTCTCGAATTGATTTCTTTCTCACCAGTAATTCGACCCTTCCAGATATTTCTGAGACCAAAATCCATCCCATCACAATCAGTGACCATGCCCCTGTCTCCCTCACATTAAACACCAACCAACCCAAACCACCATCCCCGAGATGGCGCTTTAACATATCTCTACTGGAAGATCCTGACTTTAACACCATCTTCAAGAGAGAGTGGGCATCCTTTATGGAAATAAACGACTCTCCAGAAATATCACCCACTTTACTATGGGAAACGGCTAAAGCAGTACTGAGAGGCCAAATCATATCATACTCATCACATAAGAAAAAAAAGGACCAACAACTCGAAAATAATCTGGAACAAAGAATACAAGACTTAGATAATGCATATGCAATCGACCCCAAGGAACAAACACAGAAAGATTTACGTGCACTACAACTTCAACTCAGTAATATTCAATATAAAAAAACAAATTTTATGATACAGAGACTGAGGCAAAATCACTTTGAGCACAACAATAAATCAGGAAAATATTTAGCCAACCAACTAAAAAAAAATAAAGAAAAATCAATCATACCCGCGGTGAAGGATTCAGCAGGGAAGACCTGGACATCGCCCCAAGACATCAATGACACTTTCAGAACATTCTATAGCAAATTATATACCCCAGATATCAACCCAAGCACGGCAGACATTAATTCCTTCTTAGATAATATAAACCTTCCTCTACTATCTAAAGAACAAGCACAATTATTAGACAAACCATTAACACTAACAGAATACCATAAAGCTCTGCTTAAGATGCCCAACGATAAAGCCCCTGGACCCGATGGATTCCCTGCCGAATTCTTCAAACATTTCTGGCCAACAATCTCACCATTATTTATTAGATTGGCAACGGAGATAGAACATAACTCCAAAATCCCTCCACACATGAACACTGCGCTTATCTCAGTACTGCTTAAGCCGGACAAAGACCCAACCCTACCCTCCAGCTATCGCCCCCTTTCACTGATCAACACGGACATCAAAATAATTAGCAAAGCCTTAGCCACCAGAATAGAAACAGTCACTCCTATATTAATTCACCCCGACCAAACAGGATTTATCAAAGGACGCCACTCATCAAGTAACATGCGCAGATTATTCCATTTATTAAACATTACCAAACAACACAATCTGAAAGCAATAATCACCTCACTAGATGCAGAAAAAGCCTTCGACAGAGTCAACTGGTCATTCCTATTTGCAACTTTACAAAAATTTGGTTTTGGAGAGTCGTTTATTCACTGGATTAAGACATTATACACATCACCTATGGCCACTGTCACCACAAACGGAATAACTTCACAAAGCTTCACACTTCACAGAGGTACCAGACAAGGATGTCCACTCTCTCCCTCTCTTTTTGCCCTCTTCATCGAACCTCTCGCTACAGCAATTAGACAAAATGCTAACATAGTAGGAATCACCACCGGTAACACTCACCACAAGATCAGCCTTTATGCTGACGATGTATTATTATATCTACAGGAACCGACAATATCATTACAAGAAACTACAAAACTCTTAGACTCATTTTCCAAAGTATCAGATTACTCCATAAACTGGTCAAAATCAATAATCCTACCTTTAGAGGGAGGTGATAGAAATGTTGCAACCCAGGACTCATCTTTCCCCTTCCCCTCTGGAAATATCAGATATTTAGGAATTAACATCTCGCCCAGGCTGTCAGAGTTATCTCAGCTCAATTACACCCCACTGATAAAAGCAATAGATGATGATTTACAAAGATGGACAAACCTACCAATCTCACTAATTGGAAGAATAGCAACTGCCAAAATGTCAATTCTGCCAAAAGTCAATTACTTATTCACTATGATCCCAACCCAACCCACCACCAACTGGTTCAACTCCCTAGATTCAATCATATCGAAATTCTACTGGAAAAACAAAACACCAAGAATCAAATTAACCACTCTTCAAAAAAGTAAAAACCAAGGAGGACTCGAGGCACCAAATTTTCATAACTATTATCTGGCCAACCAATTAATATACATTCACAATTGGACTCACCCCACCCAACAATACCACCCATGGGACGATATTGAAAAAGAAGTCTGCATGGAAATATCACCACAGGACCTGCCATTCCTCAATACCAACATAAAACATCACAACTGCTTCAAGAATACCGTAATCTCAACAACTCTGACAGCCTGGTGGAAAACTAACAAGATAACTAACTCCACCACAGAACCCTGCAAACACACCCCAATATGGCACAACCCTGACTTTCAGCTTAATAAATCACCCTTACACTTCCCGGTATGGAAACAAAAAGGCATCACCCATCTTAACCACATCTTTACAAACAACACCTTTACCACCTTTCAAGATCTCACAGAAAAATACGGCATTGGAAGAGACCAATTTCTCCAATTTCTCCAATTAAAATCAGTTATAAAATCTAAAATCAATATTATACACAATGAACTCCAACCACCCCCCATCATATCAGCCATGAACGAAATAACATCTCAGAAGAAATTACTTTCAAAAATATACAAAATACTAGCAAGTACAGACTCTACAATACACCTCCCCATCTCAAGATGGGAAGCTGACCTGGCTTTCTCTCCCAGCACCGTATTTTGGCAACAAATCTGCAACAACACATTCACGATGACTAACAATACTAATCTGCAATTAATTCAATTCAAAGTAATACACAGAGTACATATCACTCAGCACAAGTTGTTTAAAATGGGATTTGCAAGCACAAATATATGTTCACACTGCACCCTCAACACCACAGATGATTATCTTCACTCAATTTGGCTTTGCCCACCCCTTCAACACTTCTGGAACTCAATCACCAATACACTATCCCGCATTCTGGGCTGCAGCATTCCACTCTCTCCCTCTCTCTGCCTACTCGGGGATGTATCTGCGATCAACCCAATAATACAAAACACTAAACCCTTGCTTGTTGCCCTAGCTGTCGCCAAGAAAACCATCCTTCTGAACTGGAAGACCAGAAAGACCGTGAATACTAGGCAATGGTCAAACCTTCTATCAGATCACATATCACAGGAAAACATTTCAGCCTCCAATCGCAGCGAAATCCCCCAAGCCAATAGCATCTGGAAATCATTCATGGATAATTTAAATATTCAACTACCTGAAATGAGCCTGTGAACCACCCTCTCAAATCCCCCAACCCCCCTCATCTTCCCTCTATACAATCCTCCAAGCCCCTCTTCCCCTCACCCCCTGCGCATCTCTATACAACCCCTACTACACCCCCCACTTCCCCTGTCACATACCCCTGTCTGTCGACCTCTTTGTCCCTCTGTGTGTCTGTCTGTATATCAGTCTCATTTTTTGTCCGACTGTATGTCTATCTGGCTGTAAGTCCATTTCTGCTTTCTTTCATTCTCCTTTCTTTCTTCTGTTCTTTTTGGTTTCTTTTGTGTTATTTTGGTTTGTCTTGGTGTTTCTTCCCTCCCTCAAAGAGGAAATTACTATTGTTTTTACTGCTGTAAATAATGTTACTGTTCATTATTAAAAAGAATTGTAATTAAAAAATAAAGTTGTCCTCTGAAGAGGGGGGGTGGAAGGTGGGCTTATAAAAAATAAAAAATAAAAAAATAAAAAAAATAAAAAATGTAATAAAATTATCGTATCCACTAATATACTAATTAGCCTATGCTTTAGCTTTATATGAAAGCATCTGAAATCTCATCTAGGGCTTTGAAAAAAAAAAAAAAAAAACATCTTCAAAATGTTCATAAATTAAACATTTTATTTTAGAAAATGCCATGTGAGGTTGTGTAGAAATGCAGTAAATGAGTTTTAAAAGGCTCAAAATGTTCTGGGGGAGGACACCCGAACCCCCACTACTTCATCCCCCCCTTATGCCCCACCAACATCTCTTCATGCCCCCCCAATCAAAGCAGTCTAGAAACAGCATTGGTGCTCTTCAGATTTGATTTTTCTAAGTGTCTCTTCCTCATAACATTTGTCTCTTGGCGGTGTTGGACAGTTGTGGTTTTCGTATCTTGAATGTCAGTTAGTGTTCTGTCATGGAATTGCAGGGGTATGGATAAAATTACTAAACTCATACAGGTTCTGAATAGGATAAAGCAGCTAGAGGAAATGTATTTATTTCTTTACTTGCATGCTTTCTGGGGATATGTCTAGTGATAGGAAAAGATGGCGGGGTCAGGTTCTTTTTTGCATGCTATTCTTCACAGGCAAGAGTTAGTAATCTAGGGCTGTCCCCGACTAAGAATTTCCCTCGTCGACTGTAAGCCGTCCACTTGCGACTGTAGTCGACTTAATTTTAAACTCTTTTTAAAAATGTTTTATATACACTGATCAAAGAAATTAAGGGAACACTTAATCATCACAATATAACACCAAGTCAATTAAACTTCTGGGATATTGATCTGTCCAGTTAGGAAGCATAAACGATTGTGAATCAATTTCACCTGCTTTGGTGCAAATGAAAGTGACAACAGATGGAGGTGGTTGTTTTGCAGGTGGTGGCCACAGACCATTTCTCTCTCCTTATCCTTCCTGACTGATTTTTCTCTAGTTTTGCATTTTGCTAGTGCCCTTGTCACTACTGGTAGTCACCGCCTGGACTATTGCAACTCTCTCCTGGCTGGCTTGCCAGCATCGGCCATTAGACCCCTTCAGCTTATCCAGAACGCCTGGTCTTCAACCTCCCCCGACACTCCCATGTCACCCCCCTGCTCATTGACCTCCACTGGCTACCGGTGATGGCCCGCATCAAATTCAAAACAGTCCGAGGATCTGCCCCTCCATACCTCCAAAAGCTCATCAGACCCTACACACCTGCCAGATCTCTGAGTTCCGCCTCCTCAGGACGACTGGTACCCCACCCCCGCCCCCCTCTTCATACTAGCACCCGGTCTCGACATCTGCCTGTCCTGGCCCCACGGTGGTGGATTGAGCTCCCCGTGGAGGTCAGAACAGCAGAAACAGTGTCCAATGTAACATTTTTCCCATAGATCAGAGTTTTACTGGCCCCTTGTATATTTTTACTGGCCCCGAAAAAAAGAGAGAGAAAAAACACTTTTCCATGAAACTGTTTATTTATTAATCGTATATACATTGTAATGATTCGTCCAAACAACAAAGAACTGATTCATTTTCTTCTTAGAACATTTTAAAGATTTGAATATACATTTTTGCATATGTTTTGTGTGTGTATGTGTATGGGTGACGGCTACTGTATGTTTCCAAGACAAATTTCCTTTGGGACAATAAATTCTATCTTATCTTATATTAATACTGTGGACTGAACTGTGGATCTTTCACTGCAAGCTCTTTCTGTCTGCCTCATTGAGCCACCTCTTCACTACTGGCATGGGTCCACTACCTTCTCCTTCCATTGGGACAGGTCTGCCTTATCCAGTGCTGTAGACAGATAGACACATTTGTTTATTATTGTACTCAACAAGTGAAAACACAGCAACACAAATGACAGATTCAATAGCCAGGCTTACCAGTGCTCATCGCAGCATAATGCCCAGGCGCTGTGGTGTGCTGGAGCTCCTCTACACCAATAAACATGGTCTTAGGCTGTCCACGGCTCAAGATCCTCACAAAAACCCCTTCCAGGTCTCTGCCACTCACGTCAGTTGAAGAGTCTGACAGAACACTTTAAAAATGTGCTGCTTTGATTTCTGCTGTACAGCTCTCCCACAGCTCACTAAATATAACATCTACAAACCTGAAAACAAACAAAGGACAAGTTAGGACAACTACAATATTGGGTCTATTTAATGTGTTTAACTTATTCACTCATACCTCAGTGTTCATTACCATTTTAAACGCAACGGACACTAAAGTTTAAACAGTCTCGTAAATGAGTTGGCTAACGTTAGCTAGCTACGTTAGTGTACCTGCGCTTAGGCAGACGGTTAGCTACATGTAATGTTAGCTTAGCATAGCTTGGCTACATAATGTGGCTTGGTTGTTAGTAGGGATGTTCCTAACGACTAATTTCCCTGACGTTTAAACTTAGACTAGTCGACTAGTCTAAAAGTAAGAAAACACTCAGAAAAATTGAGCACAATTTAATCTATAAGGTTAAACATTGTCCGAAAAAATATTGCGTATATATAAGAGCCATTTGAAACCGTTAATCACATTCTTCAATAACCAAATCGTATTTTAAATGCAGCTGAAATGTGTGGCACTTTGCGCCTTGCATTATGAACATTGCACATTATCCTACAAAACATGACAACTCACTAAATAAAAGTTAACAAATAACATTTATTGAAAACAATATTCAACATAACAAAACGTTTTTAGGAAACGTGCCTGATTATTACAACGGTATTTTCATTGGGTGAACGCGATCGCATAGCAAATACAGTAAAAAATAATAATCGGACATCAGAAAAACTACCAATAATAGGAACACAAAAAAATAACAATTAGGCCTACTGATCGACGTGACATTAGATTAGTTTTATTGGGCTATTCAACAACGCGATAGGCCTACTTACTCTTACCACCTCGCTGGTTTAACTTGCAGGACGAACAGGCTAATGCATTTTGTTTTTTTCTTCGTTTAAAAATTATATTTTTTTAAAAATCCGGCGTTGTTAACATTAGTAACGGATGCTCGTTTTTTTATAAAGCAACATTTAACCAGGAAAACATGACATTTCAGTGCAAATTATGTCAATATGTAATTTAAATGTGTACATTAATAAAATAGTACACAATAAAATAGTTTAACCGACTAGTATTTCTGGTGCCGACTAGCGAGGGTAGCAACGTTTAATCGTCTAGTCGACTAAACGCGCACATCCCTAGTTGTTAGCTGACTGACAAGTTATAGTAACATATTAGCTAGCTGAGTAACTTACCTTCGACATGCGACATCAGTGGTGTACTGAGAGCCAACGTCTTCTCCGTTCTTCTTTAGAAGGGCGACCGTTCTCTCATAAGAGGTGAAGGGGAGCTCACTTTTTACGATGTGGAAAGCTGTGTTTATTAACTTCTCCACCCGCTGGATTGTGTCGTCGTTTGCCCGTTGTGTCCAGACATGAAGTGGCCCATCTGGCGGGTTGTCCGCCACCCGCTTTGCCAGCACAGAACCCCCTCTTATTTTAGTAGCCTCATACGCTTCCTTTGACATTATTTTCAAAGTAGCTATTTGCTGAGGTGAAACCTTCACTAGCTAGGTGAAAATACTGACTGCAATCGCCGGCTAGCTTCAGCCAGTTAATAGCATCATTACGTGAACTGACTCGTGACTGTAATTGGTGGAAACGTCACTGTCCCGAACGGACCAGCGACTGGCCAATCAACTTGCCCGAAATACTTTTTTACTGGCCCCGGGCCATCGGGCCATTGCTTATGTCGATCTCTGAGCAGAAAGTCTGACCACTTTCAAGCGCAGATTGAAGACTCACCTGTTCAAGCTGCACCTCTCTCCACCCCTCCCTACCTCCTTGTGACTATTGTTATCAAAATTGTGTAGTCCCCCCCCCTCCCCCAAAAAAACCCCCAATCATACTGACTGCGCCTAGTACTTAGATTCATGTTTACATTTTTAGGATTGTTTTAACGCACTTGTTACTAGTTCGGAAATGCACTATGTACGTCGCTCTGGATAAGAGCGTCTGCTAAATGTCTATAATGTAATGTAATGTAATGTAATGAGGCGGTACCTGCAGCCCATTCAGGTTGCACAGGTAGTCCAGCTCCTCCAGGATGGCACATCCATACATGCCGTCGCAAGAAGGTTTGCTGTGTCTCCCAGCACAGTCTCAAGAGCATGGAGGAGATACCGGGAGATGGGCCATTACACGAAGAGAGCTGGACAGGGCCGTAGAAGGGCAACAACCCAGTGGCAGGACCGGTATCTGCTCCTTTGTGTGAGGAGAAACAGGAGGAGCACTGCCAGAGCCCTACAAAATGACCTCCAGCGGGCTACTCGTGTGCATGTTTCTGACCAAACTGTCAGAAACAGACTCCATGAGGGCCCAACGTCCTGTAGTGGGACCTGTGCTCACAGCCCAGCACCGTGCAGCTCAATTGGCATTTGCCAGAGAACACCAGAATTGGCAGGTTCACCATTGGCGCCCCGTTCTCTTCACAGATGAGAGCAGGTTCAAGAGTCTGGAGACGCCGTGGCGAATGTTATGCTGCCTGCAACATCATCCAGCATGACCGGTTTGATTTAATTGACTTGGTGTTATACTGTGATGATTAAGTGTTCCCTTAATTTTTTTGAGCAGTGTATTTAAATGCTCCACGATTTTATGACACAAAGAAATACGCTAGGCCACAAAACTATTTATTGATATTTGATTGAGATTGAGCAGTTCAACGGAACACGGCACTTTCCTATTGAAAAAAAAATAGAACAGTATTTTGAGATGAATCCCACTTTATTTTGTTGTCAGAATGTCTTTGATTACAAGCTGCACTTTTAATAGGCCTAAAAATATAATTCTGATGGTTCACGGTCTTCTGAAATGCGATTGATTATATGAGCGGACATTTGGCATGATTTGTTAATTGCTATAATAACTTGGGGGGAGAAAAACAGTGATATTATTTTCAAAATACTATTACTATTTTTCCAACACAGTATCACCTTACATTAGTTTTACTCTTGCATTTTGCGTGTGGCTGCGCTAGGTGTCGCATCCTGCTTTGTTCAGACACACATATCTCGTGCCTCATTAAAATAAATGACTAAGTAGTCGACTAGTCAACAATGAGGGGTCCGCCCTAAATTAATCCAATTCATAAATCTATCTCTTTGCAAAAACAGTAAAAATCTCAACAAAATTAATAGCTAAATTTGATAAATGATTATGGCTGGCAATTTCAATTGCACCTGAGAGCCAATGAATGATCAAAGATAAAAGATCAAAGTTGAAAAAGCACAGGGCAAAGTTACATTAAATAATTTAGGAAACATTGGGTAGCATTGCTTTGTAATAGAGCTTGTTTCATTTGTGTGAGCTTGTTCAATGTGTGACCTAAGACAGCCAAAATAATTTGTTGTAACTTGGCCTCATTTTGAAATCAATACTTTAAACGGCAGATTTGCCAAGTTGTAATGACTCATAGATGGCGCTTTGTAAGCGTGAGTAAATTGGCACTGTACGTTGAAAATGTTTTTTGTGGAGATAAACTCTTCTTGCCAGAACTTCGATCCCTTCTCAGGTTTTGCCCGCTTGTTGGTCTTCAAGTGTTTCTCCACCACTGAGACGGCATCCAAAAATAAACTTTCGGTAGGTGTGTTCAACTGTATGATCTGGGCCATGACCGAATATGATCCATTCACCCCTTTGAGGGTGCATATTAGAGTCAACTTTGTCAAAAAACTTTTGAGTGGGTGACTTTTTAAGGGGCACTTGAAACCCTTATTTTCTGGGTTTTGTTCAGCGGATTCAGGACTACACTCATCCGACAATTTCAGTAAGCAAACCAGAAGTAAAAACTACTAAAGTACAATAGCAGGAAATATTACGTACCAGAGCTGATTCGCGGGATTGTGCGAATTGCGCATATATTTTATGAATCCTACATATATGTGTAAAATAAAGCGGGAAAATCATGTTGATACATTTAGAACGAAAATGGGTTTTAATTAATAACCTAATAGTAGGCTACAATTGAAAATATACTTGTCTGGGCAGTTCTTTAGGCTGCATATAGGCCATTTAGAAGTAAATGGGTTGTGCGTGTTCCGGCCGCTTTAGTTTAAAGCGAGAAAGATGATATGGTAGCCTATTTAAACAAACACTAAAGCCAATCGCCTGCCGGCCTGCATAGGCTCCTTAATTCAAGAGAGCGATGCCAGGTTGAAGGCATTTGCAGCAACAGACTGGGCTAATAGCCTATACAGTCAATAATAAGTAAAATGAAACACCAACGAGACGGATCGCTGGCTTTTAAGGAAAACTGACTGGGGCCGTGTCCGAATCAGCACTCTTACACACTATTGAGTAGCCTTGGTGAGTAGTGTCATGGAAATTTTCCCTTTTACACACAGTGAGCAAGTCTGATCAAACAGAACCGCAACAAAACCGTATATTGATATAGAATAAGACTTAGTTAATTTGAAAATAAACCAGAATGAGAGAGGTCTCACCAGATCTCTCTCTCGAACAGGAAGCACAGAAGACTTTATAACTTTTCCTTCTGATTTGCCACAAGGGGCGGACTCTATGTATAATACAGTAGAGAAAGACATTTAGCTGACAACCTAAGTTTAATAGTATTGAGTCTCCAGATAACCTCTGACCTTGCCATACGATCAGAATGTTCAAGCAGACTCTCACTAACAATAACATAGCCGTTTATCTTCTAGGCTGCCTGTTTTCCTCTAAGAGAGACAGACAAAATGATACTTGGTTTCTATGAATGCAAGCACATTTATACTGCATTTGGGTAATAAGGATTATATACGAAAGTTATGTTTAATGGAGTGATTGTCTCCATTTTAACACACACACATTGTAAAACAGAAAATTCCTTCACAGTAGATAGGAAAAGAAAGTCATTGAGCAGGTGGAATATTTTCAAATTGCAGTATACTTGAAACACCCGGATGACACACTTACTTCCGGGATTTTGCTGAGTACATTCGGGAGCGCACTTTTCAAGAAGTACACAAACATTTTGGTCGCATAAATAACGTGAAGCTTTGCTTTAAAAAAATGAGACGCTCATGATGTCTGGCTCATTGAAAGTATCCCAATTTAGCCATAAAACCGCGGACATAGCAACACTGGTGGGACGTCTTATGACCTGCTTATGGCACTTCCACAGTACGGTTGGAAAATAGTAAGGCGGACATTTTTCATGGACTGCTAAACAGTGCACGTTAAACAGCACACTTCTGCCAGTGCACTGTACGTAGGAGACAGGGCGCAGTACATAGGGCGCAGTAGATAGGGCTCTGATTCGGACACAGCCTGGGAGCCAGCAGAGGCAAGCGTGGGTGCGAATCACAATGCAACTAAAGACACGTTTCAATTGAAAGTCTAGATACGTTCGTTTTCAAAGGCGAACAAATTATTTGTTTCATAAGCCATGTAGCTACATGCCACTGTGAAGTTTGCGAGTCGCTTCAAAACGTCTACTCTAATCTGTATGACACCGAAATGTTGCTGGTCATAAATACTTTCAAACACAAGCGGAGAGCTCGCGCGGTTCCATGTCAAAAGCGTTATCGTTAGCATTATCCTGGACAGTTTTCCTGAACAGTTTTAAGTTATTGTCATAGTTTTAAAGGAGGTCATGAAGAAAGGGAATATGTTAGGCTCTATTTTTCAGACTTCTATATGAATTATAATGGCAATAAGCCAAAAAAAAAAAGTTAAAAGAATATTACATAATGTCTGTCATGTCATTTCTAGACTGCTTTGATTGGGGGGGCATGAAGAGATGTTGGTGGGGCACAAGGGGGGGGGGGGGGGGGGGTAAAAAATAGTGGGGGGTGTGGGGGTCCTCCCCCAGAAAATTTTGAATCTTTTAAAACTAATTCCTGCATTTCTACACAAACTCACACAGGGCATTTTCTAATATAAAATGTCTAATTTATGAACATTTTGAAATTTGAAAATTATTTTATATATTTTATGCCTGAGACGCCGGGGGCTTGCCTCTGTTGACGGCTGCCGTTTCGCCGTGAGTGTGACAGAGAATGTGAGAGAGACAGATATGATAGTGTATTTTAATATATGTGAAGTATTCCGAAGTTTGAAAAATTAGCCGATTAGCCAGCTAATGCAATGCTGCAGATGTTTCGCAGAATCGCAGCTATAACAACTAGGTTAGATGCAACATGTAATCAATCTATTTAAAATCGAATCTCCCAGACGGAGACTCTCGCCACTATCCTCAATTCACTGAGTAAGCTAAGCTAGTGAATATTATTTCCTAAGCAATGCGGAACAGTTAGTTATCAATAAGAATAAAAATAAATATTACAAACTACTTCCTCACTAGTTTGGAAAGAGTATTGCAGGATTTCTTTCGCAATACATAGGGGAGAGGGCACAAAGCAGACAGGGGTCTGAGTGGACAGGGGGCAGGGATCATATACGGCCACAGCCCTGGTGAGGCTAAAGAGCAGCATTTCACTCACCACCTCTTCACCACAGATTGCATCACGATCCCACTGGCAGGACGACAGAACAGTTCTGTGGGTAGGATTACGGTTTACACCTAAATTGCATCAGTTTCTTATTCGGCGAGAGAAAGGCCAATTCAGAGAAAGTGGGACCGATGGGGTGCGTCCCAGTACTCCAAAAATGCATCCTCCTTTCCCTCCTGCCCCGGAAACAGATCTTTGTGTCCTAATCTAATGTTGATGATTTAATATTATTTTTTATATTTGAATCATCGTCTCGACGCGAACCGCAATGAACGCAGGTACATTGTACACTGTACATGCAAAGATTTCTACTTGAAACGTACAGGCAGTTTTGCATACTTCCGGGTAGGAGAGAAGCGGTAATGGGTGAGTGGAGGAGAGGAGTGAAGAATATTGGGACGCACCCCAGGTCTTTGAAAACAATAGCCTATGATTAAATTCGTTCCGTCTTGAGCCTGTGCAAATCCGGTTGTTGACAACAAGCTAAAAATTGTATCTATTAGCCCATAACCTCCGTTTATATTATCACACTTCTTCACATAGGTCCTCCAGCAGGCCTATTGTTTTCACCAAATCACATTTCCATGGCACCGTTTAGTTGAGGCTACGATACAATCTCTGGTTCAATTTGACAAGCAACGTAAACTACGGGATGCAAGTAATGAGGCAGGTTACTTTGCTTAAAAGTAGGCAAACGTTAGGCTAATTCACAAAATCAATTCTAATATATAGTCCACCTAAAACACACGTGATAGAACCCAATTCAGAATATTTATAGGATTTAAAAATGGTCCATGGATTAATTTAGTGGATAACCAATGTGACGCCATTGTCGCGATATTAAACTAGCTAGCCTATTTACGTTAGCGACATTTCCAACTCATTAAACATCTTATATAGAAGTAGGGTAACGTTAACGTTCAACCAATAGGCTAGGAAGTTTTCAAACTCTAAAATGAATTCTACAATCACGGGTGTTTTGCAGCTAACTTAACAACCAAATTAACAAGCTGAACGTGACTGTGTGTAAATCGTGAAATGAAAGTAACCCGATTTGGAGCCTGTTGGTAAATAAAACCAACAAAACTGCAAAAGATTATGGAAAATAATTTACCCCTATTCCTTGATGACTCAATTCTTCTTCTTCTTCTTTGGTTTAATGGCGGATCACTTCCATTTATGGAGTATTACCGCCACCTACTGAAGGTATTACAATATTTTATATTATGTTAATCAATCCAATTTGTAGGCATGATAAGAAGTGTTTGGTTATTATCTTAGAATATATATTTAATGTATAGACAGCGATGCCAATAGAAACCAATGGGAAACACATCCGAACCAGGAAGTTTTAATTTTGCGCTCATCTCACATGCGCAGTTATGTCCAGTCAAGTCACATGTACAGCGAGGAAGACGCAGATAGGCCAAAATAAATAATACAAAAATAAAATAATATCTTTGTCTGTGTGGTAAGAACCAAAAAAATTACTTCGGAAAAATGATATGTGATTTTTTAAAGAAATATAATAAACAGAGATAACATCATTATATTATTATTTTATATTAATGGAAATATTTTTAATTTGCTGTCAAAAATGAATGGAGCCCAATGGGAAAACGCAAAATCATACCAGCAGAGGGTGACATTATATCCGGCGCTGAGGTTGAGAGCCGAAAGCTGGCCCCTTAGTTATTATGCTCCCAGATGGATTAATGAAAACTGATTTAAGGTCCGTATTACTGTAATAAGGTAATAAGGTCTTTTGACCCATCATTATATATAGGAATATATAGAGTGCATACGGAAAGTTTTCAGACCCTTTCAAGTTATAGATTTTGTTATGTTTCAGACTCATCTTCAAATGGATTCAATTCAAAAAAAAATTTTTCATTTAAGGGTTGTTTCTCCTGACTTTTTTCCCCATAGAGTTCTATAGAAAGATGAGTCAGGAGAAACAACCCGTGCAGTGATCCATCCACATCTACTCCATATCTTGCAACAGAGTGATGGTTTGGGGCTCGTTTGATAGCTCAGACCCTTGATAACTTACAGCAATTTAGCCAGCCATATGTTCCATACTGTACCAGTATAATTTACAGCTGAATCTAGTCTCACCCCCCAATTCAGAGATTCATTCAAATGCAGAGGTTATTGTATCACTTGTAACAGTACCTGAAAAAAAGATATTGAGTCTTTTGATGTTGATGGGTCACAGACTTCAGGAAATAACAGCATGCAAAGAATATGCGACCAAATATGAAATATGATACTTTAAAAATACGGTAAAGCAAAGAGTATAAATACTTATGTAAATGAGAAATTTCAGTTTTTGATAAATTTGCTAAAATTTCTAAAAACATGTTTTCACTTTGTCATTATGGGTTCTTGAGTGTAGATAGATGAGAAAAAAATGTATTGAATCAATTTTAAGTCTGAAACATATCAAAATGTGGAAAACTTGAAAGGGTCTGAAAACTTTCCGTATGCATTGTATTCTATATTTACTTTTCAAATATTTTCTACCAAACTAACACTATTTGTTACTTCTATATTTGAATGTATTTTCTCCAATATGCTCAAATCTACTATTGGTTGGTCCAAGGCGGTACTCTTGATGACTCAATTAATTCAACTTAATTTTCTGGGCGTCCGCATGCACAATCTCATAGAAATACATTGTATATGCACAATATCTGCATCATATGACCACATATTAATGTTTTTCAACCTACTAATAGTTTTACTATTGTTATTCATTATTTTAATACATATTATATTTTAATATAGGCTCTAATGAAAAAGGGAACAGAGACAATCACCATTGTGGGATGAATGAAGTTGTATCAAGTCATACATTTTACATATAACCAGTTATTCTTTATTATAGGATACAATAATATATAATGAGCCACAGCTGTTCAATTAATTAAGACTATGCTTACTTCCTGAAAGGGAAATGTGGCAGGGTGGGCGTGGTTAGCCTCTGCGTGCAGAGAGAGAGTGAACCGAGCGGCTCTCGGACCCTGAGCCACAGCTGTCATAAGTTAATCAGCATCAGGGTGAAACGTAATTGAATAATGGTTTAATTGTTTCTGATTGCTATGACAGTGAGCCGGGGCTTGAAAAGGGAGAGACGGGCGGACAAACGGGGCTGGCTGGAGACGGAGGAAGTGATAGCTTCGAGAAGCCAGATCCGAAAAAGTAAAACCTAAAAACTGTAAATTAAATATACCCAAGCGGGTTTGTGCATCATACGGTGTGGTCTCCACTTCTTCCCGAGCGGTGGCACTCGATCTTGCTACAGTGGTGGCCAGTACGGGGGGCAATTTCGAAAAAAAACAAAAAAACAACCCATTAGAAGTAATGGAGACCAGCCAGGAGCGACCTGAAGCGGGGCAGCCAGTGCTGACGCTCGCACGCATGCTGGAGGCGATGGCCCAGATGCAGGAGCGGCAGGCTGCCGTACACCAGGAGCAGATGGAGGCGCTACGGGTGCAGTCCACCCTACAGAGACGTTGCGGCAGCTGGCCAATGGCAGGGGGGCAGGGTCCTGGGATCCACACGTCCGAGCCCCCATGAAGATCCAGCTGCCAAAAATGACGGCCGACGATGACGCCCAGGCCTTCCTGGACAGTTTCACGGTGGCCGCGGAGGCGTGTCAGTGGCCCAGCGAGGAGTGGGTAGTCCGCCTCCTGCCCCTGTTAACAGGGGAAGCCCAGCAGGCGGCACATGGGCTGCCGGCCGCAGCCCGGGCGGACTACAACACCGTCAGGAAGGCAATCCTGGATCGGCTTGGCTATAGCCCAGAAGATCAAAGGCGCCGCTTCCGGGAAGCCTCCCTGGTTCCGGGGGACCGGCCCTTCGCGTTCGCCCAGCGGCTCACCGACATGGCCCGACGATGGCTGCAGCCAGAAATCCGGTCCGCCGCGGGGGTGGTGGAACAGGTGGTGCTGGAGAAATTTGTGGCCGGGCTGCCAGAGGCGACCGCCAACTGGGTGCGCTGCCACCGACCCACAGAGAGATACCGATTCGTACTAGTTCTGGTGGATTATGCGACCCGGTATCCCGAAGCAGTTCCATTGCGCAATATCTCAGCTAAGAGTGTTGCGCAGGCACTGTTTCAAATAATCTCCCGCGTCGGAATCCCGAAAGAGATTCTGACGGACCAGGGCACATCATTCATGTCACGGACATTAAACGAACTGTACGCGTTATTGGGCATTCAGTCTATTAAAACCAGCGTATACCACCCCCAAACGGATGGGCTCGTTGAGCGATTTAATAGGACTTTGAAGTCTATGATTCGGAAGTTCGTTCACGATGATAGTCGAAATTGGGATAAATGGTTAGTCCCTTTATTATTTGCAGTGCGGGAGGTTCCCCAGGCCTCCACGGGATTTTCTCCCTTTGAATTAATATTCGGTAGAAAACCCAGGGGAGTTTTGGACCTAGTTAAAGAAAACTGGGAGGAAGGTCCAAGCCCCAGTAAAAATGAGATACAGTACGTCATGGACCTGCGAGCAAAACTCCATACACTGGGTAAGGTATCACGGGAGAATTTGCTCAAGGCCCAGGAACGGCAGCAAGCGCACTATAATAAAGGGACAAAACTCAGACAATTCTCACCGGGAGATAAAGTACTCGTATTACTTCCAACCTCCAGCACAAAATTACTCGCCAAGTGGCAAGGGCCCTTTGTGGTCACACGGCGAATAGGGGAGGTAGACTACGAGGTGGTGCGGTCGGATAGAGAAGGAGCTAAACAAATCTACCATCTAAATCTATTAAAAGCCTGGAAAGAGGTGGTGGCTGTCTCGCTGGTGACGGTAGATAAGGAGAAAGATGAGCTGGGGCCGGAGGTACCAAATTCACCCAATCAGACCCCGCCCCTTTCTGATAGCCATCTCTCGCCAAACCAGCAGGCAGACCTTGCTCTATTGCAAAAGCAGTTTGCGGATGTGTTTTCTCCCCTACCCGGACGCACGAATCTCATACACCACCATATTGAAACCCCCCCAGGAGTGACGGTACGTTCCCGTCCTTATCGGCTGCCAGAACACAAAAAAAAATTGGTGCAGGCAGAAATAAAGGCCATGCTGGAGATGGGCGTAATAGAGGAGTCACACAGTGCCTGGAGCAGCCCCATTGTCCTGGTAGGGAAACCAGATGGGTCTATCCGGTTCTGTGTGGATTACAGAAAGGTGAATGAGGTTTCACAGTTTGATGCCTATCCTATGCCTAGGGTCGATGAACTCTTGGATCGGCTGGGCACGGCTCGTTTTTTCTCGACACTGGATTTGACCAAGGGCTACTGGCAGATTCCCTTGTCGCCAGAGTCTAAGGAAAAATCGGCTTTCTCTGCTCCGGACGGTTTGTACCAATTTCGTACACTTCCGTTCGGGCTATTCGGGGCTCCAGCCACGTTCCAGCGCCTTATGGATCGGGTGCTGCGTCCGCATGTTGCATATGCTGCAGCCTATATTGATGATGTTATCATCCACAGTGAGAACTGGGCGCAGCATGTGCGGCATGTGGGGGCGGTACTCGAGTCTCAGAGGCGGGCGGGGCTCACGGCTAACCCGAGGAAGTGTGCAATTGGCAGAGCAGAGGTACGGTATTTGGGGTACCACTTGGGAAGTGGACAGGTGCGGCCTCTAGTGGACAAAACTGCGGCGATTGCGACCTGTCCCCGGCCCAAGACAAAAAAAGAGGTGAGGAGGTTCTTGGGGTTGGCCGGTTACTATAGGAGGTTTATTCCTGCGTTTTCGGAGCTGACCAGCCCCTTGACTGATTTAACTCGGAAAGGTGCCTCAGAGCCGGTCCAGTGGACGGAGCCGTGCCGGAGGGCGTTTGAGCGAGTAAAAGAAGCACTTTGTGGGGAGCCGCTGTTGTTCACACCTAACTTTTCTCTCCCATTCACTCTGCAGATGCATCGGACAGAGGGCTGGGGGCCGTGTTGACCCAGCAGGTGGAGGGAGTCGATCGCCCGGTGTTGTACATAAGCCGCAAGCTGTCACAGCGGGAGGCGAAGTACAGCACCATAGAAAAAGAATGCCTCGCCATCCGGTGGGCGGTCGGGTCCCTCCGGTATTACCTGCTGGGCCGCTCATTCACCCTCTGGTCGGACCACGCCCCCCTCCAGTGGCTCCACCGCATGAAAGATGCCAACGCGCGGATCACCCGTTGGTATCTGGCATTACAGCCGTTTAATTTTAAGGTGATCCATAGGCCGGGGCCGGAGATGGTGGTGGCGGACTTCCTCTCTCGCCTAGGAGGGGGGGTTGGTTATCGGCCGGATAGCTCCCCGGCCTAAGTCGGGCGGTGGAGGTATGTGGCAGGGTGGGCGTGGTTAGCCTCTGCGTGCAGAGAGAGAGTGAACCGAGCGGCTCTCGGACCCTGAGCCACAGCTGTCATAAGTTAATCAGCATCAGGGTGAAACGTAATTGAATAATGGTTTAATTGTTTCTGATTGCTATGACAGTGAGCCGGGGCTTGAAAAGGGAGAGACGGGCGGACAAACGGGGCTGGCTGGAGACGGAGGAAGTGATAACTTCGAGAAGCCAGATCCGAAAAAGTAAAATTTCAAAACTGTAAATTAAATATACCCAAGCGGGTTTGTGCATCATACGGTGTGGTCTCCACTTCTTCCCGAGCGGTGGCACTCGATCTTGCTACAGGAAATAAACGTTATTCTATTCTATATTCTATTCTGTTTTTATTGTACTGATATCACTGTATCGATTTAAGGTACTACAGAATAGCTGCTAATTCTGATATAATTAAATGGTTAGGACATGTTGATTACTGTCCCAAATAAATAAAAGTGAACTTTATAAAGGAGGCATTGTCTTGTTTGCTACATTTAGCTTTACATTGCTAAATTTAGCTTTTAAGCAGTAAGACATATGTAATAGCAGTATTTACTTAACCATTATTTAGCGAAGCTCACAAATCCGGAATGTAGATTGTTTGTTTGTATAGCGCGTCTCTGTCATTCACGGAATGCGCTCTGAAAAAGCAATAAGCGTCTGCGCTCTTGTGCATCTGGTGGGTTCAGTTCTGCTGAAATCTGCACGCGCAATAAGCGTCTGAGTGCTTGCGCGTCTGGTGGGTCCTGGGCTATTCGCGCAGGAATGGTGTTGCGCAAAACTCGCCATTGATTTCAATGGAGAGACATTTTGCGCTGCGCTCTCAAAACGCCCGGGGCAACTTGAGCGAACAACTGAACTGGAAGAAACTGGGAAGAAAGAGCGGCCGTGTTGCACTTTTTATAAACTTTATTGCCAGTCGTGCATTTCCGCTGCATCACATTACAATGTGAAAATCAAGACACATCCTACGTCACTTCCAACGTGGAGGAGGAGCCTCCTGTGGGCTGTATGGAATTGTAGTTCCTACATATCCCCCTTTTGGTGTCAGGGTTCCACCTCTGCTGTAATCCCTGAAACCACATGAGGTCATCAAAGTCCACAGTCAAAATAGTCATTTTAACAGTTCATATTGGCATATAACATCTGGGCAGTTCATATTGGATGTTAACACTGGCTGTACACATTCTGGGCATAGCTTTGGTACAAACTAAACTTCACAAAG
Organism: Ilyophis sp. 1 JC-2022; assembly: GCA_022702515.1. Taxonomy (NCBI): domain Eukaryota; kingdom Metazoa; phylum Chordata; class Actinopteri; order Anguilliformes; family Synaphobranchidae; genus Ilyophis; species Ilyophis sp. 1 JC-2022. The sequence goes on along the minus strand of CM040405.1, from coordinate 63,255,355 downwards.
CAAGAACATGTCATAATACAGTTATACAGACAAGGTCCAAACAAACTGAATATGACAGTGAATGTATTTCTATTGATCAGGGTTAGTGTGGAACAAGAAAAAGAAAAAAGTTGTGTAGCCGTTTTACAACAGCCGAGTGGGTCCAGCCATTAGTGCGTAAGCATGCGCTTTAGGATGCTACTGTTGTCAGCGATCCTCGGTTACCCGTCATGCACCCCACTTTCCTCTTGCTCACTTGTGTGCAGAATTATGGGAGATACATGACTTTGCCAGACGTTCCAAAATTGGGACTTCACGACAGAGAACTTAAATACTGAGCTTCAACTAGCCAAATGGCTGCTTGGATTTTCTGAGCAATGTACTGGAGATTTCTTCCGCTTTTCCAAAGTGCCCCATCATCAGCAAATAATGACATACCAAATTCTGTTAATATTTGTTGGTAAACATTGGTAGTAGTAATGGGTAATAACAGTGGACTTGAAATACTTATTGTGGGTGTTCCATTTTCAATTGTATATCGGCTTTACAACATCCTTAGTGTTCTTACATGAATTGACAATTAAAAACCTTTATCAAATTGTAAATCCTTCCCATTCCAAAATGTAATCAAATCCCCTCCTTCCACATTTCATATGCCTTCTCCACATCAAATGGGGATCCTACATGCAGAACCTTTCAAGATCCATGATATTCTAAGATTTGTGCTTATGGAGTGGCCTCTTCAATTCAGACCAGTTCCCCCCCCCCCCAATAGGGTTTAAGTCCAGAGAATGAGACGACCATGGAAAAGCATTGATTTTGTGTTCCAGCAACGACGTCTGTTCTGATTTTGATGTATGATTGGGGTCATTGTCTTCTTCGATCTACAGCCAAGTCTCAACCTCCTGGAAGAGGCAACCAGGTTCTGGGGAACAATATCCAGGTACTTAGTGGAATTCACTTTGCCATTGATCTTAACCCCTTTGTGCAGATCCCCAAGTGGCCATGGTACCGGTGCCAAGATTTTGCTCAACTCAGATATAAATTTCTCCTGGAACCAAACTATGAGTGGAAACAACAAACTACGTGTTTTAGCTTGATAAGTACACGGTTCGTGACAACTCTGCCGAATACGGAGTTTTCAAGCATCACTATTGTCCTGTAGAAAGTCCATTTAACAAGCAACCCCCCCACCCAGTCTCGCCTGCAACTATACCTACCCATGCCTGACACAGCGGACAATAGCATCTGTGTGAGATCATATATTTATTTATATCACCAAAAAGTCTAATTCCGTCATAGGAACAAGATAATCCCAACAATAGCCTGATCGTATGCCAAAAAAGCAGTGAAAAGCCCTGCTAACTGAAATGCAAAATAAACATCTGAAATTATTGTGCATTATACCACATCATTTTACTATCAACATCTGCAAATAAATATGAAATAAATATACAATCTTATCATTGGTTTTACACATAGAAATTTTCCTTTCGAAAGTCAGTGGTCAATTATTGTCTTGGAGAATCTGTTTGAGAAATACACACTAGTTTAGAACGTTATTACAGCAGTTAGAACGTCTGCGCACAAACCCCATATGCTCTAACTGCAGCTGAAGTATTTCACATCATTCCGGTTTTATTCACAAGTGTTTTATGCAATGGAGGACAGTATATCCTTCTCAATGGTGTTTCCGATTTTGTATTGAATGCTTTGAACAATAAATTACAGCCCAGCGTAACAGCAATTTTCATTTTATCAATGTAGTGACGCAAACAGCAACAGAAAAAACATCCGCCGACGGGAGTTTTTTAAGTCCTCAATATTAAAGTATACTGCTTGTAATATGAGGTTCTTCTCGCTGGCTACATCTGTACGTTAGTTTTTCCACACGATCACTATCTTGTCCAGTCGGCTTTGGTAGATATTGATATCTTTGCACACAGTAGTACAAGCAGTCATTGGTGGTTCGGTCCTGTTTTATGTACCGATTTTCATTGAAGCTAGAACATTTGGCAGCATTTTCCTGTTGGTGGAATATTATTTTATTGTAATGTTATCGTACATAATATAGGCAATAGGCTTAGTTTCTTCCTGGGCTATATTTGTCACTTATGGCATGGAACATAAAAATTCCGATTTACTGCACGCTGATATATGCTAGATGAATGTAAAATTTTATTATATATATATATATAAAATAAATAAATAAATTAAAAAAATTACAGAAAATTCCAATCCCAGGGCAAAGTTATACATACTGTAGAGGTGTAAATACATATTTAGGTGTGTTTAACAGTGTGATATCAATTTCTTCATCTTAAACCACCAGAAGGGTCAAATGTATATGCTTTACAATGAACACAACAAATGCTATTCATTTTATGACAGACTTGTGAATTTAACAGAACATAAAAACAAATTAACATTCAAATGATCACTCAGAAGCTACATTTACTGGCATTCTGAATTTATGAATGCGGTACGCATGCGCTTGAGCAGGAGTAAAATTTGTTAGTACGTCCGATCAAATCTCAGATACGAAAACATTGATGAATGCCAAAATACGGGCAAAATTGGTAATACGAATGATTTACGTGCAAATTAGTTCTGCTCACGTTTCATGAACGAGGCTCAGAGAAGGTAAAACTCCAAATATTGGCATAAACGTCACAGCCAAGGTGAAGCTTTGAAGCTACCCCCCTGCACTTTTGGTGGATGAACAGTGAGGTAGGTAGAGAAAATCGCTAGAAAATCAAGGTGGTATGAGTTCTCAGGTGTTTCGTTAAATGTATTTTTTGATAAAAACACTTCCCACACTGTGTACACTTGTGGGGCTTTTCACCTGTATGAGTTCTCAGGTGTGCAATTAAAGCTGATTTTGTTCTAAAACTCTTAAAACAAACTGTACACTTGTATGGTTTTTCACCTGTATGAATTCTCTGGTGTACACATAAATTAGATTTTTGATTAAAACACTTCTCACACTGTGTACACTTGTAGGGCTTTTCACCTGTATGAATTCTCTGGTGTACATCTAAATAAGATTTTTCAGTAAAACAATTCCCACACTGTGCACACTGGAAGGGCTTTTCACCTGTATGAATTCTCTGGTGTACATCTAAATAAGATTTTTCAGTAAAACAATTCCCACACTGTGTACACTTGTAGGGCTTTTCACCTGTATGAATTCTCAGGTGTTTAATTAAAGATGAATTTGTTCTAAAACCCTTTGGACAAACTGTACACTTGTATGGTTTCTCACCTGTATGAATTCTCAGGTGTTTCGTTAAATGTGATTTCTGATAAAAACACTTCCCACACTGTGTACACTTGTGGGGCTTTTCACCTGTATGAGTTCTCAGGTGTGCAATTAAAGATGATTTTGTTCTAAAACCCTTCGGACAAACTGTACACTTGAATGGTTTTTCACCTGTATGAATTCTCTGGTGTACACGTAAATTCGATTTTTGATTAAAACACTTCCCACACTGTGTACACTTGTAGGGCTTTTCACCTGTATGAATTCTCTGGTGTACATCTAAAGAAGATTTTTCAGTAAAACCATTCCCACACTGTGCACACTGGAAGGGCTTTTCACCTGTATGAATTCTCTGGTGTACATCTAAAGAAGATTTTTCAGTAAAACAATTCCCACACTGTGTACACTTGTAGGGCTTTTCACCTGTGTGAATTCTCTGGTGTTTAATTAAAGCTGAATTTGCACTAAAGCACTTCTGACACTGTGTACACTTGTGGGGCTTTTCACCTGTATGAATTCTGCAGTGTACATCTAAATTAGATTTTTGACTAAAACACTTCTCACACTGTGTACACTTGTAGGGCTTTTCATCTTTATGAATTCTCAGGTGTTTCATTAAAGATGATTTTGTACTAAAACACTTCTCACACTGTGTACACTTGTAGGGCTTTTCACATGTATGAATTCTCAGGTGGTCCTTTAAAAGAGATTTTTGATAAAAACCCTTCCCACACTGTGTACACCGGAGGGGTTTTTCACCTGTATGAGTTCTCAGGTGTACAGCTAAATTCGATTTTTGACTAAAACACTTCTGACACTGTGTACACTTGTGGGGCTTTTCACCTGTATGACTTCTGTGGTGAACAGCTAAATGAGATTTTTGACTAAAACACTTCTCACACTGTGCACATTGGAAGGGCTTTTCACCTGTATGACTTCTTTGGTGTACACGAAAATACGATTTTTGATTAAAACACTTTCCACACTGTGCACATTGGAAGGGCTTTTCACCTGTATGATTTCTGTAGTGTACATCTAAATAAGATTTTTCATTAAAACCCTTCCCACACAGTGTACACTTGTAGGGCTTTTCACCTTTATGAATTCTCAGGTGTACACGAAAATTTGATTTTTGATTAAAACACTTCCCACACTGTGTACACTTGTAGGGCTTTTCACCTGTATGAATTCTCTGGTGTACATCTAAATAAGATTTTTCATTAAAACAATTCCCACACTGTGCACACTGGAAGGGCTTTTCACCTGTATGACTTCTGTGGTGTACAGCTAAATGAGATTTTTGACTAAAACACTTCTCACACTGTGCACACTGGAAAGGCTTTTCACCTGTATGACTTCTGTGGTGTACAGCTAAATGAGATTTTTGACTAAAACACTTCTCACACTGTGTACACTTGTAGGGCTTTTCACCTGTATGAATTCTCTGGTGTACATCTAAATAATATTTTTCATTAAAACAATTCCCACACTGTGCACACTGGAAGGGCTTTTCACCTGTATGACTTCTGTGGTGCACAGCTAAATGAGATTTTCGACTAAAACACTTCTCACACTGTGTACACTGGAAGGGCTTTTCACCTGTATGACTTCTGTGGTGTCCAGCTAAATGAGATTTTTGACTAAAAGACTTCTCACACTGTGTACACTTGTAGGGCTTTTCACCTGTATGAATTCGCAGGTGTTTCCTTAAATCAGAATTTGCACTAAAACACTTTTCACACTGGATACAATTGTACAATTTGTTCCTACGGTTTGTGTTTTTGTTGTGAAAAAATTTCTTCTGATTATTTCCATTGTTTATGTCTCTGTGATGATTTGATTCCCCACACTGGGTCAGCAGATCATGACTTTCTTCTTTTTCATCATTTGGATTAGGCTCTGCTGCACATTGCCATGGTTCAGTCTGGTCTTTGTGATCAACACCATCAACAGCTCCATTCCTCACAGTATTCATGAGATCACTCACTAAACTTTCACTGGATTCACACTTCATTTGACCCGATTGAATATTAACAACTTTTATATCCTGTAAGTCACTGATGTGTTCTGGTTCAAGGTATCCTCCATCATCAGTCTCTGTTTTGATTTGGTCAGGGTGTGTTTCATATCCAAGCTCTGTACTGTCCAGGTTCTCTGTCTTCAGAACCCCAGTGTAGGTGGAGCCCAGATCAGTTTCTGTTTTTATCATTGATGTGTGTGTGTGGTGTACATCACTGACCCCGCTGTGTGCTGTAACACACTCTTGCTCCAGTGTGTTGAGTCCTGGTGCAGCACACACCGTCTCCAACTCTGCCATGTAGACAGACGCCAGTCCACTGAGTTCCTCTTTCCGTCTGATCCTGTGCTGGTCAACGAGCTCTGGTAGTGTTGCCTCTGTGTCCGGTCTCAGACAGACTCCTGCCTCCATCATCCTGCTGCTCAAAATAAATAGGAAATAGGAGAAGGGATTTAGCCTTAATCAAACAGGTACTACTACAGCAGCTGACACATTCATTATAGGGGTTTCCCCAAGATTTTGAAGCAAGATTGTGCTGAATCGTGACTAGGGGGTGGTCCCGAGGAGGGCTGTGCCCCCTGTCTGGAAGGCAAAAGAATTTGCAATAAAGAAAGCCATTTGCTGTAATTTCCTGCAACTTAAAAACATAATTTCAATAACATAGCAAATACAAGGGTAAGTTCCAAATAAGTTATTTATTTAAGTACAGTGTATAGGGTTGCACAATAGTTTAACATTGAACACAAAAGCACACACATGCACGTGTACTCACAAGCAATCACGTATTAGACAATGATGCATCCGTTTCCATGCTGGATCCCAACATACCCTGTGGTTAGAGCTACAAATAAAATAAAAATATATTTCAATTGAAAATGTTGGAAAATATTCATTAAATTATATCTCACAAAAAAAGTAAAAGACAACCTATTGAACCTAGGAAACTAATTTCATCCATAAGATAGTTTAGTAAAGGGCTGCTGCGGTAGTACAATGGTAAGAGCGCTCAGTTGTACTCCGAGGATCGGGGTTCGCGCCCCGGACCTGCCATTTTCCGAGCATGGCCGGCGCCTTGTGGGAGCAGCAATTGGCGGCTGCTTCCGGGTGGGGGGAGGGCTCGGAAGAGAATCGCTGCGCAAATAAGGCCCCGGGCGAGTTGGAATCACGGTCAGGAGCTTGAGGAGAATGAATTTGGGTTTTCATTAGCTGTAAGCCATAATCATCAAAATTACAAGAAATAAAGGCTTGAAATATTTCACTCTATGTGTAATGAATCTATATAATATATGAGTTTCACTTTCTGAAATGAGTGACAAAAAATATTGAACTTTTTCACGATATTCTAATTTTTTGAGCTGCACCTGTATGTCATATCTTTAATTTCTAATTGCCATTTCTTGCACATGTTCCAATCTTTAATTGGAAGTCTGTGGAACGCATGTCCTTTTGCACTTATGCACTGAGGGACAATACACCAAGGCATTTTCAGTCATAGCCATAGACTACTTATTCTCTAAATGATTCCTCCTGAATCAGAGAGAATGCTACGATTTCAATATTATGAGGGAACTGAGGTTTGAGTGCAATATTAGTTTATATGCAATGTTTTCGATTTTCATAGCTAAATTATACATCGCCAAACTTGGAAGATAAAGAGGATGGCATCGCTTTAGTCATATCAGACTATATATCAGCGAATCTGATCAATTTCGAACCTTCCAGTATAGCCTACAGTATAGAACTGCAGCTGAAAGTAACCACCACTTACGTACATCTGCACAGCTGGAGACAAGGGAACCGAGAGGTGCAGTTGTATTGCAGTAAGCTCCAAGACTCACATTAAACATATAAAATCGGCATAGAAGTTCAAGAAATAACCCGGCGTTCCCCGTTAACTATTGCTCCATAACCGGCTAATTCAGAGTCCAAAACGTTCAAGAAAACAAGTGGAGTAAATAACTTGGCTACTTTGTAAATAACGTAGCTACATTCTTTCCTTCAGTGACTACTGGATAGCAGACCTAGGCTGCAAATAGTAGACTAATTTACTGCAACTGGACTACAATTGGCCCAAGTTAAATTGTGTCATTGTTTTTAATGCAAATGTAATACATGGCTAGATAACTATATAGGCCTAGTTACATTGTCACAAAATTAGCTACTGTGAGCAATAGATTAGTCTCTTCTGTGTGAAGTTGCATGGCTATATCGTTTTTTACTGGCACATTGTTTTTGTCGGATGTTCTCCTCATCCACATTTATGCTTTTTCTCTGTGTTTTCTCAGGCGATCCATACATTTCATACCGATCATATCTCCACCGTTACAAAAAGTTTCATTGTAGGCTATTGGTACGTGTTTCCCATCGATTCTGTTTACGTGCGCACCGCCCAACCGTGATTGGTCAGGCTAATCAGCTTCCGACAGGAAGTTCTCGTCCCTGCTTTAATTTAGGTAATGCCAGCTTTTACATGTGTGCCGACAGATGTTCATATTTATATGAACATCTGTCAAGAGAGATTACCTTGAAATGAATGCCGTTGACATCAACAGTACTAGTGCAATTAAAAAAATAAAGCACTTAAAGAACATGACTCAAGACGACGAAAATAACGCTACAAATGACAAAAGGCTGTATTTCCAGAATGTGTAAGAGAATTATCCAAGATTCAAGTGCCCAAGAATTCAGCAGTTGCTGGGTAGAGGATGTATGCAGTGTTTACCATTAATGTACAAACCCCAATTCCAGAAAAGTTTATTTACATAGAATGGACATCGATGCCTGTTGTTTTTAGGTTTCAAAGCATCTGTTGATGTATATTGCTTTGTCATTTTCAAGTCATTTTGACAGCGTCATCTCTTTTGTAGAATGCATTTGCCTATACCGACTATTGACGGCTATTGTTTATAGGTTAGCGAAGTGTTGATGTATTATGTCGTCCTCTATGTCGACTTGAAATGTCGTCCGCATTGTCGATCACGTGACATCACGCAGTTTGAGCCTCTATTTGATTATTTTGACCGATAGAAAGACAAACTCAGAGCTACCATATCGTTTACATAAGCATGCTTTTTTATTTTTACGTCAATCTCCTGATAAGAAACATAATGACGGTAAATCGAGTTTCAAAAGACCATCAGGAAAGTTTACTTTGTAGCTACGGTGCCCGCGCGGCAGGTGCCATTGAATTAGATTTATTTACTTTTTTTATTTTTTTTATTAATGTGTACGAAATATAAATCGTGCTCACAAATTAATGTAGACTAGGCCTATATCGTGCGCATGAGGCTACGAATTGTGTATTACATTTTTTTCTTCAAAATGTTACCAGATCTGTCGTCATGCAGCATTGCCTATCGCGAGCAAATTCATGCATAGATTCCCAGCTAAAATTAGGTCTCCGGGACGTGGACGTCACAGAGAACGTTCCATGGACATTCTAGTAACGTTCCCCAGATTACATGATGTTATATTGCAACAAGTAACAGACGTTGCAGGAACATCCCTGAATGCTATGAGCACAACGTCATATCAAACCGCATTGGGACGTCCATGAAAAATTTTAATTAAATGTGACATTGTAACCAAACACTGACCTTCCTCGGAATTTAATAACGTCCTAGTAATGTTTTTAGGACATCCCTAGGAAACGTCACATCATAACATCATAATTCATCAACATTATTATCCAGCTGAATTATCAGTTTCGTAATTAAAAGCAGTCGATAAAACACCCGATTTCTCCTCATTTAACAACTGCTACAATAGGTGATATAGGCCAAGGCTAGTCTGCATTTTCCCTTCAAACCGCTCAGTGAAATCGCCTAAGCCCATCCCTCGAATTAAATGTCTGTGGTGGTTGTCAGGTTTGTTGCTATTGCGGTGACAGCGACAGCATTTGCGACAGGCAAGTAATGCTAGCATAATTTATAGTGATGGACAGAGCTAAGCTTTCCGAACCAATGCGTGTTGGGGTCTTGCAATCATTGGATTTTATTGTTGCAATGTTTCCTTTACCAGGCATGCAAGAGGAAATAGATGAGGCATTGGTTGATTGCATTATGCTCACGTATAAACGGAGAACACATTTTAATTGCAGATTAATAATGATAATTATCATCATTATGACAATGTTTAATTTGTACAACACTTTTTATGAGTAGGCTAGACTAGAGTGTTTCACTAATTTAGGCTACATTGTGAGTAATGACATATATGGCCAGGAGATGTCACTAGAGAGGCAGGTGTCAAATGTTTCATGACACCGACACTCATTGGTTCGGAAAGCTTAGTTCTGTCCATCACTAAAAATGACGCTAACATTACTTAGTAGGCCCACCGCAAATGCAGTCGCTTGGAAGATAGCTGGAGCAGAGAGAGATTTTGAGGTGTGGAGTGAGGCCATTGTGAAAGGAGATGAGAAAAACAAAGTGTGCAGTTTCAGCTACTGGTAGGGTCCACAGTAATAAAATAAATTAGAAAAAGTAGGCTACATACTGAATTAACCCTTGTTATTGTTGTGAGCATAGTTTATTTTTAAATAACATAAGGCTATGGTTACAGTTAGCCAGTATCGAACACACATAGAAAAACTGTATCCCTTTAAAATGCCTAAATGGAACAATTATATTTGGGGATAGTTTTAGGACATTTGAGCAGGACCTGGCAACCATGAGCACGATTTATATTTCGTACACACGAATTTACAAAAAAATGAATCACATTCAATGGCACCTGGCGCGCGGGCTCCTATAATAAACTTTCCAGAGGAAAATTGTTTCTTAGTGTGTAGCCTACTTCTGAGCAATAAAATACAAAAAGTATGTGAACGATACGGTATCTGTGGGATTGACCTTCAATCGGTCAAAGTAATCAAATGCAAAGGCTTGAACTCCGTGACGTCACGTGATCGACAATGCGGACGACATCCCAAGTCGACGGAGAGGACAACATAACACATCAACACTACGGTAACCTATAAACAATAGGCGTTGATAGTCGGCATAGGCAAATGCATTCTACAAAAGACTTGACGCTGTCAAAACAACTTGAAAATGACAAAGCAATATACATCAACAGATGCTTTGAAACATAAAAACAAGAGGCATCGACAGTAGACATCGACAAATGTGTAGTGCAGTCAACTTATTTTTTGCCACAAATGGAATCCCATATGATATAGCCTATACTTTATAAAATACATGGGATTGAACCTATTCAGCATATTTCCACAAGTTCCACTGGTTCATTTAGCGAACAGTAGGCCTACGCTCATGCAAGGTGACGCCATTGCAGTGTTATAACTATTTTGCAATCTTTAACACATTGTAATCTTATTAAATATCTTATATACAAGTGACGTTGGACCCTGGTAGGTTACGAATTTGGCAAATAAATTTTAACTGCCAAATTAGCAAACAGGTTTTTTATCGTGTGCAAACTGCAAAATGAAAGTAACCGGATTTGGAGCTTTTTGGTAAATAAAACCAAGAGACCAGCAAAAAAGCATCTAGATTATAGGAAATAACTAACGGTCTTACCTGTATTCGTTGATTCAATGAATTCAACTCAATCGTTTGATTAAACTTGATGTATTTCTTAGCGGTGTGTTAAAGCTGTGTGCATCACAAAACAGATATGATTTTATAAGAAAATCTCTGATCCAGTTCAGTTGTTCTTCTTTGAATTTTTTTGGTATTGGCAGATATGCACCAACGTTAAGGTGCATACCGCCACCTACTGTAACGGAGTGTGTAGTTCATGTCATTTAACATTTACATTTGAAATCGTACTCACTGACGCTGTGTTATTAATAAAACAGAACATTGCCCTACTTCCCACGTCCCATCTGCCCTATCCCCAATACCCCCTCCCATCCCCGTAAAGCCTCTCTCACCCTATTACAAAACGTTTCCCTTTCTTCTTCATTGTACTTTGTGCAGTAATATGTGTTCAACATTTTCTTTGTTAGCAATGTTCACATAAATCAGAATTCCTTTATCGCCATCATAAATAATGCTGCATTTAAACCAGTGTGCTTTGACATTATTTCCTCTCTCCTATTTTTTCCTTTAAAAGTTTTTGCAATGACCGATTCTTTTTAAGCATTATGGTTCATATCCACCTTTCGAGTGACCAGAGTTGCTTACTAAATATTACAGTGCATTGTGGGATATTTATAGTGTACTAAAATGTACGCGGAATTTGATTTGAGAATTCGGACACTAGACCAAGATAGTACACTATATAGTAAATAAAGAGCGATTTCGGACACAGCCTGTAATCAGGTTTCTTTGAAATAGATAGACTGCTTATCCCAGCATGCATTGGGCAAGAGGCAGGAATACACCTTGGACAGGTCGCCAATCCATTTCAGGGCACACACCCTATTCACTCACACTCATAATTTAGAGTCTCCAATTAGCCTAACCTGCAGGGGTGCGTCCCAATATTTTTCACTCCTCACGTCTCCTACCCGGAAGTAAGCAAAACTGCCTGAACCTTTCAAGTACAAGTAGTTGCATGTACAGTATACAATGTACCTGACATTACAGTTTGTGTCAAGACATTAATTAATATATAACCATTAATATGGAATTAATATACAAACCCCAATTCCAAAAAAGTTGGGACAGTATGTAAAATGCACATAAAAGCAGAAAGCAGTGATTTGTAAATTCTCTTTTACATATATTTAATTGAAAATAGTACAAAGAAAAGACATTTAATGTTTTACCTCATCCAACTTTATTTATTTTTGTAAATATACGCTAATTCCGTATTTGATGCCTGCAACACATTCCAAAAAAAGTTGGGACGGGCATACAAAAAAAAAAAGGTTTATAAAATATAATAATAAAAAAACAGTTTGGAACATTCCACAGGTAAATAGGTAACACTATCATGACTGGTATAAAAGGATCAAAAGACTCTTGATATCTTATTTTCAGGTACTCTTACAAGCGATACTATAGCCTTTCTGCATTTTAATAGATTTCTATGGGAAATGGGGATGGGGGGGGGGACATGCAGTAGATATGGATAGATCACTTGAAGGGTCGTTTCTCCAGTTATTTTTCCATAGAGTTTAATAAGAAAATGAGTCATGAGAAACAACACTTAAAGTGATCCATCCATATCTACTGCATATCTGGCAGCAGAGTGACGGGTTGAGGCTGATTTGATACCTCAGACCCTTGATTACTTGTATATTTAGCCAACCATGGGTTCCATACTATTCCTGTGTAATTTACAGCTTAATCTAGTCCCACCCCCCAATTCCCATAGAGATCCATTCAAATACAGTGACACTATAGTATCACTTGTAAGAGTACCTGAAAATAAAATATCAAGAGTTTTTTGATATCCTTTTATACCCAGTCATGATAGCATCACCTGTTTATCTGTGGAATTTTCCAAACAGGTGTTTTTTGAACTGCTATCTTGGATGGTAATCTTATTACTTTGTCTTACGTGTATCCTCCATCTTATCAATACAATACTTCCACGTTATCAATAAATCAAACAACATATTTAGTCATTTAAGAACATTTACTCAGTCCAGCTGGTTACCATGTAGTTCCATCACCTGCTTTCCTTCTAGTAAAGAATAGTCTTTGTGTTCTCTATAGAGAACTTAAATGCCCATCTAAAAGACCAAGCTTCTACTAGTCAAATAGCTTCTAGGACTTTCTGAACAATGAAATGGATATTTATACCTTTTACAAAGTGCCCCATTATCAGCAAATAATGACTTAATGACCAAATTCTGTCCCTATTTGTTGGTAAACATTGTTAATCATAATGGTTAATGACAGTGGACTTGTAATACTTAGTTGGGGAGTTCTATTCTCAAATCTGTATCTGCTTTATAACATCTTACTATTCTTACTGGCATTGACCGACCAAATAAAAATCCAATTGTAAATATTTCCCATTCCAAAATTTCCAAGTTTAATCAAACGCCCTTCCTTCTACATGATTTCATATGGCTTCTCCACATCAAAGAACACAGTGACTACATCTTGTTTATTAACATGGGCTTTCCCTAGCTCAGACTCAAGATTTACCATTGGCCCCTATGACACCATCTAAATCCACTTTGAGATGGAAACATCAAGCCTCTACCTTCCAAGAACCATTTTGTCTTTCTGTAATAATCCTTTCAATGATTTTTCATAAAGTTGACTCAAGAATAATTGGCACCCTTCATGAAAATGTGCAAAAACAATTTCTCAAACACAAAACTTTTATTGAGTAGTACATTTTTTTTTCCTGCAAACCATTGGTTTCAAAATGACTAGCACACCTACAATGAATATTTGGTGAAGCCACCCCTTAAGAGGGTAACTGAGCCTCTTCCTGGAACATCTGACAAAGTTGGAAAAACACTTTCGCATGCATTTTGAACTACACCTCCACACAGGAATTTTCAAGATCCTTGATATGCTGAGATTAGCACTTGTGGACTACTCTATCCAATTCAGACCACAGGTTTTCCATAAGGAAATTAGAGCCATTGCAAAGCATTGATTTTGTGTTCCTTCAACCATTTCTGTACTCATTTTGATGCATGCTTGGGGTCATTGTCTTGTTGAAAGGTCCATCTACGGCGAAGTCACAACCTCCTGGCAGAAGCAACCAGGTTTTGGGCTAAAATATCCTGGTACTTAGTGGAATTCATTATGCCGACCACGCACGACCACGAGTAGAAAAACTCCAAAATATGAACGATCCACCACCATATTTTACTGTGGGAGTCAGGTACTTTTCCTTCTATTCAGAAAGTATGTGTAAAGGGTTGCCTGTTAAATTTAGAATTGAGAACAAGATTTTGCTCCTTACATATGAGGCTTTAAACGGTTTAGCTCTAAAATATCTTTTAGCAAGTTACTTATCCTTTACTCTCCTCCAAGATTACTTAGTTTGGAAGGTGCTGGCCATTTACATTTTTAAAAAATTTATATCACCCTGGAAGAACAGACCTCAAGTTTGTGGCACTCAAAGCACCAAAAATGTACATTCAGAAAAATTACAGTTACTCACAAACATCCACAGACCTTATTGTGCACGGTTATTCTAAAACTACTTTCTACTAAAGTCAAGCAATGTATATCTGCACAAAGTATCAACCAAAGCACGCCAGTGTTTTGGGGCTTATGTCAACACAATGAGCCCTAGAATACTGGCGTACAGCGCACCCAAGAATACCGGCGCAGTGCGCCCGAGAATACTGGCGCACAGAGCGCCTACTGGCGTGCTTTGGGTGAACAGCCCCTTTAACTGCCACACACCCACCCACATTTGCATATTAGGGGCTACAAATCTTGCTGTCCTGCAAATGAAAAAGATTCTAACACAATAAAAGTGAGAAATGGACTAGTTAGAATCAAATCAGAAGTTTTTTTAAAACGTATTTGCCCCATTTGGTTTAATTATCACAATATGTCCACCACCATTTATTACTGTTATTTATTTTAATTGAGATATACAGTATATGATGTTCAGACAAATAGAAAATATTTCAAATCATTAAAACAGTTCACACCCCACACGAGTCAAATGTATTTATTGCACAATTAGTGTTATGAGTTGCAACAGGAGTTAAATTACATGTAAAAACAGGGGTAGTACAGGAGAACACACACATTTTCATGGCATAGAGGCCTTGATATGTGCACAATCACAATGCAAAATTATTTAAGACACAATTCAATTACAACACTGAAAAATAAAAAGTGAAACAAAAATATCTCAGAATCAAACATACTGTCTAAAGTGTAATGATCAGCTTTAGCTGGCACACACACAACAGCCTCTACATTGGCAGTAAAAGGGCTGCAATGGGTACTGTCAAGTTAATTTTCAGATTACAAGTTTGTAATACACATCCTTCTACAGTATATCCAAACAATTTTCACATCGTTTTTTTCAAACAAATTACACTGGTGTCAATTACATCACAAATGATCAGTCTCCTGAGTACGAGGGAAATAAGGAAATAGAATAAAATGGGCCGTGTCCGAATCAGAGCCCCATCTACTGCACCCTGTCTTCTGCTTACAGCGCAATGTGTCCGAATCAGAGCCCTATCTACTGCGCCCTGTCTCCTGCGTACAGTGCACTGGGAGAAGTGTGCCGTTTAATGTGCACTGTTTAGCAGTCCGCAAAACATATCCGCCATTCTATTTTTCCATCGCACTGTGAAAGTGTCGTAAGCAGGTCAGAAGATGACCCGCTATGTTGCTACAATGACCTGTAAGTGCTGTTAGTCAGAAGACGTTTGATTGAAGCTAAGCTATCAGCAAGAAGCCCCCGTAAAGCACCATTGTTGAAAAAACGGCATGTGCAGAATCGGTTAAAATTAGCCAAGGAACACATCGATTGGCCCAAAGAGAAATGGCGTAACATTCTGTGGACTGATGAGAGTAAAATTGTTCTTTTCGGGTCTAGTGGTCGTCAACAGTACGTCAGACGACCCCGGGTACTAAATTCAAGCCACAGTACACTGTGAAGACAGTGAAGCATGGTGGCGCAAAAATCATGGTATGGGGATGTTTTTCACACTACGGTGTTGGGCCTATGTATCGTATACCAGGGATCATGGATCAGTTTGAATACATCAAAATACTTGAAGAGATTATGTTGCCGTATGCCGAAGAGGAAATGCCCCTGAAATGGGTGTTTCAACAAGACAACAACCCCAAACACACGAATAAGCGAGCAACATCGTGGTTTCAGACAAAAAATTATTGAGGTAATGGAGTGGCCAGCTCAATCCCCCGACCTCAACCCCATTGAAAAGTTGTGGGGTGACATTAAAAATGCAGTTTCTGAAGCAAAACCCAAAAATTCACAGGAACTGTGAAATGTAGTTTGTTCATCCTGGGCTGAAATACCTGTTTCTAGGTGCCAGAAGTTGGTTGACTCGATGCAACGCAGATGCGTAGCAGTTATCAAAAACAATAAATATTAGTTCAGTAATTTAAAGTGAAGTTAAATCTTGAAAATATTTTCAGTTTATACAGTAAGTGTTTGAGTTTGAAGAGAAAAATGTAGACACTGCAATTATTATATTTTTTTTAACGGATTAATATTCCTTTTCTTTGTTTCCTGTAAAAGAATAACGCAGACTTGATTAAATTTGTTAACGCTTTGATTTGGAATTTAATGTGTAATGTTTCCACTACATTTGAAATATGGAACTAAAAGCCATTAAAAAATATTTGCACTTTATTCACTTTTTTTGACGCAGTGCTATTTATTTGAACATAACTGTATGTCAGCGGTTTTACAGCAAAATTGGGATACTTTCAAATTCAGTCACAGGTAAAAATTAAAAGCCGCAAAGCAAACACTTATTTTAAAAAGTAAAAATATGATTATTTCTATTTAAAATACGTTGGTTTCGGTTCCAAATTGGTTCCTCCCAAGGTTTCTTCCTAGTTACACCAGGGAGTATTTCCTTGCCACTGTTGCCTCTGGCTTGCTCTTGTGGGGGTTTAGGCTGGGGTTTTTCTGTGAAGCACATTGTGACAACTAGTGGTGAAATGCGCTACATAAATAAATATTGATTTGATATTGATTTGAAATATTTGAGCTGCCATTTGGCTGGAAAGTCTTGCAAGATCTGAAAGTCTTGTATGACTTATCACCTGTAAGAATTTTCAGGTGTCTATCTGAAGCAGAATTTGTATTAAAACACTTCTGTACATCTAAATAAGCTTTTAGATTGAAACAGTTTTCACACATTGTACACTTTCATCTGTAACAATTATTGTTTCATTGAAGCTGAAATTGTCCTAAAACACTTCCCACACTGTGTACACGTGTAGGGCTTTTAACCTGTATGGATTTTCATGTGATTGTTTAAATCACATTATTTAATGGAACACTTTTCACACTGTACACAATTGAAAGGCTTTTCACCTGTATGAATTCTCTGTTGTACATCTGAATAAGTTTTTTTATTTAAACACTTCTCACACTGTAAACTAGTAGGGGTTTAAGCTGAATTTGGACAAAAACATTTCTTATACATTGTACAATTGTATGGCTTTTCACCCGAATGAATTATCTGGTGCACAACTACATAATATTTTGTCTTAAAACACTTCTCACACTGTAAACTAGTAGGGTTTTTTCACCTGTACGACTTCTCAGGTGTGAAATTAAAGCTGAATTTGTTCTATAACATTTCTCACACTGTGTACGCCTGTAGGGGTTTTCAGCTGAATTAACTTTCAGGTGTGTATCAGAAATTTTTGATTAAAACACTTCTCACACTATGCACTCTTGCAGGGCTTTTCACCCGTATGAATTCTCAGGTGCTTAATTAAACCTGACTTTGTACTAAAACAGTTCACACACTGTGTACACTTGTAGGGTTTTTCACCAGAATGAATTCTCAGGTGTTTAATTAAAGGTGAACTTGTACTAAAACACTTCGGACACTCTGTACACTTGTAGGGTTTTTCACCCGTATGAATTCTCAGGTGCTTAATTAAACCTGACTTTGTACTAAAACAGTTCACACACTGTGTACACTTGTAGGGCTTTTCACCAGTATGAATTCTCAGGTGGTCCTTTAAATTAGATATTGTACTAAAACACTTCGGACACTCTGTACACTTGTAGGGTTTTTCACCCGTATGAATTCTCAGGTGCGTAATTAAACCTGACTTTGTACTAAAACAGTTCACACACTGTGTACACTTGTAGGGTTTTTCACCAGAATGAAATCTCAGGTGTTTAATTAAAGGTGAACTTGTACTAAAACACTTCTCACACTGTGTACACTTGTAGGGTTTTTCACCAGAATGAAATCTCAGGTGTTTAATTAAAGGTGAACTTGTACTAAAACACTTCTCACACTGTGTACACTTGTAGGGTTTTTCACCCGTATGAATTCTCAGGTGTTTCATTAAAGCTGAATTTGTACTATAAAACTTCCCACACTGTGTACACTTGTGTGGATTTTCACATATATAAATTCCCTCTCTATTCCCATTAATTGTGTTTTTTTGAACGAAATTCAGAAGGCTTGTGTTTTTACTTGAATTAATTATCATGGGTTTGATTATGACCTTCATTCTCCGACAATGTACATGTTCTTTCCTACAGTTTGTGCCCTTCTGGACAATTCTGCTCTGATTATTCTCATCGCTTATGTCACAGTGACGATTGGATTCCCCACATTGCGTCAACAGATCATTACTTTTTTCTTTTTCATAATTTGCATTTGGTTCTCCTGCACATTGCCATGGTTTAGTCTGGTCTTTGTGATCAACGCCAGCACCATTCATCACAGTATTCATAAGATCACTCAGTAACATTTCACTGCATTGACACTTCATTTGATCAGATTTCATATTAACACATTTAATATCCTGTAAGTCACTGATGGGTTCTGGTTTCAGTCCATCATCAGTCTCTGTTTTGATTTGGTCAGGGTGCAGATGGGTTTCATATCCCAGTTCTGTACTGTAGAGGCTCTCCATTTTAATAAATGCAGTGTGGGTGGAGCCCAGATCAGTTTCTGTTTTCATCATTGATGTGTGTGTGTGGTGTACATCACTGACCCCGCTGTGTGCTGTAACACACTCTGGCTCTAGTGCGTCGAGTCCTGGTGCAGCACACTCTGTCTCTGACTCTGCCATGTGGACAGACTCCAGCCCACTGAGTTCCTCTTCTTTCTGTCTGGTCCTGTGCTGCTCAGTGAGCTCTGGTAGTGTTGTCTCAGTGTCCTGTCTCAGACAGACTCCTGCCTCCATCATACTGCTGCTCAAAGGTGTGTACAAGTGAAGCTCCTGGAGGGAAACAGGGGAAGGGATTTAGCCTTAATCAAACAGGTCCTACTGCAGCAACCGACACATTTATTCCACTCTGCAGTCCTGCAGACACCTTACTGACAACAGGGGGCGCTCTTGCCTAATAAAGCAGGGGAAACCCTTCCTCCCACCCTGGGTCACGCCAAATCTCAGGTCAATTTTAAAAACACTGTTTGTTCTTTTTAGTGTTTTCATAGAGCAGCATTGAAGAAAGCCCATTCTGAAGTGCCTAAAAACTAGTGGGTTTGCATTTGTGTCAGCTTAGTTTGTGAGAAAACTGTTCTGTTAAAAAATATTTGATTTAGCAAATGTAAACTTTCCATGAACACAAGAAGTGCAATTCACACAAATAATGACCAGCACCTAAAAATATACCGGAATGGAATTAATTTCATCCAAGAGAGTGGAGTAAAATACAGCACAATCCCGGAAAATCCAGGATGGGTGGATATCCCTTTGGTGTATAAGAATGCAATGAGGTAGTACAAATGGTCATCACATTCAGTGTAAAAGAACAGCTTGATGTCAAGCAAGAATATTTATTGAGCAGAACGACCACTTCACTGTTTTTTTTATATGTTTTACCACGAGATGGCAGGCAAGAACAATTAGGATACAGAATTAGGGATGCACATTTAAAGGAATTTCCTTAATCGATTAATTGATAACATAAAAGCTAAATATAGCTTGATATACAGAATACAAAATGCATGTTATATTCCTCAATCAAAGATTTATTGTAACATTTGAGAAACTTGTAGCATAAGAAAAACAGAATATGAAGGCATGTAGGCTACTTTAACAGGAAAAAAAATTGCGCTCCGTCTCGTCTGTCGCAAGCGAAACCGTTGCTCCGCTAGGCGCTAGCAGCATTAACATAATCCCTCTTGAAATGGTAAAGGAGACAGTAAAACTAGTAGGTCTAGCCGAGAACAGTCAATTTAAAACATAGGCTCTTACGTTTTGAATAGGCTCCTCGTATGCATAGATAGAACTACGTATTTTTATTCAAGAACATTTAAGCATATCTACGTGGTCAGGAGTGAGTCGTGTGCGCAGCCTGTTTATTAGCTCTCGAAATCCCACGCCATCAACGGTGCTTATTTGCATCATGTCCTTTTCAACCATGTTGCATATCCTCCGAGTAACACCCTCCGCTCGTCTATCGTCACATACCCTCTTTGCCAACACTGAGGTGATGGTAGGTTTGCGATCGACTTTGCCCTGGCAGATACACTTTTTATGTGGTACATTAACAAAGTGGTTGAGTTGTTATACTTCAAAACAGCACCACAGGTATTGCAATGGGCACCATTGTCGTTTTTTCAGTGTGAAATATTCCCACACTGGACAAGTTTTACCCGCTTAATTTTTGTATCTTCTTGTGTAGGCTAAACTTTGCGGCCTCTTCAATAATTACACTAGGCTAAATTTGGCGGCCTCGTGTGGAGACCTTAAATCATGATTACATTTCACACAAAAACTCCCGTTGATACAATTACAACAAGACCGCAGATTGTTCAGTTAATTGTTTCATTTGAAATCTTATCGATTAAATTATTTTTATCAATTAATTAATAGTCGATTCATTGTTAACATCCCTATACAGAATGAAAGTGACCCAATGAAGCTGTACCATAAAAAAATAGGCTTCATCTTAAATTCAAACTTGTCTCAGTAGTGAAAAATACCCGTTTTATATTTAGGATGTAGGAGGGGAGTCAAAGTGGGTCTCAGGAAACCCTGCCATTTGGGAACTGGAGAGTATCATTGACTTCGAAGGACCAGAGGGCCTTGTAATAAAATAATGGGTTACTCTGACTTCCTTTGGGATCCGGCTGGTTGCTCCCAAGAATGTCCCCATCTGCTAAAGATGGAGATAAGGGCAAATGGAACTGTTTGCCCTGATTGTAAATGTATCATAAAAGAGCATTTACGGCATCCAGACCCTAGCCAGACAATGGGAAAGGAATGTCCACACAGGACATCTGTGATCTCCAGTACCCCACAACCTGGACACATCCTATGGGAAAGCTATTGGACAATACCACAGTGCCCTCATTTGGGCACCCCTGTCATTACCCTCTTTAATTCTCTTCTGTACCAGGTCTCTAAAACTTCTGTTAAGAGTGTTAAAAACCATGTAAAAACCTACAAACATTGCGCATGTGATCCTTATATTGTTACATTCTGTCTTATGTGGTAGTAACAGGAATTGCATGTAAAATGGTTAATCAAGAGGGAATTCTCAACTGCCAACTGCACTATAATATTATATCACCTTAACCTGTTTGGTATGTATGGATTCAGGTAAAATCAAGGAATTGACTGAAATACATTTCATACCAAATAAAGTTTAATAAAGCATAGTTTCATAGGAAAAACTAACAGTGAAATGTCCTCTCTGGTAATTACCTCCTCTTCCCCTCTCGCTGCACAAACATCCCCAACAGTGGGGGTCTAAATTCCAGATTGACCACCCTGTCCAGGTTAATTTATGGCACTGCCGCCTGGTTCAAACACATGATTTGGCATAAAAGGAAGAGAGACAAGCCAATCAGGGAAGATTGTAACCGACTTCCCACACCGTGCATATTCTGTGTCTGTGTGTAGTTGAACAGGCTGGGTAAGATATCTACTTTGTGTTTATTTTCGTAAATCTATGTTTTGTGTAATTTAATGTTTTAATTGAAGTTAATGACCTGCCTGCCTGTTATTAAATTATGTTTATTTTTAACTTGCGTGGTTTCCATGACTCTAATTCATCTTATACCCTTTTTAGCCTAAATTATAACTGAATATTCAGGGGGACAATTCTGACCAAGTACCGACTGATCAGCGGCCTGGTACAGTAAGTGGTGTTCTCAAGTTGGGAAAGGCAGTCAAGTTCTGCCCGCAAACAGGGTTGGTAGTGTATGGTTCTGGTGATTTGATGTGAAGAGAACCCATGGGCGTTCTACGCCGGTTCTTGTCAAATTAGCCTTAAGGAGCCCTTTAAATGCACTCAGACCTGGGCTCGCAACTATCTATGATAAAATTAATGCATGTATTGTGTTGACTAGACCCCCAACCTCTGCGTTCTCCACCGAACTGAAATTCAGCAATAATGCTGATTCCGGCAAGCATATATTGATAATTGAGGACTGCTAATTAAGGACGAGTTCCACGCAGGTTTAACCCAAATGCTAAATTATTATTTTAAATGGAGTCAGATAAAATACGAGATTAAAACTATAATAATTGTTATAATTGTGCTCTGTTCATCTGAATGGAGAATCAATAAATAACA
The DNA here is from genome assembly GCA_022702515.1 of Ilyophis sp. 1 JC-2022. Lineage (NCBI taxonomy): Eukaryota > Metazoa > Chordata > Actinopteri > Anguilliformes > Synaphobranchidae > Ilyophis > Ilyophis sp. 1 JC-2022. Next base: position 63,232,979 of record CM040405.1, on the reverse strand, counting down.
TCTTTTGTTTACGTCACCGCAGCTGAGGGAAAACACGTTGCACCTTCACCCCCAGTTATTCCCTCATTGGTTTAGCTGTGCGGGTTCTACAAGGACATCTAGGCTATTCTTGAATTTTGTCAAAAATATGAATTTTGTATTTTATTGAAATATCCAATGAATGAGTTCAAGTGAAGATTGCACAAAGTTAGATGGTTCCTCAAGGATGTGTGGACCCATCACAACTATAAGCTTGTGTTGCTGACCAGGGGAGGGATGGTGCCCAAGGAGTTTGGATGACACAAGGGGATTGTGTCAAGTTATTTCTACCTGAAATCTTTGGGGATACATCTACTGTTAGGAAAAGATGGCTGGGTCAGGTACTGCATGGTCGACAAGACGCACACCACCGATGTACGTCCACACAAATGCCCGGCCAATAGAAATGGGCCATTATCCGGTCTAGTGTTTTCTCATATCCTAAATCAGGGGTTCCCAAACTTTTCCATGCCAAGGACCCCCAAATAGTCGTAGCCTCTGGCTGGGGCCCCCCTATTGCGAAATGGCTTTTAAAAAAAACTTTTAAATTACACTGGCAAATATAAAAAAATCTAACATACAGCTTCTTAATACACAACACAATACTTTTGACCCTATTTTGATTCCATAATCGGGCCGTTAGCAGCTCAACGTAACGCTTTGACTGACAGGCAGACGGTTAGTTATTGGCTGCGATTGAAAGAAGGGCATGGCAAATACCTAATTTCGATATGAAAGGATTTATAACAATTTATATCTTATTTTAAACCGGCACAGTAATCTTATGAATTGAAATAAAAAAATGTACATTTTTTTTTGCATTTTCCATTTTCCTCTTCCTTCCAATTGGCCCCCCTGGCGCCCCCTGGCGGCCCCCCGTTGGGCCGCGGCCCCCACTTTGAAAACCCCTGTCCTAAATGACCAGCCATGGGGTTGTAATGAGCCGCCTGGAAAATTATTTCCCGGCGGCTTTTAGGTACCAACAACTGGGTCGTCTCCTCACCTGTCTGAGTGTCACGACTCTGTATAACCTGTCCTTAATAATGAAAAAATATGGGTACGAGCGTGCAGCGTCAGGGCGCATCAGCTATCAACATACATCACTTGGTCAAAAGCGAATCGTAACCGCCCAAACACCCCCGAGTGGGGAGAAGGGAAAGAAACAACATGGGGATCAACACCAGGGAAGGAGTGGTTCTGGGGATGGGAAACGGAAAGGGGGACAGAACGAGGGGGAGATTTTTTTCGGGGCTCCGGCTTCTGCTGCTGGGTGAAGGGATGTTGTGTCAGGTGGTCCTCCGCTAGGGTGAGGGCGGCATCCAGGTTGGTGGGTCGATGGCACTCAATTTAATCAAAACAAAACATTAGAAAGCATACATTTAAAGAGGAAAATCTCACATTGCAGGAACCAGCGTTGAGCGCAATGCGTGCTTTCAAGCTAGAAAAACTAATTTACTCAATATATGTGCTGTTCATTGATCACTTCACATGACATAGGCTATTAACGCAGCACAAATGTGAATATAGTGAAATGCTGCACACGTTTATTTACCTATTCGTCGTGGTTATTGAGAAATGCAGTTGTTAGGCTAACTGGCAATTTATAGCCTACTGAAATATATTGAGACGAGTAGCCTAAAAATCCGTTTAAAAGCCAGATTAACTACAGAGAACCTGGTCCTACATCCCACAGTAGGCTACGCTACGCTGTTGCTGCATAACGCAATTTGCTAAACTATGAAATACAAAATAGCAAACTACTACATTAACCTGTAGCCTATTTATTAGCCTATACACAGTCTTTTCCATTCTGTATGTGCTTTTAATGTATAATACCGCGATAAACATTAACGTGATTATCACTGAACAGGACGTTCAATGTGAATTGTGGGGAATACAAGCTTGCTGAGTCTGCTCTTTTGCAGACTCGTTCCCTTGAGAAAAGTTGAGGGTGGAGGGGCTATGTGAAACTTCACCTGGCTTTATAACGGATGGGACTCACACTTAAAATGGAGACAGAGGGTACATCTTGGTCTCAAAAGGGATTCCCCCAAGTGAAGTTTGCAAGTGAAGTTTATGAGGGTAGAGCAAAAACTGGATTGGGATGCAGCCCAAGATTGAGCAGGTTTTAATGACTTATAGACAGTGCTTTGTAGTAGGAGTGGGACGATTCAATCCCATAACGATTCGATTACGATTCTTTAGGCAAAGGTTCGATGCATCATAATATCTTACGTTTGACCACGATTCGATAAGATTCGGTTCGATTAATTTAGATACTTTAAAAAAATTTAATAGGTATGCTAATGTGATTTGATACCGAACATTCAGCAGTAATTAAATATTCAATTAGAACCCTACACCAAGTTCACAGCATTGTTTATTGTTAAGGCATGCCATACATTTTGCAGCTGTCTGCAGCAAATAATGCAGCAATAAACATGACTAACAGTGTATTTTCTAAAGTTGCCCTATTTAGGTTATTGTTTTTCAAACAGTGTCAGACATGGTACCCTAATACATTTCCTTTATTTACAAAATGAAAATGGCAAAATGTATAACAATTACTAAACTTGGCCAAGAAAAATGAAATAGCCTATAGGTTAGTGTCATATAGTACTTTCCTAAATCTTAGTACGATCTAGAACTTCGGTGGAGCAAGATGCCCATCCATCCGTAGTTAAAGCTACTCTCGTAGCGTTTTGCAAGGACAGTTGAACAGTTTTCTTCACCTCTTCATACAGAGCAGGTATAAATTTCTCACTCAAATGTTTTCTGCATGGTATGGTGTATCTAGGTTCCACGACATTCATTTTGTGAATCGGACAGTTAACGTAGTAATAATTAATTGAACGTAAGACATTGGAAATAGTCTTACTATTTTTGTTTTTTGTCTCTAACGTCTACTTGATTTTGAATAGAAAATGGTTTAAATTTAAATATCAGAAAGCACTTTACAATTAACTGTCTGGACACGGTATGTGTATAAAAACTAATAAAAACAATTATACAAAAAAATAGAACCGTTTGGCCATTTCTCCAGGAAAATCAGGGGAAGTGTCAATGACTCCCGAGTTTAGCTTGCTAACCAGCTTGCTAACGCGCTTGCTGTCCTTCACGTCAATTGTGTATCGTAGGCTCAAATGGTTTATCATGTTTGTGGTGTTGCCTGTGTATCTGATTTCTACTTGGCAGATCTTGCATATTGCAGCGGTTTTGTCAAGGACACCCTCCTTCTTTCTAAACCCGAAATGCTTCCATACCACTGATTTTCTGTTCGGAACATCGCAAATTCTGTAAGTTTCTGTCTCTTTTGTCGCACTCAGCGAGCACGCAGCTAGCCATTTCGCTCAGATCTGTCCGTCTAATTGTCGCTTGATACGGGCCTGTCCCTACTTTCAACTCACGCTTACGTGGGGGTTGGAGCAGAAACATGGATTGAAGCTGGTCAAATCAGTTTTAAAAGTAGTCGTGTCTCAGAAATATATATTTTAAATAATTTTTGAATAAATGAATACATGTGCACATTCATTTAAAATGCGATATTAATCGATGCTTATCGATTCGAATCTTACAGATCGATGCAGTTGTATTTACACATTCGGATCGATGCATCGCGATGCATCGGTGCGTTGTCCCACCCCTACTTTGTAGGCATGAGTAGCTTGGCACATTTGTACGTTGAAAACGTTTTATGTTGATACATTCTTCACGGTACAACTCCTATCCCATCTCAGGTTTTGACCACTTGGTCTAAGTGTTTCTCCACCACTGAGACAGCATCCAAAACATAAACTATCTGTACGTGTGTTAAACTGAATTATCTGGTGAGACTAAAGTGCAGTGTTTCACTCACCACGGGTGCATCCCAATACTCCAAAAATGCATCCTCCTTTCCTCCACTACCACCCGGTCTCCCCTGTGCCCAGAAAACCAATATTTGTGTCTTAATCTAATGTTGCTGATTACACATTCATTCCATATTTATTGTTACATATTAATGGAAGTCTCCACGAGAACCACAATGTCAGGCACATTGTATACTGTACATGCAACTACTTGAAACGTACAGGCTGGCCCCGAACGTTCAAATGGTTTGGAATTAGTTTGGTATATTGGCATTCGAAACTCAATTCAGGATTATTTTTTAATTTTTAAAAATTATTATTACTATATATAATTTTAAGGCAAATTTCAACAAAGGCGAACTGCACAATCGGCTACATTTAGTCAGAATATCCCAGTACTATATACATTGTGTTTGTTTGTAATTTATGAGGATAGGTTAGATCAGGGGTTTTCAAAGTGGGGGCCGCGGCCCAACGGGGGGCCGCCAGGGGGCGCCAGGGGGGCCAATTGGAAGGAAGAGGAAAATGGAAAATGCAAAAAAAAAAGTACATTTTTTTATTTCAATTCATAAGATTACTGTGCCGGTTTAAAATAAGATATAAATTGTTATAAATCCTTTCATATCGAAATTAGGTATTTGCCATGCCCTTCTTTCAATCGCAGCCAATAACTAACCGTCTGCCTGTCAGTCAAAGCGTTACGTTGAGCTGCTAACGGCCCGATTATGGAATCAAAATAGGGTCAAAAGTATTGTGTTGTGTATTAAGAAGCTGTATGTTAGATTTTTTAATATTTGCCAGTGTAATTTAAAAGGTTTTTTTAAAAGCCATTTCGCAATAGGGGGGCCCCAGCCAGAGGCTACGACTATTTGGGGGTCCTTGGCATGGAAAAGTTTGGGAACCCCTGGGTTAGATAACCGCATATTGGCCTATAAAAATAAAATAAAAAAGACAGAGCACACAACGTGCGTCACTCACTCTACAAACGCTTCAGTCCACGTGTCCATTAGCACAATTCCAATCAGCTGTGTGGAAACACTTCAAGATTACAGATGACAAGAAAAAGGTTCAATGTCTGGTGCCCACTCTCCAAAACGTGAGCCATGATGTAATGTCACCCGTCAGTGTCAGCTGAAACTTCGTATAGTGACTCGAGGAATGATCTGTTACGTTAATCAAAGGCCCACTAGGTAATATTGTTTGCTAAAAAAATATCGCTTACAACAAGCAAAAAAACAGATATGGTAATGTCAGTATAGAATTACTATAGCCTACTAATAAACACGATAAAGATCCTCGTGAAAAGTACTTCAAAAGGAAAAATAAGTGTGCAGGGCCAGGCCTACTTCTTTGTTCATCGTCCATCTTCCGCATTTCATTCTTATTTATGGTTACATATTAATAATTGTATGATCATATCTTTTTTTGTAGGCTAGTGCTTGCGCAGCTCATCACCAATTCACCATGGAAACAAAAACGTATCATTCACTCGTTTTTACTTGGTGCTCACCATGCGCACTCATCAGATAGTATATCGAAAAATAGTTTAGCCAAATAAACCATGCAAATAAACCTTGGAAATGGCTTTGTCGTAATGTATTTTGGCTGGTTACTGTAAATAAATAAATACGAGAACCATGATCTGCCGAGGTAGGCTACTTAGTTGCCATGCACGTAATTTTCGTCGAGTAACAACTTAAATTACTGAGTGGGCCTTAAAGATATTCTTGTTCAATTTTTACATCTTCGTCAGTAGGCTATAGTTTAAAATCTTGCTGTAATGAGAAATTACTAAATCAAGACAGATTATTCAAATAGCTTTTATTCACCAAGACATGCCTTCATTAGGCCTACACATTTGCCTTTAGCTGTTTTACTTTCTTTTTTAATGAACAGTGTCTTTGATAGCTGCAGAGACACAAAATAACAAGGTAATTACAGCTAATACAAAAAATAGCTCAGGTTTGCTAATTGTTAGCTTGGGCTAAGGTAATTGACAATATGATTACAAGTACAGCATTGGTGGCCTGTTTACAGTGTAAAATGGAAAGGCATAACAATCGCTAATCACGTATTTACTTATATTATGAATGTAGCTTGCCATGTTCTAAAAAAAGGTTATCTATCCATCTCCATCTACTACGTAGACATTCTCATACTGCTGGCAGAGGGCGCTGCAATTTTTGGACCCCGATGGACGCCGTGAGTGAAGCAACCGTGATTGGCTGCAAGGGCTACCCACAATCCTTAAGTAAACGGTGCAAACTTGCCTCTATGATACGGAAAAGAACGGCGGAAAGGGTGGTGATTTGGGCAAAGTGGGCAGAGAATGCTGGCTTCAACAGAATGAATGGGAGAAATACAGCTTGTTTCTAGTTTTCTATATCGTTCGGTGCCTCCTCCCCAGACTCGAAGCTCACGCGGGTTGCAGGTTGAGGACACTGAACTAACACGAGTGCAAGACGAGCCAAGCGCAAAATTACATTTTGAGACGAGCTTATTCTATTTTGACAATGTCAAGCAACGACGAGTCCTACACTAAGTTGATCAGCCTATACGTTTGCAATGTATTTATTGTTTGCAAATTATAAACCAGCTCATGTGGATTTTTTATAACTCTGTCAGTTAGCTAGATGCATGGCTGGCTATGTTTACGGTCACACAGATATAAGCTAACGTTAGTGGTATGTTTAGCTAGTAACTATATACGTATATATATTTAAATCTTTAGCTAGCTAGCTAAATGAAAACAATGTTGAACTTAGCTTAGGCATTCATAAATCGGCTGTCGGAGTGCCGGAGTACATCTGGTTGTTCGTAATGGGCAGTGGGCGGAGTCAACTCAGAGAATATTGAATCACACAGGCCAGTACAAAAACAGACATTCCGACCCGGAATGGAAATTTCAAGATAACATACTGGCTGGAGCATTGTTGTCGGAGAAACCAGTGTTTCGACTTAGCATGTTTCCTTAATCTCTGATGACATATCATGGTAATTTTATGTATTACATATAGCTCCTTTAAGTATTTTCCCCTTAAAATTCACCAGAAATGATAATTTCACAGCTGTTCTTTAAAAAAAAATCTTCCGGAGGGGCATGCCCCCGGACCCCGCTAGAGGTTTGCTGTTTACAAAATCAGCATATTGTAAACTGATTGATATTCTCAATAAAAAAATCCTTTCTTCCTGTCTTTCCCTTCCCTTGCATCAAGGGGGAATCCCCAAAATGCCAGGATGAAATATGGCAGCCACACCAAGTGTGATGATTCTCATCCAATTTAAGAAAGGGGAGGGAGTAATTACATTCACTCGCTCCCTCGTTTATCCTCCCTTCCACCACGGGGATCCCACAATGCAATTCACCACATGGAAAAAGTGGGGGGTCACCACAGAACTATGTGGCGGTCACATTTCAAATCTATGGTGTTGAAACATCACTTCCGAAATGTTGCGAGGGCAGTTCAGTTCCGTTTTTCTTTGTTTCTCCTCAATCCTCCCTTGCAGAGCACCTTTTAAGTTTGCTTGCTCCACGCAGAAAATTACGTCACAACTAGCTCCCTCGAGGGAAGACAGCAAGGGAATGGAGCCTGTTAAATTGGAATCGAATGCAGACCCGGATTTCTTTCCCACACTGCTTGCAAAGTGAGGGGACAGGGGACAGGGGAGAGGGGAGAGGGGAGAGGGGACAGGGGAGAGGGGAGAGGGGAGAGGGGAGAGGGGAGAGGGGACAGGGGAGAGGGGAGAGGGGAGAGGGGAGAGGGGAGAGGGGAGAGGGGAGAGGGGACAGGGGAGCGGGGAGAGGGGAGAGGGAGAGGGGAGAGGGGAGAGGGGAGAGGGGACAGGGGACAGGGGAGAGGGGAGAGGGGACAGGGGAGAGGGAACAGAGGTCGTATTCGTACACGGTCCAAAGAAAGTGGAACCAAAGTTCTTTGAAAACAATAGGATTTAACTAGTCTTGTGCCTGTGTAAATCGCGTTGTTCACAACATGCTAAATTCAATAAGCCCATAATCTCGTTTTATTTTATCATAGCCTACTTTTTCACTTACAGGTTTTCCAGTACTGTTTTCACCAAATCACATCACAATGGCAAAGTTTCGTTAACAAGCAATGAACGGTTGAGCATAATTAGTCAGGTTATTTCACCAACTCAATTGTAATATATCCTTTAAAAAATACATGTGATATAACCCCATTCACCATATTTCCACATGTCCCGCGAATTAATTTAGTGAATAGTGAGGCCATTGTAGAGGGTTAAACTATTTAGCAACATCTTTTCCAACTCTAAAATTTATATTACAACCACGTATGTTTTTGCAGGCAAATTAACTGCCAATGTAACAGCAAGCCAAACGTTGCCATGTGCAAGCCGTGAAATTCAAATAACCCGGAGTTTGTTAGTAACCAAAACCAACAGAACTGCAAACGAGTCAAGATTATGGAAAATAACTTACCCGTATTACTTGATGACTCAATTAATTCAAATCAAACGTTTAATTGAACTTAATTCAGCGGCGAATGATCCCACGTTTTAAAGATGTTTGAACCATGGCACAAAGCGTATGATTGAGTAGATTGTTGTTCGTAGTTTTCATTGGCGAACGGTAACCATTTTCTGGGGCATATCGCCACCTACTGAACTGGAGTGGATCCATCTAAATCCTATCTATTATTCACGTTTCTTCTTCTTCTTCAAATGGATTTCCGGCAGTCTAGACGCTTAAGCGTATATTCACGTTTCTTTAAAATAGGTAGACTGTTATACAGGTGCAGCTCAAAAAATTAGAATATCGTGAAAACGTTCAATATATATTTTTTTGTCACTCGTTTCAGAAAGTGAAACTCATATATTATATAGATTCATTACACATAGTGAAATATTTCAAGCCTTTAGTTCTTGTAATTTTGATGATTATGGCTTACAGCTAATGAAACCCAAAATTCAGTGTCTCAGAAAATTTGAATATTTTGCTTTAACATATTTTTAAAGTATCATATTTAATATTTGGTCGCATATCCTTTGCATGCTGTTACTTCCTGAAGTCTGTGACCAATCAACATCAAAAGACTCTCGATATCTTATTTTCAGGTACTGTTACAAGCGATACTATAACCTCTCTGCATTTGAACTGATCTCTATGAGAATTGGGGGGTAAGACTAGATTCAGCTGTAAATTACGCTGGTCTAATTACCTGGCTTTGTTACAAGAAATAATTAAGGAAACATTGGGTAGCATTGCTTTGGAATAGAACTTGTTTAATTTGTGTGACCTAAGATAGCCAATGATATTTGTTGTAATTCCATATTAATGATTACATATTAATTAATGTCTTGAGGCAAAACCGCATGCACCTATTTGTACTTGTACATGCAGTTTTGATTACTTCCGGGTAGGAGACGAGTGGAGGAAAGGAGGTGAGGAGTGAAGAATGTTGGGATGCACCCCTGGCTTCTCCCACCTCTCCAGTTCTTATATACGCTATATGCCTTGCATAGATCCACACTGCTCTACTGAAGTCTATCATACCACCATAGCGTAATTTCCCCATAGGCTATAATGGATAAACCTTACATAGATCCACACTGCTTTTCCCACCTTCTCTTCCCTGCTGATACCTCCTCCACCCCCCTCACCCTCTTCCCACTCTGCAGATGACTTCCTGATTCACTTTGAGTAGAAGGTAGCCAAGATCCGAAACTCCTTCATGCATCCAGTGACTCCAAATCCCCCATAATGAACCCACTGCTACACTTCTGTCCTTTAAGACTCTGGAGGACACAACCACCTGCCCACTGGACCCCATCCCTTCGGCAGTCCTCCAGTCTATATTCGGTGAGGTCCTTCCATATCTGTCCTCCATTATTAACACTCCCTTAACCTGTGGCTATGTTCCTGCTGTTTTCAAAACTGCCCGTGTTATCCCACTCCTTATGAAACCTAGCTTGGAGCCCTCTGATGTCAGAAACTATTGTCCTGTGTGTATCCTGCCCTTGCTGTCCAAATCTCTTGAACGAGCTGCCCTTAACCAACTGTCTGTTTTTCTCCACCAGAACAAACTGCTCGACCCTCATCAGTCCAGCTTCAGAACCGGGCATTCTACTGAAACTGCGCTCCTGGCTGTGACTGAGGCCCTCGCCACTGCTAGAGCCTCATCCCTCTCCACTGTCCTGATTCTCCTTGAGCTGTCTGCAGCGTTCATAGGCTGAGATGGGCATCTCTGGAACTGCCCTCTTGGTTTACATCCTATCAAGTCTCCTGAAAGGGCTTTGTTTCTGCACCTCATCCACTTTTTACAGGAGTCCCGCAGGGATCTGTACTGGGTCCTCTGCTGTTCTCCATTTACACTAAGTCTCTTGGTTTGGTTATTAATTCACATGGCTTTTCTTACCATTGTTATGCTGATGACACTCAACTGATGACACTGGCATGCTTTTGGTGAACCGCCCCTTTAACCGCCACACATCCACCCACATTTGCATTAGGGGCTACAAATCTTGCTCTCCTGCAAATTAAAAAGATTCTAACACAATAAAATAAGTGGGAAATGGACTATTGAGAATCTAATTGAATCAGAAGAGTTTTTAAAAAATGTATTATAATGTTTACATGTTCAGACAAGTTGAAAATATTTAAAATTATTAAAACAGTTCATACCCCATATGAAGAATAAAAATACATGTATTTCTTGCACAATAAGTGTTATGAGTTCTGTGCAACAGGAGTTAAATTACATTTTAAAACAGGGGTATTACAGGAGAAAACACATTTTCATGGCATAGAGGTCTAGGTATGTGCACAATCACAATACAAACTTATTTCAGACACAATTCAATTACAACACTGAAAAATAAAGAGTGAAACAAAAATATCTCAGAATCAAACATACTGTCTATAGTCTATTGATCAGCTTTAGCTGACGCACACAAACATCCTCTACATTGGCAGTAAAAGAGCTGCAATGGGTACTGTAAGTTCATTTTCAGATTACACGTTTGCAATACACATTACCATGTTTCATTCTACAGTATATCCAAGCAATTTTCACATCATTTCTTTCGAACAAATTACACTGGTGTGAATTACATCACAAACGATCAGTCTCTGGAGTACAAGGGGAAAAAGGAAATATAATAAAATGGTCAGTTTGCCCCAGTCATTGTGCCGTTTTTCCCAACTACCTGTCTAAAATAACATCAGCAAGGAATACATAGGGGAACTATATACTGTGCTACAATGGAACATGAAAAGGTTTGATACAAAACTGCAGGCCACCAAAAAATGTTTTAACTTAAAATGGATAAATTGTTTATTTCAGCAGGCAGTACCACATCATCATGCTTTGAGAGTAAGAAAAGTCTCTTTATCCTGTAGAAAAGCTGTATGGTTTTTCTTCACATTTAAGATTTTCTGCTGTCACTTTAAAGCAGGGTACTTTAAGTCTTTATACAATTAGAAAACCTGTACAGCCTTTCGTGTGAATTCAGTATTTTTGTTGAAAATGTAATAGATTTAAATGGTGTGAGACAGACAAACCTTCCACTGAGTAAAGGGCTTTTCATTTTTTAAGATGTTCACCGATTGCCCGATACATTTATAATCGACTTTAAATGGTTTCGCACTAGTATATCTTATTGAGTTATTTATCCTTTACTCTCCTCCAAGATTACTTCACTGTTCACAAGGTGCTGGCTATTTAAAATTTCCAAGTACATCTAAAATGACAATGGGACACAGAGCCTTCTTTTACAGAGCACCTGTTTAATGGAATAATCTCCCTGTTCGGGCTTCAGACACACACTCTGCCTTTAAGTGTAGGCTCGTTAGTCAATCCTAGTTAGATGTCTGAGAAGGGTACATCAGCACCAAAGGGCTGTTATGTGAGCTGCGCTGACTGTGTTGTTGCCCTGCCGCTGCATGTGAATGCTCTGGTTTGAGGTACTGTCAGGTGTCAGCCCAGGATTGGTTGCATGCAATAGCATAGCGCCCTGGGGCTTTTCCATATTATACTCAGGCCTCAACATTCACAAATGTTAATCTCAGATATGGAGCCTAACCTTCTCCTTCTCCATTTTCTTCCATAGGGCTTCTGCCCTTTCCCCCACCCTGAGCTCACACACCACTCTGGCCCTGTCCCTCTCCCTCTCCCGGTTCTATCTTTACTATTACACTGGGCCAGCCAGTCGAGGATGGGCACCCACTCTATAGCCGGGTTCCTCAAGATTTCTTCCCACTGAGAAGTTTTTGTTTAACGTTACTTTTTCGTACGTTTCATTGTTTTTGGAGTTGCAGGCCTGGTTTCGGCCATATTCTCCTCTCCCCACTCCCATCTGTAAAGTGTCTTTCTGACAGGGTCTCTGTAAAAAGAGCAATACAAATAACACTGAATTGACAACAAACATGACAAAGCATGCTTTCATAAGTATTAATTTTCTTGTGGTCATTTAAAATAGCTATTATATTTAAAAACAAATTATGCAAGAAAGGCGATACACCTGTATTAATTCTCAGGTGGCTACATTAATCAGATGAGAGAAAAACATTTCCCACACTGTGGACACTTCTACTTGTTCTGACACTCTGATGTACATCTAAATAAGCTTTTAGATGGAAACAGTTCACACACATTGTACACTTGTAGGGTTTTTCATCTGGAACAATTATTGTTTCCATAAAGCTGAAATTGTCCTAAAACACTTCCCACAGTGTGCACACGTGTAGGGCTTTTCACCTGTATGGATTTTCAGGTGGTTGTTTAAATCAGATTATTTAATAAAACACTTCTCACACTGTGTACACTTGTAGGGTTTTTCACCTGAATTAATTTTCAGGTGTGCATCAAAGAGATTTTTTATTAAAACACTTCTCACACTGTGCACTCTTGCAGGGCTTTTCACCAGTATGAATTCTCAGGTGGATCTTTAATTTAGATTTTGTACTAAAACACTTCGGACACTGTGTACACTTGCAGGGCTTTTCACCAGTATGAATTTTCAGGTGGTCGTTTAAATTGGATTTTGTACTAAAACATTTCGGACACTCTGTACACTTGTACGGTTTTTCACCTGTATGACTTCTCAGGTGGATCTTTAAATCAGATTTTGTACTAAAACAGTTCTCACACTGTGTACACTTGTACGGCTTTTCACCAGTATGAATTCTCAGGTGGATCTTTAAAACAGATTTTGTAGTAAAACACTTCTGACACTCTGTACACTTGTATGGTTTTTCACCCGTATGAATTCTCAGGTGTTTAATTAAAGGTGAACTTGTACTAAAACACTTCTCACACTGTGTACACTTGTAGGGTTTTTCACCAGTATGAATTTTCAGGTGGTCGTTTAAATTAGATTTTGTACAAAAATACTTCGGACACTCTGTACACTTGTACGGTTTTTCACCTCTATGAATTCTCAGGTGGCCCTTTAAATTAGATTTTGTACCAAAACACTTCTGACACTCTGTACACTTGTAGGGTTTTTCACCCGTATGAATTCTCAGGTGTTTCATTAAAGCTGAATTTGTACTATAAAACTTCCCACACTGTGTACACTTGTGTGGATTTTCACATATATAGATATCCTCTCTATTCCTATGAATTGTGTTGTTTTGAACGAAATTCAGAAGGCTTGTGTTTTTACTTGAATTAATTATCATGGGTTCTATTATGCCATTCATTCTCGTACAAGGAACATGTTCGTTCCTACAGTTTGTGCCTTTCTGGACAATTCTGCTCTGATTATTCTCATTGCTTATGTCACAGTGACGATTGGATTCCCCACATTGCGTCAACAGATCATTACTTTTTTCTTTTTCATTATTTGGATTTGGTTCTCCTGCACATTGCCATGGTTTAGTCTGGTCTTTGTGATCAACACCAGCTCCATTCATCACAGTGTTCATGAGATCACTCACTAAACTTTCAGTGGATTCACACTTAATTTCATCAGATTTAATATGAACACATTTAATATCCTGTAAGTCACTTATGGGTTCTGGTTTAAAGTATCCTCCATTATCAGTCTCTGTTTTGATTTGGTCAGGGTGCAGATGAGTTACATATCCCAGCTCTGTACTGTAGAGGTTCTCTGTTTTAATATCCCCAGAGTGGTAGGAACCCAGATCAGTTTCTGTTTTTATCATTGATGTGTGGGTGTGGTGTACATCACTGACCCCACTGTGTGCTGTAACACACTCTGGCTCCACTGTTTTGAGTCCTGGTGCAGCACACTCTGTCCCTGACTCTGCCATGTGGACAGACTCCAGTCCATTGAGTTCCTCTTCTTTCTGTCTGATCCAGTGCTGCTCAGTGAGCTCTGGTAGTGTTGTCTCTGTGTCCCATCTCAGACAGACTCCTGCCTCCATCATACTGCTGCTCAAAGGTGTGCAGAAGTGCAGCTCCTGAAGGAAAACAGGAGAAGGGATTTAGCCTTAATCAACCAGGTCCTAGAGCAGCAGCTCACACAATTCATTACATTCTGCAATCCTGCAGATGCCTGACTGACCACAGGGGGTGCTCATTCATCATGAGGTGGAGGAAACCCTTCCTCCCTCCCTGGGTGAATCAAAATCTCAGGTCAATTTTAAAAAGTTTTAACTTCAAATGCTACTTTGTTATTTTTAGTGTTTTATAAGAGCACCGCGTAAAAAAAGCCCTTTCTGAAGTGCCTCAGAACATGTGTAAGTTTGTATTTGTCTCAGCTTTGTTTGTGAGAAAAAGCTCCAGGAACATTAAATGGAGCAAACCAGCAAAACAAAAGACCTTGTATAGCAACCTGAAGACTAGGATGGCTGTGGCATAAGTTGGATTGAAGACTAGGACTGCAATGAAGTAGTACAAATGGTCAATGCAGTAACTGCAAGAAAAGTCTGTTGTGGATTAACCAAAGAATATTTATTAATATTATTTAAATATATATATATTTTAAATGTTTTGCCACTAGAAAGGCAGGTGAGAACAAGCAGGATACAGAATGAATGTGACCCAATGAAGTTTAACCCTAAAAACATACATCTAAAATGATAACAAGTATTGAAATATGACTTTAAAAAAAGTTTTTTATTTAGGACATCGAAACTAACCTTGAATTTGGTCAATAAAGTCAAGTTTGTATTTTATTGAAATATCTAATTAATGAGTTCAAGTTTTGATTGCACAATGTTAGATGGTTCCTCACCTCCTCTCCTCCGTTCCCCGGAAACAGATCTTTGCATCCCAATCTAATGTTGCTGATTTCATATTAATTACATGTTAATTATCTTCTTGACACGAACCGCAATGAATGCAGGTACAGTGTATACTGTACATGCAAAGACTTGTACTTGAAACATACAGGCAGTTTTGCATACTTTCGGGTAGGAGAGAAGCGGTAGCGGGTGAGTGGAGGAAAGGAGGAGAAGAGTGAAGAATATTGGGGGTTCATTCCAATCACTTATTTTTACTCCTTGCATCCTTTCCTCGCTCCTTAGCTCCGCCCAACAGAGGACGCGAAGAAAGGATGCAAAGATCAGATACGAGAATGGAGGAAACGAGACAACATATTAGGCAAATGGAACCTCCTTTCTCAATCAAGTGTCAGTGTCATTTTATGCTCACGTGCCTAACTAAAATGCTTTTTAGCTTATTTTTCCATTAATAAACGGTTCTTTTGTTAGTTATAAATAATGAGTGTCATTATGGATTAGCGCTTGATAATAAATGGAAAGAAACTGTAAAATTGCATTTGTGTAGAGGTGTGCCTGCAATATGGCAGATGTGGAGAGTGGTGGATAATTTATACACGTAACACATTCTGAGAAAAGGCTTCCGCAAAGGCTACACTTGTGTTTCCTCACTGAAGCATCCTCCGGGAGTCTCGTCGTAGGGGTAGGTCCGTACACAGTAGCTACACAGCAACTCTTTAGCCCCTCATGGGAAAGATTATGTAAAACAAACTCAACCATGTGAATTATTGTAGCCAATTAAATTAATTTGACAGCTATTCTCACTGATGTCTCCTATTAAATCTTTTATTTGTTCAGCTAGCAAGCTAGTAGATAAGACACCTAAATGAAAATGATAATTCAAATTGCATGGAGTGCTCTCCTTATTTTAGCTCTTAGTGTTGTACTTCCTAGTTCCTATCAATGTACCCCTCTGTAATGTAATCTATCTAGCTAGCTACATGCAATCTGATAGAAGTTTTGTGCAATGACTGTTTGTTCAAAAACTTCCCATCGCAAGATTAGCGTGGGGTTAACTTTACAACCTAAATAAACTCAAAACTCGGTTGTTTTAATAAAATTTACCATGAATCCACTTCTTAAAAATAATGTGCAATTTTGGCCACTTGTTCTAAAAAAAAAATCTACATCCATACCACTCCCCTACTACCACTCCTCCCCGGAAGTAAGCAAAACTGTCAACGTTTCGAGTACAAGTATTTGCATATACAGTATACATTAATGTACCTGACATTGCGGTTTGCTTCGAGACATTAATGAATATGTAACCATTAATACGTAATTAAGATGTAATCCGCGACATTAGACATTAAACCACAAAGATCCTTTTCCGGGGCACGGAGTAGAGGAGGTGGTAGTGGAGGAAGGGAGGGTGCATTTTTCGAGTAGACAATTGGGATGCAGCCGAGGACGGATAAAATAAGCGATTGGAATCCACCCTGGGACCGCACCCCAGGTCTTAGAAAACAATCGCCAACGATTTCATTCGTTCCGTCTTGAGAATGTGCAAATCCTGTTGTTGACAACAATCGATTAGCCCATAAACTCAGTTTATATTATCATACTTCTTCTCTTCACATATGTCCTCCAGCAGGCCTATGTTTTCACCAAATCACATTTCCATGGCACTGTTAGCCTATAGCCTACAATCTCTGGTTCGTACAAGCAATGTAAACTACGGGATGCGAGTAGTGAGGCAGGTTACTTTGCTTAAACGTAGGCTAACGTTTGGCTAATTCACAAAATCTATTGTATAATAGCCCACCTAAAACACACGCGATAGAACCCAATTCTGAATATTTATAAGATTTTAAAATTGTCCATTGATTAATTGAGTAGACAACCAAGGCGACGCCATTGTAGCGATATTAGCTAGCCCATTTACGTTAGCGACATTTTCAACTCATTGTAATTTTATTAAACATCACAGAAGTAGGGTAACGTTCGACCAGTAGGCTAGGACGTTTTAAAACTCAAAATTAATTCTACAATCGCGGGTGTTTTGCAGCTAACTTAACCAAGTTAACAAGCCTAACGTGACCGTAGCCTAAATCATGAAATGAAAGTAACACGATTTGGAGCCTGTTGGTAAACAAAACCAACAAAACGGCAAAAGATTATGGAAAATAACTTACCACTATTCGTTGATGACTCAATTAATTCAACTCAATCGTTTAATTCAACTTGATGCATTTCTCAGCTGCGAAAGATCCCACGTGCGTGTGTGTGAAGCACAAAGCGTAGCCTATGGGCAGGGTTGCCAAATCTTTGTGACAAAACCAGCCCAATTGCCAATCAAAACTAGCCCAATGGCAAATAAAACTAGCCCAAAAACCAACCCAATACCAGAACTCTAAATACGGCCCTGCCAAACACTATACACTGTTTTTTAAAGTCCAACAGCATTACTACCATTGCCAAATATATTGCAACACTGTAAATTAGTAGAGTAATATCAAACACGTACACTATATGCCCACATGTCCGGCAAATAGACATAAATACATCTGTATCTCGACTAGTTTTCAGATGTTTTGTATTTATCAGATATCATAAATAGCTCTGTGCAGATGCTAGACCAATTCACTGATGCACAAACTAACCTGTTGCCGCTTTATCTGTCTCTTGCTCTCTCTTCCTATTTTTTTGTCATGCAGCTGCGGACAGGACAGCGCAGGGCCAGGCTCACTCTGTGTGCCAACCAGTTAGGGGCGTGTCCCATGGCCATGTGTGTAAGTGCTGATCTGGAGTCAGTTTGGCTTGTTTCTGACTAATGGTTAAGATTAGGATTTGAGTATAATTAGCTGATCTTATATCAGTGTTTAGGACTGAGTCAACGCTGAATGACGAACAATAGATGTGTAAATTACTGAATTTGAAATGTTTAATTAAAAATATATATTTTTATAATTTTATTTAAATATATATAATTTATGTAATCTGCATGCAAAACCACAACCCGCGGACAAAAAATTCAACCCGCGGCAACATGTAGAAAGTAGGAAAACCGCGGACCTGGCAACACTGCCTATGGGCGTGTTCGGCTAGAGCCGATTTACGTCATATCTGCGTCGGCCTGCATCGGAAACTGTCCGAGATGACCGAAAAATCGAGTAGGGTATAGCTGCAGCCTGCAGACTCCAAGAAACGCCCTCCAAGAAACGCCCCTCACTCCAAGAAACGCCCCCAACCAACTACGGTGGCCTTGGGGGATCCTGTTGGTTCGCTGCTGTTAATCCGCAGCAAAATTATGCACACTAATATAAATGGGTATATACTGAAAGTATTTAAATGTATGTAAACCATCTAAACAGTCCGTTCTATCCATATCCATTATATCCATTGTTACCACTCATATTTCTGTCATGAGCCAAATGAATTACGTTAGAGTGCTATATATTTTTACAATACAAGCTAGTGAAAATTAACATGGCCGGGGAGTCTATTGAAGAAGTCAGTAGTTTGTATTGAAATTATTTGTTATAGCTCGCTAAAAGTATGGATTACGCCGAACCGTTCATAGCCTGCCCCAGCCGGCTGATATTTGTGGAGAGGTGAAGTGCCAGAATAGATAAACTTTCAGAATTACTCGATTGCTTTCGGCCGCTTAAGCGGCCCACAGCGTTCACTTTTTTCAATGGAATAATATGGTGCTGTGTCTGAAGATATTCATATCGAAAGGAATTTATTACATTGTTATTTCGTTGGATTGAAGACAAAAGTAAAATAATATAGGAATATTTTATGAATGAAACTCATTCGTTAATGCAATTTAGAACTGTTCAATGAACCTATGTGTAACCTAATTGTAATTTTGAATTGTTATTTTGTATTTCTGAATCATTATTGTTTAATCATTCGGCAGGTTATCATTCGAGCAAGCTTGTTACCACCAGCTGTGCCAGCCGTTTCATTTTGTTCATTATTAAACCCTCCAGAATAAAACATAACAACCCCTCTTTTTTAAATGTCACTCCTAAATCCACTCTGAGATTCTTTAGTGCAACAGTAGCATTTTAATGGGCTGTATTGGCCTATTGGAATAGGAAAACGACTTCCAGCATAATACATTTTATAGCCTTTTCTCTCTATTAAAACCTAATTTAAAAAATAATAATAATTAAAAAATGCACATATTGACAGACATGATTGTTCACGTCAATTTGTTGGCCTAACTAATGGGCAGGTTGGAGTTACATATACAGCTCTGGAAAAAATTAAGAGACCACTGCAAAATTATCAGTTGTCTCGTTATTTCGGTTCCGTACTCTAGCACTTTGAGTTTGAAAGGATACAATGACAATGCGGTTGAAGTGCAGACTGTCAGCTTTAATTTGAGGGTATTTCCATCCATATCGGATGAAAGGTTTAGAAATTATAAAACTTTTTCTAGGTGGCATCCTATGGCATGTTTAAAGTCACTAAGCTCTTCAGTACGACCCATTCTAATGCCAATGTTTATCTATGGAGATTTCATGGCTATGTGCTTGATTTTATGTGCCTCTTAGCAGTGGGGGAGGCTGAAACACCTGAACTCAATACTTAGTAGGGGTGTCCACATACTTTTGGCCATATAGTATATATATACACTGCTTAAAGAAATTAAGGGAACACGTAATCAACTCCTCGTGTAATATCTCCTCCACGCTCTTGAGACTGTGCTGGGAGACAATAGGTAACCTAATTCTCTGGGTTAATAGTAAATAGTAAATCTCACTGTACTGTTTTAAGGCTGATCGTGAAAAACGAATAGCCCAACTAAAATGTTCCGTGAAACAAATATATATATATATATATATATATATATATATTTATTTCGTCCTAAAACCGTCTTTAAATAACGTTATTTACACAATGAGAAATTTGCAGAATGTGTGTAGCTAACGTTAATCTAAAATGTAGGCTATTGCCTGGTGGATTATAAATTAATAATTTTAATTGAAAATCTTACTCTTAGTTTAACTAACCAGGAATGTCATTATTGTAGTGTAGTTGGCCTATATCACATCATGAAAAGTAAAGCTATTTCTGATTATTTGTGCCATGCTTCTATCAATAATACAAATGGGCATTCTGATAAGGTCTGGGGTAATTTAGGGTACCCCTCTCCGCAGGGAAGAACAAGTTGTGATTGGCAGATGGTGTCTTACTGATAGCACAACATTCTTTAGTTTGACACATCACTTTAGTAGCTAGTTTCAGCACTGGATTAGACGTGTTTCTGAACAAACTTTGTATTTCATAATAAATGCAAGTATAAGTGGCATTGCTGAAAATTAACGAATAGGCTGGTAACGGCATACTTTACGTAGTCTAATGACCTGTCAGAGCCAGATTTCGCTCATTACGCCGCTTACAAAAATACACAATTCCACACAGATAGGCCTACAGCATGACATCATTTAACATTAACGTTGCCCTGCATTGCTCTCTGACAATAAGCAGCTGAAGTAACTACGTCAGTTAGTTCCCTTCTGGAACTGAATGTGCTATACCTAGCTAGTTACATGGATGATCACTTGCTAGATAAACTAAAGAGAGTCAGCAAACTAACTTACGTTAACACACGTTAACACGTTGCTATGATAACGTAGGCTAAATTCCCTCGTTTTTTTTTTTTTGACGTTCAACGACGTTCACATAGCTAATTAGCTGAAGGGGCGTTTCTTGTAGTGAGGGGCGTTTCTTGGAGGGCGTTTCTTGGAGTCTGCAGCTGCAGCTATGTGGGCGTGTTCGGCTAGAGCCGATTTATGTCATAACTGCGTCGTCCTGCATCGGAAACTGTCCGAGATGGCCGAAAAGTCGGTGCTGCGTGAACTAAGGCGGAAATGACAACATAAGGTTAAGCAGGCGCCTTTCCAGGCGCCTTAGCAGCGGTGCAGTTGCTCTCGGGCGCCTTCAACAACATCGCCGCGCCTTCAAACAAACCAACGACAGAATTGGTTAGAGAGCGAGGAGAGAGTGGTGTTTCCTCACGACAAACGCGAATAATTTCACAATATCGCCACCTATCTCGGCGTATTGGTTCTACTCTCAAAAAAAAAAATCTAAATGAAATGTACCCCTCCCGAAGTGTTCAAACACAGGAATAAGGGTTATTTATTAAACCCTACAATGTAATAGCAGTATCTGTTCTCCTTTCTAATTTCACAATGAATATTTATTAAGTTTTTCTTAGTATTGCTATATTTAAAAATATTTTTTAATATAATACATTTCTTTATTGTTCTTCAATTAATGTGATTTTGTTTCGTAAAGTGAGCTTCTAATATAAGCCCTGTAGTGTTTCCAACCTCTCTGGCATATTTCTGCAAATTACATTGTGTACTTGCATTTGTTATTTGTGTGCAAATAATACATAAATGTGTTTTGCGAGTGTGGGATTGAGTAACATAAGGTCGCTACTCTGGTTATTATATATTGTACCATACATGTACTTTCTTGAAGTAACGTTAAGCCTATATGAATACGAAAAGTACAATATCGGTAATGCTACACAAACAAATGTGTAGCAAAAAGTTGCCAATTCTCATTCTTGACTGCTTCTGTAATCCATCTGCCTTGAGATAAATTAGAAAAAAATTAACCTCTAACAGTAGGCCTACATAAAATCTGTTGACTGAACCAAAAAAGTGTATGAAGAAATAACAAAAAAAGGCCTGTCCAAATATAGGTAACTTAATGTTTTATTAAATACCATATTCTATAGAAAAGTTTTTGCAACAGCTTAAGTGTAAAATCCTAATTGGACTGTTGTCCAAAAAGTTTCCTCTCCAGAACATTTGGTGTGAGCATATATACCATTAAGGTAGGACCACCAAATGATAACTCATTCATTTATTTCAAAGTATTTGGATGTCTTTTGATGGGAAAAAAACTGTTACCTAATCAATATTTCTCTTCACCATCCTTGTTATCAGTAAGACACCTTATCAAGATCTGAAGGTATGACCTGCTGTCCGTCACTGTGTTGAGAAGTGGAGTTTTCTCTATATCCAGATGGGACAGTGTATAGCCAGGCCTCTGCATGTCACATGCCAGCAGAGGGGACCACAAACAAACAACCCAATGCCATAATAACATGAAGGGTATTAACAATTAAACAATATTAAGCAACACAACCTGGGTACAACGCTGTACATCCATTGCGCAAATTGTTGTAAGATTAATGATTGAGATTAAATATCTAACACTGTTATTATGGTTATGGGTTGATTAGATGTGGGTGGTCTGGTTTCCAGAACAAAGCTGATAAATTATACCAGCCATTAAGCAAAGAGAACATTTTCAGAATATTTATTTCACACAATATGGTGACATTCACAAAAGGTAAATAAACTGTAGGACTATTCCCCTCCACCACCATCCAAGCCACAATGACACCGGGTTCTTTCTGTCATTTTGTATGTTTATTGTTAAATCAGAAATATATGAACAATGATCATAGTTTTCTTTTATATCAGACACAAAAGGTATGTTTTCTTACCTGACATGTTTCGACGGTAATACTTCCGTCTTCGTCAGAGGTGTCACTGGATGTTATGTGACGTGTCTTATACAGCTGATGTTATTTTATAGAGGCGTGATCGTCCTGTCAGATTTGACAGGACGACCACGCCCCCCGCTGTCATTTCGCCGTTTGAGAACGCTGCTCCAGGTGGTGGAAAGCATGTATGCCCCCTCATCCCGGTTCATCGTCGTTTGCGCTCGCTTTCTAATTTCCACTGCCTCCATAATCCAGCGCTGGTGTTTATTGTCCTGGGTGCGGATGACTTTGGCCTTATTCCAGTCCATGATGTGATTCTCCCGTTTGCAGTGATCTGTGATTGCCGATTTGAGATTTTCTTGTAGTGCCTGTTCCTTTATAGCCCGTGTTTGTCTTTTTGCTGTCTCCTTCTCGCATTCCTTTTGGTGCTCTTTTTTGCGGGTGATGAATGACCGACCTGTTTCTCCTATGTATGATTTATTGCATGATTGACATGGTATTTCATAGATTATGTTACATTTGTTGTCCGGGTTGATTTTGTCTTTAGGGTGCACTAATAGTTGTCTGAGTTTTATGTGTGGTTTGACTGGTGTACTGATGTGACGTTTTTTCATAACATCAGCTGTATAAGACACGTCACATAACATCCAGTGACACCTCTGACGAAGACGGAAGTATTACCGTCGAAACATGTCAGGTAAGAAAACATACCTTTTGTGTCTGATATAAAAGAAAACTATGATCTAAGTAAATATAGACACTATGAACTTATTTGAACTATATGAACAATGATTGGTGACAGGTAAAAGGAACAACATGACATGGTGATATTGGAATACATCTTATGCAAATACAATTCTATTTCAATACGTTAATTGTCAGGGTCCAAAGGGACCATGTGCTGTCATGTAATTTGAATAAATCATGAACACTGACATTATGAGTAGCTGAATCATGTATGTAATGTTTTAGTGTGAAAATAAATCTCAACAGACTGGTCAAGTAAAGGATATATACAGTGAACAGTGAATATTTTTTTCCTATGTTTTGGCTCTGTGCTCCAGTACTTTGGATGTGAAATGATACAACGACTGTGAGGCTAAAGTACAGACTGTAAACTTTAATTTGAGGGCATTTTCATCCATATTGTAACTGAAGAAGGCTGGAGTACAGGCCTGGCATAGCATCACCAGTGAAGATACCCAGCATCTGATGATTTCTACAGCTCGCAGACTTCAGGCAGTCCTTGCATGTGTAGCAAGAGCTTAGTGTTGTAATGTCGACTACGCCACCTGGGGAATTGCACCCCAGGAAATACTTAGTTCTAAACACTTGACACCCCGAAGGAAATGGTCACAGGTTCAGATACACTGGACAAGGAAACAGACTTCCAAAAATAAGTATTTATTATTACAAATATTTTTCTTTTTAAAATGACAAAAGTGTTCAAATACACACGGTTGCAGCTTAGTCAGCACAACAGGGCTGAGGCTCACCCTGATGAGTCAGACTGAACGGGAGAGGAAAAACCGTCAAAAAGAAACACACTACACACCAACCAAGACCACCAGGTGATGTTCAAATAGGATAAGTGAGAGGACCACCACCACCAAGGATCAGTCTGACACAGGGGGGGGGGGCACAACAGCTCCTGTCCAATAAAGAAAGGACAAGTTAATAAGCGCAAACCACGTGGGACACACTTCACTTAAAATAAATGAAATACAATCACAAAGAAAATAACAGAAAATACAAAGAAACTGACATTCAAATAAACCAATCAAAGAAACAAAACTGAATACACTACAATATCAATAGGACCATAAGTGGTCCACCCTTAAAACCAACTTTAAAAATGGAAAAAAACGAGAGAAGCACAACACGCTGCTGGTAAAATCGCAGGTCCGTTCAGTCCAATCTCGACTGAGGCGAGCGCCGACAGCGCCGCGAGGCCAACTCAGGTAGCGTACGATTCAGTCAGAAAATTAGCCATTAATTGGGTGCTACAAATCGAATGTAACAAGTCTGAGTAGAAACAGAACAGCAGAGATGTCCGCAGACGTAGAGGCTTAGAATGGGCCGCCCACCGTGATACAGCCTGGCGTGCCAGTGCCTACAAAGTGCATAAAGACACTCAAATTAATAATCAAAAACTAGAATTAGATTAAAAGTAACGTAAATTTACATATACATACCAAGAGCAGGCGCAATTTCCCCAAACCGCAGGAGGATAAGCCCTCAACGGCAGCTTAATCACTATTGCAACAGATCAGAGACCAAGACCAAAAAGCTGCATTAACTAGCAGCTAGATAAAAAAAGCCACTTAAAATTAACCGGAATAATGTGAGCCAGCCTACCTCAACAAAGGGATGCCACATCAAACAGTCCAGAGCGAAACCATGTAACCCAGTCTCCACAGCCCGGAAATGAAAACTACGCTGCAAAGCGAGGAGCAGAGGCAAATATAACGGCAATAACATGATAAATGTACAGCATAAAACTCTTAAAAATTGCCTACCTTATAGTTCTTGAAAAACTCGCGTACAATACCCACGCACCAGCCACGCAAAACTGTTGGACGCCAGCCAACATACCTAGCTATAACAACGAGCAACACCGCCCCCGTAATTAGGACACCGGATGCGAATATTACATTCAGCTGGCGTCAATTAGTGGCTGGCGGGGCAGATGGAAATCCAACCTGCCACACATGCAAAGGACATGCAACCACCAAGTATTATTATTTCATAGCAACATAATTAATGATTAGGATTAATACACTTTCCCTTTATGTCACAAGGAATATCTTCAATGTATTAACTGTACAACTGTAAAATTCCCATGAAAGAGACATTTATATTGGTACAGATATTCTGCAATAAAATATGCTTTAGAACCATTACTCAAAGGTCTATGAAAACATGCATGTAAGTTATGATACTTAACATAGCTACATAGATTCTCACATTACAATGTATGGCTACCGATGGCTACGATGTCTTCTGGGTTTAGATGAACTAAAATGACATGTCTACCATGTTTGCAAGTCTAAACAGAGATGACAGGTGTAGTTTAGGCCATCTCATGAATTGACAGACAAGAAACAGCTGAATATGAGCAATAGAACATAAGCAACCTAATGTTTACAGGTATGTTACCATAACAGATGACAGCTTAGCTAAATAATTTAGTTATTCGACAATGAAACGGCACCTAGCGCTTTAATTCCAATGGAAATTATACGTATTTATTCAATAACTTTAATTGGAGTTTCACTGTGGCACAATTCAGGGTGATAGCCAAAGTCGCGTAGCAAAAGATAAATATTGACTACCCGAACAATACAAGTCATGAAAATATGTACGTCAGTATTAAAACAACCTTCATTCGTTCTCCTCCTTCTTCAGTTACAATATGGATGAAAATGCCCTCAAATTAACGTTTACAGTCTGTACTTTAGCCTCACAGTCGTTGTATCATTTCACATCCAAAGTACTGGAGCACAGAGCCAAAACATAGGAAAAAAATATTCACTGTTCACTGTATATATCCTTTACTTGACCAGCCTGTTGAGATTTATTTTCACACTAAAACATTACATACATGATTCAGCTACTCATAATGTCAGTGTGAACTGACAATGAACATATTTAATTGAATGCCATTCAATGTCTTTAACAAGATAAATTGAGTTTTGTATAAATGAATAACTAATATAGTACATATAGGGACATTAGGATACTGGGAGTCGTTATGTGTTTTGAGGGAACAATGTCAAGAAAGATGACATTTTCCTTGCCAGTTATGGTAATGTATGGATAAATAGAATTGTATTTGCATAAAATGTATTCCAATATCACCATGTCATGTTGTTTCCCTGTCACCAATCATTGTTCATATATTTCTGATTTGACAATAAACATACAAAATGACAGAAAGAACCCGGTGTCATTGTGGCTTGGATGGTGGTGGAGGGGAATAGTCCTACAGTTTATTTACCTTTTGTGAATGTCACCATATTGTGTGAAATAAATATTCTGAAAATGTTCTCTTTGCTTAATGGCTGGTATAATTTATCTGTTTTGTTCTGGAGACCAGACCACCCACATCAACCCATAGCCATAATAAGTGTTAGATATTTAATCTCAATCATTAATCTTACAACAATTTGCACGATGGATGTACAGCGTTGTACCCAGGTTGTGTTGCTTAATATTGTTTAATTGTTAATACCCTTCATGTTATTATGGCATTGGGTTGTTTGTATGTGGTCCCCTCTGCTGGCATGCCTGGCTATACACTGTCCCATCTGGATATAGGGAAAACTCCACTTCTCAACACAATGACGGACAGCAGGTCATACCTTCAGATCTTGATAAGGTGTCTTACTGATAATAAGGATGGTGAAGAGAAATATTGATTAGGTAACATCAAAAGACATCCAAATACTTTGAAATAAATGAATGAGTTATCATTTGGTGGTCCTACCTTAATGTTCTATATGCTCACACCAAATGTTCTGGAGTGGACACTTTTTTTGGACAACAGTCCAATTAGGATTTTACACTTAAGCTGTTGCAAAAACAGTTGAATCTAATCTAATAATTACAAATATAGTTGAATAAGGTATTGAATAGAACATTAAGTTACCTATATTTGGACAGGCCTTTTTTTGTTATAATTTCTTCATACACTTTTTTGGTTCAGTCAACAGATTGTATGTAGGCCTACTGTTAGAGGTAAATTTTTTTCTAATTTATCTCAAGGCAGATGGATTACAGAAGCAGTCAAGAATGAGAATTGGCAACTTTTTGCTACACATTTGTTTGTGTAGCATTACCAATATTGTACTTTTTGTATTCATATAGGCTTAACGTTACTTCAAGAAAGTACATGTATGGTACAGTATATAATAACTAGAGTAGCGACCTTATGTTACTCAATCCCACACGCTCAAAACACATTTATTTATTATTTGCACAAAAATAACAAATGCAAGTACACAAGTAATTTGCATAAATATGCTAGAGAGGTTGGAAACACTACAGGGCTTATATTAGAAGCTCATTTTACGAAACAAAATCACATTAATTGAAGAACAATAAAGAATTGTATTATATAAAAAAATATTTTTAAATATAGCAATACTAATAAAAACTGAATAAATATTCATTGTGAAATTAGAAAGGAGAACAGATACTGCTATTACATTGTAGGATTTAATAAATAACCCTTATACCTGTGTTTGAACACTTCGGGAGGGGTACATTTCATTTAGATTTTTTTTTTTTTTTTGAGAGTAGAATCAATACGCCGAGATAGGTGAAATTATCTGCGTTTGTCGTGAGGAAACACCACTCTCTTCTCGCTCTCTAACCAATTCTGACGTTGGTTTGTTTGAAGGCGCGGCGATGTTGTTGAAGGCGCCCGAGAGCAGCTGCAAGGCGCCTGCTTAACCTTCTGTTGTCATTTCCGCCTTAGTTCACGCAGCACCGATTTTTCGGCCATCTCGGACAGTTTCTGATGCAGGCCGACGCAGATATGACGTAAATCGGCTCTAGCCGGAAACGCCCAATATACTACCAAAATATGCTTATCTTGACCGCGTAATATGGTGGCCGCATAGAAATCTGAGCGGTTTCTAGGTTTTTACGTCTGTGGACTGCGCAACCAATGATCACAGCTGACCCTCCCCATCCCTTTCATGTTTGACAGGCCGACTGTCTGACGTCACGTGGCGCTGTAATGGCGACGTAGTCCAGCAGTCCGTCATGTTCGTGTTTGTTGATTTGAATGTGTTTTGTTGTGTCAGGCTTTTGTCTTTGTGCTATGTGTCTGTTTTGGGACGGGGAAAGCAGGCTGGAGATTTGTCGTGGCACTCCTGCTGCTCATTTTTATAATATTAACGAATTGTCTAGCCGGGATAATTTTGCTTGTGGTCGTCACCATGGAGACACATTCGCATTATGCTCAGGAATGTCTATTGGATCTGCAGCCACAAAGTTTACTATCGCTCTTCCCCAGAGTTGAAGATGTTGGGACTGATCCAGGACTGCAGGCATTAAAGAAGATAATGCGGGGGAGGAGTGAGGCAGCGACTGGGAAGGCTGAGCTCCATTTTGACAGTGGATAGAGACCGCGAGACTGTGTGTAGCCTATGGAGGAAAGTCGTGGAGGCGGAGTTTGTGTGTTGGACTGTTTGATAACATTGGACATCTCGGGACAGCGGAGGCTATTTTTAATCATGACGTTTGGCTGTATTATTTGATATGTGTGTTGTGGGTCTGCCCCACTGTCTGTCTTTTTGGTTGTTGCTGGTGGCTACAACTGAAGTTCCCAATCGGGAAGTTATTCTATTCTATTCTATTCTATAGAGCAAAAGAGGAAGGTTCCCAGAAAGATACCCTAATGTTACATAGAACATTTCTCTGACGTTTCATGGAATGCTCCTAGAATGTTCCTCCGATGTTATATAAGCTGTTCGTAGAGCGCAAAAGGAAGGTTCCCAGAAAAATACCCTCATGTTACATAGAATGTTCCCCTCTGATGTTACATGGAATGCTTTTAGAATGTTCCCCTGATGTTATATAAACTGTTCATAGAGCGAAAGAGGAAGGTTCCCAGAAAGATACCCTAATGTTACATAGAACATTCCGCTGATGTTTCATTGAATGCTCCTAGAATATTCCTCTGATGTTACATAAGCTGTTCTTAGAGCTCAAGAGGAAGGTTCCCAGAACGAAACCCTCATGTTACATAGAATGTGCCTAGAACCAAAAAGGAATGCTCCTAGAATGTTTCTGGAATGTTAAAAGGACGTTCCTCAGAAACGTTGTGTGAAAGTTCTTAGAACCTGAAAAAAACACAACATTGCATCAACCAGAGAATGTTTAGACCAACCTTAATAACATACAGGGAATGTCCCTAGCACGTGATTTTGTTAGCTGGGAAAACTCCTCAAATTAAAGCTGAAAGTCTGCACTTTATAGTCACTGTTCCATTTCAAATCCAATGTGCTGGAGAAGAGAACCAAAACAACAATTCTGTCCAAATACTTATGGACTGCACTGTATTTCTACTTGCAATGCTGCAGCTAATGTTGTACGATACTCTCCACTACAAACTCACAATGCCAATTAGTTTGAATATTGCCCAGTTTGTCCACCTCCCTTCCTCCACTCCCCCACTACCACTCCACTCTTACCCGGAAGTATGCAAAACTGTGAATGTTTCGAGTACAAGTATTTGCATGTACAGTATACAATGCACCTGACATTGTGGTTTGCGTTGAGACATGAATTAATATGTAACCATTAATACGTAATTAAGATGTAATCAGCAACATTAGATTAAAACACAAAGATCTGTTTCCGGGGCACGGAGTAGAGGAGTGGTAGTGGAGGAGGAAAGGTTGCATTTTTCGACTATTGGGACGCACCCACGTTTTGGGCAAATGAGCCATCTCACACAATAGTGCCAGTCAACAGCCAATGAATAGAGCCATAGGGCCTTATACATGAAGCGTTCCAAAATATACGTGTACATTTACAGTTGCAAGAAAAAGTATGTGAACCCTTTGGAATTACCTGGATTTCTGCATAAATTGGTCATAAAATGTGTTCTGATCTTCATCTAAATCACAACAATAGACAAACACAGTCTGCTTAAACTAATACCACACAAACAATTATATGTTTTCATGTTTTTATTGAACACACCATGTAAACATTCACAGTGCAGGGTGGAAAAAGTATGTGAACACCTAGGCTAATGACTTCTCCAAGAGCTAATTAGAGTCAGGAGTCAGCCAACCTGGAGTCCAATCAATGAGACGAGATTGGAGGTGTTGGTTAAAGCTGCCCTGCCCTATAAAAAACACACACCAGTTTTGAGTTTGCTATTCTCAAGAAGCATTGCCTGATGTGAACCATGCCTCGCACAAAAGAGCTCTCAGAAGACCTACGATTAAGAATTGTTGACTTGCATAAAGCTGGAAAGGGTTACAAAAGTATCTCTAAATGCCTTGATGTTCATCAGTCCACGGTAAGACAAATTGTCTATAAATGGAGAAAGCACAGCACACCAACATCAAAACCTCATCCCAACTGTGAAGTATGGTGGAGGGGGCATAATGGTTTGGGGTTGCTTTGCTGCCTCAGGGCCTGGACAGATTGCTATCATCGACGGAAATATGAATTCTCAAGTTTATCAAGACATTTTGCAGGAGAACTTAAGGCCATCTGTCCACCAATTGAAGCTCAACAGAAGATGGGTGATGCAACAGTACAATGACCCAAAGCACAGAAGTAAATCAACAACAGAATGGCTTCAACAGAAGAAAATAATAATAATAATAATACCTGGCATTTATATAGCGCCTTTCTCGACACTCAAAGCGCTTACAATGATGAGGGGGAAACTTGCCTCAACCACCACTAATGTGCAGCACCCACCTGGGTGATGCAGCGGCAGCCATTTTGCGCCAGAATGCTCACCACACATCAGCTGAGGTGGAGAGAATATATTTTTTTTTTTTTTTGCCAATTAAACTGGGGGATGATTCAGTGGCAGATTGAAAGAGCCTGGGTTGGGAGTTTAGCCAGGACACCGGGGAAACCCCTACTCTTTGCGATAAGTGTCAAAATACGCCTTCTGGAGTGGCCCAGTCAGAGTCCTGACCTCAACCCGATTGAGATGCTGTGGCATGACCTCAAGAGAGCGATTCACACCAGACAT
This sequence comes from Ilyophis sp. 1 JC-2022, assembly GCA_022702515.1. Classification (NCBI taxonomy): domain Eukaryota; kingdom Metazoa; phylum Chordata; class Actinopteri; order Anguilliformes; family Synaphobranchidae; genus Ilyophis; species Ilyophis sp. 1 JC-2022. The sequence continues at coordinate 63,201,663 of CM040405.1, read as the reverse complement.
CCCAAGAATATTGCTGAACTGAAACAGTTTTGTAAAGAGGAATGGTCCAAAATTCCTCCTGACCGTTGTGCAGGTCTGATCTGCAACTACAGGAAACGTTTGGTTGAGGTTATTGCTGCCAAAGGAGGGTCAACCAGTTATTAAATCCAAGGGTTCACATACCTTTTCCACCCTGCACTGTGAATGTTTACATGGTGTGTTCAATAAAAACATGAAAACATATAATTGTTTGTGTGGTATTAGTTTAAGCAGACTGTCTATTGTTGTGATTTAGATGAAGATCAGAACACATTTTATGACCAATTTATGCAGAAATCCAGGTAATTCCAAAGGGTTCACATACTTTTTCTTGCAACTGTATTATCCGAAAATGTAGATTTTCCCACGTTATTTTGTGATTAGCATAAATCTACGCCCATTAATTGCCTTATATGGAGGCTGTCACTTCCATTTAAAGGTCCATGCCTAGTCAGAATGGCCCAGAAAAAGCAAAGGAAATAATTATTCCGACACTGAAATCAAAGGAAGGAAAAAAAAAAAAAAAAAGTTTAATATTGTCAGTAGCTACTGGCGTCATGAACTGGTAAAGTAAAGGCCTAGCAGGAGATAACATGTACCATCAATGCAGGATCACTCCTCACACAAACTGTTAAAGTAGTAAAATAAAAGAAATAAATGGATTGACATTAAATTGGAGGCGAAGAAACGCATAGCTGCGCATCTACGCCTGCGTCAGACGAGTGAGCGCATTGCTTTATCGCAGCCTGGAAATAAATTAAACATTATTCATTTTGTAATTCTGTTGGGGTTCTGTGCATGTAGGTTGTGCTTTCAAATCGTGTAATCACATGGGCTACCTTATTTTAGAATCTCTCTTAGAAATTCACTTTTCAATTAATTTTATCCGGTTTTCCCCCTGAACGTGAGATGGTGTTTTACCAACTTTTCAACAAAAACGCGCACTGGGGTGTGCAGTCTATGGCACCGATAACATTGGACAGGTTGGCAATTTCATAAAAAACCTGTTTTACCTCCACCTGGCTTTGCATCTTGTAGGGGAACTGGATGTACGCTGTCATTAGCTGGATTAAGCTGTTGACCACAATTGCAACCCTGGCTACAGACATGTAAACCACTTTAAAGCAAATTTCATTCATTGGTTAAATGTGTATTTTAATTAGCATAGCCTATGAGAAGAATTAAAATTTTTAGCAATTTAGAAAGAATAGTAGTAGGTAGCATTCATTAGCCTACATTATAGGTCTAATTCAACAGCTTCAAAGCCTACAATTGATTAATAGGCGTAATCTAAAGTGTTTGCTTTTTACAATCATAATTTATTACGTTTGCAATGTGTATTTCAAAAGCTACATTTAGTCTTGTGAACTTAAAGGGGTAACATGGTGGTTTACCTTACTTTCTGGTGTTTTGTATGATATTGGTACATAGGGGCATTGCGGGAACACCGCGGAACTATCACATTTTTATTTTCTTTAGGTTTGGAGAAATAGACAATTTCATTTTGCGGTCCCATTTTCAGGCCGTTTAATCGTGTGACGTCACACGAGAAATGACCACTCCCCAGTGTCTCAAATCTGTCTATGGAACACTCCCCCATTCACGCCAACAAAATAAAAAAGACGTGAATTTGAACTTCACCAATTTGCTGCGACAAGCTAATGTAAGTTATTCGGTTTCATCTGATTTCGCTTAAAAATATCTTGGCTTTCATGATATGCGTGTCTTAATGTATGTGTTCTATGTGAAAATATAGCTTTGAAGCTTTGCTTTCATTTAAGCAATCTGGACTTTTGCAATGTTTGGAGGCTAATGTTAGCCAGCTTAATGTAACAGTCAGATAATAACGTCAGCTGATTTTGCAGGGAGAAGCTAATGAAAGTTACTCGGTTTAATCTCATTTTACTCAAAAAATTTCTTGGCTTTCATGATAGGCGTGTCTTAAAGTCAAATTCAATGTGAAAATATAGTTCTGAAGCATTTAAACGTAACATGACAATGAAAACCTAACAGCGGAGTTCGCTAGGTTATGGGCCAGCTCTATCCAGAAACTTTAACACAGCTAGCTACTTTCGCAGCTGAACTTTGAAGGCAGGGAAAGAAAATCGCTATAAAATCAAGGTGGGTTACAATAGCATAGGACGATACTTTATGTTGTAAGACATGGAACTAGTGCGTGATATTTGCCCGTGTACACTTGTACGGTTTTTCACCTGTATGAGTTTTCAGGTGTTTCGTTAAATGTGATTTTTGATAAAAACAATTCCCACACTGTGTACACTTGTGGGGCTTTTCACCTGTATGAGTTCTCAGGTGTACAGCTAAATTTGATTTTTGACTAAAACACTTGTGACACTGTGAACACTTGTGGGGCTTTTCACCTGTATGAATTCTCAGGTGTACACGAAAATTTGATTTTTGATTAAAACACTTCCCACACCGTGTACACTTGTAGGGCTTTTCACCTGTGTGAATTCTCTGGTGTACATCTAAATATGATTTTTCAGTAAAACAATTCCCACACTGTGCACACTGGAAGGGCTTTTCACCTGTATGAATTCTGTGGTGTATATCTAAATAAGATTTTTTAGTAAAACAATTCCCACACTGTGTACACTTGTAGGGTTTGTCACCTGTGTGAATTCTCTGGTGTTTAATTAAAGCTGAATTTGTACTAAAGCACTTCTCACACTGTGTACACTTGTGGGGTTTTTCACCTGTATGAATTCTGTGGTGTGCATCTAAATTAGATTTTTGACTAAAACACTTATCACACTGTGTACACTTGTAGGGCTTTTCATCTTTATGAATTCTCAGGTGTTTCATTAAAGATGATTTTGTACTAACACACTTCTGACACTGTGTACACCGGAGGGGCTTTTCACCTGTATGAGTTCTCAGGTGTACAACTAAATTAGATTTTTGACTAAAACACTTCTGACACTGCGAACACTTGTGGGGCTTTTCAACTGTATGAATTCTCAGGTGTACACGAAAATTAGATTTTTGATTAAAACACTTCCCACACCATGTACACTCGTAGGGCTTTTCACCTGTATGAATTCTCTGGTGTACATCTAAAGAAGATTTTTCAATAAAACAATTCCCACACTGTGCACACTGGAAGGGCTTTTCACCTGTATGACTTCTGTGGTGTACATCTAAATAAGATTTTTGAGTAAAACACTTCTCACACTGTGCACACTGGAAGGGCTTTTCACCTGTATGAATTCTCTGGTGTACTGCTAAATTAGATTTTTGACTAAAACACTTCTCACAATGTGTACACTTGTAGGGCTTTTCACCTGTATGAATTCTCTGGTGTACATCTAAATAATATTTTTCATTAAAACATTTCCCACACTGTGCACACTGGAAGGGCGTTTCACCTGTATGACTTCTGTGGTGCACAGCTAAATGAGATTTTCGACTAAAACACTTCTCACACTGTGCACACTGGAAGGGCTTTTCACCTGTATGACTTCTGTGGTGTCCAGCTAAATGAGATTTTTGGCTAAAACACTTCTCACACTGTGTACACTTGTAGGGCTTTTCACCTGTATGAATTCGCAGGTGTTTCCTTAAATCAGAATTTGCACTAAAACACTTCTCACACTGGATACAACTGTACAATTTGTTCCTACGGTTTGTGCTTTTGTTGTGAAAAAATGTCTTCTGATTATTTCCATTGTTTATGTCCCAGTGATGATTGGATTCCCCACATTGGGTCAGCAGATCATGACTTTCTTCTTTTTCATCATTTGGATTAGGCTCTGCTGCACATTGCCATGGTTCAGTCTGGTCTTTGTGATCAACACCAGCTCCATTCATCACAGTATTCATGAGATCACTCACTGAACTTTCACTGGATTCACACTTCATTTGATCAGATTGAATATTAACAAATTTTATATCCTGTAAGTCACTGATGTGTTCTGGTTCAAGGTATCCTCCATCATCAGTCTCTGTTTTGATTTGGTCAGGATGTGTTTCATATCCCAGCTCTGTACTGTTCAGGTTCTCTGTCTTCAGAACCCCAGTGTAGGTGGAGCCCAGATCAGTTTCTGTTTTTATCATTGATGTGTGTGTGTGGTGTACATCACTGACCCCACTGTGTGCTGAAACACACTCTTGCTCCAGTGTGTTGAGTCCTGGTGCAGCACACACAGTCTCTAACTCTGCCATGTGGACAGACGCCAGTCCACTGAGTTCCTCTTTCCGCCTGATCCTGTGCTGGCCAATGAGCTCTGGTAGTGTTGCCTCAGTGTCCCATCTCAGACTCCTGCCTTCATCATCCTGCTGCTCAATGGTGTGTGGAAGTGCAGGTCCTGGAGGGAAAAGGGGGAAGGGATTTAGCCTTAATCAAACAGGTACTACTGCAGCAGCTGACACATTCATTACACTCCGCAGTCCTGCAGATGCATGACTGACCAAAGGGGGCACTCTTGGATCATGAGGTGGGAGAAACCCTTCCTCCCTCCCTTGGTCATGCCACTTTTTCTTTTTAGTGTTTTCTTAGATCAGTGTGGGTTGGCCGTGGCATAAGGACAATTTCCCTCAGTCCATTCATGTCCCTGTCATGTATTGTGGAGTTGAAATCAATCTCGGAACCCATTGGCAAAAAGTTAAATTGTGTCATTGTTTTTAATGCAAATGCAATACATCGCTAGGTAACTATGTAGGCCTAGTTACATTATCAGGGAATTAGCTATGCAGTTTGGTGTTTTTATGTGCAATGTTTAATCTTTTTAAATACATTTTTATTTAATGTTAGGCCATCTACTGTGAGCAATAGATTAGTCTCTTCTGTGTGAAGTTGCATGACTATATCGTTTTTTACTGGCACATTGTTTTTGTCGGATGTTCTCCTCATCCACATTTATGCTTTTTCTCTGTGTTTTCTCAGGCGATTCATACATTTCATACCGATCATATCTCTACTGTTACAAAAAGTTTCATTGTAGGCTATTGGTATAGTACCCATTGGTGTTTCCCATCGATTCTGTTTATGTGCGCACCACCCAACCGTGATTGGTCAGGCTAATCAGCTTCCGCAGCTTCCGATAGGAAGTTCTCCTCTCTGCTTTAATTTAGGTAACGCCAGCTTTTACATGTGCACTGACAGATGTTCATATTTATATGAACATCTGTCAAGAGAGATTACCTTGAAATTAATGCTGTTGACATCAACAGTACCAGTGCAATTTAAAAAAATAAAGCACTTAAAGAACATGACTCAAGACGACGAAAATAACGCTACAAATGACAAAAGGCTGTATTTCCAGAATGTGTAAGAGAATTATCCAAGATTCAAGTGCCAAAGAATTCAGCAGTTGCTGGGTATAGGACGTATGCAGTGTTTACCATTAATGTACAAACCCCAATTCCAGAAAAGTTGGGACAGTGAATGAAATGTAAATAAAAACAGAAAGCAATGATTTGCAAAATCCTTTTTGACCTGTATTAAATTGAAAACAGTTCAAAAACAAGATATTTAATGTTTGAACAAATCAACTTAATTGTTTTTTGTAAATATTCGCTCATTCTAAATTTGATGCCTGCAACACGTCCCAAAAAAGTTGGGACAGGGGCATGTTTACTACTGTAAACTAATTAAAACCTTTCCTTTTAACAACACTCACTAATATTTTGGGAACAGAGGACACTAATTGTTGTAGTTTTTAAAGTGGAATGTTTTCCCTTGTGCCACATGTTTTCAATGGGAGACAGGTCTGGACTGCAGGCAGGCCAGTCTAGAACCCGCACTCTCTGACTACGTCACACTGTTGTAACACATGCAGAATGTGGCTTGGCATTGTCTCGCTGAAATAAGCAGGGATGTCCCTGAAAAAGACGTTGTCTAGATGGCAGCATATGTTGCTCCAAAATGCATATGCACCCTTCAGTGTTAATGGTGCCTTCACAGATGTGCAAGTTACCCATGCCATGGGCACTAACAAACCCCCATACCATGACAGACGCTGGCTTTTGAACCTTGCGTTGGTAACAATCGGGATGGTCCTTTTCCTCTTTGGTCCGGAGAACACAACGTCCATTATTTCCAAAAACTATTTGAAAGGTGGACTCGTCAGACCACAGCACGTTTCGACTTTGCGTCAATTCATCTCAGATGAGCTAGAGCCCAGAGAAGACCTCTACCACTTCCTGGTCTCTGAAACACTACAGTGTTTTCAAGTGGGCGTGTAAATTACATAGCAAGTAGGCGGAGCACAGGGAACAGGTACTATGAGAAAAGGTCCTATATTGGTATCAGTCAGGCCGCGACGGAACGCAGAGAGTGTTGGAGGAGATCCATCATAGATTAAGCTAGCTATCATTGCAATTTTTTTTATAATGTCAGAAAAATTACATTGATAGGCTATGTTATTTCTTAACGCTGTTTTGGCAAACTAAACCAAACAGGACTCAAGTGGAGCTCCTCCTGTATTCCCTGACTCCCTGTACATCTTCCTCTGTCTTATTGAATCACCCGGCAAGGAACCACGCCAACTAACGTTACATTATCCATGACCATAAAAAGTAGACTGTGCTGACCATAATTGAACGGTTTTGCTTTGAGCATTCAATTACAGAAGCAATGTATTTTTTCTGGGCTAGTGCACTAGCCGCGGGTTCCTTGGCATAAAACAAATTGGTTTTTAAATATGTTTGCCATGCAGTAGGCTATAGTAGCTAACGCTGCAGACAGGCACTACACTAGCAGTAAAATGCCCAGCCCCTCTGCCTCCGTTTCTGTAACGTCATTCAGTGGGCATGGCAACCTGTTGTCTGAACTGTAAGCTCCTTGGCTGTTGTAGTTCATAGATAGGCAAGTACCTCTGCTCTCAAGTTAGTAGAAAGTTGGCTGAGAGCTGATTTTAATCAGGAGAGCAACTTTTTTTATAAACTAAACATAATTTTTGGGTGGAATAAATTTCTGTGTCAATTTACATATTTATTTTATCCACTTATGTACTTATTGCAATACTTATTTATTAATTTACAAATTCCTCATTTTGGCATTTCTGGTCCTCCATAAGATTTAGCAAGTTATAATTATTTATAGACAGTGCTTCCTATGCGTGAATAACTTGGCACTTTTGTAGGCCTACGTTGAAAACGTTTTTTGTTGATACATTTCTCACTGCACAACTCCAATCCCTTCTCAGGTTTTGCCCGCTTGGTCAGAGAGTTTCTCCACCACTGAGACAGGATCCAAAAAATAAACTTTAGGTGGTTAAATTATGTTAAACTACATGTTTAGTTTACATTTACGTCCAGTTTACATCTAAATCGCGTCATTTTCATTTCCAATATGGCACCGAGAGAAAGGCCAAATATGGTGGCACCAATGGTCTTTGAAAACAATAGGGGTGCGTCCCAATATTCTTCACTCCTCTCTTACCCGGAAGTATGCAAAACTGCCTGAACGTTTCGAGTACAAGTATTTGCATGTGCAGTATACAATTTAGCCCACCTGACATTTGCGTCTAGACATTAATTAATATGTAACCACTAATACGTAATTAAGATGTAATCAGCAACATTAGATTAAAACACAAAGATCTGTTTCCGGGGCACGGAGGAGAGAAGTGGTAGTGGAGGAAAGGAGGGTGCATTTTTCGAGTATTGGGAGGCATCCTAGGATTTATCTAGTATACAGGCTGTGCAACTCGCATTTTTGATGACATGTTAAATTGGTATCAATTAGCGCATAATATCTTCTCATTTTATCATGCATTTTCACTTACTGGGTCTCCAGTAGGCTATTGTTTTCACCAAATCACATCACAATTCCATGGCACCGTTTTGTTTAAAAGCAATCGACGGGGTGAGCATAATTATGCAGGCTACTTCACCAACTTAATTGTATTGTATTATATATGCTGAATAGGTTCAAGCATATTTCCACAAGTTCCACTGATTCATTTAGCGAACAGTAGGCCTACGCTCATGCAAGGTGACGCCATTAGTGTTATAACTATTTTGCGACTATCTTGAACTCATTGTAATCTTATTAAATATCGTATATATAAGTAACGTTGGACCCCGGTAGGCTACGAAGTTGCCAAATAAATTTTAACTGCCAAATTAGCAAACATATTTAATCGTTAACGTGTGCAAACCGCAAAATGAAAATAAACGGATTTGGAGCTTGTCGGTAAATAAAACCAAGAGAACTGCAAAAAAGCAGCGAGATTATAGAAAATAACTAACGGCCTTACCCGTATTCGTTGATTCAATTAATTCAACTCAATCGTTTGATTAAACTTGATGTATTTCTCAGCGGTGTGTTAAAGCTGTGTGCCCCACAAAATTTGATTCAGTTCAGTTGTTGTTGTTCTTAGAATTTTTTCTAAGCAGATTTTGACCAACATTAAGGTGCATACCGCCACCTACTGTAACGGAGTGTATAGTTCATGTAATTTAATATTTACATGTTAAATCGTACTCACTAACCCTGTGTTATTAATAAAACAGAACAGTGCCTACGTACTTCCCACGCTCCATCTCCCCCTATTCCCAATACCCCATCCCCGTACAGCCTCTCTCACCCTATTACAAAACGTTTCCCTTTTTTCATTGTACTTTGTGCAGTAATATGTGTTCAACATTTTCTTTTAGTTAGCAATTTTCACATAAGTCAGAATTCCTTTATCCCCATCATAAATAATGTTGCATTTAAACCAGTGTGGTCTAATCTGTGCTTTGACATTATTATATCCATTCTCCTTTTTTTTTTCTTTAAAAGTCTTTGCAATGACTGATATTTTTACACGGTAGTATCTTCTACCCTTCTCATTATCATCCATAGGAGCCATATCTCCATAAGCCTTCTTTTTACTATGACCTTTCCCTCACCTCTTCCAAATGGAATGCAAATTATGTTGTTGTCAAAGGTCAAGGATTTCTTAGCAACTCTGTCTGTACATTAATTTCCCTTCACTCCCTCATGCGCAGAGATGCAACAGAACTGCGGGGTATACTATGAAGCAAGATTATGGAGTTAGCTGGAGAACTGCACCAAGTAAAACCTGGAACAACTCTTTTTACTTAAGTCCATGTTCCAGATTTGGTAGGGTTCTGGGTTTTACTCAATGCAGTTATCCAGCTAACTCTGTGATCCTGCTTCGTAGTATACCCCCCAGGATATCTATCCATATTCTACTAACTCTCATGAAAATATGACTGAGTTCTTTGGCTGGTTGGTTTGTGGTTTTCATTGGTGAATGGCAACTTTTTTCTGGGGCATATTGCCACCTATTGAAATGGAGTGGATCACAAAAACTATGTATCAATCAGGTTTCTTTGAAATAGGTAGACTGCCTATCCCAGTATGCATTGAGCAAGAGGCAGGAATACACCTTGGACAGGTCGTCAATCCATTGCAGGGCAGACACACCATTCACTCACACTCATAATTTAGAGTCTCCAATTAGCCTAACCTGCAGGGGTGCATCCCAATATTCTTCACTCCTCAAATCCTTTCCTCCACTCGTCTCCTACCCGGAAGTATGCAAAACTGCCTGAACTTTTCAAGTACAAGTTGTTGCATGTACAGTATACAATATACCTGATATTACAGTTTGTGTTAAGACAAGAATTAATATGTAACCATTAATATGGAATTAATATACAAACCTCAATTCCAAAAAAGTTTGGACAGTATGTAAAATGCACATATTTAATTGATATTTAATGTTTTTCCTCATAAACTTTATTGATTTTTGTAAATATACGCTAATTCCATATTTGATGCCTGCAACACATTCCAAAAAAAGTTGGGACAGGGGCAAAAAATATATAAAAAAATAAAAAAGACAGGAAAGGGACTAGATTAAGATTACATGGAAATAGTATGGAACACATGGTTGGCTAAATGGCTTTAAGTCATCAAGGGTCTGAGGTATCAAACGATAAAGATGTACCAGGATGTACCCTCTGTCTCCATTTTAAGTGTGAGTCCAATCCGTTAGAAAGCCAAGTGAAGTTTGTGACATCGCCCCTCCACCCTCACAGATATGTAGGAGATATGGATAGATCACTTGAAGGATCGTTTCTCCCAACTTATTTTTCCATAGAGTTTAATAGGAAAATGAGTCAGGAAAAATAACCCTTAAAGTCATCCATCCATATCTACTGCATATCTGGCAGCAGAGTGATGGTTTGAGGCTGATTTGATACCTCAGACCCTTGATGACTTATATTTAGCCAACAATGTATTCCATACTATTCCTGTGTAATTTACAGCTTAATCTAGTCCCACCCCCCAATTCCCATAGAGATCCATTCAAATACAATGACGTTAGTATTGCTTGTAAGAGTACCTGAAAATAAAATATCAAACGTATCCCAAACGTATCATAATATCATCACCTGTTTATCTGTGGAATGTTCCAAACAGGTGTTTTGGTTGGGAATCTTATTACTTTTAACACTGTCTTACGTTTATCCTCCATCTTATCAATACAATACTTACATGTTATCAATAAATCAAACAACATCCTTTATAATTTAAAAACATTTACTCAGTCCAGCTGGTTACCATGTAGTTTTAAAGTTAGTTTATTTTGCTTGCTTATGTCAATCAAACAAATTCCCTGAATAGTCAAGAACAATTATGTAGCCTATAGGCGAATGATTAACAAATGACAATGACAAAAAGATAACTAATGGGAGATTGTTTAATAAGGGTGGAAATAATTCGGAATAATTAACTGGCAAAAAGATCCCAACGTTTTCTCTGAGTTGCACGTTAGCATTGCGTTTTCTCCATCACGTTAAAGGGTGGAACTGCGCCAGGTTGCAGCTCAATGGCACAATCATAGGGGCGGTTGTGGAGGCAGAGAGACAGCTTGGGACTTGTTGAAAACCTCCTTAAGGTCTAGGTACTCGGGAGGAACTCTGGACAGGTCAGCAGACTTTTCGGAAGAGGTGGGGCTCGGAAGGGGACTCGGAAGAGGGTAGTGGGCCTCATGAAGACAATGAGATAAACAGAATGGGCTCCAACCCAAAATATCATGCTTCGCCCACTCGAACGTAGGATTATGTTTGACCAGCTAGGGATGTCAGAGGATAATGGGTGAGTGTGGGGAGTCGATGATGTGGAGCTGAAGCTTCTCCTGGAGGTTGCCAGAGATCAGCAGTTTGAGTGGGGCGGTGATGTGACGAATACTGGCGAATCTCTAACCGCTGAGGGAATTGGCAGCTAGTGGTTGTGGCAACTCGAGAATGGGAATTCCCCACTTGGATGCCATCCTGGCCTCTAGAAAGCTTTCCTCAGCTCCAGAGTCGACGAGAGCGGAGGTCTTCCTCGTCTGATCCGCCCACTCAAGCATCACTGGAAGGCAGGTGCGGTTTTTAGAGGAGTGTTCGATAGGAATAACATCCACTAGTGCTCCTCTGGTCCCTAGTGGGCGTTGGATTTTACCGGGCACCTGGCGATGAACTAACCCGGTTTGCTGCAGTAGAGACAGGTTTGGGAACTCAGCCTCCGATCTCGTTCCTCCCTCGACAGGCACGCACAGTCCACCTGCATGGACTACGCTTCCATCACCTGGGAAGGAGGAGTCTTGACTCTGGTGGCAGGAGCTCACAGAGGGTTTCTGGCTGGGAGGAATCAGTCTGGGTGGAGCTTGACGATGACTATCGCTACATTCCTGTAGCCGAGCATCCACGCGAATGGTGAGTGTGATGAGGTCATCCAGGTTCTCCAGGATGGTTTTATGTCTCCCAATACACAAATTCTTTACAAGCAAAGCCTACGTGGGCTTTTTTGTGAAATTAATGCAAAAAATGTTGTTGCTCGCGCACTGTGCGCTCGCACGAAGATGAATACTTCCTCCACCCTAACCTAGGCCGTGACTGAATGTGACCCCTGTTCCCTGTCCACTCAGACCCCTGTCCCTATGTGCCCTGTCCCCTCACTTTGCAAGCAGTGTGTGAAAGAAATCCCGCAAAACTCTTTCCAAACTAGTGAGGAAGTAGTTTGTAATATTTATTTTAATTTTTTCATTTTTATTGAGAATATCAATCACTTAACATATGATGATTGTTACAAAGTGTAGATTATGAATGAAGATAGAATTAACAAAAATAAAAAAGTATTTTGTAATATGAACAAAATCTTATATCATATACACTTGTATATCTTTTACGCTTTTACTTCCGGGTTGAGTAACTGAAATTGTCAGATGAGTGCACTGTTCTGCAGATGAGTGTGCTCCTGAATTCCCTCAACAAAACTCCGGAAATATGAGTTTCATCCTGGTATTTTAATTGCCCCCATTTGTGAGAAAAAGTCGCCCACTCCAAAGCTTTTTGACAAAGTGGACCCAAATATGCGCCCCCAAAAGGGTGTAGGGGTCGTATTCAGACCCACCACCTATGATCGCTGCGCCTTCAAATAAACCCACAACACCATTGGTTAGAGCAGTGTTTTTCAACCTTTTTTGAGCCAAGGCACATTTTTTACATTAAAGTCACACCACCAACCAAAAGTGTTACTAATTAAGTGAAGTTGGATCATTTCCCATGGCACACCTGACGATCTCTCACGGCACACTGGTTGAAAATCACTGGGTTCGAGAGAGTGGTGTTTCCTCACGACAAATGCGCATAATTTCACAATAGCGCCACCTATCTTGGCGTATTGTTTCTACTCTAAAACAAATCTAAATGAAATTTACCCCTCCCTAAGTGTTCAAACACAGGTATAAGGGCTATTTATTAAATCCTAATGCAAGACCAGTATTTTACTCTTTCCTTTATCTGTTCTCTTTTCTAATTTCACAATGAATATTTATTCAGTTTTTGTTAATTATTGCTATATTGTAAAATATTTTTAAATATAATACAATCCTTTATTTTTCTTCAATTAATGTGATTTTGTTTTGTAAAGTGAGCTTCTAGCATAAGCCCTGTAGGGTTTCCAACCTCTCTAGCATATTTCTGTAAATTACTTTACTGTACTTGCATTTGTTTTGTATTCGGGCAAATAATAAATTAATAAATAAATGTGTTTTGAGAGTGTGGGATTGAGTAACATAAGGTCGCTACTCTGGTTATTATACTGTACCGTACATGTGCTTTCTTGAAGTAACGTTAAGCCTATATGAATGTGAAAAGTACAATATTGGGAATGCTACACAAACAAATGAAGTTACTATTCTCATTCGTGACTGCTTCTGTAATCCATCTGCCTTGAGATAAATTATGAATAAAGGTACCAATAATACCAATAACTAACTGTAGGCCTATATAAAATCTGTTGACTGAATCAAAAGTGTATGAAGAAATAATAACAAAAAAAGGCCTGTCCAATTATAGGTAACTTAATGTTTTATTCAATACCTTATTCAACTACACTGTTAAAAAAAAAGGGAACACTTAATCATCACAGTATAACACCAAGTCAATTAAACCAAACCGGTCATGCTGGATGATGTTGCAGGCAGCATAACATTCGCCACGGCATCTCCAGACTTTTTAACGTCTGTCACATGTGCTCAGTGTGAACCTCCTCTCATCTGTGAAGAGAACGGGGCGCCTATGGTGAACCTGCCAATTCTGGTGTTCTCTGGCAAATGCCAATCGAGCTGCACGGTGCTGGGCTGTGAGCACAGATCCCACTACAGGACGTTGGGCCCTCATGCCACCCTCATGGAGTCTGTTTCTGACAGTTTGGTCAGAAACATGCACACTAGTAGCCCGCTGGAGGTCATTTTGTAGGGCTCTGGCAGTGCTCCTCCTGTTCCTCCTCGCACAAAGGAGCAGATACCGTTTTTTTTAGCTGATAGTATGCTCGTTTAGTTCATCCTCACATTGAGTTCACATTTTGCATTTAATACTGGCTTGTCTAAGTGTACGGTATACTTTAGTATTGTGTTAGATTCAGTTTACCGATTCTGTTGGGCACACATGTATGTTGTGGGGGGAGGGGGGGCGCATTTTGGGGTGCTGATGCCCAGGGGCACTATAGAGTCGTAATCCGGCCCTGCCTACATGTAGCCTACGGACTGCGGAAAAAGTATGCGTACAAACACGCATATCTGCACGGACCTAAATGACGTCATAGCAGACCCAAAACCTGCTATTTGCCGAGGCTGTCTGTGCAACAGTCGCTTTTTTGTGTCTGCGCAGACCTGTCTGCACGTCGTTTCACCCACAAGTGTACCTTCTGCACATCCTAATCATCTTCCATGAACGACACCATTGTTTGTAATTTGCGTGCAAAAATGAGGGGAAATGTAGTCTACAAAGGGGGGTTGGTAGCTCAAGTATAGCAAGTCCGTCTGTGTACGTGTCTGCTCACCGTTTTAAACACTCTGGAATCACCCTAACAGAAGAAATTCACGTTTCATGGCCTCTGTGTGGTCCACCGCACACAGCATTCCGCAATAATTTGTTTTGCAATGCTGGCTGGGGAGACCTGACCGTGTCTCATGTAGGACCATATTTATACCACCAGGGGGAACTAAATGACCAGCACACAGAAGAGGGAATTGATTTACTCACCTCAACCGGGACACAAAGCATGGAAGCTTAACTTTCACCTTTCACATCATCCTAGTCTCTCTGTATTCTGCACTTGATATCATGTAATTTCTTTATTCATTTGTGCTATAATGTATATATCACTTCATTCTCCCTCATTGATCTGTACTGTAATGTAGGTGTCAATTCATCTCTTTGTACACTGCTACAGCTATCAGTTTAGTCATGTGCTCATGGTGTGGATATCTCCAAAATGTCTCCCCCCCCCCCGTACTATGGTATCAATATCACTTCACTCTTCCTCGTTCATTTAGCTTCGGAATAGATATCGCATCACTTTTTCTTGTTTTCTGTACTGTAGTGTAGGTATCACTTTTCTCTCTAGTTCTTCCGCACTGAAGTGTTGATATCACCTGTCCTGCAAAAACACTTGTTTGAAGTGTTGACCGCTGGGGAAAAGAAGTATTCCCTTTTCTAACCCTCTCATGTCCACCAGTTCCTCTTGTTTCTTCCACATACAGCACAAACCGGGAAGAAAGCCATTAAAAGTTTTTTGCATACAATTTTAATGGAGAGCAACCAAATACCCCACACTGTCCAGGCGCGAATCGGTCCGCGTTTGTGCGGTCACAGCCGTGACTCTTAGGCCTGGTATGTACTTCACGGCAGGAAAACAAGCACCTACGCAGATTCGGTTCATACGCAAGCTTTTTGCTCAGATACCATATGCACATTTGCGGGCTTCTTTCATCCCTGTCCACTGGTTGGCAGCCTAGGCTAATCTGGTTGGTGTGAGTAACTTTACACTGGAAATGATTACTTATTTTGCAGTTGAACAGTGGTTGAACAGTTTTTACATTTAGCGCCTCCCTCTAATGGAAATGCGTGGAACTGCACCACACGTTTGCGTTGCGTTAAAAAATCTGGCTGTGAGAAACGCCCCCTCCATTGCTCTTTGCGTTGTTGCGCGTTCCTTGCATAGAGTATGTAACAGGCTTTTAGTCTTCGGCTGTGCCCTATCTACTGCGTCCTGTCTCCTGTGTACAGTGCACTGGCAGATGTGTATTGTTTAGTATGCGATGTGCAGTACCCAAAAAATATCCTCCATACTATTTTCCAACCGTACTGTGGAAGTGTCATAAGGCCTCCCACCCTTGCACGGCAATGTCACATGCTGTTTTTGTTGTTATTGAAAAAAAACGTCTGCGAAGCTGCACCTCATTTTTTTAAAATGAAGCTGTGCGTCATATTTATGTGACCAAAATGTTTGCATACTTTTTGAAAAGTGTGGTCCCGAATATACTCCGCAAAACCCCGGAAGTTAGTATATTATACTGGGGTTTTAAGTATACCTCATTTAGAGAAAATTTTGCCGACATAACAACTTTCTTGTCCTGTCTACTCAACAAGCCTAGGCCTACTTAATAGTATGAAAGGGTGCGGATTTGGACACAGCCCCAGTGTACTCGACAAGCCTACTTAATAGTATGGAAGAGTGCTGATTCTGACACAGCCCCAGTGTACTCGACAAGCCTACTTAATAGTATGGAAGGGTGCTGATTCGGACACAGCCCCAGTGTACTCGACAAGCCTACTTAATAGTATGGAAGCGTGCTGATTCGGAAACAGCCTTGGTCGCTCCCGCAGCTCCGTCAAGCAGTTCTGCATTTCGTTACGAGGCGTAACGACTGTTTGTGCTGAAGTCGGGAGAGTATGTGCCCCATCCGCTGCCCTTTTTTCCCCACTGTATACAGAAACGTGCCTGTGTGTGTTACTGCTTACACTAGGCACCCCTCAGACAGGGGCATAGCTGCATGTGGACAGTTGTCTGGTCTGGAACAGTAAATAAAAGCTGGTCTGTGACAGAGGGTGAGGGACTGGGTGGGCTGCGGTTGGTTGGCTCTCGGTGTGGAGCGGAAAGCTCTAGACGGCGTCAGAGACAAAGCGCAGGTCCTGCATGGCCGAGGTCTGTAACAACACCGTCTCCACTCTGCTGTCCATTCTTTACCAGTGTGCTGACCGTGTGTGTGTGAGTTGCAGTGTGTGTTTGCTGTAAGAAAAGCGCCTGTAAATCTGCCCTGCTGCATTGGGTAGTGAGCAGAGTGTGTGTGTGTGTGTGTGTGTGTGTGTGTGCGTGCATACGTGTGTGTGTATGCGGTGTGTGCGTGCGTGTAGTGTGTGTGTAGTGTGCGTTTGTGCAGTTTGTGTGTGTGTGTAGTGTGTGTTGACTCTTGTTAAAGTACCAGCCCTGGTCAGAGTGTTTGTACAGAAGAGATTCTTCTGCTCCTCCTGTTCCGTGGGTCAGCAGGTTTACGCCAGAGAAAGGTGTGTTCTGAACCTGCTATGCCAAACATATCCTCAGACTCTCTCTCTTTTCCCTCTCTCTCTCAGAAGGGCACATACACTCATCTACTGTATCTATCTATCTCTCTATCTCTATCGATCAATCTGTAGCTATCTTTCTATCTATCTCATGCCCCGCCCATTCACTCCTACTCCACAACAGATGTGAAGTTCTACTGTCTCCATAGTGACCTGTGACACACCTTTACTCAGTGGAATGTATTTTCAGAGGCAGGTCATAAATACATTTTAAAAACACGCTGGTTGAATGTGTTTACACACACAAGAATGTGCATATGTCGTATATAATGTAAGTCTTTGAACCTTTGGTTTTAATCTGTAATGCTACTGTCTGTGTGACTTTAAGAAAAATCTTCACTGTTTATGTTTCCAAATCTGTGTTATTTGTAAAGGGGGGGGGGGGGTATTAAGAGTGCTATCACTTTCCAGATCTATAAGGATGTGTGCCGCTCCCAGCAGACCCCTCATGTTTTCTCTTTAGATGCTTATTTACGCTTCACTGCTCAGACTTTTTTTTTTTTTTTTTGCTTTCTTGCACGTCAAAATTTCCTTAATGTTCATAAGATCAAGGGTATCTTTTTTTTGCAGACTCATGTTTACTTTAAAAGCAAACCTCCCTGTTCCACATTTGCTCATTTTGGTTTTTTAACAGCAGTGTTCTTCCTCCTCCTCCTCCTCCTCTGCACTTTTCCGCGCTGTGGTTCAGTGTAGCGCTTGTTTATAGATCACTTGCTAGCTGTGACCCCCCGCCAAAAAAACAAACAAACCCCCAAAAGCAGACATGCACCTTTTGCGTTTGCGCCAGGGACAGTCAGAGACAGTAACACCCCAAGGCCCATCCCATGCTTACCCACTCCTAACCCCCCCTTTGCCCCACCCTGCAGACTCTGCTGTAATGTTTATTAATAATGAAATTATTATCATTATTAGTATTATTAGTATTATTAGTACATTATTGTTATCATCATTGTTATTATTTTATATTATTATTAGAAATGATTGTTATTGTTATTGGCATCAGCATCCTGAAGAGGAACATTCTTTTGGCCCCTCTGGGGCTGGGAGGGTATAGATGACTCATCATATTTCTGGCAGGAACTGACCCGGGCCAGAGGAGCTCTGCTTTATCCCAGTATCAAAGGGGGAGTGAGTTTGGGATGGAGGAAATGGAAGGCCCCGGATCATCATTTTCCGGGCGACTCCAGGAATGCTCTCGGACCACGGGCCTCTGGGAGAGGAATCCCCGCTGGGAGGGAGAGAGACTGTGAGGAGCAGGGCTTCCATAGTGTGTGAGGTGAGAAACACACACACACACACACACACACACACTGTACACACACACGCTCACACACACACACACACACACACACACACACACACACGCAATGTACACACAAACACACATTGTACACGCACATGCACTGTACACACACACACACACTGTACATGCACAAACACAAACACACATATACTGTATATGCACACAGACACACACACACACACACACATACCCACATGCACACACATTGTGCACAAACACACACACACACACACAGTACATACACACATATACTGTATATACACACAGACACACACACATACACACATGCACACACATATTGTACACACACACACGTATATACACTGTACACACACACACACACACACACACACACACTGTACACATACACACACTGTACACATACATGCACACTGTACATACACACATATACTGTATATACACACAGACATTCACACACACATATTGTACACACACACACACACACATATACACTATATACACACACTGTACACATACATGCACACATACACACACAAACACACATACTGTACATACATATACACACACATGCACACACACACACACACATGTGCACGCACACACACACACACACACACACACACACATGCATGCATGCATATACTGTATATACACACACACTCACACTGTACACATACATGCACACATACACACACAAACACATATACTGTACATACATATACACGCACACATGCACACACACACATACTGTACACACATGTGCACGCACACACACACACACATGCATATACTGTATATACACACACACTCACACTGTACACATACATATGAGGGGCCGTTTAGGCCATAATTCATACTCACTCTCACATACATATATACTCTCTCTCACATACATATATACTCTCTCACACATACATGTATACTCTCTCTCACATACATATATACTCTCTCTCACATACATATATACTCTCTCTCACATACATATATACTCTCTCACACATACATATATACTCTCTCTCACATACATATATATTCTCACACATACATATTCTCACTCTCACATACATATATACTCTCTCTCACAATCATACTCTCTCTCACATACATACATACTCTCTCACACATACATATATACTCTCTCTCACATACATACATACTCTCTCTCACATACATACATACATACTCTCTCACACATACATACTCTCTCACATACATATATACTCTCACACATACATATATTATCACTTCCACATACATATATGTATGTATGAATGAAATAAAAAGTATAGTGGAAACGGAAGGCACTTACATGAAAAGGAAGTCACTTACATGAAATGGAAAGATTGTGATTGGCTCAGAAGCTGGCTGGTACCATAGATATACCTATTACAAACAGATCCTCTGTTGCCCTATTCAAATTTGCACGGCCGCGATCTGCGTATAAACAGCCTTGTGTTGTGGGTATTATCTCCCATTTTTGCAGACACGCAAACTAAACTCCTCAAAAAAAGTTCGGAAACGTTATTTCGGTCGATTATTCCTCCCCTTTAATAATACCAATTGGTATTGTATCTTATATCGTTGGAAAGCCTGATTAGTCACCTTTACAACGAGGTACAACTTGTAAGGATCGTGCATTCGTGGAATGAGCAACACAGCTAACCGTGTGGGTAGCGGCCCAAAAAAATGTGCCAAAATCCCCTGCAATATTCTTCTGTTGGTATTCACTCTCGTTTTGAGTTGCTTGGTGGACTGGATGATTGCACTCTCCCACAGTAATAAGGAAAAAACAACACATATTGGCCATTTTTACACTTTATTCATTTTACACTGTCAGGGACCTCAGTAGCGTGTGGAAGATCCATACGCAGCCACAACAGCTTGGCACCTCCTCCTCATGCTGGTCACCAGCCTGGTCACACACTGCTGTGGGATGGCATCCCATTCCATCCCACTGGCATACACCTGCCAGCACTTGAAGCTCAAAACGAGAGTGAATACCAACAGAAGAATATTGCAGGGGATTTTGGCACATTTTTTTGGGCCGCTACCCACACGGTTAGCTGTGTTGCTCATTCCACGAATGCATGATCCTTACAAGTTGTACCTCGTTGTAAAGGTGACTAATCAGGCTTTCCAACGATATAAAATACAATACCAATTGGTATTATTAAAGGGGAGGAATAATCGACCGAAATAACGTTTCCAAACTTTTTTTGAGGAGTTTATAAACATTAACGGTAATGTTAACGTTAGCTGTTATGTTAAGGTGATACCTTATGTTATGTTATGTTAAAGTGTAACCACATTGGTTGCGTTGGACTCATGCACCTGCTGCAAATGGCCGCTGGTTTTGTCACAAATGCAAACAACAGTGGAACAGAACTGTAACCGACAGTAGCCTTAAAGAAAGACTGACCACGTATGTTCTATGTTGTGCCTATTGAAGCACTTATTTGTTCAAGTTTTTGGGCGTTTTCAGCTCTTAATCAATTCAACATTGATTCAATGTTTCCTTGCTATCTGGGCTACTACCAGTTGCACTGTGAACTTCATTGTACTACTTCCCAAAACAAATTATATTATCCATTTGTACATTTCATGCAAGTAATTTCTTTTTTGCTAAATAAAGACATTCCGAATTGTATTAATTGTACATCGTTTATTGCATTTTACACAGCATTACACTCTAGGCACACTTGTGGTTTTACATTAGAATCTACTATGCTCATTGTCATATTATGTATATGCCGTGAGCACACCTTCGTGGAAATGTAATATTTTGTACGTCTTCCAAACGATACCCATGTCATACGACGCCTTGTTAGCTCGGCGATCTGACTTCCACCACTTTGCCCAAGCTGGAAAATCGCTCTCCATTTGCGATTCAAACTACATCCAAGATTCTGGCCTAATACGGTTATAATAATCAGAGCTACCAAGCTAATAATTAAGAACCACCCTCTACTGCTTTCTAGCAGCTTTAAACAATACAATCATCCTTAGCTCTGACAACTTTAGCATAATAGTTCAAAGGGCGTTTTAAAATACGTATATGTTGTGAGAAATTTGGAATTCAGGTTAACATGTGTTATGCATACATTTATCACGTTTATAAAATGTTTCAAATTAGTTGATAATTAAGCGAGTTAGTCAATTTTATCGGAGGAAGTCTGCATCCGTCAATACACTACCGTTTGTCAGTGTTGTAGGATTAATGTTATGTTGTTGGTTGTTAAAATCTGGATGAAGGATATTTTATTTTACTTTTCATTTTTATTTTTCAGTTCTCCCCAGGCCTGACAGAGTGCAATCCACTTCTTCAGGTTGAGAGCTGGACACACAGCTAACAACTCATGCCATGAAGAAAACACTAACAGTGTTAAAAATGTGTTGTTAAAAAATAAGTGCCCCCTTCATATTTCTGACTGCCCCCTCATATGTGCATTCCCAGAACCGGCCCTGATGACAAGTTAACATTGTTTTGTTTTTTTCGACTACAACACTGCCGTTTGTTTACGTGAATCTTGACCGCCCGACGGTGGCCAGGCTATTTAACTCATTCCAGAATGTGGACACTTTCACACAACTAAAAAAAAGTAATGAACGATTGTTTCTTTTTACATAGCCTACATAGTTTTTCAATATTAGTATCGCTGAAAGGTTACACAGCAGCTGATGCCATAGATCTACGTTTTTATATCCATGGCTGGTAGGCTGTTGACCAGCGTCCGTGCACCATGGAGGGGGCAGACCAGTAAAGTTATTAGCCTCCAACCGGCAATCGGAGTAATCCATAAATATTATATTATCGTCACCTGAAACAGTCAGTGCTTCTTGAGAGGCCAGCATCAGCCCTGTAGCCTAGCCTACCCACAGCACAGCTTACAGCGAGATGAGAGCACTATTTAGACCGCACTGATTCACTCCAGTGAGTGTAGGCTAATGTCCACAGACACTCGACAACACTTTCAAAGTGACTTTGGCACCTGGGACTCTCGGCAGAGGAAAAGGTAACAACTAACGTTAGCTTACTACTCATTCACTGCGCAAACAGACAAGTGAACCGTTATAATTTGGTAATCATGTACTAGCTAATGCTACAAAAAATAATCACATCACTTTCTAACGTTAGCTTGTTTAATGCAAGTCTAAATAGCCAAGGCCGTTTTTCTTTTGTTGGTTAGTTAGCTAACGTTAGCAAGTGGTGTGATTATCTTTTAGCATTACTACGTCATTACGAAATGATAACGGTTCATTTGTCTGTTTGCACAGTGATTAAACTTGGTAGCAAGCTAACGTTAGTTGATACCTTTTCCTCGACCAAGAGTCAGTTGCCAAAGTGTTGTGGAGTGTTATATCGTGCAGGACTGCAGACTGTCTCCGAGCAAGTCCAAGCTGGCCTGCTGAGGATTCTTGAGGTAGCTACACTAGCGTTAATGCTAGCGCTCTCATCTCGCTGTGAGAAAGCGCAGAATGATACAGCACTGACTATGCACTATGTATGTATGTGTGAGAGAGTATGTATGTGAGAGAGAGTATATATGTATATGAGAGTGAGTATATATGTATGTGAGAGTGAGTATATATGTATGTGAGAGAGAGTATATATGTGAGAGAGAGTATATGTGTATGTGAGAGAGAGTATATATGTATGTGAGAGTGAGTATGAATTATGGCCTAAACGGCCCCTCATACATGCACACATACACACACATATACTGTACATACATATGCACACACATGCACACACACACATACTGTACACACACACACATGCATACACACACCCACAGACATATACACACATGTGCACGCACACACACAGATACACACATAGATATACTCACATGCTCAATCACAGCCCCAACAAGCTCCTTGTTAACACAGACACAACCTCCTAGGTGGAGACATACTGTATGCTTGTTGTCAAAGTATTTTATGTGTCTGTTATAAGAAGAAGAAAAATAAAGATGCCGTATGCACTCTGCATATACAACATATGGCATCTTCTCAACATTACTTTTGACTGTACGCACCTGTGGCAACCAGGGTGTGAAATTAATACCAGCCACCAGCCAAATACTGGTATAATTTTGATCGTGGCTGGTAAGATCTTTAGCAGCCACTTTGGCCGGTAACCATATATATATATATTCTAACTAATGTGGCTGGTGGAATTTTTAAAGTGGCTGGTGATTTTTTTGAATCCACAAGCCACTCTGGCCAGTGGGTGAAAGAGTACATTTCATACCCTGGTGGCAACTGCTTACATATCGAGAAACTATTTTAACATTTATGTGTTTGCTGTAAAAGCATTCCCTCCCTTTCATGTACCCTGCCCGCTCCTGCCATCATGCAGTTAGATTACCTGCCTCTCAGCACCTGGTGTGATGTCATCATTTATTAAAATAGGCCCCGCCCCCCAGCGATCACCTCACCCGCTGCTTCACATTCTCTGTTTCCAGTGGTGAGACGGGAAGGCTTCCTGGACCTATCGGTGGAGACGTCATCCTGGCTGCCCCGCCCCCCCGCCCCTCCTCTCACGGCGACCGCGTCGATAACGGTAACGGAACAGAAATGGAAGAGAACATTAGATGTGACAGCTGAACTCAGGGTCGTGTAGACTATTCAAGTTCAGACAAAGCCAAGCGAGGAGAATGCAGTATTTTAAATGACAGTGTTTCATTCAGGGTGAACTCTTTTGAACTGTTCATTGGGTTCAACACGCACGCGCGCGCGCACGGCTGAGCTTTACAAAACTGTGTTTATTGAGGCTTGGTGACAGAATGATAGTTTTCCACAGTCAGTACATACCTGTGTCCACATGCACAGGTGAGGCAGAATGGCTGCGGAACCTTGGCAGCCCTCTGTGACCACGGCAACGGAACAGCCAAGAATCCATGCTGCTGGCATGATCGGAACATTTGAGGGGAGGGAGGGAGGGGGGGGCGCAATTGGCGACCATAGGCAACCGCCGTGTACTCACCAAGCTCTCCTATGATCGCCATGGTTACCCTAAAAAGGAGAAATGGGGCCCTGTTTCTGGGAAGTGAGTTTGCAGGTTGGTGCGTGGATGGGGATCGAGTTACGTGGAACACGGCGATTTGCGACGGGGCCGTCAGACGGAGAGCGTAACTTGAGGTAAGGCTCCTCACCCCCCCCGACTCCCACACCCATAACACACTATTTCCCTTATCCACCCATTTCATCTATCCCCCCTCCGCCTCCTTCGAAGCCCAGTCCATCCACTCCCCACCCCACCTCTCTCCTTTGCCCTCCCTAACCCCCCCATCCAGCTCCTCTTGTCCCTCCTTTCCTCCTGCCTCCTCCTTTTCCTTCTTCCCCTCTTTCTACTTTTTCATCCAGCTGCCCCCCCCTCGCCTGCCCCTGTGTGCCCCTGTGGAAAGAAGGCGTGGCGATAGCATGCCGAGCCGGGCTGGAGTAGTGTTTCATCGCTGAGGAGAATCCATTTGCGCCACCCGATCGCAGCTATGAGAGAAAACACGGATTATTCGCGGTAAAAAAAAGAGATCGCTCCCGTCTGACCGACAGTGCACCGTACACGCCTTTTTACATGAGAGCTTACCAGCGCTGTGAGCCAGGACTGCGTTTGTCTTTCACAAAGCTGAAAATGTTTTAATGTTTTTTTTTTTTTCCCTGTGTCCTTGGTGCCCAAGGTCACTCGTGTTCACATTTGAAGCGTTGCAGCGCGGATTAGAGCTGCATTGTATGAATAACTTTAAGTGAGGGAATCGGGCGTCTTCCAGAGCGAAAACGCGTGAACGCGGACGTGTGCGCGTCACGCGGGTAATGGCTGACCCAAAGTGAACCCTGTCATCGTGAGGAGCACTGAAATCCACACCAGGACAGTAGGCCGCAGTAGACCGGCTCGGCCAGTTTCACCGAATGAGTGTGCTTCACCGTGGCAGTAGGCAACGCTGGGGCGGGCGCCATGTTGGATCTTCTTGGCTCAAACCGATCCAGTTTCACAACTGGTTCACAACATTGGTTGTTACAATAATAGCATGACTGTTTGTCATGCATGTGCTGGTTAATAAATCTGATAGGTGACGCGTTTGATTGGCTGCTGAAAGCTCTTTTTGATTGGGTGGCCTCTCAGTGGCTGTTCTTACTGGGCGCTGTTGTTCTTCTTGATTCCTGATTGGTCAGTTTTGCTGTATTTTAAAGTGTAGAGATTGGCTGAACTGTAAAGTTTTTTTTTTGGTGTTCTTGATTGGTTACCGGGCCTGAACTTGTAAAGTGTACTGACGTTTTTCAGGGTTTCTGATTGGCTGTTGCGCCAGTGTGAGTCACGGCTGGCACAGAAGGCTGCTGTGTGAGAGGAATCGTGGCCAGTCATTACTCACTCAACAGTTATGTAAGCTGAACGGGCCCCAATTTGTTCTTCCCATTATCACCTTATTACATATCATCCTGTATGATTACCATCCGAAAAACAGCGTCAGTTTTTCTGCTGTGAATTCCAAAGGCAGAATGGGAGCATTAACTGTGATTCCCCAACGATGGAGAAGGAGAACATTAACATTGGCTTCCAAAGGCCAGAGAAAGAGAAAATTAACACTTATTCCCCAAAGACAGAGAAAACGAACATTACCACTGATCCCCAAAGACAGAGAAAGAGACCATAACCCCAGGAATTAATCCAGAAGACTGGAAAACCTTCTTATAACTGCCTGACTGAGATTTGCCCCTCTTGACAAGTGTTTTTTTTTCTCTTCAAGTAGGACGGATGCACACAGACCTGCAGTTTGTTTAGCGTTGGGCTGTGAATTCGGGTGAGTTATGTGTTCTGAGCCTGTGTGTGAGGGCATGAGAGCTGCGTGCATGGATCTTTGTGTGTCTGCGTGTGCAAATTTATGTGTTTTTGTGTTTTTGTGTGTGTGTGTGTGTGTGTGTGTGTGGGTGTGTGTGTGGGTGTGGGTTTGTGTGGCTGTTGTCATGCATGCAGCTCAAAGCTGTGAGTCAGAAGGCAGTAGTAGAGCTCTGGTAAAGGTGTGAATATGTTTTATATAAAACTCCACCTTGCCACGCTTGATTTCAGTCTTCTGCGTTCTTCCTGTCAAAGGTGTACGGCTGCTCTCAGTCAAACAGAGCCCAGATAACCTCAGGTCCCTTGATTCCCCGCAGGTGAGCCGTTAAGGCCGATTACAGTGCCATATCTACCATATCCTGTGTAATGTACGGCTAATCACCCCCAGGTGGTCAGTACAAACAAACGTTTTGTCCACATTTGCACAATGAAATTCATTTATTTAGCTTGCATTAAACCCCCCCTCTCCAGGCCCTGGACTTTGATAAGGTGCATTATGTGTGTTTAATATACCTGCTTCCACACACCTGCGCTTGCACAAAGCACTGCTGAGAGCTGGATCAGATAAACACCCCTCCTTGTTGAGGAAGCGGGTTGTGTTTGTGCCAGGAGGGGAAGCGAGGAACAACCTGGTGAGTGAGCAGAGTCCAGCGACCCAGATCCAGGACAGAGCACATCGCTGAGTGCATAACACATGGTACAGAAAGCAAAAAAACAGACAGCACAGGGGAACAGGATACAGGGGCTGGGCACAGGGAATGGGGCACTGAGATTAGGGCACAGGGAACAGGACACAGAGATTAGGGCACAGGGAACGGGACACAGAAATTAGGGCACTAGGAACAGGACACAGGGAACAGGACATATGGATCAGGACACAAGCTGTACATAAGGAATAGGGCCCTGGGAACAGGACACAGGGAACCGGACACAGAGATTGGGACACAGGGAATAGGACACAGGAAACAGGGCAATGGGAACAGGGCACATAAACTGAGAACTGCAGGCTTT